>JAGSMS010000019.1:0-1241091 GCA_029286595.1 Bhutanitis thaidina
CGTTACGTTGCCGTTACCATCTACCTGTGATGTAGATTAGATAGATCCTCTTCACTTCACTCGTAACTTATTGAAACGTGTTGTATTCGCAGATTACAGCTTTTCGTTCGCCAACGTCCATACCACGTTGAATACACCGGTTCTCGTCCGATCACCGAAGTTAAGCAACATCGGGCGCGGTCAGTACTTGGATGGGTGACCGCCTGGGAACACCGCGTGACGTTGGCTTTTTGCTGTTACCAGTTACCACGCGTCCGATCGTTTTGTCCATAATAAGTTAACGTTTTGAGGACTAAGTGAGTATAGCATTAAGGCCTGACCGCTACATTCGTTGCTACTGACTGAACTTCTTTTTAGATCTGGTCGCATGGTTATGACTTTCGTCGATCCACGCTACCTTTTGTACATACTTACAATTATACGTAGCTAGATAATTGGTTCTGGGTAGTTTATGAGGTCACAAGGATTGAAGTCGAAAAGAGAAATTGGTTGCACAACTGTTTTCAAAAATATTTTTAAGTATAGCTTCCGCCCGCGACTTGGTCTGTGTCGAAATTATCTCGCGGCTCTCACGGGATAAAATCTATATTCCCAGAGTTCAAGGTATCTCCATACCGAATTTCATCAAAATCGGTTCAACGGCGATAACGTAACAGACAGACAGAGTGACTTTGGCATTCACAATGTTAGTATGGATGCTGATTTTCAACAGACTTAACAAAAAGAAGGAGGTAATTTTTTTTATTTGTATGCATCTTACGCGATGTCTTCGGCGCTTGTGTGACGATTTTGACGATTCTTAGTCCCATATAAATAGGAAGAAACCTGTGGGTGGAAAACTAGGAGTTTTTTCAAAGTCGGTTGTTTCTCATAAAATTTGAAGGAGCAATTCGTAAAGTGCAATGTTCCCGGTGGCTGATGGTTCGGCATTTCGTCTGATTAGGAAGGTACTTATATATCCACTTGATTTTCCCATTAGGGAGTAGAATCACATACGGTACGCAAAATAAGCAACAACCATCGCCAACGTCCATACCACGTTGAATACACCGGTTCTCGTCCGATCACCGAAGTTAAGCAACATCGGGCGCGGTCAGTACTTGGATGGGTGACCGCCTGGGAACACCGCGTGACGTTGGCTTTTTGCTGTTACCAGTTACCACGCGTCCGATCGTTTTGTCCATAATAAGTTAACGTTTTGAGGACTAAGTGAGTATAGCATTAAGGCCTGACCGCTACATTCGTTGCTACTGACTGAACTTCTTTTTAGATCTGGTCGCATGGTTATGACTTTCGTCGATCCACGCTACCTTTTGTACATACTTACAATTATACGTAGCTAGATAATTGGTTCTGGGTAGTTTATGAGGTCACAAGGATTGAAGTCGAAAAGAGAAATTGGTTGCACAACTGTTTTCAAAAATATTTTTAAGTATAGCTTCCGCCCGCGACTTGGTCTGTGTCGAAATTATCTCGCGGCTCTCACGGGATAAAATCTATATTCCCAGAGTTCAAGGTATCTCCATACCGAATTTCATCAAAATCGGTTCAACGGCGATAACGTAACAGACAGACAGAGTGACTTTGGCATTCACAATGTTAGTATGGATGCTGATTTTCAACAGACTTAACAAAAAGAAGGAGGTAATTTTTTTTATTTGTATGCATCTTACGCGATGTCTTCGGCGCTTGTGTGACGATTTTGACGATTCTTAGTCCCATATAAATAGGAAGAAACCTGTGGGTGGAAAACTAGGAGTTTTTTCAAAGTCGGTTGTTTCTCATAAAATTTGAAGGAGCAATTCGTAAAGTGCAATGTTCCCGGTGGCTGATGGTTCGGCATTTCGTCTGATTAGGAAGGTACTTATATATCCACTTGATTTTCCCATTAGGGAGTAGAATCACATACGGTACGCAAAATAAGCAACAACCATCGCCAACGTCCATACCACGTTGAATACACCGGTTCTCGTCCGATCACCGAAGTTAAGCAACATCGGGCGCGGTCAGTACTTGGATGGGTGACCGCCTGGGAACACCGCGTGACGTTGGCTTTTTGCATCCTGAGATTTCAAACTGTCTCTGTCTCATTAAACTAACTCCTTTTTTACTTTAAAAATATCTTTATTTTCTGTGCTCTTCTGCTATCGGTACCTATAAAATATTTAATGCAAATAATGTTAAAGAAGAGTCGAAATTTCATTTTATTTTTATTAGGAACACTATTCAAAAAAAACTTTCTAAAAAAAGGATTGTTTTTGTAAATAGAAAGTTATTTTCCGATTTTTCCAACAGTGCAATTAATTTATTACTACTAAATAAAAGTCAAATAATTCAACAAATTGAAATATATCTTAGTGTATGTACATTATTTTATTGTGCATCATGAAAAAGTCACAGCGGAGAGACCGACACCGGCAGACTAGAGTACTTAAGTGTTATATGATATATGACTACATTTTAAAAATGCATTTGATTTGGTTAGGTAGGTTGGTATGTTTCAAAGCTTCTTTGCAATCCATTATAATCTTAAGCCCATATATAAATTCGAAAATATGCTTATCGTATAAAAATGGAAGACTCATTTAATCAACTTACTTGTGATGTGCATAAGGCACCGTTTTTTAACTCTAATGAATGAGTATAAACAAAAGGGTAAGTAAAATATTAGCATTAGAACTTGCACCATGGACTTTTTTGTGACTGCAGCGGTATATCCTTTAGCGTACCTAACGTAGACAGCGTCGTTACGAGTTCTTCTCTGTGATCTTCACGACGACCGACTTCACCTCGGTGTAGTTATGGATCCCGTAGGGTCCGTTCTCGCGTCCGATCCCGGACTGCTTGTAGCCACCGAAAGGTACTTGGTTGCCGAACACGTTATAGTCGTTCACCCACACGGTGCCGGCTCGCAGGCCCTGTTCGAGAAAAAGGCTTACGGCTTTAACCGCGTTCATTTTACACGGTAAATATACGGATTCTTCACGAATGGAATTCTCTTTTGAGTGATCTAAAAGTTGTGTCGATGCATGGCCGTATACAATAGAGAATTCCATCGGCTAGAATTTTCTTATTTTTCGCGTTTTATTTGCTGATTGGATGAGCGATATTACTGAGCGACGATAAAAATTATGAGGGAAAGACAGAGATTATACCTAGGTATAAGTATCAAAATAAGCTTAATATGTTTGGGATAAATACCTGAATGAGATAGTTGGCCTTGTCCAAGTCTCTAGTGAAGAGGGCAGCGGCGAGGCCGTAGTGCGTGTCGTTGGCGCGCTCCAGCAGCTCGTCGATCTGTGAGAACTTCATAATCTGCTGCACCGGACCGAAGATCTCTCGGCGCGCGATGTCCATGTGGTCGCGCACGTCGCAGAACACGGTGGGCTGCACGAAGTAGCCCACATGGCCCGCTCGTTCGCCGCCCGCCACCAGCCGCGCGCCCTGCCGCTTGCCGCTCTCTATCAGACGCAGCACCTGCGCGCGCTGATCGTCGTCCACCTGTGGGCCCTGCTCGGTGTCAGCGCGGAACGGATCACCGACAACGCGTCGCTTTGCTCGCTCCGCCGACATTTCAACAAACTTGTCGTAAATGGAGTCTTCCACGAATGTACGGGAACCTGAAGATAAAAAAAACTCATGTTTTAAAAGGTACGAAACCTAAAATCTGGAAGTACTACGCTACGCTTTGAACAATGCAAGAAAAAAAAAGATCCATCATCAGATTTGACAAATAAATTTAGAAGATTAAATAAACATTTTGTACTAGAATTAGCTAGTGTAGTATTTATACTGTGATATAAATAAGGATAATCTGTATGTAAATTAATTAAGCAAAAACTTCTGTATATGTCATAAAATGTGAAATTTCATTAAATAAGAGCGAAAAGTGACAACCATGTATGGTAACACGTATGTATACGTGTTTAGATAATAGTTTTTGTAGTCACTGGCCAGATACATCCATCTGATTGGTATTATTTATTTCTGTGCTTTCAACCGGAATAATTGATGTAACTGATATAGCTCCAATCTTAGCTACGTTCTTTAATCTCTGTATTGACACTAGTATTTTCCTAATCACAATGAATCACAGTAAGATTGTGCCAGTATTTATATCGGTTTCTGTGATGCCAAAGCTGGCAAATTATTTCAAAAACCATTTAAACTAGTATTATATTCAATACTAGTTTTTAAATTCTCATCACTACAGATAATTTCTTCGTACAGATGAATCTCATTACCATCCATTTTAGCTAGCTACCGTGGGAAATCTTTGTTACAGAGAGTACTAAGTATCTGTGACAGTAAACACTTGGCCGCCGAGCTTGAGCATGTCAAGCAACTACTGTACGACAACAAGTTCCGCGCCTCGGTCACAATGACCGAGTGAAGCTGACACAGTCAAGCAAGTGCTTGCTGTATTACCATACATCAGAGGGGTCACGGACAAGAATTGAAATATAGTTCAAAGCTTTAAAACTTTTTACAAATCTTGTAAAAAGTTTCTACCATCTGTCGAGTGTAATATCTCTCTACCAGATATGCAGGAGTGTACAAACTTGATTGTGAAGACAAACAAAAAGATCAATTAATACCCGCGTCAAGGAACAGCTGATGCAGTCTTTGATCATATTCTGGATCGGCTCAGCGATTATATTAGATTAGACTGACCACATATCCTCACAAAAGAACACCGATGCCTGCCAAGGATGATTCGCTATGTTATTGAAATATAAAAAACATCCTAATTTCAATAGAGAGGATGGCTGGATGCTTCCAGCTGTTTGGGATCCTGTTATTAATAAAATTAAATCCAAGACCAAACATACCACTGTACGACGTCGAGATACTGTGAGCACATTCTGCGTAAATCGGACCAAAAATGAATAATTAAAAAGCTGACGGTAGTCGGGTTTACTATGACATCAAGACGACAAAGACTTCAGTCCAACCACATGATTACGGGTGCTGCAATGCACCCGAAACGTCGAGATTTAAAAAAGTTAATTAAACCCAATAAAATCCGTAAATAATAGTTTCATTTTACACATAAGTTTTATTATTATTACACTGTTTATTTTAAAAGAGATATGCATTTTAATGTAACATCTAAAGTTCTGGACCATTTTGAGATTGATCGTGGATTCTGGCAATTCTTTAAGATTTTTCATCTACCATCTTGGTAGGAGACATTGGTTTTGGTGGAATATAGATTTTAGTCACAATCTGGTTTTCATGAATTAAGATTAATTGGCTTTAATTACAAGGCTAAAAGAAATGGTGCGCCGTGACATTTTATCCAGTTATTTTGCAGGATCTGCCCGGCGAGTAAAATTTTAGGCAGGCACAGAATTGATTTGTTCATTTTCAAAATATGGGCACTCTGTAAATTCTTCGTCATGACCAGAAACAGTATAATTCAAATAATTATCTTTGAATTTAATTGAAAGTGATTAGTTTCAGATGTTGGAAATAAATTTTAAAATATTTGTTAAACATAAATAATTATTTTTGTTCACTTGATGGTTCTTTAGTTTAATACCAATCATGTCTAAATTTTTTTATATCATTCTAATGAGCGAGAAAGGCGTTCCAAACAATTTTTAAATCTTAACCTTAAGTCTTAAAATTTAAGTAATATTTTCTAACCTGCGCAACAACATTGTCCCATATTATAAAACACAGCCATGTGAGACTTCTCGACGGCGTATTCCAGGTCAGCATCCGCGAAGACAATGTTAGGCGACTTGCCGCCTAGCTCCAGCGTCACACGCTTTATGGTATCTGCGACACCGCGCTGAATGGACTTGCCCACTTCAGTTGAACCTTAAAAATGATTGCAAATAGAACAACAAGTAACGCCACTTAACGTCAACTTGATGTAAGGATGCGTGCATTAACACGTGCGTGCGTACTTGAGTGCATATGTAAATATGAGCGTGTCTATGTGTGATGCATTTTTCATAAAAAATATTATATTGCACTCTTTTATAAATAATTTCTAAAAAGGTTTAATTTAATTTAATTAATCTTACATAAGTACAAAATGAATATCTGGGATCCCGCTCTACGATTGTCGCATTACACCTAGGTCCCACGATAGCTTATGTAGTCAAACTATTTTTCAAATAAGGCAGAGCACAACGACCAACAACGATAAGGCAGAATAACAAATTATAAAGGAGATTTTAAGAGTAAATTGGAGCGTGTATTGTGGATGTACCGGTGAAAGCGATCTTGTCAACGTCTGGGTGGTCTACGATAGCAGCTCCGGTGTCACCGAAGCCCGGCAGCACGTTTACAACTCCAGGTGGGAAACCGGCTTCCTGTAACAAGATTCAATTTGATTCACTCAACAGCCTATTAAAGTCAACGACTAAACAAAGACCTCAACGAGAAAGCGTTTTCGCTCATAGGGCACCGTGAATTTCTTGAGAGGTTAATCCATACCATGTACTATGTTCTTCATCGGCCTATTTAAGTCAATTACAGTTCTACCAGTGCGAAGCGGCGTGATTTACATATAAATATAAGAGTAACGACTGTCCGCGGCTTCGCCCGAATGGTCCTACACTATTTTTTTATATGAACGGAGTACGGATTTCTATTTGGCACGACAGCATATCATTATCAGTAAAAATTTTAAACCGCGATCGAGATATTTCGATCATCGAGGGTCCCGCCTTGTCGTGGCGTTGGAGCGCAATTCGAATGCGAGTTGGTGAACTGAGGATGGAGGTAGAGGTAAACGTGATCGCGGACGAAAACTTGATCGGCGGCGACTACATGGACAGCTCCTCTACTTGCGCACGCGAGACTTGAGCAACTTAGCAGCATATGCGTTTAACAACAACTAATGTATTCTTCTGATTCCGACCCGGCGTGCTGCGCAGATGCTGTTTCTGGAGTGATATATCAGGCTATGGAAAATTTTGTTCCATCTCACTCCATGTGAGAGCCCGCCCTTGGTTCAACTCTGAGTGTGATAGTGCCGAAGCACTTAAGCACTTAGCTTACCAAGAGTGGGCGGATGCTCGAGCCCGCAAAGCACCGAATGTCCCGAAACTGAAAAGAGCCTACAATAGTGTTGCTAAGTCCTGCAAACGTGCTCTCCGCAAGGCCCGCTTCGACCATATTGGCCGTATTGGAGCCAAACTAGCGTCTTACCCATCCGGGAGTAAAGCTTTCTGGTCTCTTGCCAAATCGGTCGAAGCCAATTTCTGCCGGTCTTCTTTCCCGCCATTGCAGAAGTCTGATGGCTCATTAGCTCACACCGCCAAAGAGAAAGCAGACATGTTTGCCTCTCTATTTGCGAAGAATTCACAACTAGATGCAGCTGATAACTGCCCACCTTTGCTACCTCGTTGTGACTCTGCAATGCCTGAGGTACAGATTCGGCAAAAAGAGGTACTCAAAATACTCAGAACTCTAGATGTGAATAAGGCTAGTGGGCCTGACGGCATTCCTGCCATTGTCTTGCGGTCATGTGCGCCTGAGTTGTCTCCTGTTCTGACTCGCCTCTATCGCTTGTCCTTGAGGACTGGTCAAGTTCCGAAGTCCTGGAAGATTGCCAATGTCCAACCTGTACCTAAGAAAGGAAGTCGTGCCGACCCTGCCAACTACCGACCTATCGCAATCACCTCCATACTCTGTAAGGTTATGGAGCGCGTTTTAAACAACCGCCTCCTTGCATACCTGGAGGACAACGACCTCCTCAGTGACCGTCAATTCGGGTTTCGTCGAGGCCGATCTACTGGGGATCTTCTTGTGTATGCTATTCACCACTGGAGCGAAGCCATTGAGAGACACGGTGAAGCTCTTGCCGTGTCTCTTGATATCTCTAAGGCTTTCGACAGGGTCTGGCACGCAAGTCTCATTGGCAAGCTTCCGGCATATGGTATTGCTCCCGAGCTTTGCATCTGGATCGAGGATTTCCTGAGGAACAGATCGATTCGGGTTGTCGTTAATGGCGCCTCATCCGATCTCCATGATATTAATGCCGGTGTGCCTCAGGGGTCTGTGCTCTCCGCGACTCTTTTTTTGCTGCACATCAACGACCTCCTGGTAACACCCGATATCTTTGGGTATGCAGATGACAGCACAGTCTCGGGGAGATACTTGTCCGATGCGAAGTCTGGGGCAAAGTCCAGTCTTTCAGAGAATCGATGATTGAGGGTGAACTCGACTTTGGAGGCTGTTTCCCAATGGGGTGATGCCAATTTGGTCGAGTTTAACCCCTCTAAAACACAGGCTTGTCTTTTTTCGGCGAAACGGAGTCCATTCCAACTGACTCCGACTTTCCGGAATGTCCCCGTTCCGGTAAATGACCGTCTTGCGCTCTTAGGTCTAGATCTCTCTTCTAACCTAAATTTCGGTCGTTACATCGAGTCCTTAGCAAACACTGCTGCCAAAAAACTTAGTATCCTCTCGGGGGTGAGACGGTACTTCACATCGGAGCAGCTCTTAAATCTATACAAAGCTCAAGTCCGCTCTTGCATGGAATACTGTTCCCACCTCTGGGATGGTTCGGCTAAACATCAGCTTGATGCTTTGGACTCGTTGGAGCGCCGAGCGAAGAGGATCATAGGCTCACTAGTAGAGGCAAAACTTCAAAACCTCGAACACCGTAGACGAGTGGCCTGCCTCTCGGTTTTTTATCGAATTCATTTCGGAGAGTGTGCGGAGGTTTTGCATAACCTAATACCCTCTTCCCCTTTCCATCACCGAACGACTTGACGCGGCGAGAAGTTCCACCCTTATGTTGTAGACATTCCTCCATTACGCACGAGGCGGTTTGCCTCTTCTTTCTTTGTGCGGACGGCTAAGGAGTGGAACTCTCTGCCGAGGTCGGTTTTTCCGGAGGCCTATAACCTGGATATCTTCAAGGCCAAAGTGAACAGACATCTAGGCAAGCGTGTACCATCCTAGGCCTCATCTTCGCTTTCCATCGGGCAAGATTGAGGTCAAACGCAGGTCTATTTTTTCATAAAAAAAAAAAAAAAAAAGATTTGGCAGCTTATTAACTAAATAGTCCACAGCTGAATACAGGGCTCTCCAATTAGAAGGATTTGTCGTAATCGCCGGGCTTAACAGGGGAGTTGGGGATCTCAGTTTTATACCATATACTGTTGTAGTATAGTTCTTACCTTAGATGCCCGTCACCGGTGTGGGTAATTTAAGGTCTGGCATGTTATTCTGCTGAGAGATTATATTGGATGGTAAGATGGGGTGGCGTATTCTTTTATGTCACCACTGCACGGCCAACGAATGTATTTAAACTTGCGACCTAATAGTACGCGGCTATTGCAGCACATAGACACTTGCAAACGACTTCAATTGTAAAAGATTGCAGATACGTTCTCAACCCCGAGGACTACATGAAATACCAATTTACTAGCTCTCGATACATTTAAAACCGAAACGTGGTGAGTGGTAGAGGGTGGTACCTACCCAGACTACTTCAAGGCAAAACAAAGTAATACCATTTATCAAACATTCACCATACATGTTATAACGACGGGGACGCACTTTATGATCCGGCCGAAATCGGAAAGAACTGTGAATAGTTCTTACAGATAGTGAAGAAAATATTAATATATAAGATAATCTGAAGGAACTGTAAAGTATAGGTAATATCGCTTCTAAATAGCCAAAGGCCTTCAATAATAATCCATTAGCAATCATATTGTATTTTTAGTATGTTTTTTAAAAAAAGTGGTGGAGGCGCTTAATAGGCTATGGGCACAGGAATAAATAATAACGACTAAAAGGTAATCGACTCAATGACTGCAAAATAATGTATTGACGTCCATATTTATTTCAATGAAATTTCATATTTTATGATATACTTAGAAGTAGATTTATTTTTTGCGAATAATTAGAGTAAAATTTGTTTACGTAACATCTATGTTAAATACTTCTGTTTAATCTGTTTAATTTGTCAATTAAATACCGTTGGATATAATAGAACGATGGATCTTTATTTTTACTTGCATTGTTTAAAGCATAGAGTACAAAAATTCTCACCTTAATCATTGATATGTATGTATAATGTATGCATGTATGCAGGACAACCATAGCATCTGCCGCCATGTTAGGCAAAAATTAGATTTAAGTCAATATTTTCGCTATGGACATTGCAATAAGATAAGTAATCACCTGTTACTTATTTATTTAGAATCCTCTCTTTTTGTGACCAATTTTATGTATAAAACTTCATTGTAAAGCATACTTGTTAGTTAGAGATTATTCGCAAAAATAAACGACCAATCAGAGGGCTTACATTAATTTGACTACAAATACAAATAGTATAAAAGCGGCAGACCTCGCACCGTATCGTTACCCCAAGAAAGATTTTTGACCTAACCTTAATTGGCGAACTATTCAATGCCATAAATATGGAAAAGAAGTCGGTGTGCTTGCGCACAAAATTCGTATCGTGTTCTATTAAAATTTAACGACTCTGTAATTATTGCAGGAGACTTAAATAACAAGCATTGTGCCTGAAATTCTTCAGTAGAAAACTGTTACCGTCGCGCCCTCCTTACCATTAGCTTAAACTCAAATTTAGACCTAATAGGTCCCCTAGAACCTACTAAAGTACTAAAGTAAGCAAGTAAACCATACTCCTGACATACTAGATGTTGCTCCCTTAAAATAACCTTACCATTGCGCTCTATGGAAGTGCATCACGAACTTGATTCCGACCATCGCCCGGTCATTTTGCAATGACCAAACCCGTGACGGACTGGCGTAAATTCGAGAAATATCTCCTGTATACGAACTCCCCTGACTTAGCAAATATTCCGGACAAAATGAAACTAACCATTTTTCCGAAACAATAGTAATTTTTTGGCTGCTTCAATACTTTTTCATTAAGAGCACTTGTCTAATATAGTCTTGTTTCCCATAAATTGTATGAAAACAAGATTACAGCTAAATTATTACATATCTTTATTTTATTTATACAAATCATTTTATCGCTGATTGACTTTACCTTGGAGATCTTAAAACAAATTTTACGTATTGAACGTGAATATATAGACGAAAAAAAAAAATATTAAGACATCTTTTTTTTTGTACCTCAATAATTATATAATTATACATTGGTTGAAGAATCCGAAATGCTGAATAAACAATAATTTGAAATTAGACCAAGACACGACGCGGTCACGTCCGCTGATAAGAGCAGCTGTGCTGCCCGTTAGCCGGCTGGTTATTGTGTACATTACATAATTTAAAATTAAAATATGTACTTACATTAAAAAATGTTAAAAATAAATTTTCACTTTAAAGAACAATTAGTATGCGTATTCAATTAATTATAATTTTTGATATTGTTTAAATTTAACTAAATTCCTTAATTTTAGCCTAAATTTGAATTTGAAATTCCTAACCAAACGCCAGATTATTTAAGATCAAAGTGGCCAGTTTGACAAGACGCCAATTTCATATGAAATGACCTAATAATAGAGGTTAAAATATGAAATTGCTATTTTTTACACAAAAGCAATATCATTCTAAATTCAAAAATTATTTTACAATCACTACAATTAGTGGGTAAACATGTAGACCTCAAAAATTTGAGAATACAAGTTCCGACGTGGTTCTATCGCAGCAGAGACAGCTCGCAATATCAATTCTGCGTTTGGAGAGGAGTCGACTAACGCACTGTGCGTTTTTGATTTCATCGCTTTCGTGATGGAAACTTTGACTTGTTGGGTGCCATAAGGCTTTTTCTTTACTTAGTGGAGTCTGTGATTCACTTTAAGTGAGGTCATGGTATGAAAAACAAACGATTCAGTTTAGGGACCTACAAAGGTTTTAGGCAGCGGAATTGAATTTAGTGATTCTACCATGAACCCTTGCTAGGTCTATACGGGCAAATGAGTTTTTAACAGTATCTATGTAGAAGGTAGAGACAAGATATTATGCAAAACCATAAATTCATCAAGTTATAGAAAAAATACGCATAATAATAAACACTTTACCTTAATAAGTTGAGCCAAATATAAAGCTGTGAGTGGTGTTTGTTCGGCTGGTTTTAACAATACGGTGTTGCCAGTAGCGAGTGCCGGACCCAATTTCCATGCCGCCATTAGTAAGGGAAAGTTCCATGGGATGATTTGACCGCAGACACCTTGGAGAAATTATACGGATTATTAAAAATAGTTAGAGAAAAGAAAAAATCAATCATTTGATGGTAATTGTAGTAAAATTCTCCAATCATTACAGCCAAGATGTCGTAATTATGTCATCAACCAGAAACATTCCACTGGACATTACGCCTCTTCTAAGTTGGATGGTCATCGCTCCGCTTACCAGACGAGGGAATTCACAGTACCTAAATAGCAGCTTTCACCGTGCGAGGTGTTTGATGCCGTCACTCTCGTTTGGTTTCGTTTCGTTTTCTCGTCACCAAAAATTTTGCCAACCGAGGTCCGGGCCTAGCGAGCGCAGGTATTGTTAATATTATTCAAAGTCCCGAGTTGTTAAAAACTAGCCGTACGCACACCGTGTATTTACGTTATGGTTTATGCATAGTACAAATTTATATAATCAGTTGCTAAAAAAATCAAAAAAGAAATAAATTTCATTAGCACCTATAACCTATGACTAAATTAGCAATTAATAAAACGATGTCTTCAAACTCACCAACAGGCTCATGGCGTGTATAAGCGAAATAATTTCCGTCGGTGGGCAACACCATGCCGTGGTTCTTGTCGGCCCACCCCGCGTAGTACCGTAGATACTTGGACAAGGCAGCCACATCGCCGAAGTAAGACGCAGAATACGGCTTACCATTGTCGAGCGTTTCCAAACTCTAAACATAGGAGGAGGTTCATATTTAATCCTTTTTATGAAATTTTATGTTGGTCTCATAAAAATGAAAGGTATGTGGCTAAGCACATATTTGCTTACAGCAGCACATTTAGGCATTTTTGGATTTTGAATCTAAAGGGTCAAAGGATCATTTCCTCATATGAGGATATGTAATTTGTTTCTCTGCCAGTCACCAGATTTTGTATTAAAGTAAAATTAGTAACAAAGTATGTTTGTATGTGACACGCAAGCGCGAATGCGTGTTTCTGTACCAACGTGAGTGTGTATCTGATATAAAATATGAAACATACTAAACATTAAGTATGTATTGCTTGAAAAACTAAAAACCGACTGCGGAAAAGCACAAATTCAAATTAATCCTACGATAAGAAGTGGGTTGTAATGACATCACATAGCCAAGAACACACGGAGCTTTAGGACAAAACTAACGACACGGGAACAGATGACAATACTCAGATACTTGGACTGTTAAAATCATAACCCTCCTCGTAGTCAGGTAAAAAATCAGTAAATATTTTAAGTAAGCCTGTTTAAGTCCACTTATAGCAGAGTGTTTAGAGGTTCTACTTTTGAATAAGAAGACTTTTTCGTTCGAGTATTTAGTGTTCGATTTTTTCGAAACTTACGTACAATTCCTATCATTGGAGATGGAGATAGGCTCACCACCACCAGTCCGTTGACTCAAATAAATATATTTAACAATAATTACTATCTGATGCAAATTCAATTCATTAACATATTAACGGTGTTCCACAAACATGGCCTTAATGAAATGGCTGGTAGTCTCAAACCTGAGGACACAGTTCTCTGGCTCCGGGACGAAATTTTCTTATCCAACCAACAACTCGTCATCACTAAAGGCAACAACCACCGAGGGGTTTCCGTGATAGGTTGCCGGCAGGAGAACGTGATAAACTGTCTGCGGTTCCCCGCTAAATCGATATACTTACATATAAGGTTATTTGAGAGAAAAAATACCCAACGCTTTTGTCATCATTAACTACTACTAGTTGCAGGTTGCCAGATACAGCTCGCATAGAAACCATTCCCTGTTTGTGTGATGTCCTCTTTAAAACATCAAATGACTCAAATACGCAGTTTTCACGTATAGACTAATATTTGCGGTACACATCTAATTCGACTGTCACTAATGCCTTCCTTACTACTTAGTCAAAACAACTAGAAAGCGTGCGTTGTTCGGTATTTTATCTTAGTAGAAAAAATATCTAATAAACGAAGTTATTCGCCTCTTGAGTAATTTGAATCCAAGTGAGTAATCAATCTCTTCGCAGAATATTTTTAAAGAAAAATTAAACACTATTTACCTCTATAGGTACCTATTATTGCTTTTTAATTTTTATCAGCGATGCCCTTAACATTACTTACATTCCCGTTAACCAATCAACTAAAGTATTGCTAGTATTTGGAGGTTCACGACAATAGTCAAATGGCGAGCATGAAACTGAGACGTCATGCTTCGCATTCCGCATCCTAACCAATAAGGCTATTGTCGCTTTTATGATGTCCGATTTTGATGAAACTCAGCATAGATAATTTAGGTAGAATAAGATATATCTGTTCTTGACGATATAAAAACATGATATTCATATACACACAAATTTGCATATAAATTTTATACTCTGTCCCACTTTTGTACGCAACATGGACAACAACTAAAGGTTATGCCATAAGAACGGAGGAAGAATCCGAGTGAGAAGAATACAGAGTCAGAGAGACGGGAGGCAAATATTTGCATGATAAATATATATGTTAGTACAAGAACCGTGGTGGCCTAGTGGTCAGAATGCTCACTTTAGGATCATAGAGCGCAAGTGACTTGGGTTCGATCCCCGGTACCGGCACCACTAAAATTGTTAATACCAATTTTAAGCTGTATTTACCATGTGCTCGGCGGTGAAGGAAAACATCGTGAGGAAACCTCCATATCTGAGAAATAATTAAAAAAATGTATATTATTTCGAGGATATGTGAAGCCCGCCAACCCGCAATGGAGCAGCGTGGTGGGCTATTCTCGGCTCCTACACCCTAGGACGGAAATCCTAGTTTGGGACTGGATGATGTATGAATGTCCGATATGATGTGTGATGTGTGTAAGAATATCAGACAGTCAGCCAAAAAAACTCGGACCTATTTTTACCATACAATCTTTTTCTACAGCCATTTACTATCTTTCATATTACTATTTACCTGAACTATTCACAACAGTAGGCCTCTAATCAGAACTATTATATAAATAATTCATAAGTATTATAGAGTATCTCATTAAAGAATGTTCTGTTTGGTATTCTACTAATTAATAACAACAGGCAAATCAAACTCAATTTGATACAAGAGTTTCCTGCCTCGGCACATTATAAGATAAGCATTTGGCTTGGAACCAAACCTTTGTAGATAGAATTTTTTAAATAGTCTAAATTATCGAAGATATTTTTATAGACTGGCTGTACGACTTCGTTAGCGTGGACGTTCGTAAAGTGGTGTCGTTCAATATTTGTATAATGTTACATGAAGTGTATGAATATTAACTGATATAATCGACAAGACTATTAATTTATTTAAATCTGGAATGAGTAAGTACGCAAAACTGAAACAAAACTAATCACAATTATCACACAAACAATAATCTAACGGAACATTTACAAGTTAACCATTCCTGGTTAACTTGTAAATAATCTGGAATGAGTAAGTAAGCAAAACTTAAATAAACGTCATCCAAATTATTTAACATAATTACATAAATAATAAAGCAAGGAAAGGAAACCAAACCTTTAGCGTTTACTATGCTCTGCTCGGCTGTGCACGAAATAAAAACCCAAAGGAAACTTAACCCCTAAACAATATTTATTATCTTATAACGCGAAAAACGAAAACACTTAAAATAAGTGTGTACCGTGAATCCGTTCCCTTATTGACTTAAATCTCCGAAAACTATGTACACAGACGTACATCATTGAAGTAAAAACTATAACTAACTGTGTGCCTAGTACTTGAAACAGCTAAAATAACCAGCCGTAGCCCAATAAATTCACACGCAAAGTAGTAAGTAACTATTATTCCTTGTTTTATAGACTTATGAAAATACCGCCAACAACACCACACCAGCCCTCGCGAGCGTCTGCCCGCGTTTGGGTTTCGTACTTTGTGAAGTTCCGTTTGTGAAGCTTCACTCTCCCTACGGTTATTTATTCGTTAGTAGTAGTTAGTAGTTTAGAGTTATTACTTCCTATGCTAGTACACAGAACAACAATATTCTAAAGAGAGGTACCAGTAGCTAATTGCCAGAACCCGGCGGTCAAGCGTGATCTCGTATATTATATATATAGGTAGAGTGCGCGATTCAATATTCGCAAAGGAAACACTTAACGTTTCTCAGATAAAAAGTACCCTAAGTTACTCCTTACAATGTCCTCTAAACTCTTATGAAAGGCCTACAAAATGGCTTAAGTCGTTTCCTACATTAGCCCGGAAAACAAAAAGATAGACAAATATTTTAAAAACTCGTTTTTTTTAGGATTATTATAATGCAAAAAATTTTATGAGCAAAGAAAAAAGCAGTTATTGCGAAATACAGACACAGATAGACTTAAATTTTATTTATATCTATAGATACTAATTCAATACGTACAGCTAAATAAACTTTATCTTTGTCAATAAGGTCAGCCAACTTGTTGAGCAAGTAGCCTCGCTCTGAAGCATCCATTCGTCTCCATGGGGATCCAAATCTATATTTAACAACAAACATTTTGAATTAATATATAGTAATAATCTTTTGATGACAGTAATAACAGTAAATAGAATAAGGCGTTATGTTACTTAGCGGAGACATCTTTAAAATAATGGTTATTTTAAAGGTGTTGGAAAAAAATACTTTGCTCAATTCTACATGAATAAACCTTAAAATGTCTTTATATTACTTAGTCCGGATAGAAGGAAAGTACCACCTCCTTCAGTACAAACATCCCCACGACACAAATACAACACTCGACACTTACCTAGTATATACACCACAGTCATTTAATACGCTACACGTGTGTCGCCTTGCAACAAGGCATAGCCTTGAGCTCTCCGAAGAGCTGCTCTGCCTAGGAGCTGTCAGGGTAGATCTTACCTATTTCTGCCGCTAAACAGCAATACAACTACTGATGTGTTCCGCTTTGAAAGGTATACTAAGCCAGTATAATTCCAGACTGTGAGGCATTCCACCTTAGTATCTGGGGTGACAAAGCATCCATAACCTCCTTTGGTTAAAGTTGTTTGCAATTGTACATGACCTGCAGTAGAGGTCGGAAGTGCATCTTACTTCCGCGTATGGGCTAGCGGTATAATTCCATGAGGACCTAAGAAGAGGATATCACTGCTCCGGTACACCTGGGGCAACACGGTTAGCGACTAACGTACACCCCCGTCTCTAACTGATGGCTAATAGGACTACACAGCTCTTTTAGATTTCGTGGGTAGAATCGGCAGATTTTACCCTGCACAATTGTGCACAGTACTCGGGGATGAGGGAGCCCAGGGGGGTAAAGGGGCACGTGTCGTAAGGTAACACAACTCCTTTGGTTCCTATTCCAGCAAAACGGTAGCACCTTTTGCAAGTTACTGATGGGGAAATGGGCAGGTGTCCCATCAGAGGGCCACAGGAGTGGGGCTTCTGGTTCACAGAGGTTACCTGGGCTGGTGCTGTTAAAGGCTATGCTGACGTAGCAAGAGGGATCACTATTGACAGTGGGTATGAGCCTGTAACGAGCAGTCGGTGAGGACTGCAGCGGTCAGCTACTCCGCGGTCGCTAAATCGGAACTGTGCGTCGCAATAACTTGGGCACGCACGGGGCATTTGGCGTAGGAGGCGGTTCTCCTGGCGATACACGCCTTGATCATCAGGGAATCCTGGACGAGGAAGGAGCCCGGCGTGGTGGGGCCGGTGTTTGTGAGTAAGCCCGTTTACACGGACGGAGCCCTCAAACTATGGTGCGTGTGCAACAACACACTTGTGTGGCTGCAAAACGCGGATTCTGCTCTGGTACCGGGGGTCTCATTGATAATCAAACGCCAATCTCAATTAACCTGTCGGGTAAGATGTGGCATCCATATACCGGATAAGCTGGGAGCCTGGAAGGAAGCCCGAGACATAGGTCGAGTGCTGGCCTACCAGAATCCCTGGGTAGATATTAATAAATGAATGCTGCTCAGGGAAGGTAAGCAAAAAGGTGGAAGATTTGTGATACTTGCCATCCCGCAGTATCACATTCCGATCCTTATAAAGGCTGGACGCCGTCCTGCATGTATTTGCGGGGACTGGAGGATACAAGAGGAATTGAAGAACTGGCAACGAACTTGACCGGTGAAGGAAAGTCAGGAAAGCCCTAAATAGGGCCATGAACACATCTACTCAAAAAGACTGGGACCTATATAAAAAGTCGAAGTCTGAGTATAAAAAATGGATTAGGTTTCGGAGAACCACAGGTTTGGGGCAAATTCTGATAACACCTACACCTCCTCGCCAAACGAAACCAACTGCGTCCTTTAGACACATTTCTCGGGATGCAGTATAGTCAAAGAAGTCGTATGGCACGAAGAAAAAAGTGCTCCTAACAGGCATAACTGGACACTTGCTGGTAGATTGCATTGGGCTCTACACAGTTTCTAACCATACAAGTCAGCCAGATCTGACGGTATATTCCCAGCTCTCCTACAGTGGGGAGAACATATTATCGTCAATAAACTAGCCGTACTTTTTAGGGCATGCCTGGCACACAGATATGTGCCGAAGGAATGGAGAGAAGTCAGCATTATCTTCATTCCTAAACCGGGAAAAACCGATTACACCGACGCCAAATCCTTCAGACCAATTAACCTCTCTTCATTTATGCTATATGCTTAAAACGATGGAAAGGCTCTGTGAGAGAACTGAGAGAGTCGGCGTTGGTAAACCGCTGCATAAAAACCAACATGCATATAGCACGGGCAAATCAACAGAATCGGCACTTCATCTGGTGGTTTGCTATATTGAAGAGGCCTATAAAAACAAAAGCATTTGTCTGGGCACCTTCATAGATGTTGAGGGAGCTTTTGACAAAATAAATTTCTCCAGTATTGACACTGCCCTCACCAGACATGGCGTGGAACCGCCCTTGTCAGGCTGTATTAGCAACATGCTTCGCACAAGAATAGCAAAGATTGAAGGCGAGTCACAAGTTGCTATTCTGTCCAAAGGCTGTACACAGGGGGTGTATTATCACCGCTTCCATGGAACATGGTCATAAATGACCTCATTATAAAACTCAATGCAAACCACTTCTATACGATAGGGTATGCAGATAATCTAGCAATACTACTACTAGTGTGGTATGTGATCTCAAGCACCACTAAACATTGTAGAACATTGGTGTAGAGATTATGGATTAACACCAAATCCAAGTAAAACAGAAATTGTGATGTTTACTAACAAACGTGCGCTGGAAAGACATCACCTACCCAGACTGTCTGATACTGAACTGAAGCTGACATCACAGGTTAAATACCTTGGTATTATTATCTTGGACAGCAAACTTAACTGGAATAGCCACATTGATCACAAGATCAACAAGGCCAGCATTACGTTCTGGCAATGTAAAAGGATGATAGGGGCTTGTCACCAAAGATCATCCTGTGGCTGTACAAGATGATCATTCGTCCAATGATCACATACGATGCTCTAGTGTGGTGGAAAAAACCAAACGCACCACAACTACAAATAAGCTTCAACGATGTCCGAGACTAGCCTGTACGGCAGCCACAGGCTGCATGAGAACCACCCCCACTGCAGCTCTGGAGGCTATTCTGGATCTATCGCCGCTACAACTGCTAATACAGCAGGAGGCGGCGTTGGATGCCATCTGGCTGAGGACTTCGAATCTATGGAAAGATTGCAGGATACCGCATACAATTATACTTGAAGATCTGTTTGCAGAAATGATGATCCTTCAAGCTACGTATGACAGGAACCCAAAACAATTTGTTTTTCATTTGGTTGTGAAGACCATCATACAGAAGATCTACATCCGTGCGAGTTAAGATTTTTTTACTGATGGATCTAAAACGGATTCAGGTACTGGCTCCGGGACTTTCTCGGAAGATTTAAACATTAAAATACAAACACCGCTGAATGCTTGGGCATTATCCAGGCGGCTATTGCAATCGCCAGTAGGGAAGTAAAATATCACAATATTAGGATACTTTTGTGGGTGGGTCTGGTCTGTGCCCTATTGAACCGGAACCAATCTACGCTACTACGCCTGAATAAGCCCCAAATTCGGATAGTAACTAGCACCATAACCGGACATGGACATTTTAACAAACATCTGTATACTATAGGTGTTACAGACAGCCCTCTATGCCGTGCGTGTATGGAGGAGGAAAAAACGACGGCCCACGTCCTGTTGCAGTGTCCGACGGTCGCGGAATACAGGGCTAAGTACCTCACCGGTACTTTTAGGGTTTACTGAGTTTCTTTGAGGAGCTTGGTTGGCTCGAATAAATCATATTGCCCACACGCAAAATACGTGCAGTCGTGGAGTTGCGGATACCAACATAACACAGCACACAGCCCGTCATAACATAACATAACATAACATATGGGCCTGTATCAGCCCTATCTGTCGGCCGGCCGGCCTAATAATGCACAGTCTTTACCTGAGACATTTAAAGAATATGTTAAAATATATTGAAAAAGCATGTTATACAGCTAATAAAATTAAAAATTCCTCTAATAAAACAAAAATTAATAGATAGGTGTCTAGTTTCAGAGATGTTATATATTAGTTATGGTAGTTTGAGAGTTCTTTTATTGAGGCTCCTATCCAATATATCAATACACCTGAACAAACCCCAAATTCTAATAGTATGAAGGAGGAAGAAACAGAGGGCCACATTCTGCTGAAGTGTTCAATGGTTGCAGAATAAAGGGCTAAACACCTCATAACACCGAGGTTGCTCCCCAAGATAACTGATAACCGAGTTAAGGTCTACTGAGCTTCCAACTTCCTTGAGCAGCTAGGTTGACTTGAATAAATTACATATATTCCAGCCCTCAAACAATATATGCACATAGTTATGGAGTTGCAAAAATATCAATAATAATCATAACATAATTAATATTAACAATAATAATCATAACATACTAAATCATTATATAATTTATTTTACTTTATTTTACCTTAAGTATTTTAGTTATAACATATTTAAAGATAACTTATTTATTTTATTGCATTTTATGTATGTATACATATTTATGCTTATCTCCCAACCAGACGTGTATATATCTAAATAACCCCACATCATAATATAACATGACATGCAGTAGCAAGTTACCATCAAGTGGAAGCTTGTTTGTCAATTGTTAATAAAAAAATTAATGATTCATATTTCATTTTTCATCAATTTATGGACCAAACACAAATTATCAAGATTTATAATTAAGAAAATTTATTAAAATAGGTTATTTAATTTAAATTAATTAAGTTTGTAAAGTATTTCTTTAGAAAATATTTTATACCCTGATTAGTGAAATCAGGAACAAAAACAATAAACAACTTTACCTAACCAGCCAGTATTAATTTGTGTATCAAGATTATGCATTATTAATACCTAAATGCATCTTTTGCAGACTTGACAGCCTTGTCAACATCAGCTTTACTGGCTTGTTGAACTTCAGCAATCACATTCTCAGTAGCTGGATTCACTGTTGTAAATGTCTTGCCATCTGAGGATTTGATCCATTCATTGTTTATGAAGAGCTGCAAACAAATAGTATATTGTTGTGGCCTATAGAAAAAGCTACACACTATTTACAAAGCATACCTGCTATGTGTGAGTCAGACAGGAAACTTTTCTCAAAGTTCTAAATTTACCCCCAATTTAAATTAAATTTATTAACTTCGGAAATAGTACATGCAAATGAAAAAAAAACTTACAAATGTAAAATTTGGACATACACCACCTAATTAAAAAGAAAATTTATAGAAATATATAAAAATGTTTTTACACATATCTTTAATGAGATACCAAAGGTTTAGATTAGGTGTTAGAGACATAGAACACTACACAAAATACAAACCATTCCGAAAATGCCGATCTTAGTTAAAGAAATAAAAATGAAAACTAGTGTTATAAAAAGGATTGCGTAAAAAAAGCCAAATTTGCACCAAATTATTGAATAATATAATGCACACTAAACTTATTGCATTTAATTACTAATTAGATTTATTTACCCCTGTGTACAATATTTCCGGGTTAGTTTGAGGTGCCAGTGCGGCTGCAGAGGCGAATTTCGCTTTTTGAATTTGTAATACTTTACCAAATATACGAAGCATATTTCTGTTTTAAGAATACTAAAGACTTCACAACACTCAAGCTGGTACTACTATTATAAGAATAACTAAATAAAAAACAAGTTTATTATCTACAAAATTTAAAGCAGTCCATAAAGAGTAAGAAAACTAGCGAAACGTAGTGGTTTTAAACTCTGAAAACGTAAGTTGAAGACAAAGAGAGAGATTAGCAATTAGTAAAATAAACTGTGCCGAAAGCCAAGTGTTAAAATAAAATGTAAACAATGTCGGTAGATACCTACCTATATAAAAACACATTTACATATTACATGTATATTCCCAATACAGAATATCAAAGTTCAAAGATTATATAATCACTACGATCTAGAGAATATTACCTCATATTATATATGGAGTTTCTTGACATAATACAGTATAATTTGTGCTATGTATTATTTAACCATTTATTACAAAAGTCTAAAGTGATCATAGCACCCATTCTCTTTTATTTCATTCCATTTACAGGTTGCCAACTAACCAAAAAAGCAAATAAAAACACAAACAACAACAACAACAACAAAATAAAATTTTCAAAAAAAAAACAGCAGTGGAATCATGATAGGCTGCAATGATGATGATGATGATGATGATGATAAATAAAACGAAACGTCCGCGCGCTCGAAAAAGAACATCACAGTACGCAGTGCACTCAAAAAATACTCATATCAATACGTGCAATATATAAAATCAGAAATACGAATCCATATTGCGTACTACATGACTATAACTTATAGTGCCATTTATTTTGACGACATCAGCTACATTTATACTATATTTTGCTACATTATCTTATACAATAAATTACATATTAACCAAAAAAAACGATGAGATGAATTAGTCCACCACCCAATTTTAATTTTTAAATAAACAAAAGCCCTTTGATACATGATGAAATGAGTTAAGAAACAGAAATTATTTTAGCAGTTAAAAAATTACAATCGACTTTTGGTTTTGTTTCCATAGGTTACAAAACAACCGTTATTTTTT
Organism: Bhutanitis thaidina; assembly: GCA_029286595.1. Lineage (NCBI taxonomy): Eukaryota > Metazoa > Arthropoda > Insecta > Lepidoptera > Papilionidae > Bhutanitis > Bhutanitis thaidina. The sequence continues at coordinate 23,223 of JAGSMS010000019.1, forward strand.
CATTCTATCAATGTAAAATTTACAAAAACATACCAAGATCACAGTCAAGAAATTCTAAATATTTTTCATTTTGGACCAAGAGCCCAGTATATTTGTACAAGTGTGGAAAATTATGAGAAAATTCTTAAAACGCTTTTAAACAAATAGGGACAGTAACAAAAGCGACGATAACAAAATTCTAAAACGTGGTTTGCATGACGTAAATGTTTTGTTAGCAACATTACGTCCAGATTTCTGAAATCGAATCATTCAAAATCTCGCTTTCTCTAAATGAATCTGTCAAGTAGTAAAGTAGCAGCCTGTAAGCGATTTACAGGCAGCACTGCAGGACAAAGGCCTCCTCTCACATTTTTTTGAGAGAGTTTGGAGGCGGAAAGGGTCCGCGTCACGCAGCTACTGAGCAGATTGGCGGACTTCACACGTTCTCGAAATAATTTATTTTTGTGTTATTATTTCTCAGACATGCAGCTTTCCTCACGCTTTTAGCTTTTTGACCAAGTATTATCTATCTTACCTACCAAAGCCTGAATAAAAATCACAAATTTAACAAGTGTGCTTAACGCTTATTAAAGCTTTACACTTTGTATGTTTTTTTTTTATGGAAAAGGGGACAAACGAGCAAACGGCTCGCCTAATGCTAACTGAATAGCGACTCCCACCCACATCTGTAGCACCAGAGTAGCTGGCGTTGAAGGGCCTTTATAGATAAATATCCAAATGGGGAAGGAGGAGGAAGAGGGTCTCCGGTTACCTCACTCACCGAACGAAACGCATAAGATGTTTCTTCTTCACGCCGGTATTCTGCGATGCCGTGGTACTACTCTGGTCTAGCCGGCCTTTTCGAGCAGGAACAAAAGCCGCCGCTTAGCTCTACCACATGCCTCTCTTTGTACGTGGTAGAACCAAGTGGTTAAGAAAAGGTACCTTGTGCTTGTCCCATCCCACAAATATCCTTAAAGGTTCGCAAAGCATCTGCAGTTCCTCTGGTATTGCAGATGTACGTGGATGACGGTAATCACTTACCATCAGGTATGTCACTTGCTCGTTTGCCCCTTTACCATAAAAAAAATATGTGATAAATTGTGATCACAAAACTGACATGTCCGGAAATATTAAATTAATGCATTTCGGGGAGAAAAAGATAGAATTTAAACATTGCCATTAAGAAGTAGGTTTATTTTCGGTAAAAACAATAAAATATTTACAAGTTTTTAATGCTGGCCTGACAACCGGTGACTGCTTTCACTGACTGATAGGAGTTTGCACCATTCCTCCACTTGTAATAAATAAAGAAAAAGAAGAGTTGGGACCAAAGAGAATATAAATACTAATTGGAACTTTACGCGTACGCTTTCGTTGTTTTTGTTAAATTATTAGTAAAAAAAATTTCGTCCTTCAAAATGGAGAGAAATCTTCAGTTCCTAAATAAAAATTACGTTGAAATATGCGCTAAATGTGGAAATTGTGTTATGTTCTTAGATAGTCAAGTGTCAAAAAATCTCAGGGATGCCGGTATAGAAACAAGGTAAGGTTTACATTTTCATATGCAAATACCTGTACTCATTACCATTGTAGTGTTCCCTCAAAAATAATGCAAAATTTTCTTCCAATGTACATCATTATGAATATGTACTGTGTATTATGTTTGTGATGGCTTTTCAATAACTGTAACTAGCTTGTGAGGAGCATAGTTCCCAGCTGGTGTTTATGCTCTCAGATCAGTAGTGTTACACTTTCCATGAGAGTGTAGTGCTTGTACTTAGGCTGACCCATATCTTATTTAGTTTATCCTCTTGACTAAGCAATTTACATTGTGTATACATGCCATATTAAATATAGTTTAATTGTTTTGGGGTATAGTTTTTAAGGTTGAAAAAACCAGGTTCTTCTCCAAAGGGCAACCACACCTGCATGCTGTGCACCTTGTGGACTCATGGACAAGTCTCTGGGGACTTGATCTCTAATTTGACAGAATGTGACAAAGAACACTATCCTGTCTGTTCTTTGCATGGGATTCTAGCTGTTGTTAGTTAGAAATATAAATTATGTTTATTCTCTTAAACAAAACAGTGGCCATTTTTATTAAAAATATAACCTACATAATCACATGATCTTAAATGGCTAAAGGCTATGATAATAATTGATAATAAAATTTATTTACAGACCAGCAAAGACAAATGGCTTGTGGTGCTATTTACTTTTGCCAATAATCCTGATGATTTACTCTACTTTATATAAAACATCAGCACTATACCAAAACATAGCCTTTTTATCAATGGGCTTATTTTTCTACTGTACCATAATAATAGTATTTCTTTCAATATCTTGTGTTATAATAAATGAACCTGTTTATGGAGGATGTATAGCATCAAGTTTAATCTCTGCAGTGCTTATCTACATTTTGTCAGGAAAAGGTAAGATATTTATTTTCTTTAAATCTTTACAAAGTTAACATTATAATTTACTACTAAACAAAGATATAATTTAATTTCTTGAGTTATATATTTATATTTGATTTTATAAAATATGATCTACAATTTTATATTTTAACCAGTGTTTACAATTTTTCCAGACTTGTTAACTTCACTTATTATTGCATTACTTTGTGTTTATTCTTTTAATGCATTGTTGAAAATTGCAATTATAAACTTCCCTAAAACGTTTACAATTGGAGAAGCTATGATAGTTGTACAAAGTATAACTCTTTTTGTAATGGCTTCTGCCCTTAAATTTTTGGATGGTCTTGTTAATGGTAATGAAGAAGAGTACATGTTTATTAATACTATAATTTTTGTAAGTACATTTATTTATTTTTTATTGCTTACGTATTCCAGCCTGTCACTCATAGGGGAAGGCAGAGTTTACGAATTTCTATTTACTAAAAGCCATTTAACCAAATGGCTTTTCACCCCACTTTTCGCATATCAGGGAGAATGTGATGGGTAGCGAATTAAGTTTGCTCCTGGAAATTGCCACGATATTTTTAATTTCCATTATTTTCCTCTTACATAACCCATGGAAGAAATGGGTTAGTTAGTAGATTCTTATGCCATTTTCATGATTTTTACCTTGTTAAATATCTTTAATCTTTAGTAAAGTCAAATAATAAATTGGGCAATATTAGTCTAAACTATATCTAAAACTCATCTAAAATAAAAATTACTATATAAGTTAAATATAATCAAGGCACCCAGGAAAAGGATTGATGAAATAATGATTTTTGTTTGCTTCAATTTCTTTAATTTACTAATAAAATTTTCACTTAGGCACCAAAAAAAAACTACCACATTTAAAATCACTTAAAGGAATGAAAAAAAGACAAAAAATAAAATTTTATTTTATTCAACATAGGCTTGTTTAATGCTCCTGTGGGGATATATTCTACCTTTTTCTCCAAAGATGACCACCATGCACCCTGCTGCAAACAAACAAGCTTCTGGGGACCGTGTGATGTTAAAAAATCTATCAAAAATGTTATTGGAATTTTTATAACAACTTACATTTTAATAACACTTTTCGTGGCATATATTAGACTTTGTTTTGTTTCAACATGTAAAGAGTTATTTAATTTAAATACTCTTATAATGCTAACTTCAACCAGCAACTTCGCCCTTTTTGAGAATCTTTCCGCTTTCCTGGGTTAAAAAAGCCTGTCCTTTTTCAGGCTATGAGATATATTCATATGAAATTGGTTCAGTCATTTATGTATGATTGAAAGACAAACATCCTACCAAATATATTTTGCACATATATTTTAAATATTAAGTAGGATATCTAAATTGAAACCATTCATTGTATTTCAGACAGTGTTATCAACAGTGGGATTGATTGTTACAGCATTGTTCCTTTTGAATGATAACCAAAGAAATTTGAAATCTCTGGGATATGTAGTTACAATTAGTGCTGCTGTTATGTTGATGTCATGGCATTTAATTATGGGACCATCATGCTTGATCAGGATTATTAATTATATCATCATGGATTATACAAGAGTAAGTTTTCCGTTTAGTAATGGGGAGCAGCACTAAAACTGCGAGTGTACCGACACTATGTCCACCAACACGATTGCTCTGCATCTTGAGTATGGGTAAACCTTTCAAGACATGCATACCGGTTTTAGCAGGTGCTTTCTATGAGTGTCTTATTTTTGTTACAATTGGGGGAAAGGTGTAAACACCTGTCACTGAAGACTGTGACCGGGTTCAGCAAAGTGCCAGACCGACTAAAACCCCCACGGAATTAGAAATACGCTGTTGGCGCGCCTTTGGATATGTGATTTTATTTGATATTGATTGGTGAGATATCTCGCGCGGCTGCATAATTACCCACTAACTGGTTTGGATCCTTAATTTTATCGAAATATCTTAGAGATATTTCTTTAAAAAGGGCCACCAAAGAAGGCAAATGTAAGTCTACATTCCGCGTATAGTAGTGGCCTACGTTTAGCAGTGGACTTAAATATTAGCAGTTATGCATATTACATAAAAAAGGCCTTACTTCATTTAATTTAACCTTTTCTTTGTGTGACTTATTTTTTTGCATATATTTAACAATATGCCAAGATTAAGAAAGAAGAAATGTTTTGTAAGATTTTTTTTTTCAGGCAAAGTTGCTGAGCATATGGCTGGCAATGGTTGTCATAGCAATAATGGTTACAATCATACAAACAAAGTTAGCGGTGAAAGCAAGCACAGTGACTCGAAAAACATTCCATGTGCTAGCATCTTTGGTTTTTCTCAGTGGATCGCTGACTGACATTCCTTTTATGACTTTAGCTGCTGGTATTGGACTTGCATTCTTAATATTTGTTGAGGTACAATCAAACTTTTGAGCATGTAAATATTTTTTGTTTAATAATAGGCTTAAACCTGACTGTGGATTATTTTTTCTGATCTTACTGTGCGTGTAAAAACGTTATTGATATAAACCAGCATTAAAAATTAAAACTTTAATGGTTGTTCCTGAGTACTCAACAACATAAACTTAAATATTTCGGTTCTATAATCCAACAAATCGTATTATCTGTTATTTCTTTGTTGTGTTTTAGCATCGAATAAACATAGTTTCTTTCTTTCTTTCAAATATATTAGCATATCATTATGTATCCTTTACAGCCTGTTAATAGTCCACTATACTGCAGTGACGGTTATTTGACACCCCAATCCAAAAAAATGGTACTTTAAGCAGTAATAGAAATAGAAGTAACATTGGCGAAACCATCTCTCAGCAGCATTCCGTTCTTGCATATCGTAATAATTACTTGGTAGGCTATTTTTTCATCTTGGATTATTTATTAAAAATATTTTTTTATAGGCACTCAGGATAACTGGCATTGAGCCGATATCATCTGCACTTCATTCAGCTTTCGTTATTTATGGTGATGAGAAGGTAAGTTTTTTAAATCTTAAAAAATAAGCCCTGTTAACTAGAATACTAATCTTTAAAACATTTGGTGATTGACTATTTTTATTTGACCATGTCATTCTACTTAAGCACACCCTTCAAGTCAAAATGGAGTGATATGTTCTCTTAGTCCATCACTGACAAACATTTATTTACTCAATAACCAGTAATAATATTTCATAAGTACTGTTATTATACATAGCCTTAACTTGGAAGGTTTGCTAGTATTCGAGAGAAGAACCGTTATACATAAATTTTTATGCGTGGTCCTGCAATTCTGATATTACATGATATTAAATATTAAAGCGTCGACTTTTGCTGCTGTTCGAGTGGGCCGGCCCCAATAGTACCCGGGTAGTACCACGGTCTCGCGGAGAACCGGCGTGAAGTAGAGGCATCTTGTACTTCTGAGTTTCGTTCGGTGAGTGAGACAACCGAAGCCTCAAGCCAAAAGGTTGCCAAGGCATCTGCACCTCCTCTGGTGTTGCAGATGTACGTGGGCTTCGGTAATTATTTTCCATCAGGTGCCGCTTGCTTGTTTGCCCACTTTTATATAAATAAAACTAATATTAGCCATGCTATATACCAGGACTGCGGTGTGTTCGCAATGACGCCGTTATATTTGTACACCGGACTGGCGTGTCCGCTGTTACTTGCGCCCCCCACGGAAAAGCTGGACCAGTTGGCGGGTGTGCTGGCTGTTGGCGTTGGCGATACAGCCGCCAGTTGTGTTGGCTCGTATTTTGGTCGAACTCGCTGGTTTGGTGAGATATGTAAATTCTGGAATATGAATACTCACACATAAACGTTACACACACATAAACGTTACACACACTATCAAGCACATCAATTAAGGTGAATTTTTTTTATGAAAAAATAGGCTTGCGTTTGACCTCAATCTTCCCCGATGGAAAGCGAAGATGAGGCCTAGGATGGTACACGCTTGCCTAGATGTCTGTTCACTCTGGCCTTGAAGATATCCAGGTTATAGGTTTCCGGAAAAACTGACCTCGGCAGAGAGTTCCACTCCTTAGCCGTCCGCATAAAGAAAGAAGAGGCAAACCGCTCGTGGGTAATGGAGGAATGTCTACAACATAAGGGTGGAACTGCTCGCCGCGTCTAGTCGTTCGGTGATGGAAAGGGGAAGGGGGTATTAGGTTATGCAAAACCTCCGCACACTCTCCGAAATGAATCCGATAAAAAACCGAGAGGCAGGCCACTCGTCTACGGTGTTCGAGGCTTTGAAGTTTTGCCTCTACTAGTGAGTCACTGCCTATGATCCTCTTCGCACGGCGCTCCAACGAGTCCAAAGCATCAAGCTGATGTTTAGCCGAACCATTCCAGAGGTGGGAACAGTATTCTATGCAAGAGCGGACTTGAGCTTTGTATAGGTTTAAGAGCTGCTCCGATGTGAAGTACCGTCTCACCCCCGAGAGGATACTAAGTTTTTTGGCAGCAGTGTTTGCTATGGACTCGATGTAACGACCGAAATTTAGATTAGAAGAGAGATCTAGACCTAAGCGCTCAAGACGGTCATTTACCGGAACGGGGACATTCCGGAAAGTCGAACTCGGTTGGAATGGACTCCGTTTCGCCGAAAAAAGACAAGCCTGTGTTTTAGAGGGGTTAAACTCGACCAAATTGGCATCACCCCATTGGGAAACAGCCTCCAAAGTCGAGTTCACCCCCTCAATCATCGATTCCCTGAAAGACTGGAATTTTGCCCCAGACTTCACATCGGACAAGTATCTCCCCGAGACTGTGCTGTCATCTGCATACCCAAAGATATCGGGTGTTACCAGCAGGTCGTTGATGTGCAGCAAAAAAAGAGTCGCGGAGAGTACAGACCCCTGAGGCCCACCGGCATTAATATCATGGAGATCGGACGAGGCGCCATTAACGACAACCCGAATCGATCTGTTCCTCAGGAAATCCTCGATCCAGATGCAAAGCTCGGGAGCAATACCATATGCCGGAAGCTTGCCAATGAGACTTGCGTGCCAGACCCTGTCGAAAGCCTTAGAGATATTAAGAGACACGGCAAGAGCTTCACCATGTCTCTCAATGGCTTCGCTCCAGAGGTGAATAGCATACACAAGAAGATCCCCAGTAGATCGGCCTCGACGAAACCCGAATTGACGGTCACTGAGGAGGTCGTTGTCCTCCAGGTATGCGAAGAGGCGGTTGTTTAAAACACGCTCCATAACCTTACAGAGTATAGAGGTGACAAGCGAATGCTACATTATCAAGACCTAAGACGTTAAAGGGCACGAGTAAATACATTTTGATTGCGGTGGTTAGATGGGCCGTTGTTTGTTTGTTTGCAACTTATTTAATGTTCTGCATGCAATTTACAAGATAAGCTAGATATTTCATGACAAAAGTGACATCAAATAGTGGATTCAACCTACGACGTTAAATTTTGCAGAATTTATGTTAGATGATTATCACTTAAATATAAAACGTAAATGTATTTCGTGTCCAGGCTAATCTTCAAATCCACTGGATCGATTTTTGATGTTTATGTCTCTTATGATGTTCCGAAGGATTTTTAACCCGAGCAACGGCGGGTTTAAAATAAATATAAAGTATTTATATGATAAATATATATTTTTTGGCTTAAACATGAATTGTTAATTAATTTACAGATAGCAATCGTACTGTGGAGGGCACAGCATTTAATATTTTATCACAGTTGGCTGTGGTATACGTGTTAACGTTTTTTGGTAAGAGCACCACAGTTCTACGAATTAAATAAATGATTTGATTAATACCATTACAATGCGTGGTTGCGTCAGAGGACGCCACCCAGTGCCTAAGGCACACCCGCCCTGGCGGGGGTAAGGACGGGTTACGTCGGGCTTGCACCGATCAAGACACCACGGTGTTCCACCTTCGCTGCATATCGGCAAAGCAACGGGAACGGGAACGCTTTCACACGCATCCGCGATCCCACCAGCGCCAGCTACTCAAGGCGGCCCCTCCTCTGAAAATAACATATCCTCTCCCTCTTCGGCCTGGCTAGACGTGCCGGAAAACAGTCGCGCTTACCTATTCGATCTCCAGACCCATATGGGAAACGAATCTCCCGGAGTTCGCCACCCGGAGGCCATGAGGATCAGAAAGACGAGCACCCTGCGGCGAATTTTGTCTATGGCTCTACCTTACCCGCCCCCCACATCTCCGGTGATCAGCGGTGCGGCTCCCGCCAGTCGCGGGAGAACAGCCTAGAATCTGTCATATAATCCTCAATTCCATTTACTCATGACCTTCTCAGATTTGGATAATTATTCACTTTCACAGAAGAGTTTGCGGTCGGTTATTGTGAATAAGAAGTATATTTTGTTTAATTTGTAATTAAATCGTTTTTTAGCTGTACCATTTTTTTTTCCAGAAATACTACAAATGAGGTACGCATTAATCCGCACCCTTGTCGCAGCAACTGCATCGGCGTTAATGGAAGCGAAAACTGAACAAGTTGATAATTTGATCTTGCCTCTTGTAGCTGTAATAGCCTTTCAATTTACTTGGTTTTTGTCATGACATAGGCAATGGTCCATGTGTTAATAGTTCATATTTACTTTATCCTATGTGGATACACACTCAAGAATAACTAGTTATGCGGTGCAGCGACCACCAGTATACTTCTTTTCAATGAAATAACCTATGTTTATTTATTGGATTGATTATGTCAACTAGTAGAGGCGAGAAGTAGCATTCCGATTGCTTGCCCAGCGTAGTGAATATGAGTAAACCTTTAAATGTTTAACAGCATTGGCTGGCGCCATCTTGGAGAGGCCTATGTTTAGCAGTGGACTAAAATAGTCTGACTTAGAAATATGTAGTAGTAATAAGACTAATAAAGTGAACATGTAATTAAACAATAATTATAAAAAAGAATAAAAAAATCTTCTAGTCTATTCATAAAACGTATTAATTTTTTATATATCCTTTGAACTGTTACCTGTTACCTACGTATTGTAAAGAGTTCTTAACAGGTTGAATGCCACGATGGTCACCGGAACCGGCACTTAACTTGTGTGACGTCATGGGGTCCACCGGTGACCGGTGTGCCAAGATTGAAAAAAAAATTTAGACAAATGACAATACTCATAAATTTTTATTATTATCATCGTTTATTCGTTCGTTCATTAACAACTACATTGTGTGAAAAAATCAAGCAGTATAAACATCTGAAAATAGTTTATTTATACATGTAATATAGTTAGCGCTCACGTTACGATGTGTCGTATTGAAACATTCATTGAGAAATGGGAACTTCAGCATCATTATCGCGACATTTTGTTAAATACAATGAAATTTTAATACCTATTACTCAACAACGCGAAGAAGCTTAAAGGCCGGCAGCGCCTCTGTAGCTCCTCTGGTGTTGTGGATGTTCGTGGGCGTCGGTGATCACTTACCATCAGGTGAGCCGCACGCTCGTTTGCCCCCTTTTTCTATAAAAAAAAGGAGCAATATGAGATAATTGACGCTCGCGTGAAATCATACTCCTGCGCCACGGGGGTGACCAGTGACCCCCGTGGCGCCAAACATCTTTAAACGCTTTAACTTATTTATTGTAGATAATATTTCAACATTATATGTATCGCAAAATAGAAAATTTATCGTGGCGCCATGGAAAAATTGACGTGGCACTCGACCTGTTAAGAAACAGTTAAACCTTGCGGATGTTTTTTTTATGTATCTACGATAAGGTTGGTTACTGATGTCCCGTTCCTATAAACTAACGAATGTTTCGTCCGAACTGTATTAAATGCAACAAGCCAAAGATGCAAAACAAAGAGCGTTTCTATAATCCACGACTGGTACTTATTAAGAATGGTTTGTAAATACGGATGGGAGAGTCCCATTGTATGAAGCTGGACAAAACTACAACTTTTAATAAAAAAAAGTTACTACTCGGTTTCGGCTGGTAGAACTACTAAGCAGTCCTATTTTTTTATAGATTGTATTATTTTTGTTAATTATTAGTGATTATGTCGAGTTTGAAAAGTGATCTGGAATGTTTTATGTATTATGGGATTATGACATAATGATTTTTCCGATATTCCACGAAAATATATAATATATTCTGGAAGTAACAGATCCAATGCAGAATTACAGATAGCATTTGTTATACAATGACGATTCGTAGAATATAGGAACTAGGCATTAGTGTGCGTTGCCGCAACGGAAAAATGACGAATTTTTTATTTAAATGTAGTCGATTGTGTTGTGTATCCAACTATTTTGAGATATTCGTTAAAACGATTTTCCGAATACCAAACCGACATTACTCTACTATAAAGTTTGGAATGTTAGCACCATTTACTGCGCGGCCGGTTTTTTGTAGCTATTAAAACTAGGTTGTGACAACCCGAGAAACCTTGACTTACTGTTTATCTCATAGTGATCATTGATGGCTACACAGGGTATATAATTGTTACAAAAAACATTGTTAAAATATCACTTGAAATACAATTATGTATGATGTACTCTCTATGAAAAAGGTGTAACGGGCAGTATATGTGAAATGAGGTGCCCTTTTTATGGAAATTTGAAAAAAAATTTTTTTTTTAAATTCATATTGTATTTTATTTATCCCATGGCGACACAAATAGGCTTATCTACTGAACAATCCAACCTGATTATTTATATAAATAAGTCAGTAAGTAAAGTTTTTTTGTCCATTTTTTCAGGGCTCAGGGCCATAAATTTTAATTAGATACCCTCTTCTTTTATTTCCAACTTGATCACTTTAGAATTTTCAATCTTAATACCATTTCTCGATATTAATTCTGTACTTCTTTTCGTTTTTATTAATGTTCTTTTTTTCTTAACACCTTTACACTTTGCTTTGAATATTTTTTCTAATGCTAACACATCTTTCTTATTTATTGTCCATTCTATGATTGATAATTCTGCTAACTTTGTAACATTATCATTTTCATTATAAATTGGAATATCACACTCTAAAATTTTCATTACTTTTTCTAATATTTCATCTACATAGTAATTTATTACTAAGTCAGCTTTGTTGTCCTGTAAATAAAATTAGGTAATAAAACCATGATAATTAACTTTACTAAAGTTTGTAAACAAAGATAATAATAACAATATGTAATTCTCAATAAATAGCAAAATTTTAACAACAATGACTCACATGCTTAGTGGGTTGAAGGTTGCATATAACTAATTTACCACCATACTTCACAGTCTCAAGAGGGAGATTCCCACTTGGAACAATTTGTAATGTCGTGCCTAAGCAAATACTCAAATCTGCAATGCTGAAAAATCATTATATATAATAAAAAAAATTGGATTTGTATAGGATTTGCCCAATTTTCTTGGAAAATTAAAAATGATTACTGTATCTGAAAGCTCAAGAAATTCTTATTACCTTAAAATTTGGAATAAATTAAAAAGGTTTTTCTAATATAGCCAATGAAATATAACTTATTAACTATGCCTGAATTACATCTAGAACCTTACATGTAGAATATACATACAGGCTGATTAACTAAAAATGTTTGCTTATTTCTATTAAGGAGGCGCACCTAGTTATAAATGCAGTTAAACCACCTATTAGTAAAAACTTTATCAATTAATTTACAAAATCCACACCAATGAAGTTCTGGCTACTATGTACAGAAATATATCTACCTACCACCTAGCTGCCATTGTATTTAAACTAATAGAATCGTAACATACCTTGAATGCCATTCAGCCATCAACAAGTCATTTTCAGGTAAACTATGTTCCCAGTCTAGTACTCCATCACAAAGGCGTCCACGGCAAGGCCTTCCACCATTAAGACCTGATGCACATGGAACCCCACTGCATTTCTTGCCTACTGTCTCTACAGGACAGTTACGAATAAACTGTCTAAGGAATTTAATGAATAAAATTGCTATCAATATTTTCAAAGCACAAATCACATAATGACTAAATATATTTTAATAATATTTTGAAGAATCTCGTGTTAATAGTTATTTTTAATAATAGCTGTACCCATAGGATGGTCTACCACATTTAAAATTTGTCATCTCTGTCAACACTACTATTTCATCACTTTTTTCTGCCTTCTCTATTGCTCTATGTATGTGTAATAATGAAACTTTTCCATCAATACTGTCTTTATTTACTTGTCACATACATGTTTGTTACATGTTTTACAAGATTAAAGCATTTGAAAACCAATAATAACACTAAGCGGTGGCGACAAAAGTACAACTACCGGAAACGAGCCCAGAGCAAGTGAAAGTAGAGAAATTTCAAGGGGATGGAGTGAAATGTGAATATGAAAAACCGATGAAAGAGCGATTTACTGATTTAGATAAGGTATATGAGATAGAAGAGTTTTGGAAGACATTTAAAGATGTTAAATAGATGGTAAATGTTGCGATTGATGTATGTGGTGTTTCTAAAAGGAGGACAGAAGAATGTTTGGGTGGATGAAGAAGTGCAGAAAGTCATGAGTGAAAAGAAGAAGGCATGGCTGGATTGGTTAGCGACAAAAGCTAATCATAGAAAAATGTCTGTGACCATTGAGGATGGAAAGTATGCAAGAAAGGATTACAAAAAGTTGAAAATGTTGGAGAAAGAGGTTGTTAGAAGAAAAGCAGAGAATAAGGATGAATTTGATAGGCGCCTTTCTGATAACCTCCGTACGAACATAAAAAAATTCTGGAAATCGATTAGATTTGCCCGAGGAAAGTCAGCAATTTCAGAGCTTTCTAAAATTTGAAGTCAGGCTGGTAATATTATAAAAGGAGAAGAATGTGTACTAAAGAGATGGAAGGAATATTTTGAGTCTATTTGAAAGAGTTGAGGCACCAGCATAAAAGTGAATCAGACAGAGACATAAGTATGGATGAGATTATGAAAGCACTGAAGAGCATGAAAGCATGTAAAGCAGCGGGATATGATAGGGTGGCGGTCGAAATGCTGAGAGCTGGACGGGGCGTGGTAGCTAGTCAGTTGTATCGCCTTTTCAACCTTTGTTGGCAAGGCACAACAAGATTGTAAAAATTACCGAGGTATTAGCCTACTCAGTGTTGTCGGCAAATTGTATGCTAAAGTTTTGATAGAAAGAGTCATGGATTAAACTGATGATGATGATTAAATATATGGGATGTGTAAGCAGGTTTTCAAAAGGGGATGGGATGCACGGATCAGGTATTCTCCTTAAGTTGCATAGTTGAAAAGTATTTGGCTAAGAACCAAAAAGTCTATTGCGCTTTCATAGATTTAGAGAAGGCCTATGACAAAGTAGTGAGAGATGAATTGTGGTCACCACTATCTTTGCATGGAGTGAGCAGAGATCTGATATGAGCACCCTATATGAGGGTGCCCCGAGCTTGTATCAGAATTAACGGGGCATACACGGACTGGTCTGATATCCATAAAGGTGTTAGACAGGGCTGTGTAGCATCCCCATGGCTGGTCAATTTATTTATGGATATTTGTTTCACAGATTTGAAGGAGTGATTGTGGACTAAGAATGAAAGAGTTGCCAATTAAATGTTTGCTCTACGCCGACGATCATGTCCTACTTGCGTCATCGGCTGAGGAAGTGCAGGCAATGGTAACAATAATGAATGGGGCACTGGAAAGAAAGGGAATGAAAGTAAATGTTAATAAGACAAAGGTTATGGTGTTTGAAAGAGAGGAGAGGATGACGGAAGTATGTATCAAGATTAGGGAAGATAGTTTAGAGCAAGTCAATGAGTTTGTTTACTTGGGAACAATGTTCACGAGAGATGGAAGGAATATTTTGAGTCTATTTGAAAGAGTTGAGGCACCAGCATAAAAGTGAATCAGACAGAGACATAAGTATGGATGAGATTATGAAAGCACTGAAGAGCATGAAAGCATGTAAAGCAGCGGGATATGATAGGGTGGCGGTCGAAATGCTGAGAGCTGGACGGGGCGTGGTAGCTAGTCAGTTGTATCGCCTTTTCAACCTTTGTTGGCAAGGCACAACAAGATTGTAAAAATTACCGAGGTATTAGCCTACTCAGTGTTGTCGGCAAATTGTATGCTAAAGTTTTGATAGAAAGAGTCATGGATTAAACTGATGATGATGATTAAATATATGGGATGTGTAAGCAGGTTTTCAAAAGGGGATGGGATGCACGGATCAGGTATTCTCCTCAAGTTGCATAGTTGAAAAGTATTTGGCTAAGAACCAAAAAGTCTATTGCGCTTTCATAGATTTAGAGAAGGCCTATGACAAAGTAGTGAGAGATGAATTGTGGTCACCACTATCTTGGCATGGAGTGAGCAGAGATCTGATATGAGCACCCTATATGAGGGTTCCCGAGCTTGTATCAGAATTAACGGGGCATACACGGACTGGTCTGATATCCATAAAGGTGTTAGACAGGGCTGTGTAGCATCCCCATGGCTGGTCAATTTATTTATGGATATTTGTTTCACAGATTTGAAGGAGTGATTGTGGACTAAGAATGAAAGAGTTGCCAATTAAATGTTTGCTCTACGCCGACGATCATGTCCTACTTGCGTCATCGGCTGAGGAAGTGCAGGCAATGGTAACAATAATGAATGGGGCACTGGAAAGAAAGGGAATGAAAGTAAATGTTAATAAGACAAAGGTTATGGTGTTTGAAAGAGAGGAGAGGATGACGGAAGTATGTATCAAGATTAGGGAAGATAGTTTAGAGCAAGTCAATGAGTTTGTTTACTTGGGAACAATGTTCACGAGAGATGGAAGGTACGTATGTGACATTGAAAGCAGAGCGATGGCAGTTAATATGGTGAATGGGGCATTGCATACATTTATGAACAGCTAGACGATATCTCACAAAGCTCATTTGGCTGTGCATAGAGGGGTATTGGTAACAACACCAACATATGGAACCAAAAGCTGGGTATGGCAGAAGAGGCATAAAAGTAGAATAAATGCAGTAGAGTGTTAAGAAGTATGATTGATGTGAAGATAACTGACAGGGTTCGAAATAATGTGATCAGAGAGTGTTGTGGCGTGAAAGACAAGGTAGTGACACGAATTGAGAAATGGATGCTGAGCTGGTTTGGACATGTGGAGAGGATGAATGAAAGTAGGGTTGTCGAAACAAATATATGAGGCAAGTGTAAAAAGTAGAGTCAGGAGAGGAAGATCTAGGCGAACATTTCACGATCAAATTGGAGATGTTCTGAAAAAAGGCCAGGTCAAGAGTGCTCTAAACATAAGATTGATGAAAGCGGGAGAAGCGAAAGACGTATGTCAGGACCGTAGCAAGTGGAAGAAGATTGTATCTGCCGACCTCGTTGGGAACAAGGAGTGAATATATACATACATAATAGCACTACACTAAATAGTGGTTAGCAATGTTAGATGTTAGGTTAGCAATACACATGTGAAGTAAGCAGAGCAAAGTGAAGTAATTTCTAAATAATAGGGGTTGTTTTTTGTAATTAGTTATTTAGAATTTAGAAGTGTATACATTCTACAAGAGATATTCTCATATCTCAGTCAGTATAGGTATATATTCATATATACATCTGTGTATATGTGTGTAGGTAATAAAAATATCATTTTATTAATAACTGATATTGAATTACCTTTTACAAAGGCAGCATTCATCTACAAACATGTTACCATGTAGTTCAGATAAATAATTTCGTGATAATCCAGATTTTAAGTGTAGTCCATCAATATTCTGACTGATAATGTATTGTACTTTATTGCATTCTACTAGTTTCTTCAGTATCATGTGGGTTTTTGTTGGTTTTGCATCAGTGAAGGATACATTTGAGGAAGGGCGCTTGCCTTCTTTTTCAAGGGTCCAAACTCCATTTGGACCTCTGAAAATTAATTAATATTATCTAAAAAATCTTAGCTATCTAGGAATATTAAATCCATTAAAATACAATTATACATAATAGAACAATAGGCGAAACCATACTATATTGAAACCTTGATTGAAGTCCAAATTTTTAAATACCTGAAATCCGGTATTCCTGCTGATGTACTTATCCCAGCCCCTGTGTGGATT
Organism: Bhutanitis thaidina; assembly: GCA_029286595.1. Taxonomy (NCBI): domain Eukaryota; kingdom Metazoa; phylum Arthropoda; class Insecta; order Lepidoptera; family Papilionidae; genus Bhutanitis; species Bhutanitis thaidina. Next base: position 39,650 of record JAGSMS010000019.1, read on the forward strand.
ACAGTGTGTTTACTTTGTGATATAAGTTGTGCCAAACTTTGGCACTTCACATTGAGCTTATCAATTGGATCAAATTTCTGAATTAGAAAGTATTACATTAATTATGTTTACTTGAATTGTAAGTAAATGCTGGATTAATATAATAGAACAATATTAAATTACTTCTGGTAAACCCAGAACACCCTTGTGCTCGTAGTCCGATAATCCTTCTGCATAATTACATGACATTTCCAGTTTCCAAGTATCAAATTTTACGTTAATAATTATTTTTTGTTTGATTGTTAATCAGATCGAAAACAGTAGCGCTTTCATTTAATACCTATTACAAAGAGTAAGTAAATAACTACCTATAGCAATAACCACTACCATAGCGGTACCTACATAGTACATACCAATTACCATAAAGTATTTTATATTGATTTTAAAATTTTAACTGCGTCAGATACAAATAGTGTTGCCAGGGCAATTGACTTTGACAATGAATATATAAACACTACATCCTTTGAGTCACAAAACCTTAAAATAAGTTTAAGTATTATGTAACTGTAATACTGATGTATTAAATAAACAAAGAACCCTATTTGAGGAGTTTAAAAAATATAGCACAAGGCTCATTTTTGCATGTCCTTCATATTGTTTTTTATCTGAACTTGGTACAATAAAAGTTGAGTTATGATTTACTGAAAATGAGTCTTTTATACTTACTTTCCTTTAAACTGTGGTTTCAGCATGAGCCCGGGTCTTTTACCTCTACTATGAAAGAAAAGTAATTACAAGCAATGAATCTATGGTTTTTGGTTTGGTTTTTAATTTTGAGTTCGTATTTGTCATTCATTTCATCTTCGTCGACTAAACTGATTTTCTAAAGAATCTGTTTATAAATCAAATTTAGCTATTTTCTCCTCCATCCACTGTGTTATTCTGAAAAAATGAATAGAAGACGAGGACACGAAGAAGAAGATGGCTATGGTGAATTATAAATCGTTTTAGGTTATGTGTATATTCACGGCGGATAAAACTAAAGTAAACTTTGCATGATTTCAGACCGTGTTCACCGCAAAAGACGCCGTGTTTCAGAGAACCAGGAAATTGAAGATAGATTAGAATCTCTTATATTGAGAGTAGGAGAGAAAAGTAGTTCAAGCTTAGAGAGTAATCTTGAAGGCTTAGCGAGCGTTTTAGAAGCAGATTTAAGTACTTTCCGTGTGAAGATCTTGCGTATTCTTACAGAATGCGCTATACGAATGCCTGAGAAATGTACAATTTATGCTACATTGGTTGGTCTACTCAATGCAAAAAACTATAATTTTGGCGGTGAATTCGTGGATTATATTGTGAAGACATTTAAGGAAAATTTAAAAATTGGAAAGTGGAATGCAGCGAGGTACTGTCTTCGTTTCATTTCAGACTTGGTCAATTGCCACGTACTGGCCGCATCGTCCCTATTGACACTTTTGGAAACTTTAGTTGACTGTGCTAATGAAGATGGTGTACCTCAAGTAAGAAGAGATTGGTTTGTATTTGCTGTTCTATCAACATTGCCATGGGTTGGGAGAGAATTATATGAGAAAAAAGAATCTCAACTAGATCATTTATTAGTAACAATAGAAGTGTTTCTAAATAAAAGAAGTAAAAAGCACTGGCCAGCATTAAAAGTGTGGTCAGCAGACTCACCACATTTGCAAGAAGAATACTTAGATGGCTTGTGGGCCCAAATCAAAAAGTTGAGACAAGACAATTGGTCTGAAAAACACATTCCAAGACCATATCTTGCTTTTGATTCTATTCTTTGTGAAGCTTTACAACACACTCTCCCAAGCATTCAGGTATGGTAAAAGCCAGTTCTCAGTTTAGTATGTCCTCTTAAAGACAATAATTCTTGTATTTGTATCGTAATCAGTTAGTTTTAGTTCTTTTAATTGGGGAAATTACATAATTACACTTGCATTAACTATTATGAAAAATATCAAAACTGATCCCTGGTTTGATAATAAAGATAATTATATACATATCACATATTTTGTTAAAAAGCTAAGTGCGCATTGGGCTTGAGCAACGAGGGCTCCGTACAATAACAACATCTGTGTTATGTATTTACTAAAATATTGTATTTTCTTTCATTCAATTTGGGTACTTTAACTCTGGCTCCACTCTCACTGCTGGTTTTAATTATTTACTTTTGGGTTTACTCTATAATCACACCCAAGTTTGATGCTTAGGTATGTACTACTGTTTTAATTACATGATTTTTGGTAATTTATAACAAAATTAAAAATTGAATATTACAAATTTAATATTTGTATTGTACCTGTTTATATAAATTAAAATAAAAAGAAAATTGTGGAACAAGTTCGAGCATGTGATTTTATTAATAAAACTTTTATAGTGTATGAAAAATTAAGTTCCACCAAAAGACAATAATAGCAAGTATAAAGTATATTATTTACATTTTTTAAATTATGTATTCTTCCCAATGTTGATCATGGCGAAGATTTCTGATTACTTTCGGCAGTGGTTAACTATGCAGGAGATATTACAGTGCTGCAAGTGTAAGTGGAAACATAGAGGCACTCACTCTTTTTCTTGCCATATCCCATAATGTAATGCATACATGGTAAGATTGGAGGAAGGGTAAGAAGCAGTCTCAGAGTCAGGGGACACAGCAATTTATGACCGGAGTTGAAAACCAATAATTTGTGTTTTTGTACAAATTCAGCTGATTTCAACTTAGCTGTCACCCATCTGGTCATCAATAACATCTACTATTTAATCTATTGGTTCCTGTTTATAATTATTTAATTGTCTGTTCTTTACAGCCTCCACCACATAATGATGGTGATTCCTACCCTATGCCTCGGGTTATATTTCGAATGTTTGACTACACTGACTGCCCGGATGGTCCAGTTCTACCAGGAGCACATTCCATTGAGAGATTTCTTATTGAGGAGCATCTCCACAATATTATAGAGGCATATCATTTGGAGCGAAAGGAATGTGCAGCTCAACTGCTATGCTTTCCATATAAAGCTAAAATACCTTTGGAATATTGTATTGTGGAGGTGATATTTGCAGAGTTATTTAAACTCCCTGTACCCAGATATTTGGAGATTTGTTATGGATCAATTCTTATTGAGCTTTGTAAGCTACAACCATCTACCATGCCACAGGTTTTGGCTCAAGCTACTGAAATTCTTTTTATGAGAATTGACACTATGAATGTGGCTTGTTTTGACAGGTTAGTATTTTTCTAATGTATTTAGTTCTGTGGTGATATTTTTAGAACATCTCCCAAGAGGGTCATTAAAGTTGGCTAAGGATATTGCTGAAAGAGTATCTTGTGTACTTCTGACTGATGGTGGAATAATACAAAATATCCAGACTGGTGATGGACAGTGAGCTTTTTAGTTAGAACAGGTCTGATTGGACCTGATTGGTCAACAGTAGACATTATCATTGTCAATATTCAGTATAGTTCAAAAACCATAGTCCATATCAATTAAATTATATCCGAAAATTAAATTACTTTATTCTTAACACAGTAGAGCCAAGTGGCGGCTTTAGTTGCTGCACGAATGGGCCACCACGTCATGGGTGAGTAGCTCGACATGGCAAAATACCGGCGTGAAGTTGAGGCATCATGTGCTTCTGGGTTTCGTTCGGTGAGTGAGGTAAAAGGAGGCCCACTCCCATCCTCCCCTTACCCAGTTATTATACCCGTATAATAACTAATCCCCCAAATATCCTAAAAGGCCGACTACGCACTTGCACCTCATCTGGTGTTGCAGACGTACATGGGCGACGGTAATCACTTACCATCAGGTGAGCCGCTTACTCATTTCCCCGCTCATCATCATCATCATCATTTCAGCCTATCACAAGTCACTCCATCTTGTGGGGGGTCGTCCTACACTGCGTTTGCCTGTACTCGAGAACCTTTTTTCCCCAACGGTTGTCGGTTGCCCGCTCACCCATATAAAAAAAACTAAGACCATTGAATAGTTTTATAACAGAAAAAAATATATTGAGGACAGTCGTGTGTGAAAATAACTCTTAGTCTGCAGTTGCAAGTCCCCTGGCAACTGATATTTCGGAAAGAATGACGTTTTAAAAATATATTGTAAATGACATTATGGCGTTAAATATAAACCTCAATGAAGTAATTGTTTTGTGAATCAGTGCAGATTTTGACAAACTTAAACAAACCTAAATTGATTAAAAAAGTTTTGACCTTGAGTTTACTGTTTATTTGTTTGAAGTTAGTTGCAGTTGTCTATGGGCTGGAGTAACCACTTGCCTTCAGGTGGACTCTTAGATTAACCAATTTACATAAATTATGATAAATTTTAGATAACATTACAAAAAAAAGAGATATAAAGGCTCGACATGTTTCCAGGTTTTGGATCCCAGCCAAAGCCAATATTTGTGCAAACATAAATTATTGGTTTTCGGTTGTGGTTGTGATGTCTTTGTCCTGTGTCGCTTTACTTTAGCGTTACATTAGTAACGCTTATGCGATAAGATAGCTTCCAGACAAGTGAGTGCCTTTGTTGTTGACAACTACCAATAGGATTCAGAAATTGTCAATGTGGTATATGTATTCGATTAAGTTATTGCTGTTAGCCGTTTTGGCTTTTACAGCTTCATAGGTTTGCGCCTGCGTCCTTGAGGCGTTATGCTTTAAGTAGATGTACAAGTGTACATCGATAATTTTATTCACTATGCCATTCTTTGAAAAAATCATACTGATTTTTTTTGTGTCAATGACATTATTTGACAACCATGTATAAACGAAACCATGTGCCGTGGATATAAAAATAACACGGTATGATTTTATGGAGGAATGAAATATTTGTGACATGTTTTTGTGGCATGATAACAACCTTTCGCCAATTAATTTTCAAAAATGCAACCCCGTGCGCGTTTTGTTTTATTTCAACCGCGCCTAAAGATTTTTCACGCACTATTTTTAAGTTGCGTTCCTCTAAATATGTCCACGAGTGTAGTTGTACTCGTATATCTATACATCTAATAAAACTTAAAGCGGGATGACTTTGAAGAAGATGAAGTTTGGAATGGAGTAAATGCCAATTCAACAACTTTTTGAATGTTTGTTAGTTTATCTGTCTGTCTGTTTGCGCGCGCATCACGTGCAAACGGATAATTTCAATAAAATTGTATTATATTGTAAAATATTTGTTGTATAGCTTATAGTCTGTTGTGGATACCAGCCTGTCATAACATAACATAGACCTCAAATACATAGACTGCTGATATGATTTGGTCATCACGCTTGGCATGCAAATTGACAATCACAGTGTACAGTAAAAGTGTAAAAAATAAATTTTCTTAATTATACAGGTTTTAAATATGAAGATTACTGTATTTTTTTTGTTACAGGTTGGCAAGTTGGTTTGCATATCATCTGAGCAACTTCCAATACCGTTGGTCGTGGGAAGATTGGGAAGGCTGTATTCAGCTTGATCCAGAGCATCCAAAGCCTAGATTTATTAGAAGTCTTAGGAAAATGTCTCAGGTTAGTCTTTTATTATCATAATTTTTTTTGGTCAAGACAAATAATCCAAGTTTGACACTAAATGATTTATAAATTATGTTAGGAGAACTAGGAGAAAGCTGAAACACCATATTATTATATGTGCCATCATGTATTTATTCTAATAAAGATTGCATATATTATATTAATATTTGCCTGGTATGTATTTAATTGCAAGTTAAATTATGTAAACAAACCTGGCTTTAAATACTCATTGTTTCGTCATTTTTGTAATGGCAAAACAAACTTCTGTTCTCTTCCGTTTCTTCTTCTTTTTTGTTTCTTTTCTTTATGCTCTTCCTCTTCCAGTTACTTTAGACTCACTACTGAGCTGACTGAGAGTCCCGAATTTTGATCGTGTTTTTATGTTCGATTTCTCCAGAATATTCCCGTAAGGATATTTAATTTTTATTAAGAAAATAGGCTTACATCTCGTATGGACAGCCACCTTTATTTACATACCAAAGAGTTTTGTTAACATCGACTGGTAATTTTCGCGAGCACCACTCAGAGGCAGAGGTTTCTGAAAAAGATACTCGGACTTATTTGCAATTGACTGCAGATCGCGAGCGCCACACAGCGTCTCGGGCTTCTGAGACGTATGCTCAAAATGAATTGCGATCGCAAGCGCAACTCATGGGGCAGAGCATATGAGACGTTTACGTTGCGATTGACTGCTGTTCGTCAGGGTGACACTGTCGGCGCCATGCGTCTGTTACAGAATATAACGATCGCATGAGTCAAGAACGTAACGATGTATTGTCTTCTGAACGGCACAGAATCCAAGACATTCGGCAGAAGAAATCTGAGCACCGCCGTGAGTCTCGCTTGGAGAGAGACCGATTGCTACAGTCTGTATAAAGAATCTAGAATTTCGAACAGTCGCTAGAATTGGTCATTGCGCGTGAAAAGTTTACTTTGCCTAAAAAAGATGAATAGTGGATTCCTTCACACCTATAGAATAAATGACCGAAATCTGTGCTTATTGTCGAACATATTACAATAACCACCATCACTATCACCATAGTTTTTGTATAAAGTAGCAGAGTTGTATGCAGATAAGCTTTATGACAACCTGCCACTCAAAACGTACCCTACATTATCAAAGCGATCCATTAGGCATGGGCCTGGTTGGATGATTCTTTCTATTCCTTTTGGTTTTGGGATTGAGGGAGTGACACTTTCTCTAGCTACACATTGTTACTTTATATTTGTGTTTTTTTATATATTTATTCTATATTATTCACGCGGACGGAGTCGTGGCACATCTTGCCTTTACACTATATTACTAAATAAGTATATCAAAAGTGCAGCAAATAAATGTCCCATCGCTGGGCAAAGGCCTCCTCTTATATTTGAGAGGGTTTCGGAGCCAAGAAGACATTCACATTTCTTCACTCTCTCAAAATATTTTTGGACATTACTGAGACATGCCGTTTTGAAGTTTTCAGTCATCTTGAGCACATGGTAAATTCGGAACTTAAAATTGATATTAACAATCCACCTTGATGCAACAAACCCAGGTCACTTGAATACTACGAAATTAAAACGCGCCCTGTCATGGGTATATAGTATTATTAAATAATTGTTAAATTCAAAATATAATTACAACATCCAGTCCCTAACTAAGAAGATTCCCTATGTCTTGGGATAGTGATAAGTTGCGAGATTTGCCAGTATTGGGTTTCGAACCTGCGACCCTGCGTTTAGAAGGCCATTGACTCGTTTTACGTAGAATTGTTTAAAATGTATTTCTAATGTTTTTGTATCGGCGTTAGTATCTGCCACCCCCTTTCTTCCCGTGGGTGGTTAAGGGGGGACTTAGGGAAAATGGGTGGTAGCTATTGCTATTTTCAAGACAGTTGGTGCGATTACTATTTCGTAAATTAGCGGACCAAAGTTAAGCCCCGATAACGGAGAGGAGCATCTAAGGTGCGAGGTGTCTGGTACTGCAATCGCCAATCCGCTTGCCGAGCGTGACGATTATGAGAAATCCCTATGGGACGCTAAGGTAAGATAAGATAATATTATATTATGGTTACTATGTTAGGGTTACTCATATTATATTAATGCACCAAATTTTATATATTGCCTAGGTTATCATATCATCAAAGGGTAAAGGACATGATACCTGAGACATTAGCTCCTTTAGTACCCCTGAAAGCTGAACCAATATACAAGTATTCAATGGAAGGAGCAGGTGAGTGAAATTATTATAATTTTTTTCAAACATGTTTATTTGTCTTAATGTAACCTAATCTAAAAGTTAAACATATTTACAATTAATTAACTTAGAAAGCATACGTAAAAATTACTGAACAAATGAAAATATGTGATTTTTAAATGCTTATAATATTTGTATGCAGCTTCTCTTTCATTAACATTCTTACCTTCACACATTGTCATAAACTGCATTACCGGTATCTAAAGGACTATAAATTAAAGCTGAATTACTGAGTATATTAATTATAACACTAAACATCAGTCTATTCCATGGCCATTAATTCTAGCAACGTAAATGGACGCTTTTCATCATCTTGATAATAATCTTTTGAATGGCGGTGCGAATCATCTTCGGAATCAAATCCTGTATCTTCCTCTTCAAACATTGGTTCCTTTTCATCGTCATCGTATTCTTCATCTGATAATTCTGTATATTTCTCATCGTTATTAAGGGAGTCCAGAAACTCTTCCAAGTCATCATTTACCTTAAAATACTGATTGTGGGGTTGAGTTTCTTCTTTATCTTGTACTGATTTCGAAGTTGTTGTCGGATTCTCTTCTTGATTGGTATCATCAAAAGAAAAATCGTTGAGTAAATCTTCGAACATACTGGTAGTTGTAAGTGGTTTCATAGTAGTAGGAGCATTAGTAGTAGTTAGCTCATTTAGTACATTGAGATTTGTAGTTTCTTCTTTTGTTGTAAGATTTTGATGCTTCTTCTTACATTTCTTGTTTTTTGGCATAGGATAAGATTGCGTAGTGACAAACTTTTCAGTGGTTAAGGTCTCCTCAGTGTCAATTATTTCATTGTTTTTATCATTATGTATGGCAGATGTTTTTTGAAAAATGTATTCATTATGATCTCTCGATTCTTCATAGTTTTCATGATTCTTGTCTTCATGTATATTGGATTCATCTTCAATTGAATCCATTGATGTTTCATCGGTTTCTTCGAAGGCCGGTGTCATACTCGATGTCACTTCAATATTTTTGGTTACGCTCTCCTCTATTTTAGGAGTAATTGGTGTTTTAGTACTAGTGCCGTAATCAATATGGTCATGAGTTTTTCGTCCCTGGTCCAAATTCTTAGGAGTGGAAGAAACATATCCATGAAAATTGGAACCTTTTCTTCTTTGTGTATACATAGATGAGGAAATAGATGATATTCGAAGCTTTTCCGGAGCAGAACTTGATATACTCCATTTGTCATGTTTTACCGAAGTTCCTTTCAGTATTAGCGTCGACTGTCTAAAATTGTTTGTACTTCTTGAACGAGCTGTAGATGAAGCAGGTTCCTCTTCAACTGATACACTTGTCGTTGTAGCCATTTTTTTGGTCATCTTTGGACTTTCCGTAGTAGATGTTCCTATAGTGCTAAAAGAGGTTGTTGACGTTGACTTAGGAGATGGTTTCCAGTGCGATTTTGTTGAACCTGTAATAGTTGAGGTCGCCTGTGGTGTAAGATCTTGTATAGGTTTTCTCTCCTTTGCTTCTACGGAAAGTTTTGTAGTTAACGGTGTATCTGTTGTTGTTGTTGACGTTGACGTGGACGAGGTCGTGGTTGTAGTTATTCTTTTATGTTTTCTAATTTTTTCTGATTTACTAAACTTGGGTGGTGGACGAGTGCGTTTCTTTGGTTTTTGCGTTGTAGATGTTGTTGTCGTCGTTGACGGAGTTTCCGAAACAACCTTTCTTGTAACAGAAGACGTCGCCGTAGCGGTAGTAGATGTTGGAAGGGGTGTCGATGTCTGCGATGTTTTCTTTTTTTCTTTTTGTGAATCCATCGGCGTGGTCTTAGAAAAGATTCCCAAAAGATCAGCCCATTCCATATCGTCTTGTTCTGGATTATTATCTGCTGTTATAATATCAGGTGTATTCGTTGTAGTTCGCTGTGATTTTATGTTATCGTGTTTCTTCGGTGTGTTATTACTGCTAACACTAGGTTTTCGAATTTTATTTTCGCCTTTTTCGTTATCCTCATTAACAATGGTCTTTTCAGTAAAATGACTATTCTCAGCATAGTTGACAGTAATTGGCCGAAATACAGTATCAAATAAAGGATCGGGTTCTGAAAACTGAACATCGAGTACTTGTGGGCTCGGCCGAAAGTCGATAGGCTTGTTGGTCCGTAATGCTTTTGAGCCTGTTGCTTTTAAGGGAGGCAATGGTTTAAATGGTTTTTTGTTCATTGTAACGAATACTCCTGGCGGTGCGTTGTAAATAGGTGTTCTCAAGTGATCTGGAAAGTAGCTAGCTCTTGTTGGTGTTTTATATTTATTGTAATGATTGTGGCTTGTATACGTTTCTGGTATATTTGTTACATTCTCAAACGTATCATATTTTATTACATAGTTATTTTTAACGAACGATTTTTTCGACGGCGGCATTATCATTGGTGGTAGAGGCGTCGGTAAAACAGCCGGCCGTGTAGTTCTTTGTGCGTCTCTTATACCTCCACTTATATCCTGTTCTATGTAGTGGTGTTGGATAAGTCCCATTTCTGACGTGGTAAGTTGATAACCTTGATAATTAACTTTATTCGTTTTGTAAGGATATGGCAATGGTTTTACCTGCGTGTGATGTTCCGAGCTTGAACTGCCAACGTAACCTACTTTGGAATATGGAGAATATGAAGGTTGATAAGAATTTTGCTTATATCTTCTTGGTGTTTCGTAGTTTGGTTCATCGTCATCGTCATCGTCGAACCACGAAGAGAATAGTCTATCTAATCCATTATAGTGCTGTCGTTTGGGATAATTAGCTGGTTGTACAATGTTTTTGTGAAACCAAATTGCTCTCTCCGGTCGTAATGCCTGTGGTGCAATTATTTCAGCATTATGCATTCGATATGCTTGCGGTGGCTCCACCACTCTGTTGGTTGTATGTTCTTGAACAGTAAAGGTTCTGATTGGATGTTCGTATGGCTTTTTCTCTTTTTTTGGTATTTGTGACATTACAGAGAATGTTAACTCATAATGGTATTTGCCTGGAGATATTTCTTGATCTCTTTGTCTCACCCGTTTAACTGACCAGAATGCTTTCACACCATCCATACATTTTTCATCATTACACTTTTCTTGGGATTTATCATCTTCCGCAAAACGGAAGCCTTTAGACTCTTCCATTAATCTGCCTCTGGCTAGTATCGTAACGTCGCCGTATGCAGTAGGTTCCTCTTCTTTAATTCTCTCGAATGGGGCGATCTTAATTTTTTCCCATAGATCCTGATCATCGATCTCTTTCGAAACATGGTTGTTACGCTTGCTGTCGGAAGCAGTGATATCTCCTTTTGCGATTAGTTGGTCAATTTTATCCCTAACTAGTGTTAGGTAGACACTGTGACGCAAGGCATCTTCCCAGTAATGCGCTGGTATAGCGACCACAGTAGGAGGAGAATCCGTTCTAATGGTCTCGTGCAGAGTACCCACTCGTCTAACCCTGTCATCGGGGCGCCACTCGTCTAATGGGATAGGCGTAGGTCTAAAGTCATTCGGTATAACTTGACTCCCATCCTTTATCTGTAAAAACAGGTAATGAATATTAATAAAATAAATCATTAAACGTCAATAAAATCATTAAAAAAGTCGTTGGCATCGCACCTTGATTATTAACGCTAAATACAGCATCCAAATATGGAAGGAAAAAAGTAAATATTTCAATATGCGTATGAAAGTAAAATCATGTCAGCGGGAAAGTTCGGCGCTAGCGTGCAGTCCAGCAGTTGCGTGCTATACGATCCATCCAACCCTCTCCGCAATGCAAGTTCCACTCGACTTATTCTAACATAATAATTCTGGTATTTACTGAATATGTATCACGTTAAATTAAAATTCTTACATATTGTATTTTCTTATTAAAAATATATTATTATTATTTTCTAAGTATTAATGTGTTTTTATATGTATGCAGTACTTATATATATTGTTAGCAAATCACGCAAATGTAATAAAAACTTTATTACATGCATCACTTATTGTTATCTGTATCGATCAAGATCAAGACCTACATACGCACACACCATGATGTTACTTAATACTGGATAGACTTTCGTTTAATAGACAGATCCCAAGGTTACGTAGTGATTAAATTTTTAAAGCATGTTCATTATATTATATAGCATATAATATACAGAGGTTTTCGCATTGACGTTTCAATCAAAATATATAGCTTAATGCATTATTAATAATACATTGTTACTTGAATACAGGTGAAGTTGAAGAGCTGGTAAGTTAGTTTCAAAATAACCCTTTTCTCGAAAATCAATAATTCGTTTGTGACACAAATATTGTATTTTCCTGGGATTCCTAAAACCTAGAACCCATGATTCAACAATAGGGTAGTTACGCTAACCATTAAGCCACGAAGTCGTTACAAAAATAGAATAATCGATAAAGCTAAAATTTCATAGTTCGCCTGTGACCTGGGTTCGATCCTCGGTGCCGGCACCACTGAAATTGTTAATAGCAATTTTATGTGCTGAATTTACAACGTTCTTGTAGATGAAGGAAAACATCGTTAGGAAACTTCATTCCCCTATCGATTATTATTTGGAGGACTCGTGAAGTCCGCTAACCCACGCAGAAGCAGCGTGGCGGAACCTTCCTTTCTCCAAAACCGTGTCAAATATTTGATAGGAGGGCTTTGCCCAGGAGCGGGTATTTACAGGTCGAAGTTAAAGTCAAAATTTCTTTATTCAAGCTAGGTTTTTACGCGCTTAAGTGAAAGCTAAAAATCTACACCACTTCGCAAAGTTATGGCCTCAGAGAAGAACCGGAGGGTTTAATTTTCAAGTGTTCTAAAAACTTTTTCACATAATCTGTGGTTTTCTATAACGATTTAATTTTTTTTTATATATTACATAAAAATTACAATTTAGAGTGGTGATGAATTTTATATAATTAACATTGCACAATAAAGCATTCTACATTTAAGTCTCGATATTCGAACTATTGTCATGTTAGTGGCAGATAAGAGTACAAAAGCAATTAATATGATCGCCCCAGATGCTTGGGAAAATCACACCCCTGACAATAGCTTGAAACGAGGTCGTTGTCTCTTATGTATTTAGTTTTATGCTTCCAATAAATGACGGATTTACATATTATGTACAGAGACGTCTCTCGCTATAACTTATATGAAAACTTATACACATAGAGGTTACGTGCTTTTATTGCAAGAAATATTTTATTCGATTTAAGAAATACATGCCGATTATCTAATAAACATTAATTTATGAACAATATTAAAAATCTGTCGATAATGTCTAAGTATAACTACTTTACAATATCGGTAGTCCGATCGCATAGTGAAATTTCCTTCCATAGGTACATCGTTTTAGCTCTCAATCTAAGCGTAACGGAAGGTTACCTACCTGTTGTACCATACCAGCCAGTATTTGTAACTTATAACCCTACACGAAAGGGGTCTACTACGGCTAGCCGCGGCTTCGCTCGCGCGATAAATTTTGACATACAACGATACCTTAGTTGTCCGTCCTAGTCTTGTCCGCGATAAAAATATCCCATTTATTATTCTATATTAAAGCTGCATCACTGCAATATTTTCTTTTAATCCGTTTAGTCCTAATGTCACGATTTAACGACTAACATAATATATTTAAGTAACATCAGAGTATAACACAATGCCAATATGTTATTTAGTAGTATTTAATTTAATAATATATTACACTCTATAATACTGGCACTCCAAAAAATCCTGATTTAGGTACATAAAGTGATATTACAATTCTCAAAAGCTAACATTTGTCACGAAAAAGGATTTGGTTTTATAATTATATGTAAATTACCTAAATAATCTGTATACACCAAATTTAACTTACAATTTCAATTAAAATATATTTTAGAGGATAAACATTTTTGTTAACCGGGAGCTTAAGCAAAGATCGGACCAAAAAAGTATAATTATAAAGCTGACGGTAGCCGCGTTAACTATGACATCAGGACGTCAAATACCCCCCGTGAGCACGGGTGCTGTAAAGCCCCCGAAGCGTCGGGATTTAAAAAATTAATTAAACGCGATAAGATTTGTAAATAATAGTTTCATTTCAAACGGGAACTCAAGTTTTTATGTGAGGATTTAACAGTTTTCTTTCGGTAATAAAAAAAGGATCTGTTTACTCTTATTAAATCCAATATAATGTTAAATAACTAAATAAGTAAACACTTAAGTAACTCTTGATATGAATGACAGATATCACAACAAATTTTCACCGTCGATAAACTATTTTAATAAGTCCTTCGATTTTACTTACAAATAGTGTAAAGAAAACGCAGATGATCGCAGATCGCATCTCTGATTAATGAATCACACGTCCGTATTTTCGCACTGAGTCGAAGATGCGTGACGCGTGCGGCGCGCACCGTACTGTGGATCGGACGCCGGACGCCGCGGCGCTTGGCGCAGCACCGCCCCACTTGCCCCTGGGCTCGTATCGCGGAAAGTTGTCGCGATAATTGGTAGTGTGCGAACCATGGAGTATTGACCCAACAGGATTTTAAGGATTTTTATATTAATAAACTTTATTAATAATTATATTTTATGTATATATAATTATAAATAACTTAAACTGTCTCGGGCCTGTCAGAAACAACATAAGTACCTATTATAACCTGTAACTTGTGAGTTTTATTATCATATTATTGGGAAAAGAAACATTTCACGAATGATATCTTAAAGTTGACGAAAATAGGAATTGTTATTTTTATGATCTCTAAGACAAGTTTTCGAATATAAATATAAGGGTCACACCCTATGACTATGACGCTTCTTTTTTTATTGCATAGGTAAATTGTTTAACGGCTCTATTTCATCACAATAATTATTTTCATCTCCGTTCATACAGTAGTTATGATAACACATAAATAGTTATTGGGTCCTGGTTTTCACATCAGCACTTGCCAAATAAATTTTGAGGAAACCTTGGAATTCTAGTGCTCTTACATGGATCCGACAATTGTACAGTACTCAGTACGTAGGTAGTCGTTACATAGTGCACTTAGCATATCGCCAAATGATTGTACAGAACATTAAAGTTAACGTAGTTGTGAAACATCTGAGATTTTATCTTCAGCTACTGAGGCTTATGGCGTCGGTACCGCAGGAAGCTCTGCAATTGTAGAATACGACGCAATATCCCAACACACGTTATAAATCTGTTTAAACGTTATTGTTTACATATTATTTTGACAATGACTTGAAGTCGGCTTTTAAAATTACTATTTCAGTGGTAAAACCAGCAAAAAGTAAAAAGTTAACTTTTTAAAACTTGTAAAAAGAATTGATATCGTTGAGATGAAACATTTAACATTTAACGCTAGGCTGGGTGTACAGGAAAGATTTTTTATCCGGCCGTCTACTTTCTTTGTTATGGTATGAGTAGGTCCAGTGGGGTTTGGGTTCGGCAAATTCGGATTGATTTAGACAATCGGTTGCCAACGCCTGGTTCGTTACTCAGCAGGGCGGGTGCACCGCGTGCAGGCTGCAAGAAGCTGTTATAATCCCCATCCAACACACGTAATAGTATTAGTAATATCACTAGGATACTCATTCCATTCCAGTAGTAAATATTTTGTTCGAACGACTATAATGCGACCGATAGCTAATTGCAATAAATGGCCGGGTGCTTACTTAAAATTTCTTAGTACACGTACCACTTATAATTGTAAATTTTTAATATTAAGTGCTGGTTCCACAAGTACGCTGCGGTGAATGAAAGCGCCTTGAGAAAATCGGCTTGTATGAAAAATAAAAGAAAAACGACGTCACGTAAATTTCTGTCTTAGCTGGCCAGCTAAGCTCGCGTTAACAATTTTTTGATCGACCAAACTTAATCGGTTTGCGGCAACAACCGTTTACTGAGTGTGATTGGGAAATCGAGTGATTAATATTACTTTTATATTTAAATATTTACTTAAAGTTCAAATACTTGGACAGAAAGTATGAAATATTGGACATAGTGAAAAATAATAAGCGGCCACGCGAGGGCGCGCGAAACTCGTCGCGTGCGCACTTTCCATCTCGCGGACTCTTCGCGGTTTTTGTACCCCTCGTGTCGTGCGACATGTAGGAAAATAATATACAGTTCTGTTTGGTTGTTCAGCAGTCAATTTTATTAATTATACTAATTGTACCGGCGACTTCGTCCACGTTACCTTTCAAATTCATAAAGAATTAATTTTCATTATATTAAGAATAATACTATATAGTAGAAAATATCGACGTTCAGTTCAACAGGTACCAGTGAAAATTCCGACCTAAAATACCTAGGCCAGTATCAAAAACTACTTCCAATCAGCAAATTCATTACTATTTTAAAATTCTATATTATGTACAGAAGCGGATCTGAAAGTTTTATTTAAATTATTACAAAGAAAGAAGGACACCTATGCGTGGCGCCATCTACGTATTTATGACGGAGTTTTTCTGTTTTCCTGTAGAATTTTATCGCAATAAAAAGTATCCTATGTCTATTTCCGTCTCGATGGAGATATATATTTTGCAAATTCAGATAGATCCGTTGCTTCGTTGCGATGTGAAGGAAAGATAAACAAATACACATTCGCATTTGTACTATTTAAAATCTATAAAAATATTATATAATATAATAATAAATAAGCCTCCAAAAAAAATTACATGTTTCAGAATAACTGCTCGGCAAGGTCAAAAGATCACTAATATTAAAGAAAAAAAAAGCTTTGAAATAAATATACCTATTTATGCCTGTTCAATGGTACTTACAAACAATTACTATATACTATCTATATATAATACTTAGTTTATTACAACTCATACGTAATAAATAGATACTTAATTTGTTATTCCATTTCTCATTTTACTGTACAAAAAATTCATCGAGTAAAAAAAAAATCAATGAATAATAGTGAAAATTGTGCTTATTTGGCCATTGAAGTAATTAAGCAATGGCATATTAATAAACATAAAAAGTTTGTGCTAATAGCAAAGATATCTAGTTTGTATTTTATCTATCTTTTTTATCTGATCATAAATACCTAATTGATACTTGGAAAATGTGTATTTATACGTAAGTGGCACCCGTAGGACCGTACAAAAACTACACCTGTGAGAATGTTTGGATGTCGAGCCAGAGACCCCGGAGATTAGCGAAACTCATCTATCTGGTCCCTTGATTCAATAATTTGTTCGTTTCAAAAGTATTGTTTGTATTCGTAATTGTTATTGTTGTTGCACACGATCTGCAGTTCGAAGGTCGGTAAACGACCGTAGCTTTACCGCCACGTAGTTCAGTATTATTACGGGTATATTTGCGCAAGTTTACTTAACATTTAATTGTTGCCCGGCTCTAATGAAACGAACTAGACTCTCACGCCCGCGAAAATAACGAGCTGACATGAACCAGCTCACTGCGTTTTGCGCAACTCCATCTCCAGTATTGTTCTGGTGAGGCTATCACTGTGAACATCTCTTAATAATTCATCACATAGCGGCCCTCTCTGGCTTCGCACGAGGTTGAATAAATGTTAAAAGAATTTCTTTCGTTCATATCCTTTCTCGTTAGAGTAAACGCGGAAAGAACTTATAGCTGTCTATATGAAAAGCATTTAACGCTGAAATCTAAGCCTGTTACTTTAAACGTTTGGTATTAATGGAGTCCGTAGAATAGAAAAGTTACAACCTGATCAGGAGGTAGCCGAAGTGTTTGAGGAATTATTTACGGAGATTCCAATATTTACTAATTTCTTCTCTTACTCGCAAACCTTTATTTAAATCTGGTAGTAGTATTAGTCTCGTATCTTTATTAAGACCCCGCTAACTTAAGAACCTATTTCTGTACTGCCAATAATTTCTGCTGGATCAATTGTTAAGGTATTTTAATTTTCATAAACTGCTACTCCTTAATCAATTTGGTTTTACAAGGTGATGCTCTACAACCGATGATTAAGATATCATTAATATATTTGAGGCCTGGAAGAATTCATACGATGCCTTGGGCGTCTTTTGTGATCTCTCCAAGGCCTTCGATAGTATTCATCATGAAACACTTGTCAGGGAACTATATCATTATGGCATAAGAAGTACAGCACTTCAACTTATTTAGTAGTAAGTGTTTTATTGTCTGAATTTGGACAATGAAGTTGATATGACTCTATCATTCTAGACGTTATTATTCCAAGGATCCTGCGTCCATAGTTTGATAAAGGAATGAATTGCGCACAGCCGCTCTGCCTGGCACGGAGGCGGCGCACCGGCTGGTGGTGTGCGTGCGCAACAAGTGCACGCCGGAGGAGGCGCTCAACGTGCTGCGCGAGCTGCCGAACCCGCTGCGCGAGGGCGAGGCCGGCGCGCCGCACGCCGCGCAGTACAACCCGCTCAAGATCGACGTGTTCGTGCAGACGCTGCTCAACCTCGGCAGCAAGAGCATCTCGCATAGCTTCGCCGCCATATCCAAGTTTCATTACGTGTTTAAGGTGAGCAGGCGATGACATTATTAAACGTAGTTGAATATAAAAAATGGAATGTTAATTTATTTATTAGCCGTTATATATATTTAATTACTGTTCATTACTACTAATGAGTGACAGTTGCTTTTCGTCCAAAACTAAATGATTTTTATAATGCAGGGTATCATAATATTTTGGTAAGGTTTTAAGCTATAAGACATGCAAAAAAGTCTTGGAACGGACAGTTTTCGATGAAATAATCACAGGTAATTTGGAAGATTGTAACTTAAAATACAGAGCGCAGAGATGTTGAATAATTTGAAATAGTCATTAGTCTTTAAGCGTCAATAGTTTAATGGGATAGAATTTCTGAGTGAACTGCGAAACATATCGCTGAGAACCATTCGACTATTGACGTGAACCACTCCAGATACAAACTCTAATGCTTAGTTGGAGTGGTGAATAGAAATATTAGCAATGTTAATAGCATTGCTAACATTGTTTTTTTTAATCTTCATCAGCCTGTTGCCTTATGGGTGTAGATGTCTATGAACCTCAGTGAACACTTACTACCGAATTGACTATGCTCGTATGTCATCATAGTTTAGAAACATGAAGCTTTTGAATTGATTAGGAATAGCTTTATTTCAGATTTTGGCAGAGTCAGAAGAAGCTCAAATTTGCGTACTGCGTAACGTGTGGGAGCTATGGCAGCGGCACCCACAGATGGTGTGCGTGTTGGTGGACAAGATGCTTAAGACACAAGTGGTGGAGTGCAACGCCGTAGCAACGTGGCTCTTCTCCAAAGACATGGCCTCATACTTTACACACTCATACCTGTGGGAGATATTGCACTTGACCATCGATAAGATGAATAAACATGTCTCAAAACTCAGTTAGTATATCCATGTAGATTTGTATTATGGAATATGCACCATTATTTATTTTACACATTTAGTTTGTGATCAACCTGGGTCTAATTCTACTAATATACAAACTGGATTGATTATTTAAGTTTTCATTTTTGGTTATATATATTGTGCTTTGTAGTGTGTAATATTATGTTGTTTATTTTTTAATTTTAATAGTTTACATTTTTTCTAATTTCAATCTAGTTTTAGAGACTATTTCGTTTTATACATTAATTGTTGCTTTTATATTAATTTGTTATAAGTAACTTAGTTATGCCTGTATATGGAAGGTATATCATGGAAGAGCAGTACGTTTACAGCAAACATATTTTGCGTACTGCGATTATGAAACAGTATGCGAAGTACATCGCGCAATAGGGTCGGTGCTGACTGAAAATCAGCCTTGCGGTTATCCCCGCGACACTATGGCGAGTCAGCACCGTTTTATTTGACACAACACGGGTTATAAATTATAAAATCTTTCTCTTAAATTATTTCTTTTTGTTTTTTCTGTATAATTGTATTTCTTGTAACTTTTGTGTTATGTAAATGAATAAATCGTATCGTAATACTTCTGACATTTCTTTATAACAACTTTTTTTCTCAAATAAAGCAAAGTCAATCACTTTGTTATTAAATGTTAAGGTGCTGAGCTTCAAGAAGCTAGAGAGGCCTTGGCAAGAGCTGACTCGAGCAGCTCCGACTCGGAAGATGAAACTGGAACAAAGAAGAAAAAAGATCAAGATAAACCCACTGAAGAGGTACGTACTGTTTGGTAATAAGTACATATTTCATATTGAGTCCGCGAAACGGGGGAAAACCACGAAAACAATTAATTTGTGCACACAATAATTTAAACCCGAGTCCCCGAGTTAACAAAAACTTACTCATTAAATATTTCTATCTATTTATTTTATTAAATAAATAGATAGCATAGCATAGCCGATAGAATAGCAATTTTCAAGTGTAATAGTTGGCCCATTGTCTGCTGTAGGGCACGATCTTTTATTTTCCTATGTAAAAGGGGAGGGGCACGAATTGGGAATTTCACTTTGTAACTAGTAATAGACCCTTTAGATTGTTTAACCCTTAAATAATACAACACCAGCAGAGAAAAAAGCCATAGAATATTTAAATAAATCTTATGTCTTAGTTAAGTTTAGGTCTGGCCGATGGCATCGCAGCCTGGTTGGTAACGTAGTTACTTTTCGCCCAGATGCTCGAGGTTTGATTACCGCAGATAAAATGATTTTGTACCACTAACCATTAGTTGACCTGTGCGTGTTTGTCACCGTTGCTAAATTAAAACAAACACTGATGCTATTTGTCCGCAGGCGGTGGAACGCATGGAAGAGCGCCTGGAGATGGCGCACACGGACCAGAAGCGGCTGTTCCTGATCGTGTTCCAGCGATTCATCATGATCCTTTCGGAGCACCTTGTGCGCTGCGACACGGACGCGCGCGACCCCGACACGCACTGGTACCGCAGCACCGTCGCGCGTCTGCGGCAGGTGTTCCTCGTGGTCAGTGCACACACCATCATCATCACTACACTTATCATTTTCGTCATCATTTTACACCGATTAAAGACAATTTCCTACCTCATTTTCATAACATAGATTTCTGCTTGTTATCAACAGTAAGCGTAAAAACAGACATCATTGTCTCTCCCTCTCCTTTTCCAGTCCACTGCAAATAAGCCTCCCTGTATATTTAATAACCTTTACAGAAAATACGGCAAATCTTGTTGACAATTGGCTCACTTTTTTTTGGTTCTCTTAGACGATCTTCACGTTTTATTATTATTATTGGTCGGGGAAAAAAATTTTTCATTTTTTATCAGTATAAAGTTGCTGTAAAATCTCTTTGGTTATACTGTTTGTATCTGGCTGGTTTTGATACTATTAAATAGATGACATTATAAAAATAGATAAATAAGTAAAACGGTTTCACAAATTTTTTATTCTGCCCACCAAATCTGACGAAGAAATTAGATACATTTTGAAGATTTTTTACAAAAAAAGGGAAAGATGCGACACAGCCCCAGAAAAAAAAAATTTGTGACATTTATGGACTTAACTCAGTGTCAGTAAGAGTAGCATAAAATTGGTTCAAGTGTTTTCAGTCCGGGAATTTTGATGTCAAAGAGGAAGCTCGCTCTGGTCGACCTGTTACGGATAAAGTCGATGTTATTATTGAAAAAGTGTAGCAAGATCGGCATATTAGTAGTTCAGATATAGCTGAAGGCTTAGGGGTTGACCACAAAACAGTTTTGGCGCATTTGAAAATGTCTGGATTTACAAAAAGCTCGATATTTGGGTGCCACACGAGCTCACTGAAAGAAACCTAATGAACTATGTACTCATTTACGATTCTCTATTGAAACGTAATGAATTCGTACCGTTTTTGAAAAGATTGATTACTGGTGATGAAAAGCAGATTACCTACGACAAGAACGTGCGAAAGAGATCATGGTAAAGGACAGTCAAGCTCCACAGACTGTAGCGAAAACCCCTGTGTGTATGGTGGAATTGAAAGGGCATCGTTTATTATGAGCTTTTGCCCGCCGGGTAAAACCATCGATTCGTATCTCTACTGCCAACAGCTGATGAAACTCAAGCAAGAAATAGAGAAAAGACGACTGGAATTGATCAACAGAAAGGGTGTGGTTTTTCAACATGATAACGCCTGACCACACACATCTTTAGCCACTCAGCAAATATTGAGAGAGCTTGGTTAGAAAGTGTTAATGCATCCACCATATAGCCCTGACCTTGCATCCTCACCTCAGATTTTCGCTTGTTTCGGTCTTTTCGCAGTTTTTTAAAGTCCCAAAATTTCTAAAGCAATGAGATGATGTAACTACCTACAAAATGGAAACAAGTTATCGAACAAAATGACAAATATATGTAATAATCAAATTTAAATAAACTGATAAAAAATATTTTGAATGTGTATATAAATTACGAAAAAACTTTATATATATAAAGATAGACATTTATGTAATCACAACATTTATCTGAAAATTTCTTTGTGGGTCATTACTGCACCATAATAAACTGAATAAAGTTTTGAAGAGGAACACAAAAGTTTTTGCCCTATAGTCATAAAAATTATAACAATATTATTTTCTAAAGCTAAGACCACACATTGCAATATAAATTTAATTCACTGTGCACCTGTTATCTTTCCAGCATCACGAACAAGTGCAGAAGTACAGCAGCACACTGGAGACGCTGCTCTTCACGCAAGATCTCGACCCTCACATTCTCGACGTCTTCCATCAATTCCTTGCTCTTACTGCGTAGCATTATATGAAACGTGTAGTGAAAAAAGTTTTATAAGACGTCACGCCACTATTTAGAACGAATTGTATAGTGTAATACAATCTATGACGTAAATGACAATAGAATTGTACATAAATCTTAGATCTGGAGACTTAAGCTACTTTGGAGCTTGCTCCTTGAGGCCTTATGGCAGTAGATACTTTGATAACAGTAAAAAGCTTAATTGCGTGTTGTACATTCATTATTTAACGTACTTGGGCGTATTTAATTCTAAAATTGATGTTCATGGTGTTGAAATTTAATATTAATGTAACCAAATACGATGCCACAATATCCATATTTATTGGAGTAATGTGGTGACGTTCACCGACCTGTCTGGCCGGCGTGCTCGGTGCGGGAAAACCTTCCAAGGAAAGCCCTGCGAGGATACACAGTAGTTAGACAAAATTGTTATTAAATAAAAAGTGTAATTCAGAACAATGAAAAAGTGAAAACAATGTGGATTAATAAACTACGTTTGATAGGGTAGTAGTGTTGTCCACTTTTGAGCACATCTTACACTATTATATAGTTTTACATTATTATTTATATCCGAGTAAATAGTATTGAATAAATGCACGATTTTGTAATATCACCTCGGGATTAACTAAAATATGATTTAGATCGGGCACGGTTTACACGTGCGCGCTCTGTGAGGTGATCGATTATTTTAAATGGGACATTATATTATCATAATTTGATTATAAATTACAATGAAGCATTTTATGTTCATGTCAGGATTCTCATTTAAAATTTCACTTAAAGCAAAGCTTTTAACAAAGCAACAGAATCTATAAATTCAATTAATTTATATTTTACATTTATACATGTTATTAAAGAACGTGACCTAGAAATCGATCAATAGAACAATTGTAAACTAAATTTTGAGAGGTACGAACCATAGGTTATTTGAGTCTTTTGATGTATTTCTTTTGTGCTAACCGCACTTATCAGACATGATACTTTTTTATTTTATGTAACAAACAAGTGGTCTTTTGCTTACATGTAAGTTTTTTAAGCAAACTATTGAGGTACATTTATTAGTAGTAATGCTTTACATACATATGCATTTAATTCTTAGCTTTGAAGATCAATGCCAACAGCTCACAGCTCTGAGAGAATGTGCTAAAACTGATTCTAAGATAGTGAAAGAAAGGGATACAAAAACCTACACGAACGTTTTACATTGCTTCGTTATTAGGACAAGTATTGTTTATGAATACGGATGTGAGAGTACTCAAGTAATCAATAATTTTGTATGCAGTGCCTATCAGTTTATAACTGTAGAAGTTAATGTTGTGACATATGAACAATATTGTGACGGTTTGTTATCGGACTACGGAACCTTTAGAAATTGTTATACAATGGCGTTGCTACAACAATATAATATGTGGATTTAGAACATTAATTTTGTAGGAGAATTGGTGTAAATGTTTTTTTTTAGATTTTTTGGCTTGCATTGGTGGACCTCAAGTGGATTTATTCACACGCTTATGACCCTCATCTGATTCCGTAAACTAAACAAAAGATAAATTGTTCCTTGTCTAATTTTCATAAAAGTATTTCTGAAATAGACTTTGTAAGCACCAAAACAAGTAACAGTGTCTTACTAAATAATATCTATGTTGTAATTAACTCTCATTACAGTAGGTTTGAGCAGGTTAGAAATGTTATTTATTTGAGTAATCTAAGATTCGTACGCAAATAAAGTTTAAGAATGGAATTTATTAGCTTCATTTCGTATTGCTTCTTCTTTAACAACCCATAAATAGTCTACTTTCCTAAGCAAATCCTTCTGCATTTGTCATTCTTAGCCGCCTGATTGACGACCGCAGTAATATACACTTAGCATAGACGCTGCTTTTCTGGCCTGCGCATAGTAACTAATGTTTTAACTTTACCTTTCCGAAGTTTGGTACCTCAGAATACAGAACAAACCAGCGTCCCGCTGGCTAGTCCGTCTGTGGACGTCGTCAGAAAAGCGTGTCGCAATACTGCAGGGTTAAAAAAGGTGGAATCACATTTCATCTGTAAGTAACACATGCACATTTAAGTAACTATTTCAGAAAAAGCATATTCCATGCTTGCAAATGATACCGAAATTTTACGCTATTTTGTGTAATTTACTAGACTTGCACAGCCGATTTGAATTACGAATTAGTCCGATTGAAATTATATGGAAAATAAGAACACGCGTAAATCGAAATTTAACGCGTTGTGAAAGGGAGCTTTAATTTTACGTCAAAGACTTGAATTATCTTTCGACACTTCAGGGAAAAATCTTGGTGACGGCACTAAACTAGTTTTTTAAGGAATTTAAAACTGAAAATTTGAATGTAAAGGAATTTAAGGGGGATTATGAGAATGACATCTATTTTCAAATTTATGGTGGCAGAAATGCCATTTTAGAAAATATTGATGTGTCATTTTCGAGGTTTCATGATCAGCAACTCACTTAAATGACTTGAAATTTAAGATTAGTTAGAGGGTTGTACCGACCCAGACGTATATTCAATAGTTTAGGTATACTCTATATATTGACACTTATACATTCACACAGTCATAGAAAACGTAACGCATATCATAACTGTAATAATTTTTTGGCGTACCGTGCTTATTTGTTTATTTATATTGCAGTTTTATTATACAAGCATTTAAATTACCTGAAGTGTAAAGTCTCGTCCACTTTATGATTTTATTGTACGTAACAGATTACCATCAATAAAAAAATACTCCAGATAATGGTGACAAGTTCCCGAGATAGCAACATTACGCGGATGCACACGACACACGATCTCTTTGTAGCTCGTATACGATTAATTAATGTTCATGTCCCACTCGCTTCGTGCATTATACAGTCGACACAAAAACTTTCACATTCATGTGTCCGTTTTGTTTGTTATTTCTGTTACTATTATTATTATACATTATTATTAAGTATCTATATAGTTACTGTTATTACGTTAAGTTTAACTTTTTACATTTGGTATTTCACGTTACAATTTTACAAAGAAGTGCTGTATTTACCACGTGCCCAGCGGTGAAGGAACATATCGTCTGGGAACCAGCATGTTTGAGAAATACTAAAAAAATATATTTTAGGGATATGTGAAGCCCGCCAACCCGCTCTGAAGCAGCGTGGCGGGCCCTTCCCGGCTCCAAAATCCTCTAAGATATTTGAGCAGGCCTTTGCCTAGCAGTGGGCACTTACTTTGCTGCTACTTTCTTACTTTCTTTAACTCCGACATTTTCTTTATGTGACTGCTTATGCAACCACGTCGAAGTGCGACAAACTTTCTATAATAAAGTACGATCCCAGAGCCGCCAGACCTAAATTATAGGATAGTAAGCATAGTATGTTAAAGCAAAGATTTCTTATATGGATATGTACAGTGCAGTGTGTCTAATAAGTGGTAATAAGGAAAAAGCTAACTTGCCAGACATTAAGGCAGAAGAGGTAGCAACTATATAAAAAAATATTGCTGTTAAAGTGTTATATATTTTCAGATGATGGGTTCCGCCACCACACTGTGACCTTGACCCTCCTCGCCACCACACTGTGACCTTGACCCTCCTCGCCACCACACTGTGACCTTGACCCTCCTCCATTTGTTGGAAGGCACGGGATGGCTGATTTTAGATCAAAGTTATCTTAGGTATATTATAAAATGTTCATGTAATCAATATTTGCAATAGTATAAACAAGCGCTGACAATCACCTAATGGTTCATCGTAATGATGAATAGCTATAGCCTATAATAATTGTTATTAATTAATTGCCATCAGCGCAACATTACGAGTTGTAGCCAAAATACAGATATAAATCAGAGAGTCTCAGACGCTGTATCAAAGAATACCTGTATGCCCTAGGCCCGAAAAACATGATTTGCGGGTCGGGTGAGCGGTGATCTTGTCCTCTACCTATAATTTTAGTGGGTGAATCTTCGCGAATTAAATTCCTTTTCCCATCGTAAGTATAATGGATTTCCGCAAATTTGTGTGAAATCTTGTCGAAGGTTTTGAACAGTCGGTGAATACAGCATCACCTAAAAAACCTTGATAAACATAGATCCCCAAAACACTAAAATTGGATTCCACAATGCATGTTTGTCTATAATGTAGTGCTGCAGTGGTTCGGAATAAGTAGGGGCCTTACAAATAATAGGAACCATTGAACGAGATTTTAGAATCTTTTCTTAAATTATTAGGCAGAATAAATAGTTTTGATATACCACGATAAAACTATTAGTTATTTATTCATTGAAGATTGCGGGCGACGAAGTTGTTGGGAGCGTGCTTTAGTAGCAGTTTCTCAATACCACCAATGGTATTGAAACATTTTGAAACTATAAATAAAAGAAATGTGTAAAACACGACTTGAAAGAATTAGTTGTTACTTCAATATATAAGAACACTTTATTATGTACTTTAACAATTAGGTTGGGTGTATAGGCCTAATAATTAAAAATTATAATGAGAATAATTAAACAACACTTAGACTAGAATCAGACTTTATACATTCAAACATTTTTTTTAATAATGGTAAATAGCATTGTAAAGCTTATTCATGCAGCCAAATGTTGCAAAAGTTCTTCTACGTCGTTCTTCGAACCTAAATAGCAGGGCGCTCGTTCGTGTATCGATGTAGGTTTAATGTCGAGAACAGGAATCTTGCCGTTCGTAGCAAGGCCTCCAGCTTCCGTTATTATAAATGACATTGGGTTGCATTCGTATAGAAGACGCAGCTGAAAAATACAAATATTTTCTAATGATATGTATTTCTTTAGCGGATCTCGGTGACAAACGAGCTAACAGTCCCCCTGGTGGTAAGTAGCTACTGCAGCGAAACACCTGCAAACAACTTCAATCGAAGACGATAACAGACGTCACCCCTGAAGACTAAGATGGAATGCCATCCACCACGTAATTATACTCGCTCTGTATACATTTCAAACGAAACACAACAGTAGTTGCAGTTGCTCCGCTGATTGGCGGACCTATTTCTATCGGACGCCATGCAACTAGTATTTATGAAAAAAGCAAGTCTATGATCGTTCCATTGCTGAGATTTTAGATAGTTTGAGATTCAAGAGGAATTCAACAATATGCTGTGCAGTTGGCATTTTGCTTTTTGGTATAATGTATATTTATCTGTTAGTTTCTGTGTTTGAATATTGACTTAAAATTGACTGACAAAAATGTGGAATGGGCGTCTGCTAAGATAAGTAACATCTATACACATCATTGAAATGTGTGGTTTCTAAATAACTACTTTTTTCTTTGTTGATATCATTATTTGCACGATACTAAAAGTAAACAACCAGTTTTTAAAATGTTTGTCTATGTGTTTGTCGGGCTAATTTTGGAAACGCCTCGTCGTTACTATCATTAGAAGGCAGAGGACATTGTAAGGACTACTTTATGTTCGGGAAATGTTTAGGATTCCTTCTTCCTTCGAATCTATAATACAATTTTTTAGTTAGAGCATCTGAAATTTGTCTTTACATTCATTCATATGAATAAAATTGCAGTGTCTGTCTGTTATTACGAAATAACAGCTTCTTTCTTTGTTCACACGATACCAAAACCCACAAATCCGTTATTCCATTTGTTCTGTCTGTCTGTCTATCTGTCTGTTTATCCGAGCATCTTAGAAACGGCAGAACTAAATTTGACGGGACACTGTAGGAAGCAACTTAGTATATCTTTTACCAGTTGTACATGACGGATCCTATCGCTTCGCGACTCCACTCTCAAATTGCCAGAATTAAGACAATCGGCACCACCGAAACAACTATGTGTAATTTTACAGATCAGAAAGAAAATAGATATATACTTTTCCTGTAGGTGCGGATTTTGTAGCCGGATACATGAAAATGCCTCCATATTTAATAGTCCTGTGCACGTCAGCCACCATAGAGCCTACGTATCTTGCGCCGTAAGCCTTTCCTGTCTTAGGTTGCTTCTTCGTTTCAATATAGCTTCTCAGTCCGCTCTCCCATTCTGCTGCGTAACCTGATGGATACAAATTACATTTTATAATTCGTACAAGGCCGAGGCTTACGTTCGACAGTTTTTTTATCCTTTTTTAAACTAGGATCACATGAATATAGTACAACATTTATTGCTCGGGTTGTTGACGAAATACGTCGCGACTCTCGACTTCTAAGGTTAATGCTCAACTAGAGCTTAATTAACCTCAAATTGCCATTTACTGGTTAACAATTGGGCTATAACATATATTTGATGTAACATATGTTAGTCACTTTAAAATCAACACTAAAACTGAATTTGCCACGTGCTCAGCGGTGAAGGAAAACATCGTGAGGAAACCCGCATATCTGAGAAATAATATATAGATAAATATTTCGTGGATATGTAATTTCCGCCATCCCGCACAGGAGCAGCGTGACGCATCCTTCCTGGTTCCAAGCTCTCAAAAAATGTCTGAATGGAGGTCTGTAAATTAAATTTTTTTATAGGAATCTTATTGAAATATTAAAAGAAAATCCTTGCAATGCTACAGGCGTACCGGCCTGTTGCGATCACAACTCTCTCGTTATTATTATGTGTCTACGCCGCAGTAAAGTAAAACTAAAACAAGCTTTGTTTCACTATTTTGTGTCATCTGTTCATATTATATAACCATTTCTTAATAGATTCTGTTTGTTGCGTGGAAAGATTTTATACTTATAATATACCTTCATTAATAGAGTAGATGTTTCCCTTCTCTGGAATACGCATGTTAGGGTCAGTCAAAATAAATTCACCAATAGACGGGTCGTACATAAAACCGTTCACTCCCTTTCCTTTTCCGAGGGCAAGTACCATCATAGTAGCGGAGCCATACAGTGCGTACCCTGCGGCGACCAGTTCTCGACCTGGACGAAGTACATCCAATTCCGATGGTTCACCTTCGGAAGTTTTCCTAAAATAATAAGTATCTAGTATATTATACATTTAAAAGTGAACTCCAATCGAATGTCCATCGTTTAGGAGACTTTAAATAGTCCATCGCCGAACATAGTTCTTCCAATGCGAGTAATAGCCGTAACAGTCGTAAGGTTCGATACCGACTACATGGTAGCGAGGCCTTTCAACACAGCCCGGGGGACAAAGCGCCCACGTCTTGAATCTTCGTTACAGATGTAAGTGTCCAAGCGCCGCAGTCACTTGCCGCAAGTGTACGCGCAAACTTAGAGGCACTCGTTTGTATTTACTTTCCCATCTCTGATGTAACGTTAATACGCCTCGAATCCAGGACCTATGACTTATCAGATAGGTAAGCCATCAGGTGAGTTGGGAGCTTGTTTGTCACCGTAATTTGTAAAAAAAAAATCATCGCACCTTTAACGTCGTTGTTCGTCTCAAACATTATATATATTTTAGATGCAAACGAGCTCACTGTCCTTCAAATGGTGATGTGATCACACAACATTTAAGAAACTTGTCATTCTTAACTAGTTGTGGCGTGGCTATACCACATTCAAAGGTTTTACATACCAAAGTAAACAACTGAAATTTCTAAAAATATTTAAGAGATACGAAGAAATCAAACATGGCTTACTTGTAGATGCAGAAGATAGATCCAACGGACACGAGACAATCAATATTAGAGGAACCATCCAGAGGGTCAAAGCATACTACGTACTTTCCACGTCTTTCACTTTCTACCTGTAAAATCAAATGATATAAATATGATAAAATTGCACATTTTTATGGTTTGCTTCATTATCCTTTTTATGTGCTTTGTTTTAGTTTCCTATAGTCAGGCAAAAAATCTTTCTTTCGTTATCTTTAAACTTACTCCTCAAATGCGTTCACCAAAGAACAATTAATAAATATATGATATAAAGATATAATGTATATGTATAATAATTATGGAGTATACTACACTTTACAGATGTAATGATGAGTTCAGACCATTTTTTGGGAAAAATTTTAAAAAAAATACTTTCAAAGAAACCGTTTAATACTGTTAAGTCCGAACCTGTTGTATAACGTATATGCGGTAAGTTTAGAGGAAGGGTACCTGGAGTGGGATTTGTAGTCAATGACTTTGAAACAATTGGAAGTCTATTGTTGTACTAGAAGGGGAAAATCACATTGTGTAACATTGGCACACCATTGGTATACAATAACTTAAACAATAAGTAACACAAACAATAACTAAATAATAAGATAAGGGGGATTATATGAAAAAAAACATCTTTTCTCCAAAGGCCTCTTCAAATGTATGGAGTGGCGGATTTTGAATGCGGAAAAGCCTATGTCGAACAGTGAATTTACACAGGCTGGTATAGATAGATTACACATAATATATAGGCTCGGCTGAGATGCCAAGCCGGAGCCCACTATACGACAATCACTGATTTTTCAAACATTCATAACTCATTACAACATGTTTTCGATTCACTAACTTTATTTACGATTATTAAAATTAAAGAAGCTATGACTATTTTTGTTATTTAATAAACGACATCACAGTCGGATCGCGGTTCGTAAGACGACCTCTATACACTTCACTGATAGCAGGCAACCTTATCATTCAACAAATGTTTAAATTTAAAACTTTATGGCTTTAAGGTTTTGCATAATAAAAAGGTTATGGAATCACTAGTTCACCTTTATGTTTATCTAGACTCGTTTTTACAAAAACGGCTTGACGTATAAAAATTATTGAATGATACATGGTGAGATGTAACGTCTCACGAGTAGGAAAAATTCTGAAAGCTAAAATTCTCAATAAAGTAATCGCACTTTATTCCTAGTCGTACAAGAAGCACAGATAAGACGCATAACAATAGAATTTAAAATTATTATTAGTTATGTCACGAGAAGGGGTACGAGTAGATCTAACAGCACATATCGTGTTTACAAAGCTTTATGATCATAATAATATAATGATATTGTAGTAGTAGTGAACCATGCCGCGAGTCTCACTCACGCTTGACCAAGTTGAGTATATCTTTAATTTGATTTGAAGATAAGAAGGTATGTGCGTAGTCACCTGTATAA
This sequence comes from Bhutanitis thaidina, assembly GCA_029286595.1. Taxonomy (NCBI): domain Eukaryota; kingdom Metazoa; phylum Arthropoda; class Insecta; order Lepidoptera; family Papilionidae; genus Bhutanitis; species Bhutanitis thaidina. Next base: position 71,118 of record JAGSMS010000019.1, read on the forward strand.
TAGAAGGATTTTCTTCAGAAACCAACAGACAGGTGGTGAAAGAAGACTTCAGCACGTTGATAAATAAGTCGTTTGATAACACGTCTAGCTTCTTAACTTGCTCGCCTTGGACGTTCGTGTCACCGGAGATTCCATGTCTTGACAATAAAGAGAGCGGTTTTATAATTCATGCCCTCATAATGCTTATAATATCAAGGATAATGTTTTAGTCATTTAATTACCAGAAAATTATTTACTATTGCTTCCTATGCTTTTCAGAATTTCTTTGATAATATTAGGTAGTTCATATAATTATTAAAATTAGAAGTAAAATATACAAATTTACTTGACTTGGATAGATTTAAACACAATTTGACTGTTAACCATCTTATTCTGGTTTCCAAACTAGTAGTCACCGTTGTTAGGTAAGTATTAAACTTAACCATAAAAACAAAATTAATGTATTGAAATGAATTCTTTGTAATTGTACTGTGGGAGAGTCATATCATATCATAAACAATATTTATTTAGGTACTTACAATTTAGCGATTCCCGCTTTCCTCACGGCCGATTGTATAGCCTTTACTGCTGTTTGGATCGAATTCAAAAGGTATGTTAGGTCTCCCGTAGCCGCAGGTGCTGTCCTTTGTTGAGTCAGTACCCACCGGGTCAATGTCATCGCATTTACATCGAATGCCGGTCCTTGTTGAGACATTGTGGTTTATATGGATTTTCTGGTAACTAATATCGCGGCATACGCGCTCAGCTAACGCCGGAGAACTGGCCGGTGTCCGCGGCCCATCGACACGAAGTTTTTTTTTTTTATGAAAGTACGTTAAACTTTGTTATTGACGTTATCGCTTCCATTATTTCATTATATCCAATCATATTTTATCATTCTGATGATGTAATATCTGTTATTTTTAAGTACATAGATACTTTTACCTATCTACCTACCAAAACATATTTCATTAGTGATACGAAACGATTTTAATTTACATTATGAAAACAAATACCTAATTATTATTAAAGGTCATTGATAATTTGATTAAATGTGGGCGTGTATGTGACGAAATTGACTAATTAATAAAATTTTTCAAAAACCAGTTACAATCGCTTTGAGTAAAACTTATTAAGTTTATGAGAATAGATATATTATTAGTTTTAAATAAATGAGTAACGAATTTATTTATCAGTGTGCTATACAAAGTCATCGGTACGTGTTGGAATTTATTCTGTCTGTACGATAATGAGTATTACTATATATACTAATATTACTATATATACTCTGCTGTCCACAGCTGGCCAATTATGCTTCTTCAAAGTTGAGAGGATTTGCGTGCATTAATTTTTTGTTATCATATTGAATGAGATAGCAGATAATTATTTGCCTTGTGGTGGCGTAAGAGAATCTGCCACCCCAGGCAAAAACCTTTTTTTATTTAAAATTTTTTAATCCCACGAGTATGAGGGAAATACAGGGTCCATCACAAGCAGTGCCCCCTGTGCCTGGATAACCCTGCGCAGAGTGCAAATATCCATTTCACCAGCACTTAACCCGTCAGGGGGTCGGCCGGTACGCTGACGGGGGCAACACTAGCGACTGAATATCCCGTCAGCCATTCAGCTCCTCGTGGCGATGCCATCGCTTGAGCTTCGGGTGATTTTTTATAGAGGTTGTCGTCCTCGCGGCTGCAGGCGTTTAAGCCAACAACAGCCCTCAGCTCCTAAGGCGCCGCGAGACATGATCCATGACACGGCAGAAGGATTCCGAGGTTCGAGCGTTGGCAGAGTCGGAATAAGTCCTTCCTGGCCTGCAAAGTGACCGGATGAGGGAACACTAAGCCGCCCTAAGCTCCTCCCTATGTCTCTCTGCCAACAGAGGGGCAGGAGATACCTTGTTGTCTCATCATTTCTGATGCAACGTTTCGGCGATAAAATCAGAGGAAGGGTCAGATGGAGTGTCAGAGAAAAGAGACATATAATGACCCGAAATGTTTTATAACAAATATTGACATCCGCTTGGATTCAAACTTAACTACACAGTTTTCGATTTATTAAATAGAGACTCAATTAATGGCGGAACAAAGTATTATATTAAAGCTAGTTAGTTACTAGTGAGGGTACCGATACTGTTATCACTAACCCGTTTGCCCAGAGTTGTATGGGCAGTCTCCAAGAAACCGCGTGTTGGCTTGCTGGCGCTTTCTCGGAGGCCTATGTTCAATACTAGATTTAAATAGGCTGATGATGTTGATGAATAATCTTTAAGATGTTCGATATGCGGCACGCTACAACAACTGTATTGTAGCTGCTGCACAAATGAGTCGCCATAACCGAGAAAGGATGAGGATCTCATAGAATACCAGCGTAAAATCTAGCATAATCAGTATTTCGTATGGTGAGTGATGGAACCGAACTCCTGTTTCCTGGTAACGAAGCATTCCATCTAAGGGAGTGTAATCTCATCTGCTTTTTAATAGAGAATAAATGCTGGTGTCTATTGGCCACAACGACCTTCAGGTCCACTATGTTAGTTTATTACCAATACTTGTTAGATAGGGTAGGCAGCAACGTCTAAGACGCGACACGTCTTGTTCTCCAATTGCCAAGCCGTCAAATAGCTTCTTCTTTATCTTTAATTTCATTCTGGTAATTTTCGATGTGGTTACCAGATTTTCAAGGCCATTCCCTTAGTCGTCTTTTACAACACCCACGGGAAGAAAGGAGCTTAAGTAACATGGCTTGGCATAAACATTTAAAGGAACCTTTTGGTTTCTTATGGTATTAAGGATAAGAATGGGCCTTACTTTATACCGGATATACCCAAATGATCTAAAGATAGATTATGTTAATAAATTTATATATATTGGCCATATTGTTAACCACGTCTAAATGATGATGACGATGACATAGAAAGAGAGAAAAGGGTATTGGCAACATCTTAGCTCAGAGGTTCGCACTGTTCTAACAAAAGTTGCCTCTGAACTCTTAAGACTAGCTGCAATGCTTGTTGCATGCAACGTCGTACATTTTCAGTGTGCAATACAACAGTGTGTTAAGCTATCTTCAAGCTTCATTGATACTGTAGTACATGAATGTGTGTGCGTACGGGCGTCTAGCCGCTGACATGAGAAAAAGAGTTGCATTACTTAAGCAGAGAGTATAAGATAGCTCTAATAATATCATCAGACCTATAGGCACTGGTTTGGATTCAGCGATGTTGCAATTTGGGATTTTACTACATAGTAAACAAAATAGATTTCAATTAGGTTTAAATATTACATTACGTTTAATTTTGGTTATTTGTATTTTTTATTTTATTTCTATGGATATGTGAAATAAAATATTACTATTAAAACAATTTTGAGATCACAATAAAACACTGTAATAGATAGAATTTTTATTTTGTCAACAATTAGGCAACTTTACAATCAAATACTTTCCAGCAACAATAGTAATAAAGTGCTGTCGACTAAACTTTGTTCGCTATCATGATACAAAATTGTAATCCAAAAATATATTTCAGAAAGAGGTTTAAGTAATAAAGTAATAACCTAGGAATATATGCTATAATAAACTGCTTTGGTTCATGCGAATAACTTGTAACAGTGTAAAATAAGAATAAAAAATCAACATGTCGTCAATGGCCTTTTTCTTTGTTCTCTTAAAATATAACCAACGTTTCTAATGTGTAACGCTTAGTAGAATTTCTTAGATAATGAAGGAAGATTAAGTTAAAAGACCCGACTCTAATTAAAAAAATGTTTTTCTGAAATAAGGATAAATAAAATTGTGCGAAAATAATATAACTACCACATAGTTTAAAAAAATCTTAATTAGATAACTATATTCTACTCATCACAACAGTGGAATGTAAAGTGTTTGTCTAAAAACATCACATAGCCTTGCTCTATCTATAAATAAAAACAAAGGTAACCTAAAATAAAAAAAAACGGAAGAAATTCTATCGAAATATTAATCTTTGGAATAACTATACATGACTGCGATTGGACGGAATCATAATAAATGTACTAATGGCAAGACCGTAATTGGGTTTAATTAAAAAAAATAATAATAAAGAAGTAATATCCAAGACATGTTAATGTCATTATAATTATATGTGTTAATGAATTCGCGCGACGATATTTCAAACGCGTAGATCGAAACAACTATTTCAAATACGTTGTTAATTAGGTTTTTGAAGCACTTTGACTGAATTGGAATTTATCCTTATTTTTAACTAAAGCCTTTTTTCTTGCTTCTTTGTGTGATTCATAGGGGGTTTTGTAATAAGATCTATAAAAAACTTCGAATTCTATGAATAATAACTTATACTTTATATTTAACGACTGTATGTCGAGATTATTATATACAATCACATAATTTTTAATTGCTATAAGCTCAATCAGTTTCTCTCCGTCACCTCTTCGTTAATAACGGATAAGTTTTCTTCAGATATCTTCGCTAAACAACCACAGTTCAAAGAGGTCAAGTGAGCACTATTTGCAATATCCTCTTCTATCTCCCTCTCAAGTAGTTCAAAATCGTCACTTTCTTGACATTTCAAGCATTCGTCCGAGGAGGAGTCCTGGTAGCACATCACATTTTCTATATTCACTTCAACATCCTCACTTTTGATGTCTTTCATGATCAGTGAAGGACTACTGCTGCTTAAAACGCGTGATTCCTTGGTGATTTTCGGAATGTAAATTTCCGATTTAGGTCGATTTTTAAGCTCAGCTCGCTTCACGGCAGTGACGGGTCGTTTTTCTTTGGGAATGACGCGTTGTATACGTTCCTCTATCAGTGAAATACTACGTTTGAACACAACAGTATCTTGTGGTCTGCTTTCGAGTGTTCCGTCGATGGCGTCCCTGGATTCCGTGTCAGAGTTATCGCATCTGAAATAAATGGTGTCGCACCCGTTCTCTTGCTTCACTTTGATGAGGCAGCAGTCGTCTTCCTTTTCGCATAGTATCTCGTGGAGGGAGCCGTGCAAGGGAATAAGTTTCACCTTCCCGCCGAAATTCTCTTGCATCTGCGTAGAGAGGTCGTCATCTATGTACAAATCTTCGGTGCTTCGAGCTTCCTGCATGTGGGGATGTAAAATAACGCTCGCTATTATAATGGACATAATAAAACCTGCCTAGTCTAAGACGTTGTCTACCTTGTCTTGTATTTACGTGGTAGAGCAAGTGGCGGCATTTGCTGCTGCTTGAATGCGTCAGCTCGACCGGAGTAGACCACGACCTCGCAGAATTCGGTGAGTAAGGTAACCGGAGGCCCCCCTACCCTACGAAATCTACTCCCCGTCATCCCTCACATCCCCCAAATATGCATAAAGGCCGCCAGCGCACCTGCAGATCCTTTGGTGTTGCAGATGTACGTGGGCGTCGGTAATCATTTATCGTCAGGTGAGCCGCTTGCCCGTTTGCCCCTATTTCCCATAAAAAAACTTAATATACAAGGACAATTCGCCTATTTTCATATCTAACCAGAATAGAGTTGTAATATTACCTGAATAGCGTTGAAAGCTTGGCACCTCTTCAGCGAGTTGACCTGAACATCGTCAGCGGTCAATGTGTCCTCCTCACACTGCACCACCTTTTCCTTCCCACCAGAGTTTCCCTCGCAAATGGTCACGTTCACGCAGTTATCCAACACTTGCAAACTGTTCTCTCCTGATCGACTAAAAGTTATTTGCAACAATGGCTTGTTGTTTCCGTTAATTTTCACTCTAGAGAACGATTTAACGGATTCCTTCCTTGTTGGTTCCGGTTCGGTACTGTTTTTCAAATTTTCTAGAATGTTTGACACGCCTTTATTGAGTATATCCTCGTTGCGAACGGAGGTCGTGGTGGAGGCATCGTCAGACATCTCGTGAAGTAAATGTTGGAATTCTTTTCGAATTAGTTCTCTAATGAACTCTTCGATACCTCGTGTATCAGTTGATTGATCTATCTTGGGCTCGTTCTCTGTGTCGACAATGCACGTAGTCCTGTTATTAAATATGAACTATATTAATTCAGAGACAATATTTATTACATATTTCACAAAAAAAAACAATATTTCTCTAGAAAGAATGATATATTACTAATTAAAAAAACATCACCCTTTAGTACTCTCTTTTTTCCATGTGCCACTACTATCAGAATCAAGCGCGAAATTAACACTTCTCGAAATAGTATCTCGGGCTTGGCAGAACTGGTCCCATTGATTTCCTGTAATGTAAAATGTAAAATTTTACGGTGACGTTATTTCTCCATAGACAATTATGATATATATATTTAAGATTTCAATCATAGCAAGCATTATTTCGTGTTCACACACAGGGTGAATACCACAGACGACATTAAATTAAACCCCACTTTCTATATGCATTTTCTCGGTTATAAGTTATCAATTAAATAAGTAAGTACCTACGTTAGTCTAATAATCTCCTATTTCAGTGTCCCTTACATACCTCATGCTTTGTCCGTTTATCCTTTCCTGTTCAATCCATACTTCTTTGGAATGCGCTCCCACTCGAAATCAGAGCGTCTAACAGTCGGTACATATTTAAAATGAAAGCTAAGGAACATATCCGTAACAAAATGGCAAAATCATCTCAGTAATAGTCTATTTTTATATATATTTAATATTTAAGTTATTAATATATTTAAATAAATATAAAAATAAGTTTGTATGTGTGTATATATTTATTATTTGTATGCGTATTTAAATATTATATCTATATATAGATTTACATTTATTATATTTTTTTTCCTTCTCTTTAGTTCTCTCTATTCTATCACCTACACCTACTTCATTTCATCTCTGCATCGTCCAAAGGCTGACTGGTAGAGAATGCTTCTGGCATTAAGTCCGCCTATATACATTCTCATGTATATGAAGTTTAATAAATAAATAAATAAGTACAATGTATGGGAATATACATCTTTTTCCCCAAATGTCAGCTTCTGCTGTTTAACAAACTCGGCTATAGCGACCAAATCCAAATACTACAGTACAGTACAGTTAATGATGGGGAGCAGCAGAATAGAGCACTGCGCTCAAGAACCCTGGGTGTGGGCAATCTTGCGTGCCGGCTTTTGTTGACGCTTTCATAGTAGTTTTGTAACAAGATCATTTTTAGTTTCTGTTGCTTTGATTCAAGATGTTATGGTGCGAGTTCTTCCGGGTCGAACACATTAATAGGCGTTCCCCAGGGCTAGATTCTCGGCCCATTGCTATTTCTTACTTTCATAAATGACTTTTACCTTACTTTGTAGGGGATAAACATGATATAGTATTATTTGCTGATAATACTTCATTCTATTTAAAATAAACATCTACTTTTATCACACGACAAAGTGAATAATGTAATGTCAAAAATAGTTCATTCGTTTCTAAACAGGAATAAAATTAAATGTATAAAATTTACTACACCTATCGTCATTTAGATACCAAAGTACTTATAAATGGGGAAGAGTTAGGCATTGTGGACACCACAATATGTGCGTGCCACTGTACCACAAAATGTTTTTCTTGGAATAACTCTTGATGCAAAGTTTCAATGGGGCCCCCATATATCCAAACTTGCAGACTTAGCTTTGCAATATACACTGTAAGAAAAATTAGATGTCTTACTAATATTGAAACAGCTAGAATAGTTTATTTTTGTTATTTCCATAGCATAATGTCTTATGGTATTTTGTTGTGGGACCATGCGACTGATATAGAAACAATATTCATTTTACAAAAAAGGCTATAAGAACTATACATAATCTTATTTCTAGAAAATCTCTGAGGGATAAATTTAAAGAAATAAATAATCTTACCTTGGCTTGTCAATACATATATGAAAATGTAATGTATGTACATAAAAACATAAATACTTTTATATATAAAATAAATAAAGAAGATAAAGAGTGGTGATATTCATAATGTAATTACTAGGACCAAACACAAGCGTATGATGCCCATATAGTTAGTAACTATGTGCTTCATGGGGCAATGTATACGTTTCTACAACGAAATCCCAGTAAGTGAGCAAAGTATTCTTAACAATATGTTTAAAAACATTGTAAAACAAACACTTTATAAAAAGGGTAATTATAATATGTAGGAATACATGGATGATAATACCCCTGAGAATGAGTTGCTAGCTAGTTGCCAAGCAGTAAAAAAAAAAAATTTTTTTTGAAAAAAATTATAAAAAAAAGTATACCTACGGATTTTTTTTACCTGTTTCTTCTCCGACAAAGGAACCTCATTACGAAACGGTGGTAGATTTAAAAAAAATCATGTTTGTCAAGTGAAATTTAGGTTACTTATGTTGATGAATAAATGAGTTGATTTGATAACTGCGCTTAATAATCACTTAATCAAAAGGCCTAAGAGACTTCAATCAACTTACCGCTTTCATATGTTAACTTATAAAATTTAAACAATGTTATATTATATCAATAGCTAGGATAGCTAGGCTAATTTTGATTGGCCAAGACAAAGATAGTCTTGGCCAATCAAAATTCAGGAACTCTATCGTATTGCCTCTTCTTCATATTTTTCCGTACATCTTTAAATTGTATAATACAATGTCGCAATTCGCGTCCGTCTGTGTTATCGCTTATCTACACTAATATTATAAAGAGCTAAAGAGTTCACATTTTAATCTAATAGTAATAGACGTCTTATAGACCGCACCAATGATGTGGCCATGGTAAACCACTGCGGGTAGAGCAATGTCGATATTCTTCCTACCCTCCGCGGCTGCCGAGTGCTCGCGTTCCTACCGCGAGATGGGAGCATCCCTTGCTAGGAAAGATGGATAGGCGGAATCTTTTTTCCGAAGAAGGGTAGTACTTAAAACTAACTACAACCGAGCCGCGCCATTTTCCCACGGACATTTCTGTGATATATAAACTAAACGTGAATGTGTTATACATATATACCTTATCATGAATTGTTCTTAATGATAGTGAATTATTAATGAATTTCTTAATGATAGTCAGAAAAAACCCCGTTGAATCCTCTTGAGAATATAGATTGAATTTAGAAGTTTAACACAAACTAACGCGGATTTAGACTTTGTTTTATAGGTAGTTTGTTCCGTACGGGGCCCTATTAATAAGCCTACGCCGTCTGTCTTTCTACACTAACTTTACTAATAGGTATCCGTTAAAAATTAAAAAAAAAACGAAGTATAAGTGAAGAGAGAAACATACAAGAAACACGTTTTTTTCAATTTGCTTTATTGTAATTAAAAACGGTAATAGACATAAGCGTCAAACTTGGTGTCGTTATAGTGCAAACTCAAAAGTAAAACAACAATAAAAATCGGCCTCGTGAGTGTTGGGACTCGCGCAAATCCCTGTCTCAATGAGAGGAAACATATTTTTTAGGTTAATACATGACAAAGGTATATCGTGTGGTGAAACGAAACCCTCGGTGCGGGAGTTCGTCATTCATTTGGCCGGTTTTTATTTTAAATAGTGAAAAAATCTGATTTTTTAATTTATAATGCTACAAAACGGTAAGTAAATTAAAACCAAACATACCATAAAATATTTATTATTATAGTGCATACACAACAAGCTACAAAAAAAACAAATGATAATATTGTGAAACCTATGTATTTGACTTAAACACTAAAAATGTGACCAACCATGCCTTCAACCATTAAATATATTATATTACCGACAACAAGGATCATGCAAGGAAACTAAAGAGGAATTCAAAAATCATGCAAAATAGATTAGATGGATCATTCACTGACCATTCTTACTACTACCGGGTGAAATGGGCTGCGCGCGGAAGCATTTCCCTATATTTGCTCGTTTCACATTTAACTGTGGTAATGATTTCTGAAAGGTGTCCACGCAGTGGGATGCCGGCTTTACAGCTTGGCACTGGCTCCTGAAAAATAAAAATATTGAAAAACATGGCTTGCAGCCCAGCACTTTGTGATATTTCACAGACATGCAGTTTCCTCGTGATGTTATCCTTCATCTCCGAGCACGTGAAAAAATCAAAAATATTTGTGGTGCCGGGACCGATATTCGAAACCAGATTACTTATACGAGTATATATGACATTAAAAGCGTTTTTAACAATAAATATTTTTGTATTGTCTTTAAATCTCTTTTTTAAATTCTTTATATGATTTCAAAGTAAGTTCATGCAACGACGTCATATTATATTCAAATCTCAACAGTAAACAAAACATGAAAATATGTAAAAAATTAAATTATTGGTTTCTGACTACTCTCACTACATAACCTTTATTGATTGATAACTGCCCAATACACATACATACATACTGCGCAGTAAATCAAAGTCAATGAAACCAGAAATGTTGACATGATCAGCATCAATCCAATATTTACCATAAATAAAATGAATGTTTACAATAAGTCAACAGTCAAGTAATTTACCTATTGTCCTCCGGCAGCGACATAGAGCGTTCAGTTTTTCTATTAGCCTCATATATCCACCTCTCGTGTATCGCCACCAGAGGCTTTACATTAACGCTGGCGAGAACTTCTTCCTCTATTTTGTACTTGGTGCTTGTGCTGTCGCGCGATGATTTGTACGACCAAGAACTCGTTCGTTCCCGCGGCAGGTCATCAGTTTCCGAAAATGTGACGAAATCATGCGGTGGATCAACTCTGAAATATTTTACATAGGCTAAGGTTTTAATAAATATTACATTATATATAAATTATTTAGTAGAGCTGTGGTAGCATAGTGAGTGCTCACGGCGCTCGCTTTCATTTCATATTACGCACGTGACCTCAGTTAGATCCCCAATAAAAATTGTGATTGGAATTTTAAGTGCTGAATATGCTCGACAGTATAGGGAAAATTGTGAAGAACCTGCATGTCTGAAAAATAATAAAAAAAAATATATTTCTGGAACCCGTGAAGTTCGTCAACACACACGTACTGCAGCAGCGTGAGGGAGGACTCTTGGCTCCAAAACCGTCTCAAATATGGAGACATAACCTTTGCCCAGCAGCCTTACATATATTGTTTCGTTAGATATCAGTCAGAGATATCAGAGGTATTTGGATCAATGTGATAGGCGATGAATTTATTTTCTTCATCAGCCTATTAAAATCCACCCGTTGAACATAAGTCATGCATTTGTTAAAAGGTCTGCCCGTACTCACCACACTGGGCTCACACTAGTGATGTTGCTATAAGTGGGAAACTATCTACAAGTCTGTGGGATTTGAGTTCAGCATTTTTGGATAGATTTCCTGCAATCATTCGGTCGTCAGAGCCTTATTTGTTAACTAGAAAGGTGCCTTGCGGGCGAGGTTGGGATTTGAAATAGAATATTTCCCCAAACACCCCAGAGAGATATTAGTGAAAGATCTATTGATTTTCTTGTATTTACAAGAATACGAAACCATTATTCATAGATTTACTCGCGTTCTTATTATATATTCAAACTCTTATTATATAATGAGCTACCAGAAGCAACTGTGACTCAATGTTCAACAAACACACCGTTTAAGCCCAGTGAAGCTGTTGCGAGCGGTATCTTCACTTTCTACGGATATCTGTGCGCTCATCTGCTTAGACGAACAACTTTCCGAGTCCGTCTCATTCGCAGTGGAAGTGTTGACTGATACGGTCTGTGTTGCTGTGGTCTGTTTTTCCTTAACTAAAAAATAAGATTATCATGAAGATAAAAGCAACTTATATGGTTACAATAATAATTACGATAATTAAATAGTTATTAAGAGTAAAAGTTTTTAATAGAAAAGTCATGTATCAGAAGCCGCCTAACATTTTAAAAGTTAAAAAAACCACTGGGGCTAGAAATATAGTTCTTTTAACCAACTATTCACCTGAATTTATTTGGGACAACGTGACAAGTGGTGAGCCAGACGCCCTTAGATGCCTAGGCCTAGGGCTACGATACAAATCGTACATAATTTCATTGGTCTCTTGCCAATGAGTTTTGAAATTACAGTTTACTAATAAATTACGCAGAGATCTTCATCTACTGAAAACGAATTAATTGATAGGCCACGCCAAAAATTAAGCCACCGTAAAGAGCAGCTATTTGCAAAAGTCATCATCATCAAATTCTAAGTAGTCCACGACTGCACATAGATACTTCCAAAGCGGAAAGATATTTTCGTCATCGTCTCTCGGATCGGAATCGGATTGACGATTGCGTAACAAACTACTTTTATACGTGGTAGAGCCAAGCGTAAGTCAAATAAATATAAACCTTCACGTGTCATAACTTTGCAACAATTTAAATTTTATTGTTGAGTCATATTAGGACTTATAGACACTAGGAGGAATTAATAAAATAACGATACAACCGTACATAAGTTACGAAAAGATCATTGGTACCCTGTACCTCCAGCAGCTAGTCCTATAAAAAAATTATGTTCGAGTTCATCTATGTACAAAGAGATATGTATTCTTAGTAAAATATATCTCTATGGTACAGTTAGTGTTGGCACTTGCATGAAAGTTTCTGACATACCCATAGTATCATCAACATAGAATAAGTGAGTTACATCATCGCATTAAATTGAAGACCACGCGAACGAAGTCGCATGCAACAGTTATTACTGAATAAAAATAATTTAATCTAAGGGGTATCCAAAAACTATTTTACACAAGAAAAACCTTAATTCATTCTTATTGCTGTTTAACTAGACTCCAATTTTTCTAACTTACCTTCTTTTATTGAAGTTTTATCAAACAAATTGATATTTTCCGCGCTTCTTTCTTGGGTGCTCACATCACCTGAGAGCCAAGCATTCTTCCTTAGCTTATTGCTTCTCGCTATCGGCGTGGTAGGTAAACTATAATTCTTGATATCGAAATTGTAAGATGACCTTTCGCTGCTTCTGTTTCCTTTGACAATGGACTTGATCGAGTCCAAGTTAAATTCTGGCACTTTTATATGTAGAGGTTTATAGGATTGTGGAGTGAAACTCCGACTTAACTTAGTTGTCGATCGTTCACTTTTGTCTTTAGTGCTGTCATCATTTAAGCCGAAGCTTAAGCCGCGCCTGTCGGGACTTAAAATGCTACAGTATTCGGTAGAGTCACTTTTGTGTAAAACTGGCGTATCCAGATCTTTTATTCTTGCATATAATTTTGCTATAGGGGTTGAGCAGGCGCTAGAAAAATCTTTTTCGGGTAAATGTTCGTATTTCAAATTTGGTCTTAAGTTTTCGACAATGGTATCGTCGTCAGATATGAAACATCTGTCTGGTACAGAGAAAGTTTCGGTAGTATTTTTTTTTATAGTCTCGTACAGAGGACTCGCGATGCTTCTAGAACCTTCGGTCTCACTACTTTCCGTTGAACTGGTACGCTTGTGTATTACAGCTTTGTGTTGTACATTCTTGGGACTTTGGCACTCGGAATCAGTTGGAGAAGTGGTGTCCCAGCCTTGAGTGGTGAAGTTAGACTTTGTTTTAGAAAGTCGGGTCGTTATGATGATATACTCCAAGTCGTCAAGGTCACGCTAGAATGTAATATTGGCAAAAATTATATTTTACTATTAAAAGGTACATAATTTTTAGTCTGTTAGTAGTGTGCACACCACTTCGTAGTTATGGCAAATATACCATGATTTAATATTTTCCCTTTCATAATATAAAATATTATGTCTATACCAGCCAGCATAGACATACTATATATATATATATATTGAAGATAACTTCAATACTTATGCTGCTTAGAACAAACTTTAATATTTTGATAGAATCAAGTCAAAGTTCAGCATTATTACTATAAACTAAATATATGAAATTAAATATTCTTTATTCTTTGTCATATAAAATAAAGTTTGGTTTCTCAAACGTCCAATATCGTAACATTTAAGTGTTGCACAAAATTAAAGCATAAGCTCATTGCAATCTCGAGCAGACCAGCTTCCACAAACAGCATCTGTACTCAAGTAAGAATCATACTTTAAAATAAATAGAATTAAATTAAATTAAATGCATCATACACTCTAAATGTAAATCTCATCAGCATGTGGTCCTTGCTGATAACAAACAAACGAAGCTCCGGCGACCGAATGATGGCGGAAAATCCATTCGAATGCACCGAACCTAAATCTCATAGACTTATGATGGGAAGCAGCATCACTAGTGCGATGGTAGTGGGCACTATGCTCACCAATCAACCCTTCTGCTTAGTCTGACGAGTATGAGCCTTTAAGAAATGGATGACAGCTTACTGGCGATTGCTTGGAGACCTATGTACAGTACATAAATAGGCTTATGAAGATGCAAGGTGCATTTCATAACCCAGGCCTACCTTTACAGTCTGCAGTGTATTCTGTAAGCTTGCAAGGTCAGTTCGTTCATTGCGATTAGGTTTGAGGCCTGCTTGTAGTAACGCGAGCAAGTTGCCGGGGTACGTGCCGTCCTGCGGTAATTTTATCCCGGTTTTCCATATTGAATACACTTCTTTAAGTTTTTCATACTGCAACGTCTTCCATGGGACTGCCGCTGTAGGAAAAAAAGGAAATAAAGTCTATTATGACACAGTTTTGCCTCAAATATAGACACTTAAAACTTTAATTATGATTCACATGCACTCATATCCTAATGGTTTAGGGCGCAGATCATAATGTAGCTGGTTCGAATCCGCCATTCTCCGGGCATATGAACACGACAATAATCTCTTAATTCAACACTGACATAGCTCATACTTAAACCACTTACCGTTGCAACATTCCCAAAGTATTAAGCACAGTGAGTAGACGTCGCTTTTAGAACACGGGTAGACCAGTCCCTGCTCGTCAGGTTCGAATAGCTCCGGCGCTTGCCAGCGATACTGTTCGCAGTTGTGATAACTTGTGTAGTCTTTGGCTATTGCGTTGGCCGATAAGTACGCTTCGGAAAATGTCTCAGATATGAGCGGCTCACTTTCTATCGGGTTCGATTCGTTACTATCTGAAATGTGAAGTAAATTTATAATTTACTAGCAGAACCGGCCGCGCGTTGCTGCAACGCCGTACATAATAATAACATGAGATCGTACAGTGACGTAGTAGTGTATAGCATCGACACACGGCAGCCATCTATTGGACGCAGAAAAAAGGTAATTTATGAACATTGTACATAAATATATATTGAATTTCATGCACTACAACCTGCATACAAATTTCAAGTAAGTCCGTCCAGTAGATTTTATTTAAAAGATTCAAAGAAAAATTCAAAAAAAATCTAATTTAGCGTTAGTATTATTTAAACTCTAGAACTTATTATATTAGAATTACAGAAACTACTTTTTTGCAAATTATGTGAGATAAAGAATAAATGAATTAAATTAAAATTTTCATTCTACGTTAGAAAAATAATTGCGTTTGTCAAATTTTTCTTACAATATACCACCGTTTCGTAATGAGGTTCCTCTGACGGAGAAAAAACAAAAAAGAAACTCTTTCGGTATCCTCTTTTTTGATTATCTTTTTTCAGTAAATTCAAAGTATATCATAAACTAAAAGGTAAGGTCACATAGGTAACTGAGAGCATGCTACAAGAATATAGTGATCCAGAAAAGTAAAGCACAAGTGCAACTGCAGACTCGAGCAGACCAACCTTCACAAGCAACACCTGTTCAAAAGTAAAAAGCATGTGGCAACGTCACCCTCCTCAACATATTAAAGGTGTGGGGACGCTACACGACTCCGCCTCAAGCAGAGACCTCTATGCGGGCATGACTTACTCAAGTCTACAATACACGATATGACAATTACAGCAAACGTTCCTAAACACACCTACAATTTTCTAAAAATTATGTAACGAGAAAATTGGTGACTCTTTATGAAGTCTCTTATGGATAAAAATGACGATATTAAGGGCTCGGTTAATTTTTTATATTCTAAATCTTAGAACGGTGGTGGAGCTGGGAATCAAAATATTAGATAAAACATTTCACCCGAATTATGGTAGCAACGGGAAACAACTTTTTCACGAAACATTTTTGTTTGTTTTATATATTTACAATTTTTTAACATAAGAGGTCCGTGTGGGTTGGTGGGTCTTCCCTATTGCTGTCGTGAAGTAGCAATGCATCTAGAGATGTGTTCCGGTTTGAAGGGTACAAAGGGTCAGTACAATTACAGGGTGTGAGGCATTCTGTCTTAGTCCCTCAAGGGTAAAAAAGCACCTAGTAGCCCTTATTTGTTTGAAGTTAGTTGCAGTCATCCATGGGCTGGAGTAGCTTAGAGTAGTCGGTTGGACTGTAGGCCAGATTACATAAATTATACATAACGTAAAAACAAAATAAAGCAGTTGTAAAGAATAATCCTTCATAATGCGTATCGCTAAACCTACGAGAAAACTTCTTGAATTTCTCTCTACGTCTCGTTAGTGAGAATTGTTGTGGAGTATTGCTCAACCGCCTGGTGTTCACAGTGATGCTATAGAGGCAGTGCAGCGTAGATTTATGAGAGCCCTATGTACTAGACACGAACTCCGTAGAAAAATATCAGCGTATAAAGATAGTAAAGTTACTTATGAAACTATTATTTACGGATTTCATCGCGTTTATTTTGGATTTTTTAGATCCCGACGTTTCGGGGTCACGGGTTACTGAGGTATTTGAACATAGGTGCTCTGAGAAGTTTACAGTCTATGTACACAGATTTACTTTCAGCTTGAGTTTGATTATTAGTATAGATATATATTATTGAAGTTTTAAGTTAAAATCAACATAACCGTTTCTCTTATAGCCTTTATTTTTATTTGAACAGCCTTCGGCAACCTTTCGCCTACTTCTGTTTCCGGTCGACCTTAAGATAGTGCACACGTGTTCAACGGCATAACAATTAAATAAAGACACCGCAAGCGTGAACACAACAATGCAAGAACACATTAAGTCTACACGTCGTGTAATGAATGCACAATATTCAACGGAATGAAAATCCTTAAACCACAATCGACAATACGTTTGTGGTTTAAGGTCGTCACAGATTAAGAGTTATCAATTGGGCTATATTTTTTCTAATGTATAGAAGCTAAGAAGGTCGTCCCGAAGAACCACGCCTGTCACTGAATACCGGTATAAAGCAATATAAATCTGCTGTTTCGTGCAGTGATCCAGACAACTGAATCTGCTAATCATAACTGCCGTTAATTGTAGGCCACAGAGGTGACAACGTACTTTTGATTCTTCACTGAGGATGTATGCACAGGTTGTGCTTTTTTTTGGAGCTTTCTCTGAATCACCGTAAGAAAAAATAAGAAATAAAAAATTAAAAATAAGAAACCAGAGAAATGGAGAAAAAAAGAGAGCCGTGGTAGCCTAGTGGTCAGGGCCCTCACTTTAGTGTCATAGAGCGCGAGTCACCTGGGTTCGATTCCCGGTGCCGGCACCACTAAAATTGTTAATAACAATTTAAGCGCTGTATTTACCACGTGCTCAACGGTGAAGGAAAACATCGTGAGGAAACCTGCAAGGAAGCGGAAGCATGTCTGAGAAATAATAAAAATATTATTTCGAGGATATGTGAAGCTCGGCAACCCGCACTGAAGCGTGGCGGGCCCTTTCCCGGCTCTTAAACCCTCTCTGATACTAGTATTTGAGACGGAGGCCTTTGCCCAGCTGTGGGCACTTACAGGCTGTTACTTTAAGAAACCAGAACGTACCTTGAATATTTATGTAATGCGGTTCCGGCGAGTATTCTTCATACAGTTTGTCTTTCTTCTGTTTTCTGTGGGTCAGTCTCACGCAGGGTCCCACGTCGGCTAATTTGGCCGTCCCCTGTGACGTCATCATTACACTCAAACTCGACAGTTGCGTGTGCAAGTAGCCTTGCATTCGCAAGAACACTAAGGCGTTCGCGATGTCTAATGCGTACTGGACTGATGTCTGTGCGCTTAGGACCCGGCCCTGAAAAATTAAATCATGTATACAAATACATATAAAATTGTTCGTATGGGATTCTGTGGATTTATCTTAATAACAAATAATCGTCAGACCGCGAAGAATTTTTGTATATTTCTGGTGATTCTAGAACTGTTATAGGTTGTTTAATATTTTTTTCATTAGTTAATTAGGAGGCCTTTGGCCAGCAGTGGAGCATTCACAAGCTGCTACTTTACTTACTTGAGTAACCACTGAGACCCCAGCATGTTCCAGCGTAATCCAGTCGACCGATGTCAGATTATGGTTATTAGCAGAAGGGGGCATGGCAATTAGTGAGGGTAATGCAGATTATATACTATGTGTCATAAACACAGACGTCTATATTTATATAACGTATTTTCGCTTTGTATAAATCTTGCGAAACATTGATAAGCAATACGTGGAGATCAAAAGAAGAAGTACGTGGAAGACCCACATGGCAGCTTTTGCTGCTGCTCGAATGGGCCGGCTCAAAAGAATATTTGTGAATGTTAGAGTCATAGCGGCTTAGGCCTCAAAACGTTTACAACACCCAAGCGTCGAAAGAGAACTTTCTTGTTATTGTCTCCTGATTAAACAACGACCTAAAACATTTAGAGGCAGTATTACCTGTTCGTGAAGTATTCCATACAGCGAGTCAGAGCATCTCTCACAGATTATGTTCACATTGTTGTGTACGTCCGGGTAAAGTCCCATCAAGAGTATGATGTTGGGGTGACGACATTTTCTGTAAAAAAATGATTGTATAGATAATTTTTACAAAAAATATTTCTTATAAAATATTTGTTGAAAAAACCTTTTATTTTAAACTATTGTAATCAATTTCGTAGTAAGTAGAAGCGTGGTTGTCCTATCCTTTAAGAAAGAGGATAACTGTCTATTGAAGAATTATAGACCGATATCGGATATAAGTATTATAAGCCGCGTGCACGTGCTGTTCGAGTCATCTCAAATCGTCTATAAAATAGACTTGACGACTTCCTGCCTCCCGAACAAGCCGGATTCCGAAAAGGCTATAGTACCATAGATCACATACATATTCTTCGCCAGATTGTACAGAAGACAGAGAAGTACAATTTACGATTATGTCTGGCGATTATGAGTAAGCCATCGATTCAGTTAAAATTTGAGCGGTGCTAGTCTCCAGCGGTGCCAGGTAGACTCTCGATATATCGAAGTGCTGAGGTGTTTGTACAATGAGGCTACAATATCTATCCGAGTACAGAACTAAAGTACGAAACCAATCCGCAGATCAATAAGCAGAAATGTGTAAGACAGGGTGATGTCATATCCCCGAAACTCTTCACCGCTGCATTGGAAGATGCTTTCAAGCAGCTGAACTGGAAAGGATACGGTATCAACATCAATCGCGGATACATCACTCATCTTCGATTTGCCGACGACATAGTTCTTATGGCAGGATCGCTGGATCGCTGACTTTGCACTATGCTCAATGACCTTAATAGTGTCTCCCAACAGGATGGTCTTAAGATGAACATGGACAAGACGAAGATCATGTCTAACGTCCATGTCACACCAATACCGGTTGTTGTTGGGAACAATAGGCTTGAAGTTGTAGACGAGTGAGTACGTACAGGCAAACGCAGTGTGGGACGACCCCCCTCAAGAAGGAGTGTCGACCTGCGCAGTGTTGCAGGAAGTCGATGGATGCAGGTAGCTCAGGACCGAGCCTTGTGGCAATTTTTAGAGGAGGCCTATGTTCAACAGTGGACTTGTGATAGGCTGAAATGATGAATCATTTTCAAAAATAATTCCAACGGATGTAACGCACTTCTCAAACTTCTGAGAAACTTAAGCAAACATTAATATATCTAAGTTGCAATTTTTATTGAGTCTTGTAAAGCTTGGTGCAAATATTACATTAGGTATATGTAATAAAATATATATCCTTTTACCTAATAATCTTGAATATCGCAATGGCTAACGTCAGATGGCAGGATAACCATCTCAAAAATTACCAGACCGATGACGGGCTGTAGTGTCTAAGGTACGAGGTTTCTGGTGCTCGCCGAGCGGGGCGAGTACGGAAAATCCTATTTATGGGAGAGGTCTATATCCTGCAATGGTTAATGACAGACTGTCAAGGTAATGTATACAGTTTTATGTGAAGACACGAGCCCTCTTCATTGAACAATTAACAGGGTTCTTTTATTTTTCACAT
Source organism: Bhutanitis thaidina (assembly GCA_029286595.1). Taxonomy (NCBI): domain Eukaryota; kingdom Metazoa; phylum Arthropoda; class Insecta; order Lepidoptera; family Papilionidae; genus Bhutanitis; species Bhutanitis thaidina. The sequence goes on from JAGSMS010000019.1 coordinate 91,171, forward strand.
GTAAAAAAAGATTATGCACTAACACATAGTGCCTATGCAGTTTTATGCAGGACGGGTCTAACGTAAGGTAATATTGTCATGACTTACCTTAATATATTTATCTCGGTGTTCCGTTTCTTTTTAACATGCTCAATGGTGACTCCCGCGAGCTTCTTTATTTGCACGGGAACCACGCCCCACTTGCCGTGGTTCCAGTTTCTAGTTTTGTCTAGCGACACACTCAGGTCGCTCGAACTCGTGATGGGCAAGCCATAAGTGCTTGCGTCACTCTGTGAAATAATATTTATGTTATAAGTACCCTCACTTTCGGGTTGAATATACTGAATTCGGATAATAATATATACATATAGATAATTACTATGAAAACCAATACTGAAATATATCTACTACCTATTTATTTTTTTTCATTTTTTACATCCCACTAATTTACGTTCGGGATGCCCTCTCACATCACACTTGCAAGTTATTAATAAATGACTAGCGTTTGTCAAAAGTAATTTATATACTCAATATCATGTACACAAACTTCTGGCAACCGTAAAGTTCGCAAGAGAATACGAATTTTCGATTGGCACGACTCGGCTTAACCAAACTGGATTCCGCAATCCACTTTTCACCTCTATGGGAAATCTTATCTGCCTTGGTGCCGTCTGTAGGTACCACTCTCTTAACTTTTTCTGCTGACCCCTTTTGTGATTCGGTTTAAATACAGGATGTGAGGCATTCCATCGAAGTCCTCAGAAGTGACAACGCATCTGTATCATTATTTGTTGGAAGTTGGTTGTAGTTATAGGTGTCCGTGTGCTGCAGCAGCCACTTACCATCAGGTGGATTGTGAGCACGTTTGTCACTGTAATGTTTATAAATAAAAAAAATGTTGGGGAGCTTCGTTGCCGGGTTTACTTCCGGAGATCGCCGTAAGATAACGGTTTAGTATATCTTATCTCATCACTGATGAATCAATGTGCCATCTCTACAAAATATTTGTGCGATATTATAAAGTAAAACTTAAAACATTATACAATTTGCGCTAGAAATGACTTGTAGTAAAAGAAGAACGTCGCCAGAGTTTAAAATGGCTTGTTCAAAAAAAGAACTTACTTTGTTGTCGTCGGACTTTGTAGTGTTAAGAGATTGTGCTTGCAGCTGCGCATCAGCCCACTGGTCGAAGTTTTTCAATTCGCTCATGACCTCTAACATTTTGTCTTCACAACTGTCACTCTTTTTCAGATCCTCCGGCGAACTACGACTAGACGATATAATATCTTCTTCTCCTTTTAACCCGTCCACCTCATCACGTCTAGACTTTTCTAGAAAGTTCTTTACGTCAAATGACAAAGAATTGTTCTTATAGAATAAAGGTGGCGATATCAACTGATCTTCCTTAAAATCGATGTGCCTCTGTACCAAGAAATCCATATCGGGTGATCTATACCCTCTTTGTGAACGGCGCCGAGACTTTGCGGGTTCGGAAAAGGATGACGAGAATATATTTCCAGGCATGAAAACCTGGTTCTGGAAGAGGAATTGAATATTCGGAACTTTCTCTTCGTTGCTCGTGCTTCTAGCGAGTTTATGAGATTTCTTTTTGCATTTGACGGCAGATTTCTTTTCGTAGTTAAAGGTTGAATCGGGATCTCCAGTACAGTCGGTGCAGGAAACAGGTAACGAGTGTCGCCCACATTTCCGTTTAACGGGCGTGGTCTGCAAATCTTTGCTGCCGGCTGATCTCCTCGCTTGGAACTCTGCCAGGTCACGTTTGTACTCCTCGGTGCGAATGGTACCGATGGTTGTGATCGGTTGCTGTTGTTCGTCGGCAATGATTGGACTTACTTGGCGCGTGGTTACCGTCACTCGCTCCCTGAAAATTTATTTACGTTTTGAGCAAAACGAGTCGGTTTTCGTAAATATTACTTAAAGTAAAGTAGCAGCCTGTAAGTGCCCACAGCTGGGCAAAGGCCTCCTTCTCAAATATTTGAGAGGGTGTAGGAGCCGGGAAAGGCCCGCCATGCTGCTCCATTGCGAGTTGGCCGACTTCACATATCCTCGAAATATTTTTTTTTATTATATCTCAGATATGCAGGTTTCCTCACGATGTTTTCCTTCACCGTCGAGCACGTGGTAAATAAAGCACTTAAAATTACTATAATAATTCTAGTGGTCCCGGCACCGGGGATCGAACCCAGGTCACTTGCGGTCTATAAGCAGGCAGCGTAGCCTTGTTAACGGCACATAGAACCCTGCCGCTTAGCAATGAGATGTGACATGCTTTATATATTCTTTAATTTTACAACCTTTCGCATTTAACTGTCGTCATGCATAAAAGGAGATGGGAATCAAAAAAAAATTTCATAAAAAGTAAAAATGTATGATGCCTGTTACTTCCGAGGTCACGCAGTATCTAAGCGGTCACGCAGAATCTAAGCGTGAACGAAGAGATACAAAAATATATACGAACGCATTGAGAAATGCATTACTTGAATATTACTTGTGTATACGGGTGTTATTTTCCTATAGTAGGTAAACGGTCGCCTTTCAATATTTGACAGGATTTTGGAGCCCGCTACGATACTCCAATGTGGGTTGGCGGACTATTTGAACCTAGGTCTCTTTCGTGAAATCACAAGCGCGCGCCCTGTTCTCCGAGCTACCCCGGCTCAATCTGTATTCTATAAATACAGAAAAGTTACAAATGTCTTTTTTACTTTGTCGTTATAGACCGACCGGTATTTTAAACGGTGAACTCTAGTTAATGGATCAGCAGTTTAAGCAACAATTACGTCGACCTCGGTAATAGCCGTGGCTGAGAAAAACGTCGCGGCGCAACAACGGAAGCTAATGGCCGAACGGAACATTGCGAGCAAAAGCGTGAGACCGTCGCGGTCGTCACCGTGCTAAATTACAAATAAGTTATTACCTGAAAAGTATATGAATTATTTTTAATATCGCATTAATAAAATATTATAATGACTCGATGTGTAGAAAATATGTAGAATCGATGTAGTGCTTCAAAATGTGACGGGCAACACCACACGTCTCGCACCGTCTACAGCAGCGCAGCTGGTGCGAGACGTCAGGTGCTGCGATCGCCACAACCCACCGGCCAAGCGAGGCATTATGTGGATTCCATCGATGGGAGAGGCCTGTCTAATTTAATAATAGTTTACATACTTATTCTTAATTGTTTATACTTTATTGTCTCACTTACTATAAAGTTCTAGTCAAACGCAAACAAGATGTCCACAGAGTAATAATAGTAAAAATTTTACTGCTACAAAGATGTTCATCCACTTTTGCGAGACTTCTCCATATAATTCCATCCGTACTTTTCAATGTCCGGATATATTTTCTAACCTGAAAATTTTTCAGTGTCGAACATGGTGAACATCCTAAAACCAACAGCCGTCCTTTATGCTTTATATGTTACGATACGATGACGTCTCTATAAGCTATTATTATTAGGTACTACGAGTATTACGAGGGGCAGCTGAAAAGTTTTGAGCCTAAGGTATTTCTAATACTCAAAACTTTAAGTTATTAAAAATGCTAATATAAATGTGTAAAATCTCCGTCCTCGGAGGTCCTTTTTAAAATTCGAAAAGAGCAAATAATCGCTGGGCGCTAGGTCTGGACTGTAGGGCGGGTGGTTGATTTCTTCAAATCCTGTCTCGGCGAGGGCATGCCTTGCAACTCACGCAGTGTCAACTGGCGCATTGTCTTTTAAAAACAAGACTCCTTTCGCCAGTTTGCCTCTCCTTTTCTCGACAACCGCTTGACGCACTTTTGTCAACAATGCGGTAATAGTCTCCGTTCATTGTAGTATTTTTTTAAGGTAGTCGATGAATAAAATTCCTACACAATCCCAAAAAACAGTGGCCATGAGCTTGGACGCCCATCTTTCCACTTTGAAAATCCGTGGCGGCTTTACTACCGTTTCTATCCACTGCGTTGATTCCTGTTTTGACTCCGGATTGTACTCTCGAATCTATGTTTCATCATCTGTGTGGCGAAAAAAACATCGTCAGGATTATCGCTCATGCAAAGTTGTGACTCTATGCTGCTAGCGATGTGAGCATTTTCGGCACCCATGGCGCATCGCAAACACCTTGTTCATGTGCAAATGATTTGTCTGTCTATCTGTCATTAAAAATAAAGTTTTTTTTAATAATCCAGTATCAAAAATGTGTCTGTTGTACAAATAACAAATTTGGGTACCTACTATCACTAACACGGAAATTGTTCTAATATAATGATAATGTTGTTGTGTCCACGTGCTGACAGGGTGATGAGATATCCCCGCAACTTTTTGCCGCTGTATTACAAAGGATACGTTTTTGATACCAAATGCGAATAAATCACTCGCTTTGGATTTATCTAGCTCTAATGATACCCGGAAAAGGCACTTTCCTCAATGTCTTCAATAGTGTCTCTCAATAGGTTGGACATAAGATGAACTTGGATAAGAAGATGTCTAACGTCCATGTCACTCCAATACCGGTTGTTATTGGGAACACTAGGCTCGAAATTGTCGAAGAGTCTTGATACCTCGGACAAATTGCCCGACAAGGTAAGTACAACTTCGACCAAGATGTCAATCGACAACCAAACGGCAACCTACGTCGTCGTCGAGAGTATTAAAGAGTATACAAAGTGCCTGTTGGCAGTGATGACTGTTAGAACCGAGACGTGGTCTTTCACTGCAGGCCGTATAAAGAAACTCAAAATCGCTCAGCAAGATATAGAAAGGGCTATGTACGGTGCTTCTCTACTTAATAGAATTTGCAACGATGACATCCGCAGCAGAAGTAGGGTTATCGATATTTCCTTAAGGATTAGCATGGGATCTGGCCACAAAGCTTGCAGAACTGCCAACCGTTGTAGAATAAATGTTCTAAGATTGTCAGGAGTTACAAAAGGGCGCAAGAATATTTTTTTTATTATTTGAACTATGGTTTTCGTAAGGGTGCCAGGCGGAGACAGGATGATATCCTAGTGAATATATTAAGATAAAAAGTACTATTACAAATCTTTGCCAAATTTGTATAAAAAGGTACAGCAGTCGCAACAGTAGCAATACTTAGATTTAATCAGTTTCGCATTCGACTTCCTATCTCCCAATCTGATTTTAAATTACGTCATTATCATACCTATTGGTATTTTATTAAGAAAATCGTTATCACCAATGGAATCAAGACATGAGGAAATGGTATAAGAGGTTCAGGCAAAATCTGTTACAATAAAAAATAAGGTCGATTTAAATCTGGACCTAAAACGTCAACAATGACAAATACACTTTTATCGACTCAGTTTTAATGTAAAGCAACAAGACTTCCTGGACGGTGAAGAGACGTAAAGAAGTAAATTTTGTTAAATTTTACAATATTATAAAAACTGTTTAAATACATAACACGGGCGTGTCATTATATACGTCTACTGCGACTATAGAGTTGAATCACACAATGTTACTATGTTAGAAATAGTCTTAAAACTGAAACGTTCAATGTGACCATTAAAAAGGCAAACTTTAAAATTATATAAAGAAAATAATTTGGAGTCATCCTATCTCTTTCCCCTAAAATTGCAATAACATATCCGGCTTTAAAGGTGCGAAATTAGTTGACAGTCACTTAATATTTTTGATTGTATTGATGCATTTGGATATAGCCATTTATATACCTTAGTTCGGATCGTCAATTTTATATACCTGCTAGGATTTATATAGAAAATAAAATGATAAACGTTCTGTTAAGTTTTTCTTTAAATAATGCAATCGATTTCTTAGACAAATTAGAGATTGATATGGCTGAAATCGATTATACAACAAACAAAAACTTTGCTATTGTAAAAAGCAATGTCAGTTGCAACTGGCTACCTGCAAAGCATTGCCGTGTCGTAAAGACATAAGAATCTGTCACCCTGCCCTTTCCAAAGTTGTCCATTGACACTGGGGGCGGGTTTTGTAATGCTACGCCAATGTAGATGTCGGAGGAGGGTACAAATACCACAACAACGTCGTTTCGTTTTGTTGATCGAGACGAACAACGCTGCGGTATGTGTGATGCAGCTTTCAGATATTTATTCGTACGGAAAACGTTTAGAATAATAATAATAATAATAGTCTGTTCATTTGTCGACGTATACATTAGCTGTGAGAGGTACGCCAGTCAACCTGTGGACGGCATTTAGACATTTAGACTCCGCTGCAATGAGGGTATGTAGCCCTCTTTATGACAGATGTGTGTTAATACACTTTGAATTGGAAAAAAGTTCGTTCCAGGATATCGATAAAGACATACGAACAAAATAAGTTAAACAAATGCTTGTAAAAAGTAAGACTTAACATCTATAAAATTAAAAAAAAATTACGTCTTAAGTGATAAGCACTCCTATTCCCCATGCTAAAATTAAAAAAAAACAATGTAACTGTGAATACGATGGGATCCCGACACAGAGGAGTTCGAGATACCACTGTTGCTGGGAATCATTAAAACTCTTCATCAAACATTTAGTTACGCGATTTTTTCTACATTTACTTCTATATATAACTGAGAACGTTTAGTTTAATAGCCTGTATAAATAGGACAATCATTAATAATTTGCCAAAACGCAATACTTGCGTTTTATGAATCTGGACAGACAAGTTTCTTTACTCGAATTATTTCCGCATGCATTTAGTTTTACTTCGCTCTCAGATGGTTTTTTTAATAAGTGAGTGCATAAAGGTAGTTAAAATATCGAAACGAAAGTGTAATTCATTGACATACCCTAAAGATATTGTCTGTTCGTGATGTTCGATTGGATGTAAAAGTATGATATTGAAAAACACCTCGCAGCAAGAACAACTAATATATAAACTAAATTAATAGATTTTTCAAACCGTTACTTTAATATTGTTTAAATTCATTAAAAGAATAAAAGTAGGTAATGTACTTCTATTATACACTGATACATATGTATGAATGCATGTATAATAGAAGTACATATAATAATATATAATACAAAATGCATATTTTATACGTACATACATACATATGTATGACCGTATGAACTGAGTAAATTGAAACCCTCTTTAAGTAAAGAAAAATATTAAAATTATCCCGGTCTCACTATAGTACAATATCCATAGTATAGTAGTATAGTAGCAGCCTATAAGTGCCCACTGCTGGGCAAAGGCCTCCTTCACAAATCCGAGTATCAGAGAGGGTTTAGGAGCCGGGAAGAGCCCGCGACGCTGCTCCAGTACGGGTTGGCGGGCTTCACATATCCTCGAAAAAATATTTTTATTTTTTCTCAGATATGCAGGTTTCCTCGCGATGTTTTCCTTCACCGTTGAGCACGTGGTAAATACAAATCCAATATCCATATTACAACTTAATACCATAACTTTAGTATGGGGATTTCTAAACCAAGAACAGCCCAGAAGGGTCAGTCGTGGGCGGTGTGTTTAGCCGGCAAATGAATAATGGTAATGCTTCTTTTGGAATCCATTTAAGAGTACATAGACAATTTAAATTAGTTTAGTGTCAAATGGAGGAGTGAATTGTTTACTAATAAATGTAGTCATTGTATTCAATCAAAATTAAAGTCAAACAAGCTTAAAAAAGCTTTCCTTGCATAATGCTATATCTCCGTAATCGCCACGCACGGCTAGCGGGTTGATGACCGCAATGCCAGACGTCTAGCACCTTGGTCGATGCAGTCAGTCACTGTTCTGGATAATTTAGGCCAGGCATATTGAATGGTTACCCCGTCATCTGTCGAATATCATAATATTTTCATGCATCCAAATCGCTACAACGCGGAAAACACAGACTAATTTGTATTCTACATGCTAATTTTAGACGAAGTTCACCTGGTGCCATCACTCAAGTATAGAAAAAACCATATTGAAGACCCCAGGAAATTGCAAATTGTTCCGTTTTTATGAAGTTAAGTGAGTAATATGAATGGACAAAAACAAGATCGCACGATCACGACACGATGTCATAGATGGATGCTAGTAGCCTACAATACAAACAGCTGATTACGTTTACTAGCACGATTCGGTTACGTTACTCATAGAAATAAAATTAGGCATAGATATTTACACCATATTAATCAGAGTGACGTGTTATTTTAATACGTAGACACAGTTTTAGTTACGCGTGCTAATTCGCTACATAAAACTGCAGTTCAATAAATAACATATTGAAAGGTCACGCCAGCACATTTGTAACAAAGGCTCAGCAGCAGTATCTTATACATTTTTATTTACGTAACGAAAATGAGAAACGTTTTTAATTAACACGCTTTTATTAGTTTCACTTGTATGTTTGCTTGCTTGTTGGTTTGTAACCGACTTCTTTTAACTCAATTTTGACCCATTTTAAACGGTCAGATTTCATTTTAACGATGTACACTTATCAAGGACCGAAGGATAAATAATAATTCGATAAGAATATCTCATTATCCTGATTAGGATCGCCAGGATTAAAAAAATTCTCACAGATCTTTTGTGTGAGAGGTAGATAAAGCATGCTCGCGGTCTGCGCATGCGTTATGTTTCTGACCTTCTCTCCGATTCGAGCACTCGGCTCGGCATAATAAAGTGAAGGCTTTTTCGCTATAGTTTGCGTTATCATCTTTGGTAAGCTGCATAGCCTTGTATCTACAGCCGATAAGGTGGGAATTGGTATAATTATAAAATTTCTAATAATTTTTAACGGATTGAATTGATATTAACAAAATCTCGATACTTAAAGAAAATTGTTATTAAAAAACCAGGCAATAATTTAAATGTAATCGTAATCACAAAGTACATATAGTTTAAAAAACTAAAGAACACGCTTTAGTGACAAATTGAACTAAAAAAAGGAAAAATAAATATAGTTTAAAAAAACTAAAAAACACGCTTTAATAATAAATTGAACTAAAAAGTGAAAATAGTTCATTATATAAGAATAAAAAAATGAACTATTAATACTATTGTAGAAAAAGCGTGGGGCGCTTTGTGTCATATCTTTCGTACCTTTTTTGGACTAATCGTACCGATCGAATATTTTCGAGAACTAATTTATTAAGCACCTCGCGATTTATTCCAAAATTTTATTCGGCAAAATTAATTAATTCAAATTTCTATCTTGATTTTCTAGTTAAAAAAATTTCTATCTTCAGAGATCCATACATTCTGTTCTGATCATTTAAATGCATTTATTTGGTTATAAATGTAAAGCCTTCTGTGATTAATTTTGTTATAAAAGCTTACAACTTGTGCCTAAAGGAATGAATATAACTTATGTATCGGATTCATATTAACATCAATAGTGATTATGTTTATTACACACGTTAAACGTCTTACACTAGTAAATAGGCTTTTTCAGTTTTATAACAGTTCAAAAAAGAGAAGGTTATCAACTCTGCCGTATTTTATTAATAAACTCGGCGTCAAAAAAATCGCACCTTTTGAAATTTTGACTTCAAGCGAATAATACTCTTAACTTATTTATTGTACCCTACCTAAATTAATATCATTTGAAAGCACAATTAATACACTTTAAAAACGCGTATCGTTTTTTTCTGTAAAAACAATAATCACGAAACGTTAGGGTCTTTAAAAAAAAAGTGCTGAAAAGCTCATTAGAGGACTCACTACTTGTGCCACCTTGGACACGAATAAAAGGGGGGGAATAAAAATTAATTATGGGTCATTAGCTATCCAGACATCACAGAAGTCACACCTGAACAGCTCCAGTAAGAAAAAAACCCTGAAAAATGGATACCACGGCAGAAGAAGCAGCTCAAGTGGTAGCACTACTGCAATCAGGACTACGCCAAGTTGATATTGCTCGACAACTCAACATAAGCCGTTTCCGGGTGAAACGAGTATCCCAGCGGTTGCAGGAGACTGGAGGCTACATCAGGAAGTATATATTGTGTCGACGTCTTTGCGTAACCGATTCTCCAACGCTGTTGAGCTGCAACAGCAGCTCCGAACAGCTCGGAGGACGTCGGTGAGCGTCTCCACAATAAGAAGAAGGCTGCGAGAGAAGAAAATCCAGGCCCGTAGGGCTGCTACTGGCCCTAAATTGACAGCAGAGCATAGGCGAGTCAGACTTCAGCTTGCCCGATATTATTTTTGGTATTTATATTATATGATATTAATTTTGGTAGGGTACAATAAATAAGTTAAGAGTATTATTCGCTTAACTCAAAATTTCAAAAGGTGCATTTTTTTGACGCCGAGTGTATATGTTCACTGATTACTCGGGCATTTCTGATGCAATTATCACGATTCTTTCTTCATACAGAAGGATATACTCAAATAAAGATTTTGGTAAAGATTTGATATAGCATTTAGTTAAAATAAGACAACTTTTAAATTAATATATAATAAAATAAAAAATACATAATTCTCAAGCCACTTTTATCATATTGTATTTGCTTGCCTACTTTTGTTCAGATGTTGGGTTATTAGTAGTCTTCCTAATAAAATAACTACATCAATTGAGACGCCGTTTTATATCACAATTTCGAAACGTATCACCAATGTACTGCTACGAGAGTTTGGCTAAGTGCATTGAAGCCATTTACTTGCTACAGAGTATATAGTAAAATAGATCATTTTACTATATAGTCTGTAGCAAGTGTGTATATAGTAAAATGATCTAGTTGTAAGTTAAGAATGGAAGACCTTTTAGTGTTTAGTTTCTTTCGTGTATACTTTGAAATGAAATGAAAAATATATATATTTATTCTTTAAACTTATTTTTCTTAAAACTGCCAGTTTCATGTTGAGGTTCTTCTAACGGAGAAGAAACAGGCGAAATAAAATTCGACCGATGATTTGTGTTTTTGCACTTATTGAATTACGCTGGGTTTCTAACTCAGGACCCACGGGCTCATCAGAAGTCAGGTACGCTAAGCACTAAACCACACGGTCGTCAATTCATAAAAACGGTATTCTAAAGTGTATGTGGACAAGGGTAACTGATATTTTAAAAACCTTTACTTATTTATGCACATACACATTAAATTTTCTAGGCTATGATGTTCTTGAGTTACAGTAGCTATAACATAATTAGCGTACCCACCGAGACAAGGGACCGAATGAGTGTTCGAATGCCAGCCGGAGACAATATATGTGCGATACAAAAATTTTTGGTTTTCTAGTATCAATGAGTCCCGTGTCAATGACGCTGCATCTGACTCTTTTTACGATTATGTCGCTTAAGCGTTACATCGGAACACACACTTGCGCCACTAATAATATTCTGTGCTGATGACAACTTTCCACAGGATTCGGAAATTTGCACCTTGGCCGAAACCGGCCGGGACATAATCATCATGTAGTTGTTGATTACTAAAATACACAAAAAACACACCAATAAAAAAAACTAGTGAAGAAAACGACAACAGGCCCTCCCTACTCGTATTACGCGTAAACGTTAAGAGTTTACAAATTTTTATTAATCACTTCTTTATTTTGAGTTGAAATTTACATCAATTTTTGTAGTGAGCTTTTTTAAGCTCCGTTGAAAGCTTCTTTGAATGCTCAGAAAGGAAATTTTAAAATCATAACAAAGTTGTTATTATAAATGTTCTCCCAACCCAATAGCCTGTTCCGTCTAATAATATTCCGTATATAGTATATTTCGTTTCTAAATCCATGTGATTGCGGCATTAGGATCTGCCTACCCCCTTTTTTCCCGTAGATGTCATAAGAAGCGACTAAGGGAAATGCGTTAAAAATCGAAACGGCGGGATAACCATATCGAAAAATAACCAGACCAAAATTAAGTACACCGATGACAGACAGCGACGTATGGGGTGTGAGGTGTGTGGTGCTGCGATCGCTGATCCGCTTACGATTTGCGATTTGGATTATGACTAATCCCCCTTATGACAGAGGCCTATGTCCCACAGTGGTCTATTCACAGGCTGTTAAGGTAAGGACGTATGATGTACTTCTTGATAATCGCAGTATCCGACAAATACAGGTTTAATGCTCTTGCCTGTCATCGATCTGGATAATTTAGTTCAAGCTGGATTTATCGAGTTTTTGACCTTTCCTTTGATCAACTTTCAAAGCACTCACGCGTGGCTAATAGTGGCAGACTTCGTTACCTCCTTACGTTCATTAGAAAAGGTTTTTTATTTAATCCTTTTAAAAATAAAACATTACTCCGACTGCAGGAATTTCTCCTGTGTCGCGGAGGCAGTATTCATACATAAATTGCACTCGGATTAACAACCAGACCCGAAACAATTATTAGTAGTCCATACAAATACTTGTTCCGTGCAAATCCGTTTCGCCACCGCCCGCAAATGATTTATCATTCAAGTCTTCTAAAATACGCGTACAATCGATTTTTCATTGTGCCCAACTATTTGTACGAATGAATTTATCTACAACTAATTTATTTAAAAAGTTATTAACGTTCAGATTATCGTAATTCGAACGTCAAATTTCGCTGTCCGACGTTACAATTTATTTATGAATAGTACAATTACTTACGCATACAAATTGGAACGACTTGAGATAAATTATTAACTGATAAGTCAAAAAATGTGTTACGAACTTTAATAACAATACGTTGCGAAATATTCTGCTATTAAAATAGAAAGCATCTCAGTTAGCTTCCTAATTTTAATGTCACGAACATAATGCTTACATAAACTGATCTGTCTAAACATCAAATTTTGTTACTCAAAAAGCAATAAAAGAGTGAATTCGCGGGAGCTCTCAACAAATAGTGCGGTGAAAGTGAACATTTCAATAGGTTAATAGACAATGCTTCATTACAATGCAATCTTATCATTGGTAAATTCGGTAATGGACATACCGTTGAAAATTATGCTTTTTGCTGCTAGGAATTTCAAAGATTTGATCAAAGCTATGGAAGTTTTTAAATTTAATTACATTACATTAGAATAGAAAATTTCATTGAATCCTATTGATGAGGTATAATTTTAAATCTGGTATGTGTAGTAAAAGCCATTTGCATATGGATAGTTGAAATTATATAGTCTATTTTACACCCTTAAATATTAAATTGTCCTTAGTTGGATATTCTAAGGTCAGATACACTGCAGAAAAAAATTTCAGAAATAAAATCAGAAGTCCACTGATGAACAATCAATTATTCTTATTATTCACAAAATTACGATATGCAGAGAAGGAACGTTTTCCATTGTTAATCCTGCTTGAAATATAAGTATGAGAGTTAATGTGCCGTTAAGGATTAAGTGAATTTTATTAAAACTCGGCGGAGACAATATGTCATGGGACATAGGATACTTTTATCTCGATCAAGATCTCTTTGCTTATTGCAGCGAGCTTTCGCTAGTATTACATAATTTATGTATGTAGTACAGCCATATTGCAACTTTGTACCAACTGTTGTATATGGAGCTAAGCTCAGGCTTTTATATAGCGAAGACGCCGGAAGACCCAATTGTTGGCACCGGTATTCTAACCTATATTTTTCAGGCTTATTTGCCTCTAGCACCATGCTTGGGTAGCGGGTTGGCAGTGATCACAAAACCAGACATCAACCTTACAAGGTACCGGCACGGCAATTCCGCAATCTATTGGAGACAAGGACAGGAGATTTCTCCAGCATTCCGCTTAGTCAACTTTTAGGAAACTTACAGACTATGATAGGGTACCAGATTCTCTGACCCGACGCCATTAATTTACCCTTCATTCACTCTTACGTTAAAACAGCGCAATAAACAAAGGAAAAATTTAAAAAAATATGTTAATTATAAATACATATACTTTTGGTGAGTTATAGTGCAGTCACGTCATTTGAAATGTAGTTTTTTTTTAAAACGAGACAGGTCCGCGTCTTGTTAGACTATTTGTACACGCTACGACCTTATTCGCTAATGGATCAAGGCCTTACTTCGATAAGGCAGTTTTGAAAAAATAGATGCGGGTACTTTCAAAAATGATGTTGATAATGTAACGTTTAACAACTCAAGAGACTTTGCACTTGACTTTTTGGTTAACAAAAGAAAAGAAAATACTCGCGGAGAGTACAGGCAATTTCACTCGCGCAATCGTGAATTATAATACGAGTGGACACTGAAAGGAACTCATTAAATAACGACAATCAATTTGAAAATTGTACACTCACAAAAGGAACAAATGAAAATAAATCGTGAGCAAGTTGAAATAGAGACACACTTTCATTGACCGTAAATGCAACGTAGACAACATATGGTGTATTGCAACAAGAGAAATTCTATTGATAAAGTTTTAAATGACACGTAAAGGAATTTTCAATTCAAATTAAAAAACGAAGAATTAGTAAACAGCGAGGGCGTCAACGTGCACATGATTCACTCAATAAAACACATAGTATTGAAGCCTTGTTTCGGGGAAAGAAGCCATAGTTCCTCTGCAATAGCCGGTTTGTTTCTTGTAACAGGGAATAAATTACGCGCGTTATGAGCTAGTCATTTATAGGTTTTAATTTTCACTAAACGACGATACATTTTCATTTGTAAGTTTACAAAATTGGTAAGTAAAAGTTTATAATGAAAGCAACTTATTCAAATAATTCTATTAATTTTAGATTCATATCAAAACATTGAGACAATAATGTGATGAATGATAATAATGTAGTTAATGCGCCAACTGTCAAGACAATGACGGCACGAGATTTTTAAGGCTTTTCCTAGTAGACTCTTACGACACCCACGGGAAAAAGGGGGCGAAAGATCTTCTTACGCCGCCGCCACCACACAGCACTATTGTAAATCTTAATCTTTATCAGCCTGGGAAGGTCCACTGCAGGGCAAAAGTTTTCTGAAATGCTAACAAAATCTGGCACATAATGCAAGGAACACTAGTCCATACTATAGGTACGGGAACGCATTACCCCTAACCTCGCACTAGAGATGCTGCCACCCGAGTCTTCCGAGTCTGGTGGACTTTTCGCCATCAATCAGTCGCCAGAGCCTCATCCGTTAGTATGCAGGTGAGGTTGACATTTAAAGAAAAACTTGGTATCACAAAAAAGAGGGATCCATACACCCCACGTTTGTAAATAGATTTTGAATAAATCCTTCATGCAAGTAAGTACCTATAAATAATTAAGCATCATGAAACGCAATACAACAATAACTTACATTGGAAATAGAGGCCCCCACCACAATGGTGTTTGTATGTTGACCTCCATGCATTCAAACGAAATCAATAGATGTGGTACAAATAAAACTCAATATAGGATTGTGCAAGAATTAAATGGTAAAATACTATAATAATAGACATTATAAGGTAAGTGAAGTGTAGAATCAAGAGCTGAAAGGATTGACTATACTATTTTTTTGTTTCTTCTCTATATATATAAAAAACAACAAGAAAAAAACAAATTAGCATTTTTTCTTAGACCAAATAAAACTTATAAACATTATTCATGTGTATGTAGGTACATACTGTGTGTTATTACCCAATATCTACCTATAAAAATTAGACTGATATACAGTTATCAAATTGTACTTGTAATAATAAAATATGTACGTACTTACCGCCGCAACCACTTGAAAACACCCATGTTAAAACAAACACTTTTCCTTTCTTTGTACAATAAATCTGTCTAAAACATAGTTGTTACAACTTTCTAAGTTCCTTACAAATTTATATGCAATACTGAAAGTTCACTACAAACGCAGAACGTTACCGGCGCGTTACAGTTCGAATGCCTTAAAAACGTCTAGCAACAATGACCACCGATATATTGTGCGGTCAGAGTCAGACAAAACATAACGAACAACAGAGCATTCGCAATGAGTTGAATTTGGTTTTTTGTACAAATTACTTTTCGTCGCGCTCCGGTGATCCACTTCATCCGCGCCGGACGGTCCGTGATCCAGTGTACCGTGGTCACAGACAACTCGTTGAACATTCAAAGCAAGCTGACCATCCTTCTTTATTTTACTCATTCGCAAATTATATTAAAATATATAGGGTAGTAAAATAATTTACTTCAAATCTACGATGTATAATTACCGTTGATCAGTTGACATTTCTAATTCTATTTCTGACTGACTTCGAAGGGCCTTATATTGAAATAAAAATTTTCTCATTGTAATGTACTTCTCAGAAAAAGATATAAATAACTTTAGATATTAAGCACTCTTTTATAAGATATTTAGTATTATCATAAAACTATTTTAAAATTGACAATAAGAATAACTAAACGGAAATGAGTAATGAAACGCGGAAGATACAGGAAAAGCATGTCAGTTTGTTTCTTTTACGAAAGAAAACTTAGCATAATTATATAAGTATAACTAAAACAAAAACATCAATATTTTTAAAAAAAATTGTTTTTATTTAGCCAATTTTTTACTGAATAATAAAACATTAAGGCAATAAAATGAGTTAATTAGAATATAATTGTCGGTCATTTGATAAAAAAGTAGTAAGTTGTCTAGTATTGCTATCCAATTGGAAGATCTTTAAACACAGTTTGGGTAAATTTTAGATTTGCTCCAAAAAACCGCATGGTAGCAGTATTTTATTCGTCTTATATATTACATAAAGTTGGCTGTCGAAGCACAAGCTTTTTCTAGTACAATGCTTGGGCCTACCAAATGTGGTATTCAGGAGTGGACTGCTCAGAACAACACTACGTGTACAACAAATACATTAAATACTACAGCTACAAATAAAAAAGTTACTAGTTGTCAGCCTATAGCTCGTACGGCTCGACATGTGCAGGTGAGGTTGATTCATGAAAAAAAATGGTGGCTTGTTCCATTCACCCCTTATTCTTTGTATACTCCATTCTTATGCGTTACATTGAGAAATTGTTTTGATTTAGATTTTTATAAAATAGATGTGAAGGAATTACACATGATGTTGACGATTTTTATCAAAAATATCTTAATAAATTTTGCTTGGAGATGTCAATTCTTGCTAAATGTTTTTCGCCTGGATCACAGAGTACATTTGTCTGCAATGCAATTTGTTCTACGGTAACGATACATGATACTTAAGCTCATACTCCAATATTTTAACAATCCGTAGGAAAATATAAGAAGAAGAAGATTCTATGATGATATGTTGTATTGTGGGAGAATTATGGTAGCTAAACAGCTGGCTCCACATACCTTTAATTTCATGGTATGTGAGTGAGCAGGGTATGGATGACGGGTAAAAATCCCTTTTAATTCGTGATATGTAGAAAAATTAGAAACACTGTAGTTATCTTATGACGTGTTTCAACAATGTAAACTCTATTGTTATTACACGTGAATGAATAAACTCCCACCGACATACTGGATTACGTTGATATCCAGAAAAAGTCTTGTTCAACAATGTGAAAAATATAATTTTCTTTAAATAAAAATTATTATTTAAACTAATTATAAAAAAATTATTATTAAACTTATTATAGAAATTTTACTCGATCTTTTTGTCTACTTAAAAACTATTAACTCAACTACGATAAGATTTTAGGATAGGCAAGATGCAATGCCTCTTGGGTAAGACAATGACAACCACACAAAGCAGAAAATAAATTGTTGTTACATAAATATTGGCTTCGGCAGGCATTTCTTTAATGAGGAATATGCGCTAACCTGAACCATGAGCCATGGGCAAAGCCTAATGTCATGTGATTAATATCTGGAAAGTATGAACAATTGGCTTCAGTACATGGCAACATTATAATGTCAAATTTGACAAATAATCAACTAAACGATTTAAATTCAAAAATGGAAAGTAAGATAATTTTATTGTGTGCAATTTGAATTAATTTTTATTATTTATCTATATTATAAAGTATAAATGGATGAATTACGAGGACCTAATATTCAAATTGTACTTCACGTGAAGGAAGGCAAGCAATATATAATAAGAAAAGGAAATATTTTCGAAATGAATATATCGGCTTACTAAGTTTGTAAATTATTTTGTTTTCAGGCCTTGGATTTGGTTTCTTAAAAACGCCATTTGTAGTAAGCGGCTCTCTTAATGGGTATGTACTGGAGACAGACCCGACAGTTCCAACTCACGCGCCTTCTTTTGATGCGGAGCTAGTTTGGGAAGCTGATAAGAGAAAGTTTCGGAGGTAAAATTATGTTTATTTTAATCACACGTGCTATTAATACCTAATAACTGCGTGATATTAATGTATGCGAGTAAACTTCAAGGATTGTAAGATTCTATGTAGTAACTCTCTCTAAAATTTTCTTTGTATCTGTAGTAGTGTTCTTTGTGTCTTTAGGCACAAGGCCTGTGTAGCAAAATTTGTGATTAAGCCAATATTTTTGAAACATACAAATTATACTCGCTGTGCTTGTACCTAAACTTGCAGCACTATAATACTATATCCTAGACAGATGACAACTGTCACAATGTGTTCCCTTAGTTGAATCTTACAGTACCCATAAGAATTTGGCCATGCCTCTAATCTATTGGTTGTCTAGAATCCATGCAAAGTTATGTTTATAGCTTCTGTGATTCTCATGCTATAAAACATCTTTAACTTATAGCTAAAAAGCTTTCAAATATTTACATTTTATGTATGCCTTAGATGTATGTATCTGATTTTAAATATTTTTGAATTAAATACAATGTGTTTCTTTATGTGACCTTTAAAAAAAAAGGCAACAAGTGAATTTAATTCAATTATATGTCTCTCAGCTAGGCAGGCACACTGGCACTCATTATTTTTTACCTTTTTATGGTAAGTGGTATGAGCAGGCAATCATGCATGCGGCTCACAATCATGGTTAGTGATTACTGTTGCCTTTGTACACCTACAACAACAGAAGAGCTGCAGGTTTGTTACCAGTGCTCATGGATATTTGGGAAGGGGCAGGGAGAGGGAGAGAGGGCCTTACTTTCCTTACTCACCGAACAAAACACAGATGCACAAGATGCTTCTAGTACAGTACTACACCTGTTGAGCTCGCAAAAGTCGTCACTTGGCACTACTACATAAAAATGTTAAATGTATAGTGGCAGTGGAGTCTCCAACTGAGGTTGGTCTACATCACCATCTTCACAATATTATTTATTTCTTAGACATGTGTTCTTCATCAGCTGCATGAATGTGCTGAATCTGAAAAATTTTAATTATGCCTGCATTGGGAATAAAATTAGGGAGCCACCGATGTGACTGTCCCACAGTTATAATGCCTTTTTTTTTTAAGTTTTGAATCATATTTAAGTTTCCTTTTCTATTTACCATTTTTTTTTGTCTTTGGGTTAATAACAAGCTGACAGTCCACTTGATGGTTAATGGCTATTGCAGCTCTTGGATACCTATACCCTTCATAGAAGAAGGTTATAGATGTTTCAACACCCCTGAGCACTAAGCTAAAATGCCTTATATACAATAATTATACTGGTTCTCTATATCCTTGAAACTGAAAGAGAACAGTGGTTGTACTGCTGGTTAGCAGCTGGAATAAGTAAGAGGGTGGCACCTAGGTAGAAAAAGAGTCTACCACCTTTATATTTATAATACTTTGTGTATTTGAAAGATCAAAATATTTTAAGCATTAAATGTTTTATTTCAGCCTTCGGGTACAAAATGTCCCAATCAAAGTTGAAGTCTTTACAACATGCACTCAAGGGAGAAAGGATAAAGTAGGATATGTGTTACTCAGTCTACTGGGAGCACAACCTTGCCCATCAAATAAAATTGTTGATGTGAGTTGAAAAAAAATTAAATTAATTAGAAGTGTTTATAACTTTCAAGTCCAAAATCTTCAAAATTAATATACTGATAAAATTGGAAACTTAGTATACATAGGCTAAAAAGATTCTAAAAGCAGTATTCAGCATCATCATCATTTCAGCCTATCACAAGTCCACTGCTGAGCATAGGCATCCCCCAAAGATTGCCACAAAGCTTGGTCCATAGCCAGCCCATTGCTACTTCAGCTTGCTGATCCGTGCGGCTATGTTGGTTACCCTAGCATAGCCCTTTCCAAAGCGCACTGAGCAACTTTAAGCTTCCTCATACGGCCTGCAGTGAAGGACCATTTCTCAGTTCCGTAAGTCATTGACAACACGCACTAGTTGTATACTTTGCTCTTGAGATTTTGTGGTGTACTCGATGAGAAGATATGACGTACTTTCCCGAACGCACCCCAGCCGAATTGGATTCGTCGTTAGTGGAATTACCTAATCGGACAATTTGTCCCAGGTCGACATACTCGTCTATAGCTTCGAGCTATTATTTGAGTCTATTGTTCCCAACAACCTACCAGTATTGGTGTGACTTAAACATTAGACATGATCTTCGTCTTGTTAAGACTAAGCTGTTAGGAGTCACTATTAAGGTCATGGAACATACACCTAAGCTCCTCCAGCGATCCTGGCATAAGAACTATGTCGTCGGCGAATCGTCCAGTTCAGCTGCTTTAAAATATCTTCCAATGCAGTGGCGAAGAGTTGCCGGGATATGACATCACACTGTCTTACACCTTTTTGTAGTTGGTTTCGTAGAGATTGGTTTCGTACTCTGGTTCTGTACTCGGATATACATTGTAGCCTCATTGTAGAAACACCACAGCACTTCGATATACTGAGATTCTATCTAGCACCGCTGGAGAGACTGCCCAAATTTCGACTGAATTCTCCTAGTCCATATATGCCACACATAATGGTAAATTGTACTCCTTGGTCTTCTGTACAATCTGGCGAAGAGTATGTATATGGTCTATGGTACTAAAGTCTTTTCGGAATCCGGCTTGTTCAGGAGGCTGGAAGTCGTCTAGTCTGTTTACTTGACAATTTGAGATGACTTGAAGATGATGATTTGAAAATGTGTATTTACCCCTTACATCCTTTGTATATTGTGTTTTAATAATCCGCCTAGACCTACCTATCGTCACTAATTCTTTCTCATTTTGTATATAATTTAATATTTTTTTCTGATTTCAGGTAAAGTACTCATGGCATAAATTGCTAGGAGTAAAATCGGAAGGAAAATGCTGTCACCCACAATTACTAATGAGTCTGACAATTGAAGATAGAACTAATACCCACACACCAGTATGACATATTTGTGTTTTAATAAAAACCTATTAGCTTTGTCGCTTAACACATTTTAATCAAGTGTCTTATTAGGTGCTTGACATAAAAAAATGTTCTGCTATTACTTTACTAGTTTCTGCAATGTATAGTTTTTTTTCTTATATCTATTATGTTCAGATATTATTATTTTTTTTTAATTTGTGAATGGGGGCATATGATAGCGGCGTACCTGATAGTAAGTGATAACTGTCGCCCACGTACATCTACAACACCATAGGAGCTGTATGTGCGTTGCTGGCCTTTTTGGATATTTGCGGAATGGGAGTGGGCTTCCGGTTACCACACTCAGCAAACGAAATGCAGAAGCACAAGATGTCTCTACTTTTCGCCGGTATTTTGCGTGGTCATGGTACTAGCCCGATCGTGTCGGCCCATTCGAGCTACCAAAAGCTACCACTTGGCTCTACCATATCCAGAATACGGATAGTGAACAACTTCTCAATTTTTATTTCATAATTTCAGCGCAATGAACTTCGTATGTTTCATAGCAATGAAGTAGCATATCCATCTACTTATGTCACTAACAACACAGAAGTAACGAGATCAATGCTGTTGACACTTAGTAAGTACAATTAATTTTGCCACCATGTAAATAGTTCATTGTTGGATATAGGCTTCTTTCAGAAAAGCAATATTTGCAATAACCACATCACATTTGGATTGGCAATCGCAGACGCAATCTGATTACAGGTTGTGAGGCGTTCAATCTTAGTCCTCCTTAGGCGATAAAATGCATCACATCTATGGTCTTCATAGATTAACGACCAGCTAGACTACTAGCCTGTTTGTAACAGTAGTGTTATAAAAAAAAAGTATCACATGCCTCGCACCATAGACGTTTCCCACTGGCACCAGTCGGTGTATTTTAAGTGTGTCTTTATTCGAGATGTATATTTCCATCCACAAGAAGCCATGAGCTTTGAGGTATATATATGGTATATATACCATAGTAAACTTACAACTCTCAGGATGAGACGAGAGTGGTAATTTTTCTATCACTGACACCATACAGTGGTAAAAAAATAAATTGATAATGGTTATTAATACAATTACTAATAAGCACTCGCGGTTGTCGCTACTTTTTGATTACGGAGTTCCATCGGCTTCTACAACCGCTTTCCACATCTCCGGGAAAAAGAACGTGATGGGAGGCGAGCTTCTTTATCGGGCTCCCTTCCTGAGATTTTCAAGGCTTTTCCCTTAGTGGCCTGTTATGAAACCCATGGAAAGAAAGGGGTTAGCCGATTCTTACGCCAATAGCACAAGGCTTGAAGATTATTCTAATATGTGAGAATCCTCGAGATTTTCAAGCATTTATACATTTATATTGTGTCGGTTTGTATATCAACATTCATTTAAAGTCTCTTTGTATGCCTATATAGATGAGTACATAGCTGAAAGCAAGAAAACCGTGTCATCACCCGATCTTCACCCGCATTTGTTGTGCGATGAAGGACTAATACAGATTGGACAGGGACAGCAGTTATTTGTGCTGAGTTTTGTCATAGGTTCAGTTGAAAACTTAGATTTAGTAAGTGGATACATATACTTTAATTTTTTACCTAATCTGAATGATTAAGTGTAATACTGATAAGGGGAATTTCAGGTGAATGACTTATTTGGGACAAAGCTACAGCTAGAGCCTGTAGCCGTCTCTGTATCTAAGCCAATGATACAAATCGCACGCGAGTTTCGAAAAACTTATTGGTATGAGAGCTCCACATAGCAGGCTGAATTCTAGTTGCCTTATTCGTAGGCTATCATTTTAATTACATTCATACTTTTAGATGCAACGAAATAGGTTGGGTATCCCTTCATATCCCATAACCATCGTTTCTATTGTTGCAACACGTCAAGCATTAAACAAAGCGATAGCAACTAATCTAATAACGTGACCTCTATGTAAGACACAATAGCACCACTGAACGACTAATTCTGTCTTTGCGACAGTTTCGTGTAGCGTAATCAAGTCCCTTCACATGTCATTAGTCCTGATATGGCTCATGACCATAAAAATTTAATTGTTTCAAAGTTTTATTTATTTATTTATACTTTATTGTGTGCACCAAAAGGACTACAAAAGGCGGACTCAATGCCTTTTGGCATTCTCTAACAGATAACCCAGGGCGTAAAGAAATGTGATAGGTGCATCAAATTTAAATTAATATATATAGCAAAAATACTATTGAGAAATTATAATTAAAACATATTTAAATGTATAAGTCTACAAATCTATTCAAACACATACAAATAAAAATACATACTATAGTATATACATAAATACCTACACAGATCTATACATACATATAAACACATTAATGCATATAATTGCATATATATGTAATAAATACTAACAAGTATCAGATGGTTTTAATAAGTGTTCGCGTACCAATCGTTTGAAAGAAATTTTATTTGGGGCTTTTCTAATGACCTCGGACAAGGAGTTCCAGAGAAGTGTAAGTAAGTCTGAACGGTAATGGAACCACCAACAAAATCGGTAAAATGTTGAGGGATGCTTATCATATGATTAGCAGAGGAACGAAGTACCCTACCATGGGTAAAAGAGAGATACTAAATTTGTTCTTAAGATAAGATAAGAAGGGGTAATAGAATCATACGAGATGGAAAAGAGAGCAAAAAGAATTCTGGAGTCACGCTTCTGTTGGATAGTAAGCCATTTAAGGCGAGAACGATATCATCTCACGAGATGTGGTCATACTTTCGCAGACCAAAGATGAATCTGATGCAGTTGTTAAGTAGGCGCTCTAGCTTGCAATGAAAACCTTTGTTCGGGTCTGAGTAACACACATCCGCATAATCAATTATAGGTAATTTCAGTGTTTGAATAAGCGTAATTTTAGACTTTAAAGGAAGAAAAAATTTTAAGCGATGTGGAACCTGCAAAGAAAGAAGCCGAAAAGTTACGACTGACTTCTAAGACATGTTTTTCCCCGTAGTTATGACATCTGAAGGGTTATAATCTTTCTATTCACTCTCTGGCAAAACCTTCACCGGAACTCCACTTCCCCCGCGACTCCATCTCGGCTGTGAAGGGCTATTAGAGCAGCGTTAAGCTAATACTCCCCCCACAGTCCATCAACACACATCCCCGAAGTGGGCTCGCTAAGGCCACTCGGAACGGCCACCTGGGAAAAGTTTCCGAGGTTATGTACATGATATAAAAAAAATTATGTTTATTTTAATCACACATACCTAACTTTGTGATATTAATGTATGCGCGTAAACTTCAAGGATTGTAAGATTTTATGTAACTCTCTAAATAATTTTCTTTGTATCTGAATTCAAGGACAAGGCTTATGTAACAAAATTTGTGATTAAGCCAGTATTTTTATACATACAAATTATACAGGCTGTGCTTGTACCTAAACTTGCAGCACTGTAATACTATATCCTAGACAGATGACAACTGTCACAATTGACCCTTAGTTGACTCTTACAGTACCCATAAGAATATGGGCATGCCTCAATCTATTGATTGTCTAGAATTAGTGAAAAGTTATGTTTATAGCTTCTGCGATTCTCATGCTATAAAACATCTTTAACTTATAGCTAAAAAGCTTTCAAATATTTACATTTTATGTATGCCATTGATGTATGTATCTAAAATTTAAATATTTGTGAATAAAACTGTACGTGTGTAAACGTGTATTTCTTTTGTGGCTTTTGAAAAAAAAGTAAAAAAGTGAATTGACATCATTCATATGTCTCTCAGCGAGGCAGGCACACAAGCACTTTTTTTATACCTTTTAACGGTACGTGGTACAGGGGGCAAACGTGCATCACATCACACATCTACAACACCAGAGGAGCCGCACGTGCGTTGCCGGCTGCTTTTGTGAAAATTTGGGGGAAGAGGAAGGGTCTTCGTTTACCTCACTCACCGAACGAAAAGCAGAAGCATAAGTTGCTTCTACTTCACACTGGTGTTCTGCGAGGCTGGCTACCCCAGTCGACCCTGCTCTTTTTTTAGCAGTAGCAAAAGCCGCCGCTTGGCTCTATCGTTCGCCTATTTTACCCAAGGCTCTGAAACCTTTGCCCGGCACATAATCTATGTTGTTATGTAAACTTTGATATTAATATATCTCATTCCAGTTGCTACCAAATGACATCAGCAAAGAATCCATAGAGTGTTGTGTAACATATTCCATTTTCACAAACAACATAATGACTGACAGGTACGAAACATTTAATTTGACTCTTGTATAGAGTGAGAAAGTAACTTATGAAGTAGCTGCTTATAATTGTCTTACTGTTGAACAAAGACGTCTCTCAGTTTGAGAGGATTTGGAGCCACATAGAGTTCACCACGTCCACTAATGCAGTTTGGATGATTCATATTATGAATATTTATCTCCAGCCATCTCCGATTTGATATAATTTATACAAGTGGACAAACTAAAAAAAAATCAGCCCACAGGTGTAATAAAAAAAAGGTATTTAAAATCCAGATTTTATATCAAACTATTTTACATATTTTTCTTAAATATAGAAATATTTTTGCAGTGACATATATTTGGTGGGAGAGAATTTCACAACTTATTATAATTAGTATAACATAACTATGAGATACAGTTTAGAATTCCGCAGTATTGGTGTCATTTATACAGTAGATTAGATGGAAACAGCAATATGGTTCTTTGTTATTAAAAGTTATAAAAATGTTGTAATTGCAGAGTGGGCGCAACTTCGCTGAGCACGGGCAGCAGCGCCATATTCAACCAGCGGACGTCGCTGCGCCTGCGCACCGAGCTCGCTACACTCGCCCGCTACTTCGCCGAATGCTCGCATTTAGTTATAAAAGTTTGCGTCGCCGAAAGAGACGTTGGTTTGTAATCTGTTACACTTGCGGATTTCGAATGATTTCATCTATACTAAATATTATGTCGTGGCCTTTTTATGAAATGGTTGCCACCATTCATGTGATTTTATCATTGGATGAAAAATTAGCTAACAGTCCACCTAATGGTAAGTTGCTACTGCAGCCAACACTACAACCGAAGAAGGTTACAAATGCATTGTTACCTTGGAGGACTAAGATGGAATGTCTCAGCCTGTAATTATACTGGCCCTCTATACTTCGCTTTGTGGTAGCAGAAATGGGTAAGAGTGTGGTACCCACCTAGACGACTTAAGAGAAAGAGTCCACCTGTTATTACTTAAGGAATCTATTTATCTTAATTAAGGAAGTTCCCCATGGGACCAAATTCGTTACCACGTGGACTAAGCCGCGGGTCGACGCCTTTAGTCAAAAAAACAGTAAAGTCGTATTTATTAATAAGTAAGTAGGTTGCGGGAAGTCGATGGATGCAGGTGGGTCAGGACCGAGCTTCGTAGCAATCTTTGGGGGAGGCCTATGTTCAGCAGTGGACTTCTGATAGGCTGAAATGATGATGATGATGATGAAGTAGGTTAGGTGGAAGTAAAATAAAAAGTCTCAGTTATCGGTACATGCGAATAAGTTAAGATTGCATTATTTAAGAAATACGGGCAGGACTTTTCATTAACAAAAACACGTGTTCTTTAAGTTTTAAGTAAATTCAACTTCTTAATTCTTGATGGTGCCACTTTAAGAATGCTACAATAGCATTCCTAAAGGAAAAGGAAGAAAAGGAGCTGAGTAAAATGATCTACGGCACTCCAATGCGGGTTGGCGGCCTCCGATTTTTTTTATTCTTAGTCAGCCGAACATGTGGTAAATTTTGCAGTAGCTAGCAGTTGGTATGTTGAAATGTTTTCGAATCGCACACAAACACAGTGTAGGGCTAGCCCTCACAAAATGGTGTGTAACCTGCACAGTATTGTGAGTGTAGAAGGATGTAGGTGACTCAGGTGCTTGGGGCAATCTTTGTGTAGTTACAATCTGGCAATCTTGTCACTATGTTGTAAGATGGTTTTGATTTTTATTTAAATTTTGTAAATTGGTTTCAAAACTGCAGCCAACTTCTTAATGAAGATAACAAACAAACCATGAAAAGTAAAAATAATTTTAAAAATTGAGAGAAGTATTTTATTTAAATATAAACATTTTAAAACATTGGATTTGTTGCTGGGGTGCTAAAATAAAAATTAAAAAAATACTCCGATAAAATAATTCGTCTCTTTGTTAGTGTACCTTGGAATCATTATGTGATAAAACCGGTAATTGAAATAAATAGGACCCTTTTCGGAACATAAATGAAGAACCGTAACGATTTTTGGTACTGGTTTTCAATCCCTGGGTGGTAACTTTCAGGCATGTGCAGCTTGGACCTGCGCAAGCTGGTCCCGACGGAGGACGTGCAGGTGTTCGTGCGCGAGTTCTGCAACCGCAGTGGCGACACGCGGGCCGTCAGCGAGCGCGCCTACCTACTGCGCTGCGACGAGTGGCCCGGTGCCGCCGGGCGGCGCCCCTACGTGGACGTCGAAATCTGCCTCAAATATGTCGGACTCAATACCAACAAGCAGGTATTCCACACAGAATTACCATTAATGAATGAATGAATAAATTAAAATTGTTTCTTCTTTGATGTAAGAAAGATTATTTGGTTTTTCAAATGTCTCGTCTACCACCATTTCGTCATGCGGTTACATAATATAGTATTTTTGATACATTTCAAAATATTACGCATAATATGACTTAAAAACAAAAGACATGGGTCCACAAGCAATTGAAACTATGTAACAAAAATTAAGTAATCCACAAAATAAAGCACAAGTGCAACGTAAAACACACAGCCTGAATACTGAAGCGCTCCTTAAAATTGCATATTAATGTATTATGCTAACATGTTTACACGATCAATTTTACAACTTGCGTCTATCCTATGAATAAATCAGAAACCAATCCAGACACTCAATGCCCACACTCTTTCTCTGACATACACAAACTTACATATGTACTACACATATACATCCTCCGCTCTCATTGTATAAGCTTTACATCGGTTACGAGAAGGTAGTAGTCTAATATTTCCTGCGCAGTTGTCAACTGCCTATAGTATTCATCGACTGGGAGAACATCATCGTCAGGACTACCCTAGGAGAAATGGCTGTATAACATAATAATATTATCGTCTAATGGTCAATTTTGATATCTAATCTATCGCCAGTCTTGCTTTACAAAATAAAGATATTTAACAGACACTTCGTGCAATTTTAATACTACACTATGACTTCATGCCAATTCACTAGGCGTCATCGTCTAACCTATTTTTAAAGCCAATCAGCAGTGCTACTACTGTTGTGTTCTGGTTTGTGAAGGTTGAGAAAGCCGGTATAATTAGTCCCCCCGAACGCATTCCCGCCTTATCGTGGCGGAGTTTTAGTAACCGTACCTTGGTTTCCCACGGTGAACCGAGGAATCTATTCGTACATGGGCTGAACTTAGCGGGGATGGCTGGCTGGTACTTCGGTTGCGGGTTGGTAGACTGTGGGACCGCAGCCGAAATGTGTCGGCGGCAGAGCCGTAGAACATATCCGCCGTTGGGTGCCGGGAAGGCTGGCGCTCTTAAGCCTTCAAAGCATCCCAAACTCCTTTAATTTAAATAGTTTATATGTGTATATGTGCTACTTACCATCAGGTGGTTAAAAACATGTCGCCCAAATTCAATAAAAAAGCTAATTAAATATCAATCTTTGTTAAATCTTACAAACAAACAAAGGACCAAAAGGAAAATGATTCTTATCATCTCTTATAGAAGCCCAATGCGTTAACGGCTCGAAGTGTTTCGCAACTAGAGAGAGGGACAGTGGACGCAGAGATGGAGAAAGACGCCATGTTATATTACAAGAGTGGGAGTTGCACCCATATAGATCGAGAGGTGGGCGGCGTCGCGTACACTAACAAGTCAGCAGGGAACACTGCTAGGTATTTAGTATATTTGGACAATACACTAACTATATTTATTATTCACGTTTATTTTGTCTTTCTTAGAATAGAATTGAATAGGACTAAGCTCTTACGACCGCGTACCCAATACAGGGGTGGTCAGAGGTTTAGTAATTTTAGCCCTTTCAACCCACTTCACTAGAGCTTATTTGGGACAACGTGACTGGTGGTGAACCTCTCGACGTCTCAGTGTCTAGGCCTACAATACAAGTCGTACATAAATGTCAGAAAAAATATTGGTATGAGCTCTCCGCATTTAGAGGATTGAGCTTAAGTTTCAGAGATTCAATTCAAGGTGAAGATTCGTAGTCAGATACTCTAACCACAACTACAGGGCTATATTTTTTATAATAATTAAGAATAATACCACATTTAAAATCTTAGTTGTGTTCAAGGAATCAGAAACAAGCAAACATAAATTAAAACCTTATGATTACCATAAAAACTAGAATTTAACTCCAAAATAAACTAAAAGTTGGTCTTAGGTACAAAACAGCAACTGGAGAGAATGTGCTGCAGACCAATGAAATAACAGAACTACTACGGAAAATGTGCGATTCGTTCGCACTAAGCCAGGAGAAATTATTGACATCCCAGTCCCGACCTTACACGAGTGACATGCAAGTACAGTGCGGACCGGAAATTGAAACGCGCAGTAACTTTTTATTGCCTGAAAGAGATGAAGATAATGGGAATAAGAAAGAAACAGATATTAATAATAGGGAGACGAATGAAACTAGTTGGTAAGATCAATTCTAAAATATTTCTTCTTTACTATTTTGTCTAAATCCCCTGGACTTGAGAGAGTACTTGCTATAATCGTCATCTTTAATCCTGCATCCTGTCATCGATAAGTGTATTGTATCATTAAGACATCACATAGTAAACATTATTTTGTCTTAATTAAAGTTATATTAAAGACAATGTTGTTCATTTTCAGTAGTCCCACTGAAGTGAAGTACGATGAAACTTTTTCCCTAGTACGTAATGAAAAAGGTAATGTCGTTAGTATATATCTTATTGTATTTGTCGAAGTAAGGAAGGGTTTATAATGAAATAATAGAAAAAGTACCGGAGCGTTATCTTTATGTACAGAAAGAAGTAGGTTGGGCATGCTAACCAATAGCAACCCAGACACATCATGTGTTCGTCATGTATGGTATGTTATGACGGGTTGGTTTCCGCAACTCTAAGACTGTGCGCGTATTTTGCGTGTGATTTGTGAAGATCGATGTAACACAGAAAAATCCCATCGACAGAATCGTGTTCACCTCCGCCACTCAACGATGAATACTAAATATCCTCCTAACTCCCCAGAGCCCTCTTCTGGTCCATTTTTTTGTCGAATAGACGTGATTTCTTATTATCGGTATAATAACTATCTCTCCGACTTTCACGCGGTTTGTTTACGCCCGACGTCCCTCTTCGATACATTTCATTAATTTGTGTAAATTTCATAGATTTGGTTAAACATGCACTACCTGCAGTTGATCGGGAAGCTATTATGCAAAAGTTTGTTAACGAACTCGAAGATTGGAAGGAGAGGCAACAAGAGCTGTTTAAATGTCAAGTAAGTAAATAAAGTGAAAACATATGACTTTGGTGTTGGTAATAAGACTTGTAGGCTTGTAATTTATGTTCTAGGCACAGAACTGCTAAGGAGTGGAATGGATGACCTAAAAGCCTTATGGTTTTGGTAGTTCAAAGCTGATAGTTGTAGGTTCCAATGCCAGTACAAGCAAAGATTTTTTTTAATCATGATAATATTATAAAAAAAAAGAAAAGTAGCAGCCTGTAAGTGCCCACTGCTGGGCAAAAACCTGCTTACGAGTATACGAATATCAGAGAGGGTTTAGAAGCTGGGAAGGCCCCGCCACGCTACTCCAGTGGGGGTTAGCGGGCTTCACATATCCTCGAAATAATATTGTTTTATTATTTCTCAGATATGCAGGTTTCCTCACCATCTTTCCTTCGCCGCTGAGCACGTGGTAAATACAACACTTAAAATTGCTATTAACAATTTTAGTGCCCAGGAAAGGAACCCAGGTCACTCGCGCTCTATGAAAGTAAAGTTAACGCCCTGCCCACTAGGCTGTCACGACTCTGATAATATTATATTTGTACATTATGTTTTTTAGTTTGCATTAGTATAATGTACACTTATTAAGAAATATGGCAACAAATAAAATTTCTTTCAATCCAGGACGTGTTTTACATACAATGGTGGTCATATAATTAGAAACACTTCTTATGAATAAAGAAATTATAATTTCAACGTACAAATGTTCGTAAAAAATATACATTTTCAATAATTAATAATCATGCAATAATATAGCCACTCAATTAAAAAATCATTAAATAAAATATAAAACATATCTTACTTTTAATTACAAAACGAGTCTTACACATGTAGGAGTTTATTTTCTATTACTGGCTGCATGGACGCCTAATTAGAAACATTTTAAAAATCTAATTATATAATAACATTTCTTTCTTGGCTTTTTCTATTATTTTGGCGGCAATTCAAAATTTCATCTGAATTTAATTTTTTTCAATATGGGCAAAAATAAAAGTTGTGACGCGTCAACTAGGCAAATAATTGTTAATTTACATATACATCATAAGTGGGCGTACTGAAGAATAGCTGAGCATTTAAATTGTTCTGTTAAGAAAGTTTTTAATGCAATTGATCATTATAAAACACATGGAACTGTTGAAAATATTCTTAGAAAGGCTCGGGCAAGAAAAACCTCTCCCTGAGAAGATACGCTAATCGTTTGTGTTGCTAAAAAAGACCCAAGTAAAGGCTCCAACCAGATTAAAAATGATGCTTTTTCGCCTGATGACTGATACGCCGAAGATTAGTGGAAGGTAAATTGTTTGGAAGAATCTCACGAAATGTACCGCTTCTTACCAAGCAACACCGAGAGAAGCGATTATTATTCACTAAAAAATATGTTAATTGGACGGTACGAGAATAGAAAAAAGTGTTATTTTCAGATGAAACAAAATTAAATATGGTAAATTCCGATGGAAAGCGCTATGTTAGATATCCTGTAAACAATGCTTTTAATTATAAATACACAAGGATATAGTCAAGCACGGTGGCGGTAACATTAAAAGTTTGGGGGTGTTTTTCCGGATGTGGAGTTGGACCTGTTCGGAAGATTGAAGGTACAATGGATCAATGGCAATACAAAAATATCTTAGAGCGCACAATGATTCCCTACTCGGACGATCATTTGCCTGTAACCTGAATCTTTCAGCATGACAATGACGCAATACACACGGCCAATAGCGTCAAATGTTTCCTTAGCGAACAGCGTATATCCGTTTTAGACTGGCCAGCAAATAGTCCGGATTTAAACCCGATAGTAGTAAATCTCTGGTATATTGTTAAAAAGAAAGTCTCAAACGTAACACCAGTCAAAACGAACTATATGAAGCATTTGTTGAAGCATGGAATAGGCATGATGACTAATTTTTAAAATCTATTCTATGATATTCAGAAGTATCTATTAAATCAAAAATATATCGTATAATTGCAATAAAATGAAATTTAAATTTTAAGTTTCTATTTCGCGCTAAAACGCTGTTCAGTGTCATGGCGTCTATAAATACGTCACGGCTCAGTAAACTTCAGTACGTCAATAGTAAACATTAGATGCTTGTGTTAAATCAAGATATTTTGCATATTAAATATGAATTCAAAAGTGTATAAGTGGTGTGTGGTCCCTCAGTGCAATAATACATCTATAAAAACTCGGAACAAGTTATTTGTTTACGTCCCAAATAACAAAACAATGAGAAATAAATGGTTGACTCTTGCACGGCGAGATCCAACAGGTTTAAGTCTAAATACTTCAATTTATTTCTGTGAAGACCATTTTGATGTAAGTTTGTACATATTTTATAAATTCTACAATGATGTGTGACCTTAATTGAGGTCTAAAAGTTCATAAGTTCAATATTTTCTGAGATTACAGTTTATCTCTTGAATAACCAGTAATCTTTATTTCAATGAGTGCTTTATTCATTTTCCAGTTACCAAATGATATGGACAATTATATGGAATATCATGTAATGGGATTGGTGTCGCAGGTTCGCATGCAACCAGGCTGTATTCCCACAAAATTTGAATGCCAGATAGATAGAAGAAAACGAACAGCTAATACGAAAGAACGACCGTACATTGTCAAGAAACAAAGACGGGCACTAATTGAAGAATTTGAAAAAAATTTGGAGAATAAAAGCATTACTAAAAAACATTTAGAACTTGGAGAAGCTTCATCCAGCGGTTCAGGTACCTACTTATCTGTTTATATTTCAATAACAATATTAAAGATTAATTTCATTTACTATTTACCATAATTAATCAATTCAGACAATAACCATTAAAATCATTGTCTGTTATCATACATACCTAATATTTAACTCGCTAAAGCATTTATTATGGAAAAAGTAAATTATAAAATATCTAAAATACTTTGTCAACTTTGTTTGATTCTCTGTTTGTAAAAAAAAGTGCAGATTGTATTTACCTAGGTTACTAGGTATGTTATTGTCCTGCATTTTATTTGTGTCTAATAATTTACTATTTTTACTTTTTAGTTTTGCATGACAACATAGAAGAAAATTTAACAGAAAACAGTGCCTTGAGAACTACTGATAGGTCTATTCAAGTATTTATTACTCACAAGTTCAGAAGTAAAGCCATTCAAACAGAAAATAAATTAATAAATCAGATGACATCACCCTTGAAACCTCATACCCATTCTGTTTCTACATCACCATTTAAAGTTACAAGAGGCAATTTCACGTCGCCATGGACGGACATCCACATTACATAAACCTTCAAGGCAAATATATCCCCCTAAAAATCAATCTGATAGTGATACTTCTTTTACACCATCTGTAATGCACAGAGAATCATCACCATCAACAATATATCTCCAAATTGAATCTATATCAGACTGCAGTGAGATGATACAAGATGATAAAAAACAGGAGGCATCTAAAATTCTGGAATGTACCTTGCTTAAAATTACAAAGAGCCCGCGTTTTTACATTGGAGTTCCCAAAAGCTGTTATTACTTAATTCATTTAATAGAAAAACATACTAATATTCCTGCTAACAATATACTCATGTGTCTAAAGAAAATTAGATTAAATAACCCATTTAGAGAGCTTGCTGATGACTTTACAATGACTCCAAGTCATGCTAGCAAAATATTTTTAAAAAATATACCTTTATTAGCAAGTGTCATGCGTCCTTTCCTTGTTAATTTAAATAAACATTCTATAAAAAGTAATTTACCTATGGCTTTTAGGCATAAATATCACAATGTCAGTTGTATCATAGACTGCTTAGAAATAGAGGTACAAAAGCCTTCAAAGGCCTTGCATCAGTCTCTGACATGGTCAGAATATAAAAAGGCTATTAAGTATCTTGTATCCTGCACTCCCAACGGTTTAGTTAATTATATTTCACCTGGTTTTGCAGGTCGAATCACAGACACATGTTTAGTGGAATCTTGTAACTTTATAAAGTGCTTACATAGAAGTTTTGATGCTTCTAAATTCTGCTGAACAGAAGTCTTTGTTTGAAGCTAGGAACTCTCCCACCATCAATGAATCAACTCTAGGCAAATTAGCAGAATTTGCCTTGTTAAATCCTTGTTCCATGGCTGATGTCTGTTGTGGAAATGGTAAACAGGTAAACTACGACTATAAAATGTATTTTAGCGAAAGGTAAAGCGAAAACAATAGTTTTTTTGTTAGAATTGCAGTGATCGCGCGTAAGCTCAAACGAAACAAGATGACGTTACTGAGACGTGACGTAATTCGCTCTGATTGGTGTTTAAGCTATCATGGCTGATTGTTGTATTTTATAGATTTATTTTAACAAATAAATCATAAATCTCGTCATTATTAAGAGAATAAATACATTTTTCAAAATCCTTGAATCCTGTTTCATTAGATCAGTTAAATATTTTGGCGATACTTGACTACTGTCATCATGCCTATTCAATCCCCCTAGAAAAATGTATGAAATTGATTGAATCAATGCCACGTCGTTGCAGTGCTGTTATTGAAAATAAAGGATACGCCACTAAATATTAATTATTACTATTGGTAGACTGTGGATAGTAGCTATTTCGTAAATAACAATACTAATTACTAATACTTAAAAAAATATTGTTTTTTATACTTTTATGTTGTTGTTTCTTACTAGTTGACCATTATTGTTCATACCTTAAAACTGATTTAAATGTTTGTCCGTAATGTAATATTGAAACTGCACTTGTGTTATGGGATTTATATTGTTTCTCTAATAAATTATAAATCGTTGAACATATCGTTGTCCTATTTATTGATTAATTTAAAAAAAAAAAACGATTGCGGTGAAGTATCTTACATAATGTCAAGGACCGTTGGTAGTGTTTCTAATTATACGACCACCACTGTATATATCAACATTGATTGTCATATCACCATCTATGGTCCATGATGCAGGTTTTCCTATGTATAAAATAATTAAATAAAGACAAACATTTTTTTTGATGGACCTTCAGTTAAGACGAAAAGAGGAGTACCACTTAGAACTCCTCGCGAAAGAGTGGGAGAAGAGACGAGAAGAGTTGGAGACTAAACTGAGGCACGGCGTAGAAAGATGCCGAACTTTGGCCAATGATCTCTGCAAAGCAACTGAAGACTTCCGTTTACGTGACTACAGGAATACTGAGCGTGAAAGAAAGGTATGGCTTAATACAAGTAAAGTTTTTGTAATAATAAAATATTACCTAATAAAATAAAATTCATTTTTTATACCAGTTGCATGAAGCTAAGAAAGCTCTAGAAGCACACTACACAGTCAAGTATCAGGAGTTAAGAGAGGCCTCACAGAAAATGGAAGATGACATGCAGCATCAAGTTAAACTGAGAGACATGAATGTTGAGGAATTAGAATTAAAAGTACAGCAATTGGATAAACAGGTCGAAATGCTGAAGGTATTTTTTATTGTGATTATTTGAAATCAGGTTTTAATTGAAATTTATGCTATATTTTGAATTATGATCACAGATATATAAATCTTCCCGGTTAAGAAGATTTGACATTATGACGACTTTCTTTGGGCTTACCTAATCAAAAATTTCCAAGACACGAATAAACAAATATAGAAGAATATACTTAAGTAGTATGAATATGCATAAAAATCTACCACACCCTTTCTTCCGGTGGATGTCGTAAGAGGCGATTAAGAGTATTTACCTTCAAAATATGATCACGTTTTCTCGAATTTATTTTTAATTGCATGCACATTTTTCACACAAACACATGATTAATCTGTATTTAAAATTACAATGAACAATTTATTTGTATTTATTTATTTTTTACAGAATAATTTGAAAAATATGGAGAAAGATGCAGAAAGTAAATATTCTGGTTTAACAAAGGATCAAACTGCAAGTCTGATACAAGAACTGGTAAGGTGCTCTTGATGTTAATAATTGAGGTTTCATGGGAATTTCTTTAACATTGACTTTGAACATGAATATACTTGTAGTGTTACCATATCGAAATAGTCCTTGTTTAATGATCGTTATAGTTTATACTGCCGCCGAATGTGAAGGTCTTGTACCAATAAGTTTGTCTTAATTTATGTTCGATTTCGTGCGGTCGTTAGACCTTTTTTATTCATTTCGTTTTAATATTTCATAAGTAGGGCAGAGCACTTATTATTATTAATAATTTATAAAATAGATTAATTATCGAATGTGATATGCCATTTGTGTTGCAGCATAGTACACTTTTGCGTTTTAAATTTGTCTATATTTCTTCTTGAAGTGGGCATGAAGAATTAAGGAATATTGATGAATATTTTATTTAGGTTAGAACATTGAAGTAAAGGAATTATGCACTGTCTGAATACAAAAAATAATATAGTGTTACATTTCAAGTTATATAGAAACATCTTCATCACTATTAAAGATAATTTATGCATGTGTTAAAACCAATACAGGTTTTAAAAATTAAAAAAAAAACAGATGCTCATGTGATTCTTCAAGTTCTGCATGCTTTTTGATATAGAACGATGCATTTTCAGTTTTTTTTTTCTGTAATGTATTACGGGCAGAGACGAGGTAGCCTAGTGGTCTCAGGGTGCTGGGTAAGTAAGCTGGGTTCGGTCCCCAGTGCCAGAACCACTGAAATGTTTAATAGCAATTTTACGTTTTTACGTACCACATGCTCGGCGGTATAGGAAAACATCGCGAGAAAATCTGCATATCTGAGAAATAATAAAAAATATTATTTCGGGGCTATATATGAAGCTCGCCCACCCGCAGTGGATCCCCGTAGCAGGGTCTTCTTGGTTCTAAAACCCTCTCAAATATTTGAGAAAGAGGCCTTTTCCCAGCAGTGGGCGCTTGATACACTTTACTTATTAGGTATTCCAAATAAAATATCACAAATTACAATTCTGACCCCAAACCTTTCACAAGTTTGCTAACTTGAGAACCTGATAATCCTCAGAGGATATAGAATCTATAGAGATTCTGCTTGTAGCCGAAAGTGACTCTTAGGAGTAAGTCATCTTTCATGATTCTTATTTAGATAATTTAACACTTTTATTTGGTAAGTACCACCTCTAACCTAGACAATACAATATATACAATAGTATAGTATAGTATACTAGCTGATCGACTATCTGACTACCATGTGTGGCGAATGCGGTAAATAAACCTCCTCTGCCTGCTTGAAAATGATGAAATAACTTTATTGCTTCCAGCGGTGCTTAGAAGAAAAGTTAGACAGCGCGGTTCAGTCGAAGGCGTTCTTCAAGGAGCAGTGGGGGCGAGCGGTCCGCGAACTGCATCTCACCAAAATGAGCTCGCGGAGAAACATGTTGTCGCAGTTGAGGAGGGAGAAGAGTCGCCTTAACCAAGTTGGGTAAGGTCAATTACTATATTAGAAGTATCTGAAAGAAGGGAGTTTTTATGTGTCATGACAATAGAATTTCTATTATTGCAGCACATCAATAATTATATCAGTCTGCTATAAATATATAACACTCATTTAAATCCAGAACCTACCAATCTTCTTCTACTTTTACAGCCTGTAAATAGTCCACTGCTGGATAATATGACTTTTTCACATGGAAGATTTGTCGTAATGGTGGTTTCGTTTGGCACGCAGATTGCGGATCGTAATACTAGACTTCCATAGTACAAGACATTAGACACTGCTATTCTCTGTAACATAGATAAAAAAATTGCAGATTGGACACAATTGACGACCTCGAGATGTCTAAAACTGATCAAAGTGAAATAGATATCAAGAAACTAAAGGATGACTTCTATGCCGAACTGTTAGCAAATACACCGTCGCTGGAAGCACATTCCGCGATTAGTAAGTCGACATATATCATTATCATCACATTAATTTCTGAAAATATACTAGATTCGATTTTTCTGCAAATGCTTTTTTAATCTAATCAGGAATTAAGGTAACTTTATATACAATACATAATACGCATTCATATGAAAACATTTTTATTTTTATTATTATTTATGTATAGTTGTTCTGTTCCTAAACTAGGATTCCCTGTGTCTTAGAATGATAAATATACATATACATTATACATACATCGATAAATAGTCATAATATATAACACAATGACTTGGACAAGGCATAATCAAAAAAGTCAGGTACAAACATACATATTCATTATAAAAGTATCGGCTTTGACGGAAGAGTTACTACAACCATCTTACCTGTGAGCACATTTTGCGTAGATCGGACCAAAATTAATAATAAAAAGCTGAAGGTAGCCCGCGACCACGGCTGTAAATCAATCGAAACGTCGGGAATATAAAAACAAAATTAAACGCGATAAAATCGGTAAATAATAGTTTTATTTTACAATAATGTTACAGTTATAATTAATTTTTGTCTGAATCTAGACACATCAATATCATAAATCCTTTGATATTATCTGAATTTGTGACTGTAACAATTAGGCAACGCTATCCCTATTTAGTACAATGTTAGGTTTGGTTTGTACATTAAAGAGAAAAACAAAAAGTTACAAATCTAAAAGTAGTATATTCTCGCTGGAACTATGAAAAGAAGTATTTTGATTTTACTGATATGCCGACACGTTCTCCCGTTTACTCATAGCTTTTATTACACATCTAATCTATTTCTTTGTTAGTAGTTTACATCCGCTTAAATAGCGATAGCGGTTCAAATTATAATAATCTTTATTGTCACTAATATATAGTCAAATAGTTTTGGTTTTAGATATTCTACAAACAATTTACACCACCTGTTGCATCTTCGCTTCGCCGTTTATTTTTTTTTATTTGAAAAATTGTTTTTTCATTAATATCACACTCGTACTATCAAAATAAAGCCAGCGCTCTGACCACTAGGCTACCACGACTTTGTATTTTATTTGTACTAACATAACTTTCTTATGTAAAAGGTATACATGGAACTGACGGCCTGAACATGTATGGTGATACGAAGTAAGTATAGATTTAAAGTATTGTAACATTACCGTCTAGTTGTAGTGCCAAAGAATTCAGATTAAAGCGATACACGTCTTATTGCAGGACTGATTTGAAAAACTCTATTAACGACAAATTAAGTGAGCTTTTAATGCAACGTAATCAGCTCATTCAACAAGACAGCCCCGACGAGGCTGTACTCAAGCAACTCAATAACGAAATACGAAGCATTTTGATGAACTGCGGTACCTGATCTTAAAACTGAAATAAAAAACTTTCTTATCTCTTGTACAATAAAGAATTATTAACTTTAAACTTGTTTAATAAATATAGAATGTATTATTCTATTATTTGTAAATAATTAAAATAGAAGTAAGTATTTGTCTATAGGATTTTTAAAATTTCTTATTTATAAACTTAATCGAATCATTTCAATTTTATAGCTCGAACAGAGGGAGACAAACACAGACAAATTTAACGAGATGAAGATGGTCAGAGGGCGTGGCCATTGATATAGCAATATTGGTGAACGGAAACTATACATAAAACAAAACTTTCGCAGTTATATCCATATGTCAAAGTTATATTCGTAAATAATAGCAGTAATTTGCAAAAATAGAATTGTAATTGAAAATTAAAAAACGAGGATCACATTTATAATGAAGTTAAATATAATATTTATTTATACATGGCAGAACCAAGCAGCGGCTTTGGCTGTTGCTCGAATGGGACGTCACGACCGGGGCAGTACCACGGCCTCGCAGAATTCCGGCGTCAACTAGGAGACATCTTGTGCTTCTCTTTTCATTATAATTATCGGAATCGTAATCAATAAAAGTAAACATAATATATTTTTAGAAAATAAATTTTGTTAGTATCTTCGCGAGCACTATTTGATCTTGGTTTCTATCATGACTGATTAGTATAATTTAATTAAACAATTATCGGAATCGTAATCAATAAAAGTAAACATAATATATTTTAAGAAAATAAATATTGTTAGTATCTTCACGACCACTATTGAACCTTCGTTTCTAACATGTCCGATTAGTATTAATTTAACAACCCTAAAACCATTACAGAAAACCCGAAGAAACACTCAACCATTTTTATGTCGCTACACACGCTTTCGTGTTTCGTTTTTATACGTTGATGAAGGGTTTGAATTTCGGAGGCCCCCCCAGACAGGCCCGGTTTTATTGCAACAGTAGGATGTAAGAACACACGCCTATAAAATACGCTAATACAAAATACACTAAGAACAGATATCTCAATATTGCAGGGGATACCAACGTAAAATCACTGCTGTCTAGGCGAAGTTTGTACGAACGCACGACATTCTCAAATAAGCCTCCCGCGCATCCCGTGACACGTTCGCTAATTAAGCGGTTCGTACGTGTTAAGGCATTTACTTAGAGCACCAACACAAGCTACGTCCTACAGCTAACATCAGAAATTCGACTTCGTCGCCAGTGCTTCACTACCCTGCACGAGATTTCCTTGAGGCAGAGGTCGTTACTAAATGATCCTAACATGTGGCCATCCCAGACGAGGGTTCACATCTCCGATCGGGGCCTTCGAATCGCCTAGCCCCTCCCCTCGTTTTGAAAGTTTTTCTTTTGATTTTAAGGGACTCTGCGCTTCACAGCAGCAGCCATCATCGCACACTTATTTCCAACTTGCGGGCCTTCGCTCTCGGAAATCTCTTTAGATGAAGATGCAAAGGCCTCCGGACCAACAGCATCTCGAAGATGGTTTTTAGTCGATATGGTTCTCCTTCTGAGATCCGAGTCCGACATAACACGTTTGGTGGCCTTCTAGCCAAAAACGGGAAATGCGTAAAGCATTTTCCTCCACCTTAAAACATAATAATAATAATAATAAAAGCCTTTGTTAAAAACAGTTACAAAAAGAACGCGAGGCAGTTTCATTCGATTACGATCTTATAATACTCGTCCAGTTATTAATTGAATTGAAATAAATTGATAAGAGTAAAAAAGTTAAAATGGTAAAATTTGCGGCAAAACGATATATGCTATCTACGTCTGACTGAAAACTGGAGAAAAAGTCGGGGGTTATATAACGATACATAAAATGTGGATTTATTTAATTGGATGACAAGAGACAACGTCAGGAACATTAAAACAAAAAATTAGACGCGATTGAATAGGTTTAATTTCAAACTTTTTTAATTGTGAGGTGAATTGAAAATCGTTTGAAAATAGTAAATTTTTAGAATTTTTACAATGTAAAGATTCTTTATTACTGTTGACTTACACGAGTGTCTTACTTTCACATTTGAATGACTTGGATACAAGTTTACTAGGCCGTTACAAAAACATTTTACTTGTGACAAACAAAGTCAATATCTCTATTAAGAAGCTTGATATTTGATATTATACGCCGTGAAAAACGAAACTTTGATGCATTTACAGCAACTTCTGATTATTAAAAAATGCGAATTTAGAAAATTCTGTTGTTGACTGCCACCTGTTGGAGTGCATGAAAACTTATTTAGGGAAATTAAGGATTCAGTTAAGAAAATATTTTTCAGATGACAGCAATTGATTTCTCGATTGCATGGAAAGGAAAATGGATTCTTACTCCATTTGATAATAATATTGTTGCAGCTGCCAAGTTACCACTAGAGACTCACAATCAAGTCCTTGAAATAACGGCCGATGAAACTTCCCATTGTAATTTTTATCTCAAGATGTATATATTCACGCTTTGTTCCCAACGGAGTAGGCAGATACAATCTTCCACTTGCTACGGTCCTGACATACGTCTTTCGCTTCTCCCACTTTCATCAATCTTCGCATGCATGCTCGTTGGTTTAGAGTACTCTTGACCTGGCCTTTTTTCAGCACGTCTCCGATTTGATCTTGAAATGTTCGCCTAGGTCTTCCTCTCCCGACTCTACCATTCCTCCATACACTCGCTTCATATATTTGTTTCGTCAACCTACTTTCATTCATGCTCTCTACATGTCCAAACCAGCTCAGCATCCCTTTCTCAATTCGTGTCACTACATCGTCTTTCACGCCACAACGCTCTCTGATCACATTATTTCGAACCCTATCAGTTATCTTCACATCAATCATACTTCTTAACGCTCTTATTTCTACCGCATT
The DNA here is from genome assembly GCA_029286595.1 of Bhutanitis thaidina. NCBI lineage: Eukaryota > Metazoa > Arthropoda > Insecta > Lepidoptera > Papilionidae > Bhutanitis > Bhutanitis thaidina. The sequence goes on from JAGSMS010000019.1 coordinate 133,754, forward strand.
TATCCTGCTTTCATGCGTCTTCTGCCATACCCAGCTTTCGCTTCCATATGTTAGTGTTGGTACCAATACCCAATATGCCAAACGAGCTTTGTGAGATATTGTATGGCTGTTCATAAATGTATGCAATGCCCCATTCACCATATTACCTGTCATCGTTCTCCTTTCAAGGTCACATTCGTACCTTCCATTTACATTCTCACATACTTATTTTTCCATTCCATTTACTTGGGAACAAACTCATTCACTTGCTCTAAACTATCTTCCCTTCCTTGATACATACTTCCGTCACCCTCCCTTCTCTTTCACCATAACCTTTGTCTTATTTACTTTCATTCCCTTTCTTTCCAGTGTCAATTCATTATTGTCACCATTGCCTGCACTTCCTCAGACGATGACGCAAGTTAGACTTGATCGTCGGCGCAGAGGTTAATACATTTAACAAGCAACTCATTCATTCTTAGTCTACAATTACTCTCCTTCAAATCTGTCAAACAAATATCCATGAATAAATTGAACAGCCATGGGATGATGCTACACTACCCTGTCTAACACCTTTACTGATATCAAGCCAGTCCGTGTACGCCCCGTTAATCATGATACAAGCTCGGGAACCATCATATAGGGATTTCAGTGCTCGTATCAGATTACTGCTCACTCCATCCAAAGATAGTGCCGACCACAATTCATCCCTCACCACTTTGTCATATGCCTTCTCCATATCTATGAAAGCGCAATAGACTTTTTGGTTGGTTCGTAGCCAATACTTTTCAACTATGCACCTTATGGAGAATATCTGATCCGTCCATCCCATCCCCTTTCGAAATCCTGCTTGCACATCCCATTTATTTTCATCAGTTTCATCCATGACTCTTTCTATCAAAACTTTAGCATACAATTTGCCAACGACATTGAGTAGGCTAATGCCTCAGTAATTTTTACAATCTTGTTGCGACCCTTTTCCTTTGTACAGTGGCACGATTACAACCTTGCACCAGTCTTCCGGTACTAGGCCCATTGTCCAACACAGGTTTCAAGGCAGGATACAACTGACTAGCTACCACGCCCTGTCCAGCTCTCAGCATTTTATAGCAGTCTTGCTACTGGATGGATTTAGATATAATTTAAATATATATAATTTGGCTTGTACGATGGCTTGAATACGGAAACCTCATAACCGAAGCTTTGATACCTTTGCTACTACATGAGCAAGAACATTGTTGCTTTGCTACTTCTTACTTATGCGAAAAAGGCTTTGAAAGCTAAATATAGAAATCTACTAATACTAAGTATAGAAATACTCAGTGAAGAACAAAGACAAACGTCGCGTTATTTAATTAATTTTGATAATTAATCATTTTAAACAAAGCTAGGAATAAGTTTATTATTTCATGTTATTACATGGCAATATTTCATTTTATGACACTACATTAAAATGAATTCGTTTAATATACGAATATTTTGTATGCAGGTCATATTTAGTGAACAAATTGCGACATTATTATATTAATTGAATGCGTTGAATTGTGTCATAACTTTGAAATAATCGAAATACTATTCTTATGAGTCATATCAGGACTAATGACACTAGACTTTACACGTGGTAGAGCCAAGCGGCGGCTTTTGCTGCTGCTCCAATGGGCCGTTGTGATCGGGTTGGTACCACGGCCTCGCATTGGCATCTTGTGCTTCTGCGTTTCGTTCGGTGAGTGAGGTAACCGGAGGCCCACTTCCCGCCTCTCCTCATCCTCCCTCACATCTCCCAAATACCCTTAAAGGCCAGTACCTGGAGCACCTCCAGAAATGGAGTTGTACGTGGGCGACGGTAATCACTTACCATCAGGTGAACCGCCATTTTATATCGAACATTTTCACATCTAAGATCGTCGATTTGGGTGATAATAAAATGTAGTCGTCGTCGTGATTCCTATTTAGAGAGATTATAAATTGTGTTGTGTGAGTTAAGTACCTAAATATCTCTTTTAATGAAAAAAACGGTTAAGTGTGACACGCAGCTATTTATTTTCGCTGCAGTCTGCTGTCTGCGTTTATATAGTTATTTTATTTACTCTATTGCTAGCTCGTCAACAATCAATAAAGTTCTGTCGAGTTCACGAGTGCCGATTTCGAAAAAAAAGGAGAATACTTTACTCATGGCTCTTTCACTCATCGTAAATTTCCGATCCGATGTTATTTTTATTTCAATAACACTATAATAAGACGTTTTGATTTGACTTTAAGGGATTTTGATTTAATCTGTTTGGCATATAAACTTGATGTTGGCGATACAGCTGTAATCTGAGGCTGTTCTCATTTGACACTGACAGCTGTTACTGAGAAAAGGAAGTTTATCCTAAGGTAATGTGAATGTGTAATGACGTACTTTATTTATTCTTTGTAACGATTAAGTTTTAGTTGCTATAATCTCGAAGATACGTCATTTTAGGCAATATCAATCATATGAATCAGTTGATCTAATGTGTAATATAACATTTAAATGCAAAAACTGAAATCAAAGTTTAATGCGATAAATTATGGCAAAAACTAAAGTAACGGGAGCCACTAGCAGGCTTAAGCAAGATTATCTTAGACTCAAGAATGATCCAGTACCGTATGTTACTGCGGAACCTGTGCCTTCTAACATTCTGGAGTGGCATTATGTTGTGAAAGGGCCTGAAAAGAGTCCATATGAAGGAGGTTATTATCATGGCAAAATAATTTTTCCTCGGGAATTTCCTTTTAAACCTCCATCCATATATATGATTACGCCTAATGGAAGATTTAAAACTAATACACGTTTGTGCCTTAGTATTACCGATTTTCATCCAGATACTTGGAATCCAGCTTGGTCAATCTCAACCATTCTGACAGGGCTTCTAAGTTTTATGTTGGAGAAAACCCCAACATTGGGATCTATAGAAACTTCTGACTACCAAAAGCGATGTTTGGCAGTTGAATCACTTGAAATTAATATAAAGAATAAAATGTTCTGTGAGCTGTTTCCGGAATATGTTGGTGAAATTGAACAACAGTTGAAGCAAAGACAGGAAGCTATGCTGCATGCTGGTAATTCCAACTCCAATAGTGAAGTGACTACAGAACAACAGTCCAACATGTATTATATTTTAACAAATTTGTTTGTACTTGTTGGTTTTGTGTTCCTTGCATATATGGTGAAATATGTATTAGTTTCTATCTCTGACTAGAGAGTGAAGCTGCATTTCATTTTAAATTACTAACAAAATGTAAATATTGTAACTTAATTTGTAAATAAAATAATTATTTTTGAAACCATAGCTTAATGTTTTGCAGTCTTTGATTTTTGACTAGTGTTATGTATGTTAATAGACTAACAGCTATTGGTAATGCAAATAATTTGTGGTAAAGGTCCTTTATTTGGATAAAGTTAGTTCTGAATGTTTACAAAACAAGCTAAGTTTGTGAACCAAAAGGCAAAAAGTATATGATACATGCAAATTAGTTTTTATACAATGTGAAAGAAATATAGGCTGCTTTTACTCCCAAATAAATTTTTGATTTAATAAAACATGTGTACCTACTATTATACTTAACTTCCTTACTTAGGTACTTGTTCTTTAATAATAATTATTATTCTTTATGTAATAAATTGCTTGTAATCTATTTCTAAAATTTCTTCTCTTTCCTTGTGTCTACACAAGGATATAAAATAATTTTTACACAATTTCTAGTTCATGCTTTTAGATGAAAATCTTTTCAGATTTCTTTTACTATGCATAGTTATCTAATAAAATAATTTGTGTCTTTAGTTGTGTATACATAATGACTAATTATTTGTAGACTTATTGCATTTATTGATGTCTGATTTATTATTCCAATTATTTATTGACATTGTAAAATGGATACCTGATAATAATTATATTCCATGACAGGATATAGTGTATGGGTAGTGCTTCCCTTTTTTTTTGATGCACACATCAGGCCTTTGCCTTAAATAGTACATCTTTTCATAAATATATCATGTATATTGATTCCTATATGACTATATATATCCGTTGTGTTAATACCCGGGTACCCAGGTACCTACCACAGTATATTTGCATGTTCAAAGTTAACAAAAAGTTGAAATTTCCATTTGAACCCCTTGATCATCGTTAAGCGATTTGTCAATATAATAAATTTTTTTTTTTCTTTATTAACAATTAGCTCAAACTTCAACCATTGCCTCGCATGCACCTGGGAACCCACAACAGTAACTGTACCTAATGAATATAAAATTATGTATATTGGTGCATGCAAGTAAATGTTGTACACAAAATAGATAAAAATTATAGTTGTATATAAAATATAATCATTAATAACATTCAAAACATTATACAACTGAATTAGCAGTGTCATTCAACGCAGATCTTACGCGTTTTCCTTCTTATTTTTATTGTTTGTCTGTAACAGAACTGACAGGATCCTGTAACTTTTTTCTTCCTGTTTTATCAAACTCAGCCCATGGACCAGAATCTTCTGTAATAAGTCCTACTTGACGACCTATGACACTTTCAAGAGCAATTTTAGTAGTATAATTACGTGTTACTTGATGATTCGACAGACGTAGTGTGACCATTGGTTTAGCAAGTTCTGCAGACAGCTTACGCATGAAAAGACGTCTCTGTTTTCTTCTTCACAATCTTCGAGATATTTTCATAATAAATTATGTATTCGTTCGAGTGAAGCGATGTCCAACATATTGAAGAGTAGTGCCATAGGCCACCTTGAACTACGTCGCTGACTCGTGTGTCTTCTAACCATTTGATCCGTAGTATCAACTCCCGTTTTATATTTATTATAATAGTTGATAACATTGGGTTTCTTTTTAGCATCGTCAGCTACAGCCTTATCCGAATGCATTGTTTATGTTAGAATTACAGGTTTATTTTTTTAGGTACATAAGAACACGTCGTTGTATCATAAAAACCAACAACTGCCGAGTACTGCTCTTGTGATTTATTTGCTGCCATGACACTCTGAAAATATGGTATTCTTCTATGTTGAACCAACAATAGTAAGTTTCCATGTAAGCAGCAGCTTTACACTACGGGTAGTGTAAAAAGTAATAGTAATAGTAAAAAAATTATCCATGCAAATATTTCTTCCACATCCGGGGTAGGCAGATGTCAATTCTTTTACTACCCTCACCCTGATTTTTTTCGCGGTATCATTTGATTTACCAGTGTAAATAATAATCTGCAAAGGGTAGCCGTTTTCGGCATCACAAATCAAATTTTGATACCATACTTGGTCGGATTTGAAGATATTTAGTAAATACTGTACGACCTCGGTAGGGATATAGTTGCTCATCAATTGATAAATTTCCAGATGGTTTATACATCTTGGATATTATTAATTGATAATTCCATAAATCTCGAATTGAAGCCGAAATTAGGGAGCAGCTGCAATGCCTCGGACTAAAGAAATCGCATTTGCTATCTGCGTTAGCCCTTTCTTATTTCTAATGAAACTAACAAGTCTACAATTTTTATATATTTAATAACAATAGATCTTTATGAAACACATTTCACATTTACATATTCACATTCTTTAATTTTATTTATTTGCGCAGAACTGTATATGGGTACCCCAGGTGCTAAATAGTGTCGGTATTAATATAAGGGAGATGTGGATACATAGGAATTGATATACAAGTTGCATGCAACCATTTCGAAGTTTAGTAGTACGAATGAAATAAAAACATCCTTTTTTTTTAATAAATTAAATAGCCTAATAAAACTCGAGCGTTATTCATCATGACTAATAGTTCACAGAACTCTGAAAAAGTGGCTTCCTCGCAGGATTTCATTGTTAGCGCGTCGGCGATTTTAAACGCGGGCAGTGGACGGTGGATAAGGTCTTTGACATGGGTGTCGTTGGTCGTGTTAAATATTTTTTATAGTAGAATACCTAAAACTAAAAAAAATATCTTGTGATTAAACTACTGTACATATATGATTGATATTTGGTGTATGACTAAGAACTAGCCTGTAGAATATGGCGTTAAATTTAACGTCGTAAAGTTGCATCCAACCAGCATAAAAATGCCTATTGCCAGTTTGTTGTTAAAGATATTAAATCAAATAAACAATATTTTTATATAAAACTTGTTTTATTTCTTAACTTTATCCCTAAACTTGTTGTGGTTTTTATTTCTTGTAAGCATTAATATGAAATAATAAGTTCTGTGTTTATACAATATCAGGTGATATTATTTCAATTACACAAGAAGTTGTAGATCCTGGATTTGAATCAATAAGAATTACATTTGGAATGTGTTTGGGGTTCACAATTTGATTTTTTGCTTACATAATACTTGAACACTCTTTCATAAGTTATGTTAAGCTACAACTTCTTATTGTAAATGAAGAAAATTAAAACTAATTTTGAATCTTTTTTAGAGTGTAATATATTTTTAATACACCAGTTTTAAACAATTATAACTTATAAACTTAAATATTGTTGTTATAAATACAAATTATCAATAATCTTTTGATGAGGGGTAATAGATTCCACATTATTAATCCAATAACATTTTCTGTAAAATTTACCAGACTTAGTAATCAGTTATAGGAATATTCAATTGGATATCAAAATACAGTTACATATGTATATCTACATAGAAGCTGCAGCAACATGGACAGCTAATGAGTACACCGTTAGACTTAATAAAACACTTTGTTGTTATTGGTCATTGCACTCATTGCATTCTGTTTGTCATCATTATAGTATATATGGGATGATTGAGGACATGACACATACATCATTCTCTAATTACTGAGTAAAGTTCTGGTATGATTAAGTGAAAGTAAGTTTGGAAAGAGCATGCTGGTAAAGTAAGATATAGTCAATAGCCACCAATGACATTAAGATTGTCCTTTTACTCTTGCATAACTTACTGTATATGTTGTGTGAAGATTATCTATGAAGGATGAAAGCTAAGAAAGGACACTAAATATTATATATATGAATATAACATATTATTATGATATTGTAATAAATATACATTAATTGAACATCTATGTTTTATTGATAAAAATGTCATGTAAATTTTATCCAAATCTAGACTTTAATGAATGAAGTTATAACATAACATTAGATATGTTTTAACCATTATTTCATCTCGTAATAAAATACATTACCTCCTTGTAAGGATTTATATACAATCAACTATAGTCCTTTCATCCTGCATGAAAACTGATTTCCATCATTAACAAAATTAACTCCTTCAATATTTTATCATTATATGTAAGTTCATTACTATAACTAAAAGTGCATTTCATTAGTCATATTATTTCTTTAAAAATTTATGTCTTGGTAAAACTGTACACAAATAATAGTAAGGAAAAAACTAGCAGATTCTGTAAACAAATTAAACATATATACAAAATAAAGTTTAAAAGTAACTTTTGTAATAAAAGTGTTTAGCCTATCTAGTACACAAGCAAGAGTTTTGATACCCTGATAGTACTAAGATGACATTTGAGAAATTGAACATGAACATATTTTATGCTCCAATTATTGCATAAACATAAGAAAATATTGTTTAAGATTGAATTTAAACAATAAAACCGAACTTTATATTGATTAATCAACTTATACATGTAAATGTAACACACTTGGCACTTAACATAGAAATATTAACACTAATCTTACATTATAATTTTATAATTTATAAATGTGTAAAAGAGGCATTAAGCAACTGGAAGCAGATCTTTTGCAGTATTTTAATTATATATTTGCTACCAAGAGAAAAACACTGTTGTTAATTATGTAACAGATTCCCTTGTGTACATTGTTCCTTATTTACTTTCATCTTCATCATCATCCCAATCACTAACTAATTTTTTTATGTTATCATTATTGCTTGGTTCATTACTTTTTTCTAAAACTACATCTTTATCTTTTATTATATTCTCTTCACTCACATCTTTTTGATCGGGTATTTCAATTTCATTCCCATTTTTAGAGGAATTATCTTCTTGAGAATCATTATCTTCCCAGTCATTTAGAAGTGATGATATTTTATCATGTGCCCTTTTGTTTAATGTTGTCACTATGTGCAGCTGTGGTGGCTTAGATGAATCATTTTGTGATGAATTTTTCTCCTCTTCCATTTCAGCTTCAGATTCGAGAGGTATCACTTCTTGAATTTCAGTTGTTGTTTCTACTATGTCAGTAACCGTAAAATTTTCAGCATAATCAGAGTCACCTGATGTCGGGTTCGGTTCTACATTATCAGAAATCATTTTAACCACTTCAGTATTGGTGCCAACAGCTTCAGCTTCATCATTAGATGCCAATAATGGCATATTAGCTTCAACTATGTTGTTTATATCATCAGGACCATTACTATCAATTTTAGTTTCTACTATATTAGCATTAGTTTGTAAGGTAGATTCAAGACAAATTTCTTTCTCAGTTGAATCATTATCAGCAATTGGTTGAATTTCACTAATAACAGCTGGAGGTTCAAGAACTTCTGCTAGTGTATTACTTTCCGTTACAATAGCCTCCATCTGTTTTGCCATTTCTTGTTGGATATTTTCAATAGATTCTTCTACATATACCGAGGATTCTGTGTCCACCGAATTAAAGTTAGGAGAAAGTTCAGAAGCACTGTTTCTAAGTTTTTCCGTTGTCTCCTTCTCATTTTCATCTTCTGACCATTCTGATGTTAAGCTTTGAATTTGCTCTTTAGCAACTTTAGTTACTGTAACTTCTATATTACTCATAGGCACTTCAATAATGTGAGTATCATTCTGTACATCTTGTATAAGATTATCTTCAGTATCAACTATATCTGTGTTTAGTGAATTTGGTAAATTTGCATCATTACTTGTATTAATAATTTCAACAGTTTGTTCTATAACAATCAAATTTTCATTGGTAGGTTCATCAATTTCTAACTGCTTATTTATATCCTCTGTTTTACTTTTCAAAACTTCCATTTGATTACAACAATTGTCATTTTTGTTTTCAGTCTGTATCTCTTTATGTAATAATTGCTCATTATGCACTGTAACTGTTGTATTTAGTAAAGGAATGTTATCAACTTCTTGTACTAATACTTGTTCTATAGCATTTGTGACATTACTAGTGCCTACTAAGGTATTATTGTCAGTAATGGTTTCTTCAGCAATGTTAACATCAACAATAACATTTGTTTTTGGTAATGCTTTTACTTGAAAATCCGAATCATTACTTACTTCTGTTTGTGCTTGATGTTGTGACTCCACTTGAATCTTGTCTATATTTTGTTTTATGCTATTTTGCCAAGGTTCTTCTATCTGTGTATCTATTACATGAGCACTCATAACAGGGGTGGATGTATTTATAGTCTCATAATTATGAGTTATCATGGCAGAAGACTGAATAAATTGAGCTTCAATACCCTGTGAAGTGATGTACTGAAATTGTTTATTTTGATCATCAAGTGGATGACTGTATACTACAACTATATTTGAATTGTCTGCTGATACAGCCTCAGTAACATTTAATGGGTAATCATCTTGAATAATCATCATATCATTGGATTGACTATTATCTAAGTCTATAGCTGTACCTTCATGAGCCGTGTTTTGTGGTGCAGTTAGGACAGTAAGTGTTTTATTTGTATCTCCTTCCTCAAATATAATTGAGTGATTTGATGACATCAACGCTTTATACTCTTCTTCATTTGAAACAACTATTTGTATAGGTTGGTTCATATTTGTTTTCTTTATTACCATTTTAGGTTCTTCAATATTAGTATGATGTATATTTGGGAACTCCATTGATGTAGTTGGTATTGAATTATCATCACTTTGTTCAGGTATACAATTAGGTAATATGTATTCTTCATTGGAAATATTTCGAGTCCTTGGAACAAGTTGATTGTCTTTTACAATATATTCACTGCCATCTATCAAAACAATTCCATCATTCTCATTATTAATTAAAGGTATTGAAGCTTCTTGCTGTTCTTGTTTGTTTGTATTATTTATTGAAGTTTTTGCTTTTTGTATGGACTTTGTAGAATTAAAACCAGGGTTCAATATTTTATGCTTTGCGGACATTATTGATGCTTGTGGAGACTTAGGAAGAACATGGATATTACCATCTGGTTTTTGATGTATTTGGAATTGCACATCTAAATTTTCAAATTCGTTATCAAATGTGACTGGAACTTCATATTTCATAGAAATATTTTTAACATTATCAGACTTTTCTTTTACTCTTTTCTCCTGTTTTTCTTCATCTGATTCATCAATAATACCATCAGTTTGAGCAGACTGTTTATGATTGATTTTTAAGTGAGTGTAAAGGTTTGTCTCACGTGAAAAAGTTTTAAGGCAGTATATACATTGTAAGTTACTCTTTCTTTCTGCACTATACTTGTGTCCAGTTTTCTGGATGTGCACAAGCAATTGGTTAGAAGTATTGAATGAAGCTGCACACACATTGCAACCAAAATTTCTATTTTCAACATGTGTCAATTTGTGCTTAACAAGGTAGCCTTCAGTTAATGCAACATAATTACAATAGTTACATTTTGGGAAATGGTAATGAGGTGGTGGTTCTACACCATGTTTTGTGTATAAATGGTGCAAAATGTAATTTCTTTTAAGTGATTTCAAACCACAATATTCACAAATATTTGGGATGGGCTTTTCATTATGTATATCTACTAAATGGCGTCTAAATTTGTAATATGAAGTAAAATGTATGGCACGTCCAGGTGTGCCACAAATAAGGCAAATCCAGGGACCTTTAACATTTTCTGCTCCCATTGCTATTAACTTTGCAGCTTCTTTTGAATCAATAACATCAGTTTCATATGTGAAGTCTGGTGGTTCAAGTTTGGGCTTTACTTCTTTTTCTTCATTGAAAACATTTGTAGGAGTTTTAGGTTTCTTGGGTTTACCAGGAGTATTTAGTATTTTCAGCTTGATGTTTTTATTGCTTTTAACCAAATGGGGATATTTTTTTAGTACTTCACTTATTATTTTTGCATGGTCTAACTTAGGTTTAGTTCTGTCCGTTTCCTTTGGTTCTATGGTTTTCTGACCATCATTGTCTAAAATTTGATCAAAAAGTTGACTAGCATCCTTTTGTTCATCTCTATGGTGTATTGAAATTGACGATGGAAAACTATCTTCAGAAATATTTTCAGAGGGATCATCTTCAAAAATGTTTTCATTGATTGTGATCTTCTTGCATTCTACAATGTCAAGAGTAGATGTACCATGCATGAATCTTTTTGTACTGGACGATTCATCAAAAATACCTCGTTTTTTAGATGAATAACGCTTTACAGTTTCAGGATGCACCATTAAAGGAGTTGAAGTATATGATATGGTGGTGAATGAGTTATCAAAGACATTGTCCCCGTCTAATTCCTCTGGTAGTTCATACCTTGTTGGTCGAGGTTCTTTTAAGGTTTGTTTCCTATTATTCATTACTGGATAATCCACAGATTCTACATAGGAGGAAGACCGTTGAGTAGCATTGTTTGCTACATTTTCTACTTTGTTTAGAGTTTTCTCAACATTTTGTTTTTTATTTTTATGTATTACTGCACTATTCTCAAAAGCTTTACTGTAAGAGCGTTTTGTAGGCATAAAACTAGTTGAAGCCACAGCCGTTGATGACTTTGAAAGCTTAGACGAGTCAAATGTTTTAGAATAGGATTTAATATTACGGTAATCATGAGTTAGTGCTGGTCTTAATGGTTGGTTACGATGAGCTTCAAGTAGTTTTGTTAACACAGGCATATTCATAACCTGTGATGTTTGATAGAGTTTTTCCAGTAACTCTGGTTTAAATTCAAGTTGCCCTGTGTACATAAAGTTAACTATTGGTACAACCACGTCTGCTTGCAAATCATCCGGCATAACTAAACAATCCTCGTACATCTCGCATGTTCTTTCAAGAAGTTCAAAATACTCAGTGCAAGCGCTTAGAACTAATCTATGTACCTTAAGTTGTGCATTGTCTTGGAATTGCAGTGTGAGATCGCAGTAGTCGGTACGATTGAAGAAATGCTTTAGCCGCTGAAGGAAATATATTCCCCAGTTGTCCACTTTCACTTGTTTAATATCCGTCATTGTGAATGTTGTATTTACCGCTACATTAAAGATATTATATGCTTGTTTATCAACTGTTTACATATATTATTAACAATAGGATTCTAACAAACTATGGTAGCAATCGATCGACATTATTTTTGTCGCGTAAATTCTCAAGAACTTAGAAGAATATATCCCTGACTCAGTTACTTATTTTCACTTGAATTTTGCGCCACATTGTTTAGGTTATCATTTTTATGAAGGTGTCAATAAAATCACGAATATTACTATAAAGCAACGCGAAAATATTTCTATTTCAATCTAAGTTTCACACGAAACAAGAGAAAATTACTCCACCAAAAACGACTGAAGTTGACAGGTTTAACGTAAGATGGCGGTAAAAGTTGTCCCATTTTAGAGAGACGCTAGTGGTAGCGTTGTAAAGTCAGCAAAGTATCTTTTATTACAAATAAAAAATAAATTACTAAGATATTGTTCAAGTTTAGGACATAACAACGGTTTAATATAATATAACGAAAAAGAGAATCGTAGTAATTAATAAACGATTTATTGAGAAACTAGATTTAATAAGTACATATTTTGTGAGTAATTAAATAAAGTGGCGCCATCTGCTATAACTTTCTTAGGACTATTGATTGGCTCGTGGCCGCGTTCTAATTCAAAGTTCAGATCATAGAGTACATTTATACTTAATCTGCAAAAAGCAAGGTGACGCATCACAACGGTACTTTGCCTTTCTATTAATATTTATCTATTCACAAGATAACCAACAGATGGCTCTGAATCTTCTAATCCTACGTGTTTTTGTAAAAATGTGTTTTTATGTTATAGATACAGTATTTTGAGTACTTCACTAATACAAAATTTTGTAATGTGTTAAGTAGCCTGTAAATGTAATGTTTAGAAGTTGAAAAGAGTTCATAACGCTGCTGTAATGCGGGGTGACAATGTCCTTAAAATATTTTGTTACTATATCTCAGCTTTTAGCCAGCACTGGGCATTTGAACTTTGGAAACCACAGGTCACTCGCGTACTATGAAGTTAAAGCAAGTGCTGTGAGTGCCATTGCGGTAGCTAAGTGCTCGAGCATGAGTACCTTTGACAATGTTTAATCTTTTACATATTTTACTTTTAGATATTTATGTTTAATCATACCTAAGACCGGTTTAAACAGTTTACAACCTACGTCACGGAATGAAACATTAGCACACATTTAATCAGATTACGGATCTCCAATAGGCACGATTTATTGACTAAATTGGCTTCGACAACCCACTTTTTGCCTTTCCGGGAGTTAGAACATGACGAGTGATCACAGGAAGGAAGGGACTGGCAGATTCGTAGGCCACTACCACGCGTAATGTAACTAGTGACTTTGTTCATTGAGAAAGTATTAAAAAAACAGTTTTGAGTTGTCTAAACTAAAAATGTATTAATTTGATTCTATAAATTGTATTTTATGGATAGAGTAAAAAAATACAAAGGTATGTCTGTTACTTATTTATGTGTTTATAAAGAGGATTTATTTGTTACTTGTTAGTTACAGTTTCAACTGTATTTTAACGTATTATATATTTTTTTAACAGTTTGTGTATATCGCAGACTCGAAATACAGTATAATACTGTCAATGCGCTTCTTTGTATAAAGTTGGTTGTAGATGTCCATGTGCTGCAGTAACCGCTCATCATCAGGTGAATAAGGCTCTATTAACAAGTTCGTTAAAAGTAAAAATTAAAGCAGCAGCTTGTAAATGCTGACAGGTATTGCTGGGCAAAAGTTTCCTCTCAAATATTTGGGACAATTTTGGCACCGGTAAGAAGTCATCACGCCGCTCGAGTGCGAGATGGCGGACTAACGTCTTCGAAATATTTTTTTTAATTATTTCACTTATGTGCCGGTTTCCTCAGGATGATTTCCTTCACCGCAGAGCATGTGGTAAATTCAGTATTGAAAATCGCTTTTAGCAATTTTAGTGGTGTGCCGGGGATCAATTCAGGTCAGTTCAGGATCCAGGTCACTATGAAATTAAAGTTGGTGCTAGACTCCCTTTCCGATTTCCTACCACTGATCGCCAAACATTCATACATCCTCATAGTTCTCAGAAAGCGCTCTCAGCTTAGGTGGGTTATGATTATGATGCAGAGCTAATAAAGAATAAGTGCAGGAAGAGAAGCTGATAAAGGAAAACTTATTTAACAAATCTCTTTCCCATAACTTATTTCCTGTATAAACGATTGAACAAAAGACTTACCATACATCCGCTTCGCACCCATAGCTACCAACAAACACTCTAATTACCTCAAAACCTTAACTTATGAAGAAACCGAATATTTACTATATTCCGTAATATAACCGTATCCTTATATATTACCTTGCATTCGTATTAAATTCTCACCTCAATCAAAATCATCGCTCAAACACACAGATCTCGTATTCTTCCACTATACTTTTGTGAAAAATAATAAACCAAATTACGTTGTAATAATATAACAGTTGATTTAGAGAAAGCTAATTGTATATATCTAGGCTATTTTTCACTTGATAATCCAAAAATCTGTCCTCGAGGGAGCACTTTAAACTAGCTTCTCATCAAGTAAGAGTTTAGTCACACTTGATGTCTACTTGGCCGTGTTCTACCTCAGCGACAACCTCCGAATTCTATGGAAAGTTGTTAAATGCCCAGTAGTGACGTAAGTGTACGCGCAAATACAGAGGCTCGTCCATAGACACTCTAACCATTAATCCACACGGTCGTAGGTCTTACCTTACCTAATCGTCTGCTTATAGTCAGTTGCGGGACTTAGGCCTCTGCCACTAGTTGGATTTTTCATAATCGCCACGCACGACAAGTGGATTGGCGATCACAGTACTAGATACTTCGAACTTTAGACGCTGCTGCCCGTCATCCGTCTGCTTAATTTTGGTCTGGTCATTTTAGTGATAATTTGTAATTGAGATTTTTTATATACGTGGGAAAATACCTTCGCCTTCGCGGAGGCAAGGTCGTTACTACGGGCTTGCACCGACTCAAACTCTTCGGTGTTCTCCTTCGCCGCATGTCAACCAACGGTGGTCTTCCTCGGGAGAGAACACTTCTTTCTCCTGGATGAGCGCGTCGGAATACGGACGCACTTTCCTACTAGTCCCAAATCCCACATGTGTCTTTCGGACTTCACACGGACAGATCTGTAATATATGTTTATTTCATTTTATCTGCTATGTGGCAACAAATAAAGTTTGTTTTTTTATTTTTAGAATATAGGCTAAATGTGAATGTATAATACGTCTAAACCTTCGTCATAAAATGTTCTAAATGATAGTGAAAACCATATTGAAATTCATTAAGAAGTTATAAGTGAAAATACACAGACATCCGACGGTATTATTTATTCCTGTGACCGTGGATTGCTACTCTTATACTTATTGTACTATAATTAAATATATTACATACCCTTCCAGTCACAGTTCCAAACACAGTCCTAGTGCTGATTTTGAATCACCTGCATATTATATATCAATATACGAGTGTGTATATCGTATTACATATCTCGTATCATGTACATATGTATATTCATATTTTATAATATATTAATAATGACTTGCGTACAACCTTAACCCTTACTCACTGGTCATGATTTCCTCTGCGACTTGGTTGCCTGGTAGAGGTCGCTTCTAAGTCATAAGGCCGCAAATTGAACCTTTGTATATTTTTTTTAAGTTTCTTTTTTCTGTTTTTGCTAATTAGTGTACAATAAAGTTTCCGCATGACTACAGGTCAGGACTCCAACAAATGAGGGATTCTTCTATAACCAACTGTAGTATGTGATTGTCACTCAAGGAACTTTAATCCCCAATTTGTATCGGTTCTACTTGTTACAACGGGACGTATTAAATTGAGGTTCGTTATCTTCGCCTGTACCACTACTAAATTAACTCTACTAAATATATATTTCTACTAAATATTTATCTACTAATAAAACAAATCTGAATTTGTAGAACCCAAATCTCACAGACTAGTCTGGAGACGGGGAACAGCATCACAGAATAACTAATAGTTCTCAGTGGAAGTTTTAGCAGGCGGTAGATTCCTTCTCTGCCTAGGAATCATCTTATTTGGTGCCACACTCTTATTCATTGCTGTCGCCAAACAGCAGTGTAACAACTGTTGTGTTCCGGTTTGAAAGGTATAGAGAGACATTATAATTAGGAGCTGTGAGGCATTTCATTTTAGTCCCCAGGGTTGACAACGCAACTGCAACCGTTGTAAATTGCCGTTGGTTTTAGGTATCCATGGGTTGCAGTAGCCACTTACCATCAGGTGGACTGCTAGCTCGTTTTTCCCCCCTTTCCAAAAAAACCAACAACCAAAAGCAGCGTGGTGATGTTGAAGGGTTTGCTCATACAACCCATTACACATTTAAAGACGTGTTTGCCGGTTCACTGTAAACTGTTCAGCAGTAGGTTTAAATGGGCTGCTGATGAACAAAAAGGATGTAGAAATTTACTTATCCCACGTAATGATTCATCGACACGACTGGAAGAAACTAAAGTGAAAAGATTGTCATTTGTAATGTCATCATCACCAGCCTGTATGTAACCTGGAACAGGTCTACTGCCAGACATAAGTCTCGCCTAAGGTAGCAATAGCACAGTTGCAGATGGATTGCTGGTCGCAACATCCGCCATTCTCAAACAATGCTTGTACAAGTAAGGGAAAAAATTACAATAACAAACCATTTCTTCACCGTCATTTATTTTCCTATGTCAAAGAATAAAATATTTGTTTTGTCAAGTACTACCTAACTTTTCATCCAAATACCAACATCAGCCGAACGTCGCGCTTCTTGCTAACCGACAAATGAGACTCTGGCGACCTACTGATTACTGAAAGTCCATACGAATTTGCCGAATAAGAATTCCTCAGACTAGTGATTGGGAGCAGTATCACATGGCACTAATAGAAAAAGAGTTTTATTAAAATTCTATTAAAATGAAATTTAATTACTGATTCTCGCTTTCATCCCAAATTCAAATGTAATGGAATAGTTAAACCAATCATTAAACTGTTTCGACGATAGGTGTTGATGTATTATTAAAAATTAGTTCTTTATGAATAAAATATACATAGTTTAAATTTATTTTAACAGTGTTCAAAATAACTGTAACATACGCGAAAATGAATCGAGGGTTTAAATTTATAAAAAAGTTTTGAATTAAGCATGCAATTTGTAGAGATAATATTCGTAACGTATTGTTACTGGCGTTACATGATGTATGCTCGTATGATTAGGATATTCTCGTAAATAATATTCATGTTATGACGTAGGACAGAATATTTGGTCACCCTACGGCGAATCATAGCGGTATCATGCTGTCTAAGCTCTGAATACAATACTTAGCGACTTACTTCACTTCAAGCTTTATGCGTTAATCTCGACTACCCAGTGCTCCTTGACGAGGCAAGAAAAGAAGCGTGAATCTGATGGTGATTTGCCGTAGGCCGCCCCGCCCAGCTGACGCCCCGCCCACCGCCGTTGGGCGGTTGAAGCCATCTCTAGCTGATTCTCATTCTATTCAGTTTGGAGCCAACCTTTAAGGGAGGAGGTCTTGTGTAGAGCTATTTATTATCGCGTGGCGTAAATAGTTTCTTATTATTTGCAAGCAGCCGGCTTTTATTCGGTATGTATATTTTATAAATATTTTTGATATTATTCGTAGAAACAGTTTAAGTACCTCATTATATCAATTGATTAAGTTAAGTATTAAATTCGTTTAGACATACTTTATTACATGGTTCTTTTTTATTTTTTTGCATGATTTTAGTATATATTGTCGTGTTGAAAAAGAAACCATTCTATTGTTATGATACGAGAAAGCTTAAGAGGTACTTATGATACTTTGTCGTATGACACATTTGCAGTAAGTACAGTAAATAAGTGAGTAAAATAAACCATTTGTCTTTTCTTAAGTAATAACAAATATTCTTAACGAATTAAAGAAATAAGTATAATAAAGTTAATTAGGTAAATAAGTAGTTTATTTTTATGTCAATTAACTAATTACTATTTTGGTGCCTTTGTGTATAAACAAATGTGTGAAAAGTTAAATACTAGGTAAGTATTATTTTTTTACTAGATTGCAAGTTTAAATTGAAAAAACCACACAACAAAGAAATTTCAAAAAGGGTTTTCACTAACGAAATAAATAATAATCTAAATTAAAAATAAATTCATTTGAATGGGAGAAACAAAATATTAATTGTAGCTGTTAATGTAGTAAAAAATTACCGTCCATTGAGAGATAGTAGGGGACTGCCTAGTAACTACTACATAAGTGAATTTTGGTATACTCAAGTTTCAGCTAGAGATGGAATATGAACTATACTTTTTAAGGCATCATTAATACGAAGTTTGAATTTCGCAAAACCAAAAATTGTTAAAGTGTTTTCATTTTATAGCATTTCGCAATATTTTCTTCGCACCGATAGATACCCGCGAAACCGCTTCATCATATTCATCAATAATATTATGCATCGAGTTCCCGCACATTTGGATATGTCGTCGCCTCGTGTAGTGGAAGTCGTCACACACGGCTTATGCTGTACGAGATATTTATACTCGAGAATTTTCCTTCCCGTCGGATCTCGGTTCTAGGAGCCATACTGCCACTTTAGTTTACTGATCCATAAAGCTACGTCGGTTAATTTTGCTATCGAAGTCACCGTTTCAGATTCTATCTCTCAAAGAATCGTAGTATAGCCAGCTGAGCAACTTTGAGTATTTCCGTATACGGACTGCAGTGAAGGACCGTGTCTCAGTTCGGGAAGCCATTATTGAGACGGGGAACTCTTGGTCGTTTCGCTGAAAATTCCTTTACTTATTTCACTCTCGGCTACGCAACGTGCGATTTATCCGATCAGGCGATGTAACCGAGAAGTGACAAGCTTATCAAAGTCTCGGTGGCGGAGTGACTAGTCATAGGAGAACGTTCTTCGGACGAGATATCGTTTATAAATAAATTTTATATGTAATGTAAATAAAAGGCCTCGGTTTGCTCATCACTAATAGTGGTCGGCTCTAACGATGTCTGATCCTTATATACTAGACTAATCCATACCGCTATATTACTTTTGTGCTCATCGCCATGATCGTAGTGAAACTATTTTCCGAAGAACGGGTGTGGTCTGTGAACTATTTCTTTCTTTTCCTATATACCGTTCTCGGGCCAAACCCGCAAAAAATTCAGCGGCATCCTTGCTTAGCAATGAGACATTTACAGGCTTCCTTTTTACTTTACCTTTTATGTCTTTTCATAGTAACGCCCCAAACAAATAAAATTACCATTTTGCGATCAAAATCGAGAAGTCTGTAACGTGCCGCCTGTAATCGGTATTTTAAGAAAATCAAAATATCGAAAAATTTATTTATAAATTCAACAGTAGACAGTATTTTGCAAAAACCTTATTCAATATTTTTTTTAATCATATACGAAAATTAAATTACCAAGTCAACGAGATAGCTTTCAAAATCACGCGTCCTACCTATCGCCAAAGCTGGTATTTCTTGAAAGCGTATCAACCTAAGATCGTACAGAAACAATATTGTATATGTAATGTATTTATCAATTAATAACAACCCCCCGCGACTTTGTCCGCGTAGTTTCCTAAGAAAGTATACTTTACCAGGATTAAAAAGTAAGTTTAAGTAAGTAAGGTAAGTTTCATGCTAAATTACACCAAAATCCGTTCAGCTGTTATCGTGATTGAGCAACAAACATCCAAACGCCTAAATAGACTTCCACGTTAAAATATAAGAAGAAAATAGGTATGACTTCATATGTGTAAAATTTACGTTGACGATTTGACAGACACAGCTAATTTTTAAATATTCTGAAACATAAAACGGTCGTGTAGCTGGGAATCAAAATCATAGATAAAACATTTCACCGAGTTATAGTTGTCAGAGTTCATTTAACGTTTTTAAATAATTGCCAAAATAATATTAGAAGGGTACAAGCCAGTGCAATTACAGGTTGTGGGGTATTCAGTCTTAGTCCTCAGTGATAAAACGCACTTCTTAACTTATTTGTTAGAAGTTAGTTGCAGTTGTCCATATGCTGGAGTAACCATTTACCTTAAGGTAGACTGTTAGGCATAAATAATAAACAATTTTACATAACGTAACAAACAAAAGATTGTAACTACTCCTATTACGGCTCGACCACTATTAATACTATGACAGTGCTCCTATCAAAATCTGTCAACAGGTTTAGGAGGGTATGTGTATTTAGATAACCATACCTACTGTCCAGCTCCTTAAATAGGTGGCTTGAGATACATATTGTTTCTTCAAAGCCCAGTAGAAACGCTGTAATAAAAGTCCTCTACATTTAGATCTTTTGGATTCCATGTTATGATTATTCATGACTGCTGCCCACCTATTTTAAAAGATAGCGTGAAGATATTAATTTACAATATGTATAGTAATACTAACTAATTAATCCAGCCCATATTGTGATGTGGCAACATCTACGTCCTGACAAGTGAAACACAAGAATGGCAGACATTCATTCAGGAAATGACTTCTCAAGATGGCGCTGACGGATCTATATCAATAGCTAGTTACCTTTTTTTTATGGAAAAGCCGACAAACGAGCAAGCGGTTCACCTGATGGTAAGTGATTACCGTCGCCCACGTACATCTGCAACACCAGTAGTGCTGCGGATGCGTTGCCGGCCTTTAAGGGTATTTGGGAGAAGGAATGGAGGATGAGGAGTGGGATGGGGAGGGGTAGTGGGCCTCCGGTTACCTCACTCGCCGAACGAAACGCAGAAACACAAGATGCCTCTACTTCACTATATTCTACTACTGGTATTCTGCGAGGCCGTGGTACCAATCCGGTCGAGCCGGCCCATTCGAGCAGCAGCAAAAGCCGCCGCTTGGCTCTACCATGTTTAAAGATGGGACCTGGGATCTACCCTTTTCCTTTGCACCTTCATCTGCCATATTGTATTGAAATCTTTGTCCAAATTTTGTCGAGGGGTCATTGTTATAGGTATCAAGACAATGAAACTCACTGCCTCCTGTAATACCTGTAATGAATATATATCCTAGATGTTACTCGGTCCTCCAAGAAACTCAATAGTGAATGTTTCTCGAAATCCGTCCACTTATCTAAAAATTTGTGGGGTGGGTGATTTTAATACTTAAACTTAAAAATTATTGTAAATAATTTTAAATCGCATATTATAATGAAATATCTTATAATTATGCAAAATCTAATTATTCTATAATTTAAATCCGAAATTACAATTTAAAACTCAGGAATGTAGTGAGAAACTGAAACAAGAAATTGAATTTTTAACAATTATCCTATAACTTCTAGAAATGTACAAACATGTAATTTTATTTGCAGTCATATGATACGGACACTTTTGCGCGAGAGTGGAACTCGGATTAGTATTAATTACTCTATGAACTTTGGTTTGACCAGTATGTTTTGTCATTACAATTAGATTAAAATGGCACGTTCGAAATATTAAAAAGAAATAATACAAATTATATCAACCAGTATGTTAATGAAGCTCAGGAGTAATATGCTAATTTCCGTGGGAGAGCTCGTCAAACTTTTTAATCTCATGTGACGTCTCCCCCTCGCCACCCAGCTCTGTTGTCAGAGGGATGATTGAAAGCCGCTCATTTGTATTTTTATTACTTTTTAATTTTTTCGCATTTTCTCAAGTGCCTCCATTTTACATTATGTTTGCTTGATTGTATTCGTAATGTTGTCACAAGTGAATATTGGTTTTTACATAAAATTAAAGGTAAACTTAGTTTTAACCTATTATAATTATAATATAACGCAAAATCTTATAATTAATGTCTTAAATTTGATAAATCGAAATAGATTTACACATATTCATGTAGAATAATTATTATAAATAATCATTATATACATATTTAAACATTAATGATTCGGATACAAACATGTATATGTATAGTTTGCTCCTAGTGGAATCCGAACCCCAAACCTCAGCTTCTCAAATTTTACCGTTACCGAGAGTCAAGAACATTATTATGTCTTATGGTTTTTTAGGTCATAATACTTTGTAGAATAATTATTCTATATTGGTTATTCCTTTTAGGTACTTTCTTGTATCTGCAAAATTATTTTGGGTATTATATTGACGTATATACATAGTATGTTCTTTAGAGAGTTCATGATAAATGACCATAATAATAATAATTACTTTATTTTTGTCGATGAAGAAAGGTCTGTATTTTATTATAATTATTTTTAAATGTATTTAATGTACACTCCTATCGATTAATGTTATACGAATTTGTACGCAGACTCCTTGAACCTGATCCTGTCATTGTATTCATGTCATTCAATGCTACTGTAATATGATATACATGCACATGTTAACTGGAGTCTTCTATATTCCTATTTCAAATTTGTTTTCCGTGTTTGTAAGTAAGGGGCCGAACTTAGGTTCAAATAACTTTAGGCCTCATGGGTCTCATAGTTTGATATTTTTTATTTATCTGTACGCTTTTAAGCTTTTAAATACTTAAATAAAAATTTTTACTAATAAAAGTTGCCTTTATGAAAAAAAAGCATTACGTGTACTGAACAGGCAATTTTTAAGCTGTGTATAGATTTGCGTGCGCAAAGGCTAGGTAATAGATACCTATATATTGTTACATAGGCTACTAGTAATCAGTAATAGGCTAGGTAATAGGTATCAGTGTATTGTTACATATAGGCGTCACATGTCTTCGACAATCTGAAAAAGTATATATAGTATGTTTAGCAAGCAATTCGTCCCTATAAACCCAACTACCTAATTTGATAAATTCATGAAACGGTGACAGCTTGGCATTTGTCACCTCCTCGTTACACCAGAACGAATCGAGTTTGTGGTGCGAATTACGTCTGTGGCATTTAACGAATGAACTGTCCCTTCCCTAGTTTTGGTGGGATATTTCCAACGAGTATATGCATTTCAATTCCAAGTATGTTGTACATAAGTTTTACCTTGTAGTTAAAATATTTACTGATGCTGTCTTTATGACTTGTACTGACTGGCTTTTACTGAGTAATAACGAAAAAAGAATTTAGTATAACTCCTTCACATTTTAATCAAAAGCTTCATTTAGAATGCGACAATGAAATGAATTTGTACTGGAAATGTCTCGTTTTCTATGGATGGAAAAGGGTTATTGCATTGACTTTTTTACTTGATAATGTCTAGAGCCGACTGACTTTGACATATTGGACTGAGTTCTAAACGCTAAAAGCTTTTGCCTGTTCAGAAATCAACCAACATAATTATCACAGACAACTAATAAGGGCTTTTAGTATTTTATGCTGTGTCTCATTCTCTTAATTTTTAATTTACTGTAGAAGATTGATACACAGAAACAATAAGTTTGCAATGTGATTTCTCATATAAACAATTAAGACTAAGTGTAATCTATCTATATTAAATAGTACAGAATCGACGACCGCGTGGCTTGGTCCTGGTTCGGTTGAGACAAAGTTCGAATCCCAGCCGAAGCCAATGTTCGAACAAAACCACAAATTATTGGTCTGCAGTGTTCCGTGTCTATGATACTGCATCTGACCCTCCTTCGATCTTATCGCATTGCGTTACATTGGATACGGGAAAGTAAAGAATAGTGAGGGCCTCTGTGTTCACGCGTACACTTACGGCACTATATTTAGAATATATAGTAATCGGTAGTTGTCGCCGCGGTGGAAATACGACCACGAGAACATCAAGAGAACATCATCGTCAAATAGTAATAATTGCCAGGTCTTAATTCACGAGGAATAGAAAAAAAAAACATCGTTTTGCATTATAACCATAAATATATTGAGATCCAAATTTAGGTAGTGACGGGGTGAACAATCATCCTTCCCTAACAGTTTTCACCCCATTCTTTATGTAATACGAGGTTACGTACTAATATCATTATAACACGGTGCGAGGGGCAGCAATATTTCACCCTCGAACTCGAAGCTTTTTAGTGATTTTGTCCTCTAACCGATAATTTTATTCAATAAATGTGAGGTATTACATCGTGTCGTAATTATTTTCTGGAAGTGGTGTCGGGTTTGAACAACCATTAAATTGCATACAATATTCTTGTCGATGGACTTACTTCATAATTCTACACCTGCTTTTCACCGCGGTTTCGATCGCGTTGAATTCTGGATAGCAATATAATTTTAGTGAAAGGGCCGTGACCTGGCCTTACTTTAGTATCTAATGTGGCGGCATAAGAGAATCCGCTACCTCGTCATCCTGCGAGTGTCGTGTCATCCTTCGGAATTACCATCTCATGTATGTCAGAAATAAATGTTCTAGACTTGGGACGAGTAACGGCAGCATATTATTTGCGAAAACGTCAACCCGCCTACCAAGTGTGGTGTGGCCCAATATTGAGACAACACTACAGAAGAAAGAAGATATTCTAAGAATGGAAATATCACAAAGAAAACTATGATATGAATTATAACACCTAGTTCTGTCTCTTAATACTTGTAGACTTTTAAGTTGTCTCGTGTAAAACATAGCGTTTGGTTGGCGGAATTACAAGAATGCATCAGAGGGTGTCGCAGAAGTCGATTAATGATAAATATGCTTAGCGTATATACTAAACGCGAAGCCGTGGTAGTCTAGAGGCCAGGGTGTTCGCTTTAGTTTAATAAGCGCGAGTGACCTGGGTTCGATTCCCGGTGCCAGCACCTCTAAAATTGTTAAAAACAATTTTAAATACTGAATTTACGACGCATCGCAGGAAAACAACAGGTGAGCGAGTGGAAACAATCGAAAACGTGAAATTTAGGGCAGCTGAATTTAAGCGAGGCTACACCAGCTTGGGAGACGATGAACGTTCGGGACGGCCAAAAACTGCAACCTTTGACGATAACGTCGCTAAAGTTCCCAATGGTGCTAAACGAGCATCGAATTAAAGTGTGAGAGATAACAGAGGCTATGAATATGTCTAAAGAACGTGTTCGTCACATATTGAATCAAGATTTAGGCATGAGAAAGCTGTCCGCGCGTTGGGTCCGCGTTTGCTCACATTAGACTAAAAACATATTTGAATTAACATTTCCAACGCTATGTTGGCGCAGTTTTGGCGCCATAAAAAAGAGTTTTGGCGCCGATTAATAACTGTAAATGAAACATGGATACAACATTATACGCCCGAAACAAAAATACAGTCAAAACAGTGGACTGTGAAGGGGGAATTGGCTCCAAAAAAAGCAAACACTGTTTTTTCGGCAGGGAAAATGATGGCGACTGTACTGAATAATCGTAAAATTATCTCTATTTATTATCTTCAAACAGGAAAACCCATTACAGGAGCATATTACGCATTATTACTTGACAAGGTAAAGGCAGAATTAGCGGAAAAAAGAATTCTGTTTCACCAAGACTATGCGCCGTCTCAGTGGTTGCCAAGGCGAAAATCATTGAAATACGGTTTGAACTGCTTGGTCAAACTCCTCACTCACCAGATGTAACCTCAAGAGACTTATTTTGTTCCCTAATCTAAAAATTACGCTCGGAGGACAGTGGTTTTCATCAAATGAGTAGGCCATTACCTTCGTAAACAATTATTTTGCAGAGAAAGACGCCGAGTACAGTTTAAACGGGTTAAAGATATGGGAGCATTGCTGAGCGTAGAAATTAATTTAAAAAAAAAACTTTCAGAACAACCGCGTAATGGAAAATATTTTGAGAACATGTAAAGTCCGCCAACTCGCACTGTAGCAGCGTAGCGGACCGGCTCCAAAATCCTCTCAGATCTTGAAAAGGAGGCCTTTGCCCAGCTGTGGACATTTACTTTTCTTATAACTTCTCTTTAATTTCTTCACTTAACCGATTCCGTTTTTTTTATTTACAGGCATTAACAACTTTACTTTACTTTATGCTTATCATCTTTTTATGTCTTCCTGACCGATTTCGACCACAATAATAACTTCCGAAATACTATCGGCAGTTGTCAACCCGGCAGGGGATATTATTGTGCCGCGCAAACATGAATAGTTATGCGGTGAGATCGGAGGAAGGGACAGATGGAATGATAGAGACACGGCAACACAAAACAGACAGACAGTTTTGACTTTGAGTCCCTAACACCAGAAGGCGGTTGCTTAACCCCGTCATATGTATTTTTTATTCTGAGCAATAACAGAAAAGCCACATTTCGATACCGTTTACACTTTCTTTTGGCAAAGAGTGGGAGCGGAAGTAAAGAATAGCGCCAACCCTGTCTGACCATGGGTATCGTAAAAGGCGACTAACATCTGTACGATATTACCGTATGGTAGCGGTAGAAGAGAAACTGCCATCCCGCCTCGTCCTGTGGGTGTCGTAAAAGTCGACAGTGGGAAAAAAATTATTAGGAGATGGGCAGCAGCATCTTCCTGCGTTAGAGCAAAAAAAAAACTGCCGTTGCCAACCCGCTCGCCAGGCGTGGCAACTATGGCAAACCCCCCCTATGATGAGGCTGCAGTCTACAACTGATGCGTCAGCATGTCGGCAACTGAATATTCAGATCTCTAAATGTATGAGGCAAGACATATGCAAATTTAATACAGCTTGTATTGAAAATGCGACAGAGCCGAAAAAAGGCTCCAAAGTCTTCGCCAGAGATCTGTCTATCGGAAAGAGCCAACTGACCAAGTTGGCAGAACCGCTTTCTGTTATTTCCGCTGGTGCCAAGATTTTGAGTGAGATCGAGAGATTTTACGGACAGCTGTACACAACGTCGTTGAAACCACACACTGATGTGAGTAACGACCCCAGAGCCAAGCTTATCCGACATTATTCCGATAACATCCCGGACGTCAGTCTGAGCGAGATTAGGATGGCTCTCAAACAGCTTAAAAACGGCAAGACGCCAGGTGAGGACGGAATTACAGCTGAGCTTCTGAAAGCGGGAGGACAACCGATACGTGTAGTCCTTCAGAAGCTGTTTAATTCCGTCATTCATGGCGGTGTTACGCCGAAAGCGTGGAGTAGAAGCGTGGTTGTCCTATTCTTCACAGTCTATTGAAGAATTATAGACCGATATCGCTTCTAAGCCGCGTCTACATGCTGTTTTCGAGAGTCAACTCAAATCGTCAGTCTGTCTGTCTGAAGTGTTTGTACAATCAGGCTACAATGTCTATCCGAGTACAGAATCAGAGTACGGAACCAATCCAACCGCAGAAAGGTGTAAGACAGGGTGATGTCATATCCCCGAAACTCTCCACCGCTGCATTGGAAGATGTTTACAAGCAGCGGAACTGGAAAGGATACGGTATCAACATCAATGGCGAATACATCACTCACCTTCGATTTGCCGACGATATAGTTCTTATGGCAGGATCGCTGGAGGAGCTTAGCACTATGCTCAATGATATAATGAATATCTTAAGATGAACATGGACAAGACGAAGATCATGTCTAACATCCATGTCACACCAATACCGGTTGCTGTTGGGAACAACAAGCTCGAAGTTGTAGACGAGTATGTATACCTGGGACAAAATGTCCGATTAGATAAGTCCAACTTCGACCAAGAGGTCAATCGACGAATCCAACTCGGCTGGGCTGCGTTCGGGAAACTACGTCATACCTTCTCGTCGAGTATACCACAAAACTTCAAAAGCAAAGTATACAACCAGTGCGTGTTGCCAGTGATGACATATGGTACTGAGTCATGGTCCTACACTGCAGGCCGGATGAGGAAGCTCAAATTTGTTCAGCGCGCTATGGAAAGGGTTATGCTTGGAGTTTCTCTGCGCGATAGAGCAATGATGATATCCGCTGCAGAATTAGGCTAACCGACATAGTCGCAAGGATCAGCAAGCTGAAGTGGCAATGGGCCGACCACATATCTCGCAGAACCGACAACCGTTGGGGAAAAAAGGTTCTCGGGTGGCAGCCACGTACAGGCAAACGCAGTGTGGGACGACCTCCCACAAGATGGAGTGACGACCTGCGCAGTGTTGCGGGAAGTCGATGGATGCAGGTGGCTCAGGACCGAGCTTTGTGGCAATCTTTGGGGGAGGCCTATGTTCAGCAGTGGACTTTTAGTAGGCTGAAATGATGATGATGATCTGTCTGCATCTTGTTGACTTTGGAACATTTTTGATTATGAATTAATTAGTTAAAATTGCAAATGCGTATTTCTATATAGATTTCTGTGCTGTGTTTCTGAACATTTATGTCGTACTAAATCCTAATCAAAATTCATACAGTATATATAAATTAATAAATAAAGAATGAGTGAACAACAATAGGTTAATCTTAAGATTAGCCTATATGTTGATCTGGGTCTTAAACTAGCTGCATACCAAAATTCATGTAAATCCTTTAAGTAGATTTTGAGTGCAATGCGAAAAAATAGAAAATCAAATCGAAAAAATCACTGATTTGGCTTCAGTATCACTCATATAATTTTTTCAATACCATCCTTTCCAAAAATTAATTTTCTACGGATTTACTATATATGTAGATAAGTACTGTTGTGCGATAAATTGACAAGGTAGTAATTTGATCAAAATTTATCAGACATAGTACGTAGTAATAGTTGGTATTCTTTACCTAGTATCAAAAATGTTATTGCATGAACGTAAAAGATCAGAAAGCCTAGCGACAAGGTACTTGGCATTTGTTGTAATTCACTCAGGGTTATTTTACTATACAATAAGATTGCGGTACATTTTAGATTCGTTTAATAAGTGCACTACTGGTCGTGAAGCTTCTCTTAGTTGCATCTATCTGTCACCAGCCAGTATAATTTACATCTAGCATAATTAAGATGGTGATTCCGTCGAGTATCGTTACATTTATATATATTCGTTATATATTTTCGTTAGTCGAATTTTACATTACTTACGGAATGAACGCACATTTATGTGAAACAAACAAATTCGTTTCGATTCTGTTTGTAGCATTGTTAATCAAAAATTCTAAGTCCAAATGTCAACTGTACGTGCAGCGGTGGATGAAACTATATTATAGACCAATAAAGCTCTAGCAACCGAATGTTG
Organism: Bhutanitis thaidina; assembly: GCA_029286595.1. Taxonomy (NCBI): domain Eukaryota; kingdom Metazoa; phylum Arthropoda; class Insecta; order Lepidoptera; family Papilionidae; genus Bhutanitis; species Bhutanitis thaidina. The sequence goes on from JAGSMS010000019.1 coordinate 162,908, forward strand.
GTAGAAAATTCGAACCCAAATCGCATAGCGTAGTGATGAAAAGAGCGTCACTAGTGCGAGGGTGCCGGGACTACTCTTATCATAACATACTTGACGCTAAACATAATTACAATTATATTTTTAAACTTACATTTTGATACAAGTAAATTTACCTACTATACTGCTCTTAGAGTTCTACGTAATATTTATATCTTCTTTCATTATCTTTAAATTAATGTTCTTGTTGTAGTTTGCCCTCTCTTACTCTTTTAGCATTATAATGTTATAAATGGCAAATAATAGATTTGTAGATAAAAGTAATTAGCAGAACACGTCTTTATTGGTCCTTATGAAAGTCCATTATTTATGACATTTTAAGAACTAAATCTTCCACCGATCATATAGTTAAGAGGCAGTTTTGTGTATTTAAGAAGATTTTGAATTTAAGGATCATCATAAATAACTACAGACTATGAGTTATCTTCTCTTTTACTTATTACTATTAAACTTTCTTTTTTCAATAGCATTACTAACGTAATCCTTCATGGTATAGGCGTATTTTCCAGTATTTCAAACTGCCAACGGAATTGAAGGACGGAGCATTTGAAGAAAAAATTGGTACATTTCCCGTTATAAAAAAAATTATTACAAAAAATTATTTAAATTTGTGAAGAAAGTTTTAGGTTATAGTTTTAATTTATTAAAATTTTAATAGAAAAATAAAAAAACACGCAAGTCATTTAAAAACTGAATGTTTGATGAAAATGACGGGAATTAATTAGCGCGGAAGTGGCGTCGAATTCGGCATCGATGTCAGACGCAATTGAAGCTTCTTCCCCTCCACGTGAAACAAATAAAAGTCAAATTAGTTCCTTCTCTCATTCTACTGTTAAAGTAGAATTCATTATACATTTCGTGATCAGTTATACGAATGCTACTTAGATTTATTTTCGTTATTCAACTTTTTTATTAGGGATAGGCTGATGATTCGATTCATATTCGATGTTCGGCTTATTTGGTAAATCCGCCAAATATTCATAAACGTCGGTATAGTTGTTACGCTTAAAATTATTTTATTACTTTCACATTACATAAAATTCCACATGTAAATTATCTATTATATTAGACCTACATCGAAATACGAATTAATTTTTAAGACTACTATTTATAGTAACTTCTCTGAATACCTTACCGGCCTGAAAATATTCCACTGCAGATCATATACCTCTCCTATAACGAATATTTGCCATAATCGCTACGCGCGGCAAGCGGATTATTTGCTTAATTTTGGTCTGGTAATTTTCGAGGTGGTTATTCCACCACCAGTTAGTAGCTATGTCATGGCTTTTCCTTTAGTCGCCCCTGACGACACCCATGAGAAGAAAGGGACCACCAGACTCTTATGCTGATATCACACAGCACCCGGTACCACACTTACTTCTCTGAAAATATCCGTCTAATTCCATTTCTATTAATTGCTTTAGCCTTCTTCAGGTGTGGTTTTTTAAAGCTGATATTAAAGTGTTGTATCTATACCATCAAATAATCACCTTTACTAATAAAAACTAATTTCACTCGCTGTGTGGCTCTCTGGCCAGAATGCCTACTCACTTAGTGATGAATCCCAGGTTGACGCAGGTGGGTATGAGAACCCAGGGCTGCTACCCGCGCACTAATGCTAATGGTCCGTAAAGCTTGTCTGTGAGTTTATAGTTAGTTAGTTAAAGTTTATAGTATTTGGTATACCCATTGTGTCTTAGTTGTCAGTAAGCTATTCGTTATTTTATTTGATTTTCTCTCTTTAATTAACGATTTGTTGGAGTATTTGTTTATACATGTCTGATAATATAATATAATATAAGAATATTGACATCTACAAACTAACATGTTAAAATAAAGAAGATTATATCAAGGAAGAAATTAAGTCTCAGTTTACAAAGGCAACAAATTCAATCCCTCTAGCAGGGAACCGGATATGTCCCAATATAAAATGACGGAGTCCCGCGCCATATTGTTTTGCGCGGATTAATGGCGGCGCTTCCTGTCGTCTCAACGAGGAAAGAATAGCGCTAATTAATCAAAACTCGCCATCGTCTGATTTCCATGGAGACTTTCTATAGACTTTAAGGTAATTCGGTACCACCCGCGAAGTTAGTCCGCTAATGGCTCCTTTTGTGGCATGGCAATCATTTTGGGATTGAATTTTTGTTTGCAGGCTCGCTTCCCGCTTTTATTAACGGTCTCCCTAACAGTGCGCAATAATCCCGTGGAGATTACTGTTTGTAAAGTTATGGAAAATGCGGCTTACTTTTTTTTACAATTTGTTTTTGCTAATTTTATTAAAGCTATTATTATTAGAAATTATAAATATGATATTTTGATTATTAAAAATACACTTCGTAGATATTTAAAGAAAATCGAAGAGTAGGATCAAATGAATGTAGACCAAATCGTTTAACTGAAAATTATGTTATAGTTTGCACAAACGTTAAAGATTACTTCTTTAACGAAGAACCTTTTTTGAAATAAAAATAACCCAGTAACTGTTTAATATAAAATAACTTATCGATCTAGATGTTGGAAAAAGTTACTTTGCCCAATTCTGCACCGAATTTTTAACACAAACGTACGGCCTAGCTTTTGAAGCGTCTTAAAAATTACTGACGGCTCCATATCCACTTTGTACATGCAAAGTATATCACCGCAATTCTGATTCCTTTAAGGCGAATTTAACAAGTCATATAAATGACCACCTTGTTCCACGCGGGAATCGATTCTGTGACCCTCCCTTTAATTGAAATCGCCGCGAAATTCAAATCTATTTTACGTATGTTAAAACGATTAGTTGTAATTTATATTAACGGTGTGTTAATTGGTCGGTAAGCTTTGGCTAGTATACGACCAACTTTTTGGTGGCCTGGAAGTGGCCGCCAAATTGTACAGAAGGTGTTGACTCGCTTTTTTTTCATGTTTTCTGTATTTTTTTTTCTGTGGTGTACAATAAAAGTATTCAATCGTTCATTATTTTTCTTATGATGATATGTTCTCTTGGCCGATTACCAATTCGCAACTTCCGAATAATATGCACGTTTTTCATTTTTTTTCATTTGCATTATTGCCTTCAACTGGGATTTAAACCCAGGGCCTATGACTTTGCAATCAGGTGCACTAACCACTAAGCCACGATTTTTGTTATATTGAAATCCACCAAGAGTTCCGTATTTTGGGACAAAAGTGTAAAAACTTACTGTTATTTATTTGAAAAATATTTGATGATTTATTCCCTGTTACAAATACCTGTGCTCTATAAATTTACTTTCATAAAGGCATCAAACAAACCCCTAAGAAATAATATTGCCTAAGAACATGACGTCTGTAACTTAGCTCTTTACCGAGCCTTTTATTAATAAAACTCCGCGATTTATGCGCCCAACTTTTTAATATTTATAGCCGAGCAATAAATTCTTGACGACGAGTTTTGAGGAGGGAAGGGTTTATTATTTTCCTTGTGGGGGAGGTTTTGTCAGTGAACAAACCTACTTGTTGAATCTACTTTTAAACATTAGTATTTGAGTAACAATTTACATCTTTTTTTTTTAGTGTTTCGTTATCAAATCATCCTCCAGAGGCAGAGGTGGACTCATATGTCCTGCAGTGGACTATTTATAGGCTCATAAGGTAAGTTTAGGGAGATAGAACGCGTGGTTGTCTGGATGGCGAGCCTCGTCGTTAGGTTTGAAGTTTTTTCTCTTAGTTGTCTCTTACGACAACCACGGTAAGTAATAAGATGACAGATTCTTTCACCGCTCAACACAACAACTACAATAGGTAATCTATTTAAATATATAAAAACTGTGCATAACCTAATTACTTGTTTGATTACAAAATTACAAAGTTTCAAAAGTTCATTAAAAACATTTAAACAATTTTAAAGCGATGAAGTGAGTTTATAATGTACAAAACAGCCAGTACTTAACTAAACTATCAAATGCCTACCAGAATTTATCATTTACCTCGCCCCAAAGCTGTGGGCACTTAGAAATCACTTTAAGAGAAGACACCCATTACATTAATTCCATGAGACGTCTGCCACTGACTTACAATCACGTTATTAGTTGTAGACAAAAGAGGGGGGAGCGGGGTTGGGTTTTGAGGGGGTGCCGGGATGGATAAAGATTCACTCGGAATATTTAGAGATGAGATTTGAAGGTATTCCGGTTTGTCATCGCTCTCTTATTGTTCGAAATCATGATTCGTATTTGAATTAATTTTGTAGTTGGATGAAGGAGTTGGAGACAGTCATAAATGTGAGCGACGTATGTACGTATACTTTTGTCTTAAACTCACTCAAATGACAAGAATAACTATTTAGGTTTAAGTTTAAGTGTAATTTCCATAATTTTTAAAACTTGAAGAACACCCACATATCTGTTGGTGGTAAACTGTTAAATAATCACACCATGTACATTTTCACAATACAAATATAGTCCTCCGACAGTTTATCTAATCGAAAGAACCTGGACTCAATCTAGTTATAATGTATTGTAAATGGATTGAGTGTTCATGTTTATAAATTCCAGGCGAGCATAGAGTAAGAGATTTTATTAAAAATAATTCTACAAATGATGGCCCCAGTTAGCAGTGGTCCTTTCTTCGAAGGCGAGAGTCAAGGAGATTCATACTGTTATCAAAACACAAGGAATCCCAGTATGAGACTGGATAAATTATATTATAATGAGTATGTAAAATATTTTTTTACTCTTACTACCGCTATAATTATAATAGCAATAATTCAAAATATGATATGGCGTCGTTAATTAGAACATGTCTCAATCATTTCATACCTTTAACGAGTCCATAACGTGCGACTCATCAAGCTTGGTATGCCTCTTACGTTCCCGTTTGAAGTTGCGTCTGTAATTCATATTTATGTACATATTTACTATATCGTTTGCATTTTACGAGTAAGTACGTGACACGAATTGTACAATAAAGGGGAGGAAATATTTATATATCACGTGGCATGAGTGGAGAGCATTATTTCTAGATTTAAACATAGCAACATAACTTTACAATACGGATACATAGATTTATAACGCTTTATGACCGCGTAGCTAAGAGGATAGCGATCCTGTCTGTTGAGTCATCGGTCTCTGGGTTCGAATCTCAGCCGGAGTCAATGTTTATGCAAAACATATATTCTTCGGGTTTGCTTGTGTCGTGTTGCACTCTGTGTCTCTGACACTATATCTCGTGCTTTCTTAGTTAGGATACGAAAAGTTACATCGAACTCGTCATTAGCAAAAATAATGAACTCGTAAAACGAAATTTTGATACCATTAAATATTATTACACCGTAGGAGACGAAACAATATTCGTATACCTAACAAGGTTGCACATATTACGTTACAGTATCTACAAAATAAATGACGAAAGTAGAACCAAAATAATCGCTAGTCTGTGTACACGTTTAACTTTTTGCTATGCACCCTATGCAACTTCAGTATTATACGTCAATCTATGTAGTAGTAGCACGACTATCCAGCCGTATTTTAAAACGTGTCCGCGCGTCGTATCCCGGAATAAACAATAGACTTCAGGCCGCTTCCCGCGCCGACTCTATTGTCGCGGGATCTGCCGGGAATCATTGTAAATGCAGCCTTTCGGGGTACTGCGTGCAAAATTGAAAGGGAAATGACACCGGTTTAAATTGAAGTGGGTAAATTATTTAAAATACGGGACGAAATTGATTTACGTTTTTCGCTTTTAGTATTTTGTTAAATACTTTTTACAATGATATAAGGGATTTAAAGAGATAGAATGTAATTAAATAAATACTTTTAGTTACGTAGGTTGTAGAAGATGACTAAAGAAAATGGTAGGAAACCATAGCTTCCCACTTCCATCACTAGGCTTAAAATACCCGATATACCAGTGGCAGACAGAGTGTAAGGTGCGGGGTGTTCGGTACTGCGACTGCCAAACCGCCTGCCAATCGTGGTAATTACGGCATATCCTCCCAACACATGTGTCCAGCAGTGCACTGTTTAGATGCTGCTAATAATCATGATGATAATGCTGAATACAATTTACAACTGTGCTTGCTGATTTCGTGTTTGGTACTCGTAATATAAATAGTAAATTGTTGTAATGGATATTGATAAAAACGCGAAAACAGAAAGTAAAGTGCTCATCATCAGCCACTCACAGCCTATCACAAGTCCACTGCTGAACATAGGCCTCCCCTAATTATTGCCACAAAGCTCGGTCCTGAGCCACCTGCATCAATCCGCAACGCTGCGCAGTTCGTCTCTCCATCTTGTGGGGGAGGTCGTCCCACACTACGTTTGCCTGAACATGACTGCCACTCGAGTAACGTACTGATAGTTACTATTCTTGGATAGTAGTAGTAGTAGGAAAATTACTTTAAAAATTAGAAAATTTTAAAATGAGAATATGAATCATAATTTTCTCCTTTTCAACAATAAGTCTATATAACCACAGATAGATAATAGTGAACACGCCAGACTGATGTTGACGTATGCAAGGTAAGTCCCCCAAAGCAAACACAAGACTCAATTTCGTTCGTCCGCTGTTTGTTCATTAGATTTAACCGATTTAAGTCTCAGTCTAGTCTCAGCATCATCGTCGCCTTAAATTTTGAATATATTCTTAAAATCTTTTCGCGTATGAATTATTCTCTTTTGCCCGCAATTTCATCAGGTTTGAGTATAGAATAAATAATGAATAAGAAAAAACATTTTTTCTTTATTTTCTAATTTGTCCAGTAAAAATAATCGGCCCCAGTTTTTGCATGGTGCCTGAAGAAACAGAGAAACAGAAAAACGGACTTAAATTCCAAAAAGATATTTAATTTGGTGATAGCCGTATATCTTATCCCAATAGGTTTTTTAAAATATCTTTTAATGTACAGATACAGCTTTTTATATTTTATAATTTTAAAACCCATTATTTAGAATAATGACTGGAATAAGAACAATTTCAGAACTAGTTTCATTGTAGATTTCATATTACAAATGATCAAGATTACGATTTTAGAAACTCCAAAAACCAATAACCCTACAAACACTGTTAATAATACACACGATATGCCATCTTCAACCATCAATGCTGTTTTTAGTATTTATTTCTTCCGCAGGCGTATCGTATGTCGGGAAGTCGTCACTGATCGACGGTTACAAGCAAACACACTCACTGCGCTCTAGTTTCATGGTATATCGCATTTGGCATACAATTATAGGTGTTTTTGCCATGTGAATAAAACCGAAAACCGTTTCTGGGGTTTTTAAAACGGTTAACGCTCTGTTGAGGAGACTATGTTAACTTTCCATCAAGATGAATTTAGTATAATATTCTTTATGATATAAACCGACATTAAATTTGAAAATTTAAATACGTTTACGTGTCTATTTAAATGTAATATAACTTATATTACATACACTTTATTGAAAACTGAATGGAACATCATTTTAAAAAGCAATTAAATTTTATTGAATGCCTTATTCATGAAATGTAGACGAGGACTCGTAATGTATATGTCCAATCATAGTCCTACCTAAATATTTTCTTCATTTACCTATATTTTTTTATCATTTCCTTTTTTTGTTAAATTCCTTTGTCGCAACAACACGATAGTCGAGTGGTAAGGGGATCTGTCTCCGAACGGCAGACTCAATTTGTATCATAGGTCTGAACACTAAGGCAGTGACAGGCTTAGTTTATATTTATCATACACAAAACTTTTTTACTTATTAGAAATAATTGAACTGTGTTCCGCTGAACTTTTTACTTCCGCCCTTATATCGTTAAAGCATAAATAAACATCTCATTACTTGTAATATTATTATGTTTTATTTCACGCGAGTAAATGGGTACATAGTAGGTGCAAGTTTTTTTTCTTTTCATTTGGACAAGGATACTACTTATTCCAAATATTAAAATTTCTCCCAGCAGACCCTAAAAGGAAATTTAATGAAATGGCAAACTTAGTTCGTACATTTCTAATACATATTATGTATACAATTAAATAAATATGATTATATGTAATTAAATAATGTACATAGTTATATTTAAATAAATATATATCATCATCATCTCATCATTTCAGCCTACCACAAGTCCACTGCTGAACATAGGCCTCCCCCAAAGATTTCCATAAAGCTCGGTCCTGAGCCACCTACATCCATCGACTTCCCGCAACATTGTGCAGGTCGTCACTCCATCTTGAGCGGGGTCGTCCCACACTGCGTTTGCCTGTACGTGGCTGCCACTCGAGAACCTTTTTTCCCCAACGGCTGACAGTTCTGCGAGATATGTGGCCGGCCCATTGCCACTTCAGCTTGCTTATCTTTGCGACTATGTCGGTTACCCTGGTTCTGCTGCGGATAACATCATTGCGGACTCTATCGCGTAGAGAAACTAAAAAAATAAATATAAATATACATATACACATTCGTAAATATACAATATATAGTTCCGGAATCTCTTATGGTAGGCGGTAGTGAGTTCAATAACCTAACCGCATGGAATGCAAATAAATGGGAATAAAAAGTAGAATTGTGGATAGGATAATTAACGAGAGTCCTGACATGCGTCTCTGACGTTGTATATTTCAAGAATCTGCGTAGCTACAACGTAGTTCCCGGCAACGTCAACCGTAGGACGTTGTCTACGGCGTAGCTCTGTAGAGCTGTATATACCTTTATTCGTAAGCACAAGCACAAAGAAAACCGCGCTACATAGGATAACAATGCCAGCACTAAAATTCGATTAGGATATGGCATATATTTATTTTCATGTTTAAAATGGTGTATTTACTCTTATCTATGTCAATAACTAGTAGCCTTGGTGCTTTGTAGTATTATTTTTATTAACAACCTTTTTTTAATTCATTTCAATTAAAAAGTAAAGTAATTGTATTTGATATATAAAAAGTGTCAGACTCCGAAACCCTCACAAAATAATAAAAAACAGAGGAGGCCTGTGTCCAGATGTGGGCCACTTAATGGCTATTTATTTATATTAGAGTATAACTCAAACTTCTAGAACTACCAAAATTTTTAAGACCGCGTGGCCTTGCGAAAAATAAAAAAAATATTGGTTTTCGAGTCCGGTTGTGTTGTATTGCATCCCGTGTCTCTGATACTGCATGTGATTCTTCCTCCAACCTTATTGCATTAGCGTGACATTGGATACGGGACGGTGTAGACGAGACCTTTGAGTATGCGCGTACACTTGCGACACTAAAATATCTGCTGCGCAGGTCGCTGGTCGATTGCAAGGAGTACGCCACCATCATCTACAATAATTAGAGCGTTTCATTTTGGTCCCACTAAATTTACTTAATAAAGACCAACACTTACATACAGACTCTTCAGTAGATTGACAGATAGACAAGGTTTTAAAATATTTGATTATCGGTTCCTTCGATCTCCGACACTAAGTAACCTCGATATAAGTATGAAGTTTAATTATATAATCAAAGTAATGTATAAACTAGTCCCACTTTTTAATATTTGCCTAATTCCTCCTGTAGTGATGTATCTTTGTAACAGAAATAATGGTATCGAATGTTTTAACATTTTTTTCATTATAGTTTCTTGTTGATTATTTAATTTGGCACGAACGAAATACTTAGTGGTAATGTTTTTTCAACTTAATTTATAGAATGCGTGTTTAAATTTAGAGCTTTATAACTCCATGTTTCCTGCTTTGACGGAACGTAGACGACAGTTTGCTATTGTTGTGTCGCGATACGATAAGGCTTTTATTAGGCTCTGCCGTGGGAGGGAATAAAATAAAAGAGTGCTAAATGTAAAGCACCGTGAAAATGCTACGGTAAAATAATATTTATTTACGTGCTATTAATTATCTTCTAAGTATATCGACTGCTAGCCTCAGAAAACTAATGAGTTGGTTTTTTTTGTAGCATCTATTTTTTGTCTTGAACCAAAACCAACAACATAGAGATTTGAATTATTTAAAAATCAGACACTTAGTCGTAGCTTCTTTAGTATTTCTTATTGAGGGAAATTACCTACTTTAAATTTACACTATACAAAAAATTTGTTTTATTGTTTCAGCTTAACAAAAATTTAGACTTATGATTACATTTTATATTAATCTATTAAAAAGAAATCAGTAAGGAGTGCCAGTAATAGTAACATAAAATCAATAAAACACACATAAGTAACAACGATAAGACATATTCTATTTCAAATTATGAAGGAGTATTAAAATGTTGAATAAATAGAAACATCATGATAAATTTATTGAGTAAAATGTCTTAAATAAACATAGCATCGAGGTAAGCAGTAATTGGAATGTGTAAATCATTAATGAGTAGTTAAACATTTGATAAGGGAGAAACAAGATGCCGACTGGCGCGAAGACGGTTCGACAAACGAGTTATTAACTAACATCACACGAGTAAATATGAGTACTTACCCATGTGCTGCCGCACAAAATATTTAACAAAGTGTAAGTTTAAATGTAATGAATTTTTTCGTTATATTATCTATTATAATGTAAGTTAATTTATAATTTGTTAAAAGAATGTTTTAATATTTATCTTCATATAACATCTTATAATTTAAAAAAAAAATCATTTTTTGATATCATTTACAGAGACAGAGTCAGTATATTTCATAATTTTCATTGAACAGTCAAATAAGGATTATTGTTACTTACATAAGTAATATACTTAAATTTTATGTTGTTCCTTTATCATAATAGATCGCTATTTAAAGCTAGTAACTAATCTATGCGTGCATATAATAAATCTGTAGAAAAGTGGATTTTGTAATTATAATATTTTTGGGAAAAATAAGTGCATGGGAGGTATATGAGTGACACTGAAGCTAAATCAGAGATTTTAGATTTTTTGTCTGTCGGTCTGTGTGAGTATGTGTTCGCGTTCAACCAAACATCTACGGAACGGAATTTAATAGAATGTGAATATGTTTAATAATTTAAAAGAAGAGTGCGAAGCCGCGGGAAATGGCTAGTGTTGTTTATTTCAGCATGTTGTTAAATTTCCTCTCCAACCATAGATACAACGAAAATGACACGTAATCGTTCATTCAAGCTTCATTACATTCACTCATTCGTACTTTTCGTTCGCTCCATGTTAATACCGTTGTTGTTATCGAGAGAGTCGATCTGAGGAAATTGCCTGCGTTCAGATTTCTGGTCGATTAAGCCGCCTGTTAAGTGGACTGTGGTTCCGAGTTTGTAATTTTGTCTGTACTTGTAGCAATATAGACAAGTTTTTTAAAATAAAAAAAAAGTATTAACCTTAGGCTTAACTGGTAAACGCTGTAAGAATTTTTGCGATTTATGACATTAACGATTCTTTAATTTGCGACCCAAAAAAACAATGGCCGTAGCGTAGGAATCTACCACTCCCTTTCTTCCCGAGGGTGTCGTATGAAATTTCTAATGGAAAAGCCCAAGTAATACCGGTGACGAGTTCTATCTCCCAGATACAAGAAAAGAGGGTTGCGGAAGCACGTTTGGCTTCGGCAAAACTGGCGTGACTGCCGATTTATATTATATACATACAAATATGTCTTTGTCCTGTTAATCCCACGGGATTCTTCCCGATTTAAAAAGTTTAAGCAATATTAATATCTCACTGCTGGATATAGCCCTCATTTCATTATGTCTTCATATAGTATATTTATATTGTTCGTAAAACGAGGATATAGGCGGTAAAGACTACATAATGTGTTTGTAATGATATATTAAAGTTTTTGAAAAGGCTTTCAGTGAAGATATAGATACGTATGTACACTGCAAGACAAAGACCTAATATAACCCGTACCTGACTACATACGCTGTAAATCTGTTTTCAAATGTTCCATTTGACTTACACAGTTCGATAGCCTTCTGCCTGTCAAAGCAGAGGGTTGTTTTTCGAATCCCACTTGAAGTAGACATTTGTTTGATGAAGATGTAAATTTGTGCCCTGTAGTCATTATGTAATCAGGAATATTTGTATATTTATGTATGATTATTTATCTATAAAACTATGGATATCTATATTAATCATATCAGTATAGTATCCAAGATATAGGGACTGGAATTCGTGTTTGAGTGTCCTTCATATTATGATATAAAAATATTGCTAGGGGTAATTTAAAAGTTGAAATAGAAATGCAAAGAAAATTTCAATGATTGTAAATTTACGACGGTTGTTAAGTATAATTTTAGTACATCAGACATTACTGCTATAAATCAAACCTCTGTCTCTCAGACTAAAGTACACTCAGTCGGATAATCGGGTACGTTTTAAAGCTGTCACCGGCTTAGCACCCCCTCCTCCCGCCACCCTGCGCCACTTCACGTGCGTTTTGACGCGATTATCATACCCCGCCAGTATCTGAGCGCAATATTGTTTGTGATGTCACAGATGTAAGAAGAGACGACAGAAATGGATACCACTTCAAACACAGATTAATTTTTAACCAAACGTAATCCAAAATGGAAAGTGTAATTAAATATATTACTTTATTAATAATAAAATCAAACGTAAGATCATCTTTGATATATCCAATTAAATAAATTATATTTGACTCCTACACTGTACATTGATGTCTATAATTGGGATGTTGAGTTTGGAACATTTAAAAACTCAGTCTACCTGATTCTGTCATAAATTTATTGCATACTGTACTACAGCTGTAGTATATTTGCTACTATATATATACTATATAGCATTTGTATGCTAATCCATAATCGCATATTGATTGCGCTAGGAGGTTACTTGTGAGTCTTTTCCGCCGAAGCCGTTAAGACCGCCGGGTCAACAGCGTATCTCTTGTTCGTGGGGTTTCTAGGCGGTCCGACATGAGTACCTTTTCCACAAGCTATAAAAAATAAATATTGATTGTAATAAGGATTATCGTAAAAAGTTTATTATCTCAGCTTTTAATAAAATCTCATCGCGTATTTGAGTTAGGGCGTAGGGCTATTATCGGTGGGGTACTTTCCAGCATTCACCTTGCATACGCGACATTTACTTTTCCTCGAAGAAGCACAGAATAGATAGCACTACACAACAATATCTGTGTAGCTACATCTTGACCTACCTGCAATTTTTTCTTTTCAAAACTATTACTCAATTTTCTAAGATCATTTAAAAGTAAATCTATTAAGTTACAACCTGTAAGTAGTCCAATGCATGACATAGGCCTCTCCCATAAGGAGGATTTGCCACTATCGACATATCTACGCTCGGCAAGCGGTTTGGCGATCGCACCTCGCACCTTAGACGCTGCTACCCGTCATCAATCTCCTTCATTTTGGTCCAGTATTTTCGAGATCCCGCAATCTGTCGATATCCAATGCGATTTTCAAGGTTTTTCCATCAGTCGCCTCATTCCACAACCACGGGAAGATAGGGGTGGCAGATTCTTTCGGCGAAACCACACAGCTAAATCTGTTATTAAGTAATAAGTAAAAAGAATGTAATATGTTAAGGTATTCATGAACTGGATATGCCGCATCAAAATAACTTGTACGTTCACTGCTCCGCGACATCACTTTGCCACCCCGCCACCGGCTAGGTTTTTGAATCTGCTTCCTTTGTGACAATTTTAATATGGAAATTAACGTTCGCTGCCGTGTGACGGCACACCTCCACAATCGTATTATTTGCCACCAAATTGCCGCTGCGGTTTCCTTTACAATACTTCGCTATAAGGCCCAGAACGCAGTCGTTTTTAAATTAAAGCACAAAATGGTTTAAAAACCTGACGTATATTCTCATACATTTTTGTGACAGTTGGTGATACATTTCGTATTAAGTATAGAGTTCAAAATACAATGTTTTTTGTTACGACTAAAATTTGTCGCTGAAATTCGACGAGGCGTAGTTAACGCCTTGGACGGCTAATTGAATTTTTTATGTTCTTTTAAAATTGTTGAGTGATCTTTTTTGTGTTTCCATGTTTATAATTTCGCGTTTAATTGAAAAGCTTTTTGTCGGATGCTTTCCTACATGTAAAATAAAAATGAAATTAGCTCCCATGGCCGTATACGCTATATTGGAGTGGTCAAAGGTTTCGAAATTTAATTTAGGCTTATTCGGAGCTTTTTAGAGCTTATTCGGCAAAATATGTCAGGTGGTGAGCATATCATCGTGATCGTGAACCGTACATAAATATTACATATGTTTCTTAACACTCACCGATACAATCCTTCCACATTGATGATTGAACTCGGGTCTCCTGATTCGGACACAGATCCCTAACCACACGGCTATCGTGACGTTCCCTATTTGTATGGCAACTACGTGTTAGCATTAGGTTAATTTAGTTAGATGTAAAAAGTGTTCATTCCACTTTATAGTCATTATTTTTGATCCTATTAAGTCAGTCTATATCAATTAATGTTTTCATCTACACAGGTTATACTATAGTATCGTGTCGGTATAAACACAGAAGAGGGGCTCAGTCGTCATGTTTCGCAGCGATCGCTGGAAGGGCTAGACGTAGTATCAGAGACTCCGGATATTAATGTGATCTTCGTTTTTTTATGGAATTGTTGTGACAGACGAGTTAACAGTTCACATAATGGTAAGTAGCTACTTGCACTACATGCAGCTCATGGGCACCTGCAAATAACTTCTATGGAAGAAGGTTACAGATGCGTTGACAACCCTGAGTCCTGAGATGGAATGCCTCATGGCCTGTAATTCAACTTGCTCCTTAAACCTTTTAAACTGGAACACCTACTCAGACGACTCCTAGACAGAGAAAGAGCCTAACCCCTAGGAGACCTGGTAGTTTAGCAATCATTTAACTGTTACATAAACCTACAGTTCACTCAGTACTACAGTACTCGTCCACTCCGTAACCTCGTACGTGAGTCATTTGGTCGTTAAGCTTAACCACTTATATTATGGCGTAACAAGTACTCAAAATCATTTATTACAAATAATTATTCTTATGGTCTACATCACTGTACCGTGAGTTTCATCATAGAGACCTGTGATTTATCATAAAGCAGTTACCAAGATGCAAGGAATGAGTGTATTGTATATTATCTATAATAGTTATAATATATTATATATTTTTATTATTTGTGCACAGGAATACAGCTACAGGATACAGGAATACCTAAAAAGCTTGGTTTTTGTTGTTAATGTTATTAAATACATATCGTTTATTTGTGTAGAAGTAGTATAGAGAGACTACTTTTTAATATTTACACAAAGACCTTAAATTTTGGGTGTTTATAAAATATGTCTTTATTGATGATAAATGTAATGCGATTTGTAACAGCGACAAAAATACTCTTTAAAAACTCCGGGGGAGGTAGGGGAGGAATTCAGAACAGCCGTCATGTTTGCCCATCGCCGCGTACGTAAGATTTCATTCCCCGCTTCACGCTCCGTATCAACTGTTTGAATAGAGATACGCCACTCCGAATTTATTGTGAACAACCCCACACCCCTCTCTCCCTCATTGTCACACAAATCCGATGTATCGTTTTCACTCTGAACTCGTTCAATGGTATGGTAATGTGACATTTAATTCCTATCATTCGGGGATTCGTTATTAGCGTATCTATGCGTATCGGTCTTAGTTCACTTAAAAAAAAATCAGCTATCATTTAAATTTATAAAAAAAATATTGTATTCCTCATAACAATTGCTTGTAAAACGTACCACGCATGATTGAATGAACGAAAAAAAAATATAAAATCGGCTATCTAATATTGCCCTGTTCCGTTTTTCTTTAGAGGACCTACACTACAGAATTAGTACTGTTTAGTTTTAATAAAAATATGCGAGTTTTTTATAATTACGCCATGAAGGATTACAAGGAAGATTTATTTAATATTTGGGCATGTATATATATATATATATATATATATATGAATGTGTATGTATATATATATACACTTAGTGATTATTTATAATTCACTTAATGTTTTCTTCTTTATAAATTATATCACTTACACTTGCAACTTTCATGTACGTTACATTCTCTTGTAGATTCTAGTAAATGGCGCACAAAAATTAATCCATATCGGTGTGCCACCAGAATACGGATGTATCAGCGTCATTCGAATATTGGCAATAAAACAGCGATGAGCTGAAAAATCGATGTCGACAGACGCACCAGCGACGTCGCGAATGCCCTCACATCACTAACATGATATTACAGTACATTCATTTAAAAAAAATAGAATACACATAGTAAGTAGAAACTTATTTTCAGTTGAACCAAAATGAGTTTAGGAAAACAAGTTCGAACAGTCAATATGTTTATGTAATATGATCTGACTTTGTCTGCGTGTACTTTGAGAACTCAAGTAATTAAGATAAAGTATATAAGATATTCTTCTTTTTATTCATTTGGCTATTGATAGTATATATACAATATATATAATAGTATAAATAGGCCTCTCCCAATGGGAGGATTTGCCGTAACAGCTAACGCTTGGGTTGGTGATCGTAGTATCAGACTCCTCGCTCCAAGACGATGCTGGCCTTTTTTTGGAGTGGTTTGGAAATCCGCAATAAGTCAGACGTCATAATATTTTCATGACACCTAAAGGAAGTAAGGAGTTAGTAGATTCTTACACAGATACCACACGGCGTAAAATGAACAATGATACAAACTCTCGAATATTAAATCTTTAAAATCATAATCTGTGCAAGTTTCACCTAAATTGCTTCAGTAGTTTTTTATTTAAATCCGATGGAAGCAACAGATAGAGATTTTAATTTGTGTCGGATTTTGTGAAGCAAGCGAAGCTGCAGGGAATATATTGAAACTGAAACTCATAGACAAGCAACTACTAACTACTATAATTGTTAATAGCACTTTTAAGCGCTGAATTTACCATATGCTCGGCGGTGAATGAAAACGTCGCGAGGAAGCCTGCATGTCTGAGAAATATTATTTCGAGGACACGTGAAGTCCGCCAACCCGCACTAGAGCAGCTTTTCGGGTTCAAAACCCTCTCTGATATTTGAGAAGGAGGCCTTTGCCCAACCGTGGGCATTTACAGGATGTAAAATTTTAGCTTTTAGAAATTTTCAAATTATGTAACTTTGTGAAGAGAAATAAACGATTTTTATTATTATCTTAATCAATGAATTAATTAATCGAAGGCACAATTCTATAGTAGGAGTGGATGTCCTGAATATTTTCATTTTATTTATTAATTTTACTTTGCTTTACATGATACCATTAATATAAATTATATCATGTATTGCTATATTTAGAGCGAATGTTATCTTCATAAAATCGTTAATTTTGTAAAAATATGTCTATACATTCGACAGCCTCATGCGTTTGCTTCATTATTGCATTCAAACAAACATATAGGTATAGCGAAAAGGTATTGTTCATGGCGGAGAGCTTGGTATAATCACCGACCGACTATTTCAGCCTAAGTGCAAGCCTAGAGTGAATTTACGACATACGATTTTGAACGTTGGAGGGGCAGATTTCTTTCGTAAAGAGGAACATAAAAGCGATTCAAAAATTAGGAAATGACTCATGAACCTAATTATTTGTTTTGGAGCTATTAAATTTTTATTTGACTTTTATAGTTTAATTGTGGCAAATCCTCCTCTTATTAGGAAACGCCTATGTCCAGCCGTGGACTACTGACAGGCTTATTATGAAGAGGAAGTATAATATTATGTTATATAGAAGTTGAAACTGCGCTTGAAGAATTCATGTCATTTTCAGAAAAAGTTGTGATATTGCAATGAAACACGTAGCCATACATTTATTAAAAAAACATAAAACCCGTAATTTTTTTAACTCTACTTTTTTGATAATCAGACGCCATATGAAATCCAAATGATGAATCAAAATTCTATGTTCATCGACATAAGAAAGATAATTCCGTTTTTTTATACATAACAATAATTTGAATATTTTACCCTATGTCACTCCTACAATGAAAACGAATCTAAAGACACCTCATATATTGAATTCCTGCGAGCTGTGTAGGAATTCAATATATGAGGCTGAGCTTGCCATAGAAATAGATATATACACACATACACTTGAAAAATAATACCCTCCTTGTGGCAGTCGGGTAAAAAGTCTAAATTGATACCAGTGAAATCATCATAAGATGTTTTGAATAAAAAAAATCGATACAATTGTAATATTATCCAATGCGATTCTAATCTCGAAGTATAAAAGACATTCGTGGCACCCCTGTTCTAGTGAATGCACTTTCAATGAAACGCATCTCCATCACGCTGTGCGCCCGATGATACTCAAATAATAAAAATAGAAAAAAAATTTAAACTCGTTTTATTTTTGTTTCAGAAAATGAGCTCCATTCAAGAGGAAAAAACAGGGGAGACACCAACAAAAACCCATGTACGGGAATTAAGAAACACGGAACTTGTTTCTCGACTACTAGCAGCAACTCCACCTTACCTTTATAGCGCTTTACCTCTTCAACCCCACGCTTTCTTTTTCAGCGAAATGCTTAGGTCGTTCGTCAATGCCAGGCATGGCTGTCGACCACCACAACACCACAGACGTTTTAAGCGCCGCTCTCACAAATACTTCGCCGAAAACGAAAGTGATTGGCGACGAGATTGGCCGAAACAGGAAGAAGAGAAAAAGGAATCGGAGGCAAGACCTGAGGTCCCGTTAGAGTTGACAGTTGACAAACTACCCAGAGTACGTGACATTTCTCCAATGAGGCTGTCACCAAAAATAGAGCAAACTAAGTCGAGCGGAAGCCCCGACCCACCTGGTAGACAATCCACGTTTGTTGATGTCGGGACAGAAGAATTGCCGAAGTCAGCACTTTGTGTCAGGAATCCAGACACAGTTCCACCGCCGAATTTGATTCTCCCCCCGCCGCCACCAATGTGGTATCCACCACTGTACAATCCCCAATTTGGAGTCGATCCACTAAACTTTTTTATAGATTTACGTGTATCTGGCCATGTATACGACAGAAAAAGAACAGCTGCTGAAGGAATGGAGACAAATCAGAGCCAAGAAGTGCGATTAGATGAAGCTGGTCCAGATAAACGACTCGGCCGAGATTTTGGTCAAAGACCTCGGCATGTTTCGGCTTTTTCCGTTCCTGTTCGTGATCAGACAGATGCTTCAAGCAAATACTATGATCAAAACCGACCCGTAGGATGCAACAATGGTACTTCTTCTATAATGAGAAATCTGAAAATTGTATATGAACGGTTACATCATTTACAAAGTGAAAAAGGTGACCAAATAAAATCAAACAATGAAGATACCAAAGATGATTCTTCAGATTTAGACGAAGACATTGTTGAGTAAAAGTGGATTAGGCTTCATATTATAATTCAGTAATCATTAGTCCTGAAATATCTAGTCACTGATTTTTAATTAATGTACATAAGTCTTTGTAAATAAAGCCTCAAATTATTTATATTAGAAGTTCATGGAATTTATATAAAATGTATTTGAATAAAAGCTTCTTCGTTGTCTCTTATAAAAGCCTCTCCAAGTTCAATGCTGAACATAGAACAAAAGTTAACTTTATAATCTTCGCATTAGTTTTCCCTAGTCTGTTGTTATTAACTCTATCCCTAGTCTGATTCGGCATTTTTTAATGGATTTTCAACCATTAGTCGATCGTCAAGGCGTCGTGTCTCACACAGAAGTGTCATCACGTGTAGGTGAGGTTCGAGAAGATTCTGGTATATTCTCTCTTTGTAACTTTTTTATTATCTTGTTGTAACCGTTTATCATCACTTATAAAATTAATCAATGTATACTGTTTCGCGTTAAAATATTTACGTATATTAGAAACATTTTATTGTAATAAATTCATAAAATAGCAAATTGTGGTTTTTATTTTAGCAATAGAGAAATTCAAACTTCATAGAATTAAACAAATTAAAGATCATCCGTCTGTATTAGTCCACTGCTGGGCATATACCTTTCCATGAAAGCATCAACAAAAGATGGCATAATGATTTATTTTATTTACGCGAATTATTTACGAATTTTATCGCGTTTAAGATTTGTTTTTTATATTCCCGGCGTTTCTGTCGTTCTTTAAGCTGAAGGAACCCTTACTTGACTAAGACATTTGGACGTCTAACACCCCAGTCCTCATGTGACCACGTCTGCTGTAAAGCACTCGAAACGTCGGGAATATAAAAACTAAAATTAAACGCAATAAAATCTGTAAATAATTCGCGTAAATGCAAGAAATCATTATGCCATTGTTGGAGTATGAGCCGTATTAGTTCATGGTCCACGTGCCTGCTTGCTTTTAATTATTTTATACGAGAGAGCCTCTCATCTCATGGTAAGTGATCACAGATGTCTACGAAAATCCACAACACGGTAGGTGCGTTGCCGGCCGGTTTAAGACAGAAGTAGGTAGGTAGTGGTGGATTACTTACTATCTAGTTGATGTTTTGTATGCCGTCGGGGAGTATTTATGGAATACAACACCTAGCGCAAGCATAGAAATTGCGCCCCTTCGTGAAACATATAAATGTAAAATAAAAAAATGGTCTGAATAAAACAGTCACCTTATAAAACACAATCTGCAATGGAAATTAAATAATTCTTTGGTTTCGTCTTACTCTATAGGTATTGCATAGCCATTGTTTATCATTGTTACCCTCGAGTTGTTGTTTTAGCTTAGTGAGAATTCACACGCAGCTTGTAAAAGATATTACAGTCATAAGCTTAACCTAAACTGAAATGCACAGATTAGGAAGGATGCTCACATCTCCGTATTTCACAATATAATAAGTTTAATAAGCAGTCCCAGTATCTTTATATGTGAATTAGTCGCAGTATCTTAATATGTGAATTATATTTAGATTTAGCGTCGATTTTATGCAGACCAGTCAACGCAATACAATTTAGCAATTCTTACATCACTTGTTAATTTATTCTTTAGTAGTCAATCCAGCGTCCATCGTATAACAGCAACATTTTTTTAAAGATATTTATAAAATATGTTTAACTCATGATACTTTATCATACTGTTAAGTGCCGTTTGTCTGAGGAGTTACTGCGGAGACCAGTAGCTTCCTTTCCTATACGAAGATTTAGATGTTTTAACCAATTCGAAAGTTTATACGACGATATACTAGCGGTTTATTACATCTTAGAAATTAAACATTACATTCTTGCAATGCAATGTTTAATTTGGAACCCACATGTTTTTACATCAAAATTTCCATGATGTGTAGTTTGTGTGTAGTTTTTGTTATTAAATGTAAACAATGTGTGCAGGGTAACTATGACCATGTGCATATTGAACTTTCCGAAAAATATGTATGAAAAAAAATTCGTTGTCCTGTGTAATCAATATAAATAGCTGTACAATTTTATAAAACAAGGTATCATAATAAACTCGTACATCAACTAAATACTATCCTTTCTTTATAACCGTAATCAACAAAATTAAACATAATATACACATTTAAATAAGAACAATTTGAATAATAACTCCACAAGCATTATTTGATCTAAATCTCTAACATGACTGTCTAGTATTTTTTATTTGAAATTAAACCATTATTTATGGATTTTATCACTATTTATTTATATGATATTGAATAGGGGTAATATGTAATAAACCTTACACAGTTGAATGTTTTGATTTGTGTCATAGCTTTTTGAAACAATTGAAACACTATTGTTATAAGTTATATCAGGACTAATGACGCTAGACGAGACAAAGTTTTTTTATATATCTTTAAAAAAATAAAGGAAGTTACAAAACAAAACTCGAGTCAACCTCGCCAAAATACTTACGTTAAGCAGGTTAACACCATTTGGGTGATAATAGTGATAACAAAATGGAGTAAGCAATCAAAGCATCATCCGCAATTAGAAAATCACCAACAGAACTAGGTTAGTACCGAAATATCCTACACCAAGGTGAATCATGGTCACGCCTAAGAAAGAGATAGAAAAAACCAAGGAAGTAATTCAATGACATAATTTCAGTGTAGTATATAAGCTTCTTGGTCTAAACCCATAGTAGATTATGCATAGCTTTTTTTTATCACGTGTGCGAAAGGAGCAAAATATTAAAGGTTGTCTGAAGGCAATGATTGGTTATGTCGGATCAGCAATAAATACCGGACCGACTTCTTTTTTTAGTTTTACATGGGAGAAAGTTGCTTGAGAAAAGGTGCCGGACCGACTAAAACCCCCACGGAATTAGATATACGCTAATGGCCCGGTGGTAGCCATAGTAGATTGATTTGTATCAATTTTTATCAGTATCACCTGAGAATATTACTAAATCTATTGACTTAAAGAATCGTTTTATAGGGCGTCATTAAATTTAAGTTATTTTCGTCTATACTCACAAGGAGAAAAAAAAGTAATTTTACTACTTTTATTTTTACGACGCTGCGCGGTGCAAACATGTCTGGTTAAATTATTTATACCATATTAATGTAAAATATTATTATAATGTTATTTTAAAATATGTGACACGTTTTTCTGAAAGAAATAAAATATTTCTAGCGTTGACTTTACAAACCTGTATCACAGCAACAGTACAGAAAATTAAGTTCAAATTTATTACCTATACTAATAAAATTAATCCAAATTCTAAGAACATATAATGTATAGTATTTCCAACAGGATTGTCAACTAATCATATATATGATATTTATACTTTTTGGTCTACTAATTTTGGATAACGAATCCTTTTATTCTCAAAATGATTCAGATACCTCGTTTGTTTCTTGTGACCTCTTGAATGATAGTATACCTTCGCTGCGCCATAGGCTTTCGCGATTATTTTCGCCTTGTGACCACTGGTTTAATGTATGCCACATTAACGCGCAATGTATACCAAGACATTTTTCGAACATTAAAGATGCATTCTCTTTAGATTATATTCATGCCATACTAGTATCCGAAACTTGGTTAAAATCATCTTTATCGTCCAGCCTGTATCCACTTACAGACTTTGTGCTTCTACGCAATAATCGGTTGGAGAAACGTGGCAGCGGGGTTGCAATATATCTGCAGGATAATATACCTTACAAGGTTGAATTAGCTTCTCCTTCTCCCTATTCAGCTTCCGCAGAATTTCTATTTTGAGAAGTTATTATTATGGGTATTAGGGCGATCTAGGGGCAGTGGACTGTCCTTCTACTGTGTATTACTTCAATGCTCTTGAAGCTGCTCTTGATTCTGTTGGCTCGGAGTACACACATTGCATGATAATAGGTGATTTCAACACTGATCTATTAAGAAATACATCTCGATATCAAAAACTTCAATCAATTACTGAGTCCGTCGATCTCCACATTCTCCCGTTAGCGTCTACTCATCACAATGTTGACACTAATGATTCATGGATTGACCACATTATTATGGCTTCCCCTGACAGTGTCAAAAAGCATGGTCAGTTGTTGGCTCCTAGCTTTTCCCATCATGACATGATTAATTTTTCCTATAATGTCACCCCTTCCAAACATATTCCCACGATTTTGAATTTGCGTAATTTTTCAAGAATGGAATTGGACAAACTCAGAAGTGACGCTTCCATCATCGACCTGGCCCCTTTAGCAGCAGCGACTACAATAGATGATAACGTGTCGATACTTAATAATATTGTCCTCGATTTGTACAATGTCCATGCTCCTATACATCGCGTGAGGGTAAAGCGTCCTCCTGCTACGTGGATGTCTAGAGGCGTAAGGGTGGCAATGGCTAGACGGGATCGGGCTTTTCGGAAATTCAAAGGGAATGTACGGAAGAGAACTGGTCTCATTTTAAATTGCTGAGAAACAGATGCAATCAGATGGTACGAAATACTAAACGCAAATCCATGAAAATATTATTAACTCTTCTACCGCTTACGTGTGGAAGTTTCTTAAATCTCTAGGCATTTCCAAGCCGACTTTATTTGACTATGCCTCATCTCTCACTTTGAATGACATAAACCAGCATTTTACGTCCACTTCATCTATGGACCCTATATCCGCTCTCAAACAATAACTTCTATTGGTTGTATGTCTCCTCTTCTAATCCCCGATTTGTAATTCACACCGGTAGCTCTCAATGAAGTGAAAAATACTGTTTTAGCAATCAAATCTAAGGCTGTGGGAAGTGACGAGGTTAATAAGCAAATGGTATCCATGATACTCGAGCAATTATAAGCAGGACGAGCGGTTGCGGGCTAAGTTGACATCTCTTTGTTATTGCACTTAAAATAATACGTTTTACGGGTTTTCCAACTGTTGTAATTTGTTAAATGCAAACAGTGGTAGTGAGAGTAGTAAAGTATATTTTATACCATAAATTTAGTTCGTTAATAACACTTAAATGTGTTTTATAAAGTTGAAGTGATAAGTGTTAGTGTACAACTACCTCCCAAACAAATTATTAAAAAAAAATATTACGTACTAAATAAATATAAACTGTGGATTGTATTCAACGGATTTAAGAGTATTATCATTTATTGATATTTGAAGAACAATATCACAGATATTTTATTTTATACTCCAAGTAAATACGTTAATTAAATTAGCGCCATCTTTTAAAAATATCTAAAGTCTTTAAAATGGCTAAGTGTGGATCCTGTGGTCGTTTTTTGAATTCAGCAGATGCTGCCACTTGTTGTAATTGCAAGGTCACACATCATCGGAGTTGCGTATTGATCCCGGAGGGTACCCGAGTAGCTTGCAATTGGGTATGCCAGAGTTGTAAAAGCAGACCTCAGCGGCAGAGTCATGGTGCATCAAACCCCACGACTCCAGCTCTCTCTAAAACTCATGTTAACCTATCCAGGGCCTCGACTGAAATAGATGGCGAAAGTAGTAATAGTGCTACACCTACAAATAAATCAGAGATGAGCGAACTCCTAGCTGAATTACGGTATCTCCGTAGTGAAATGACAGCAATGAGGACCGAACTCAAAGAATGTAGAACGGAGATAGCTGGCTTCCGTAGCTCCATGGATGGTCTCAATGTACGGGTCAGCAGCATTGACGAGCGGGTGTCTTCGCTCGAAATAAAAATGGACGAGTCCTCTACACCTAACCGTTCGTACGGGTCCATCATAGAGGATTTGAAATCACAAATTAATGAACGGGAACAAGACATGCTGTTGACCGACATAGAGTTATCTGGGATCCCAGAGGTTAGAGAGGAAAGTGCTTATCATCTGGTCACGGCAGCTGCAAAAAAAAAACTGGCCATTGACCTGGACGAGCGTGATGTTGTATCCGCGGAGCGAGTGGGATCTGTTCGCCGCAATCGGCCAGATGGTGAGGGCACGACGGCTCCGAGACTCATAGTGGTGCGGCTGGCGCGCCGCGCCATACGCGACGAACTGCTGCGTGCGGCGCGCGTGCGCCGGGGTGCTACCACCGAGGGCTTTGGGCTACCTGGCGAGCCTTGTCGTTTTTACCTAAATGAGCGTCTCACTCGCTTTAACCGTCAGCTCTTCGCTAAAGCTCGTGACGCTGGACGCCGGTTGCACTGGAAATTTATCTGGAGCAGGTCAGGTAAAATATTTGCTCGAAAGAATGAAAGCACATACATTGAGCGTATCAAGGGTGAAACTGACCTTGAGCGGGTTTTTTGGTTCTGCTCATATTTTGAACGTTTAAACAAGTGTGCTAGTGATATTAAGATTTTTTTATTATATATGTTAAGAGTTGTTTTAACAAATCTATTGTGTTGTCGTGATCCTTTAATATTAGCTTTTTTATCCTTTTTATAATAAAACCATGTATGTGGTGTTTCTGTTATCTGTGTTAATACATGTAAGTATTTCTTTTAACTTTAGTACAAAAATTAATGTAAAACTACTAAAACACTGTCTATATTGTGTATATAAATGTTTGAAAATTACAACAAAGATGAGCGTCATACGATATAATAGTATCAAGTTTGGTGCACAAAATTGCTATTTTCAATGTTTTTGTTAGTTTATGTGTTTCATAATTACAGATTATACACGTTTTACATCTCTTTGTTTCCTATAACATTTGTAGGGTTGCAGCACCAAAAGTTAATATTTTATTTTTATTATCATATAATTTTGAGAGAGTACTTATATTTATGGTTATTCGCATTACCCTGGCATTACTACTTTGTTATGTTAATATATAGTATTTATTGTGTAAACCAAAAGGGGCGTACTTTTATACGAATTGCATTTATTAATGATTAAGGTCAAATTCTTAAAATTTGGTCTTTATAATGCTGGTTCTTTGAACTCTAAGTCTGAAGATCTTATTGAGCAGTAGAACAGCGCTCTATTGACATATTGGCTGTTAATGAAACGTGGCTCAGAGAAGGAGAAAATTGTAGTGCTCCTGTATTGCCAGGATATACTTTTAGACACATTCCTCGATCGCGCTCTATCAGATCTAGGGGTGGTGGTGTAGGTTTTTATGTTAGACGTGGATTACGTGTTTTGACTTGCCCCACCCATTATCTAGTGCATCAGTGGAGCAAATGTGGATATCTTTAAGTATTAATTCTCTTAAACTAATTATTGGTACAGCCTATCGCCCTCCGTGGTTGGATTTGGATATCTTTTTGGACGCTATAACAGAGTCAATGGTTAGTTTTTCAAACTATGATAAGTGCATTCTTATGGGAGATTTTAACGTTGATGTGTTTCAATCACAGAATAACAAAGTCAATAAATTGAACGCTTTCTTAAAGTCATTTAATTTAAAGAACTATGTTTTGCAACCGACCCACTTTACAAACCATAACGCTTCATTAATAGACTTAATTTGCACCGATGTTGATACACTCTCAGTTGACATTGATCAGATCCCAGAGCTTGGAGGCCATGCTTTGGTATCTGCCCAGATGAAAATTAAAAAAGAAAGAAGTATATCGAGATGGATCTTTTGTAGACAACTTAAGAGCATTATTATGGACAATTTTAATAAAGATCTGCTCTCATTGAATTGGGAAGACATGGCGCCATCAATTGACGGAATGGTTGAGACTTTTAATTGTTATATACTCACACTTTTCGACTTGCATGCACCATTGAAAAAGTTTAAAATAAAAGACAAAACATTACCCTGGCTGACTAGTAACGTGCGATATATGATAAAACTTAGGAATGATGCTCATAGCTTCTATAAAACCAATAGCACTGATTCTCGCAAGGAATACTATAAGTTGTTGAAAAAGATGGTTACCTAAGCCATATTCCATGAAAAAAAGGCTTTTTTTGAACATAATATTAACAATCATGTATCATCTCCGAAGATTCTATGGAAGAATCTTAAAAACTCAGTACTTCCGAATTTTAAGGACGTGGGTGAGCTCCCATCTTCCTTTGATGACCCTAACGCCATTAACTCTCACTTTCTAAATATTCCTGAAGTCTGCCATTCATCAATGTCGCAACTTACGTACTATGTATTCCATAGACATGGTGATGGTACCTTTGTACTGTCGCCAGTGAGCAGCGACAGGGTAGGTAGGATCATTCTGGCAATAAAATCTAATGCGCAGGGTATTGATGGTGTGAGCAGAGACATGATAATCCTGTCATTACCTCACACTCTTAATACCATCACTAACTTAATTAATGAATCTATCATAAGCTCCACTTTTCCCAGTCAATGGAAGACAGCATTAGTGCGGCCTATTCCTAAGAAAAGCAACCCTGATAGTGTCAAGGATTTAAGACCAATAAGCCTCTTGCCTTATCTATCTAAGATTTTGGAGAAAGTAGTATTTGAACAAGTTTACACGTATCTAGAAAAACAAAACATTTTACCACAGTATCAGTCTGGTTTTCGAAGAGGTCGTAGCACTTGCACAGCTCTAGTGGATGTTGTAGACAACATACTTTTCTCTAAGGATCAAGGCAGGGGGACCTTTCTCGTACTCCTTGATTATTCCCGGGCATTTGATAGTATCAGCATAAGCATGCTTCTGTCAAAAATGGCTTTTATGGTTTTGAATATAGTACGATCAGGTGGTTTGAAAGTTACCTCAGTGGTCGACATCAGCTTGTTGAACTGCGTAAGCGAGATGGGTCGGGCGTAATTAGGTCGAACTCTCTACCTGTTACTAGGGCGTTCCTCAGGGTTCTATACTAGGGCCTCTATTGTTCATACTTTACTGTGCTGACTTGACTGGCGTCATAAAAGACTGCCAGTATCATATGTATGCTGATGATGTTCAATTATACTTGTCCTTTCAATCCAAAGATATAACAGAGGGCATAAATAAAATAAATATGGACATGGAGCGCATTGCTGAATGGTCGAGGATAAATTCACTCAATCTTAACCCATCTAAAACTAAATACATTGTTTTAGGAACAATAAACCAAATAACTAAAATAACGGAGAGTAATATCAGCATATATCTGCAAGGTGAAGCGGTTCAGCGGGTTGATGAAGCTCGCAATCTTGGGCTTAAAATGGATGGCTTACTTCGCTTTGAGAGCTATGTCATAGATGTTGCACGTGCTTGTTTTTATCGATTGAAGATATTATATAAAATTCGTAGTTTCCTTAATATTAACCTTAGAGTCACCCTCTGTGAAAGTCTAGTATTATCAAAATTAAATTACTGCATCACTGTCTATGGTCCATGTCTTCTAGCCAAATCATTAAAACTTCTTCAGCGAGTCCAAAATGCATGTGCTCGCTTTTGCTTTAATATTCCTCCAAGAACACATATTTCCACATATCTAAACAAAGGCAAGCTACTTAATATGTCACAGCGAATAGAGTTACAATTCGCTTGCTTATTGTTTGGTGTTATAAAAAACAATGCACCAGATTATTTATATAAAAAGCTTACTTGGTCTAGTGAATATAACCATCATAATACGCGTGGCTCGAAATATTTGCTAACTGTTCCAGGACACGTCACTGCCGCTTTTCGAGGTAGTTTTCGTTACTTAGCCACCAAGTGTTGGAACAACCTACCACCACCTCTTCGTGGGTACCAATCTAAGGCTAGTTTTAAAATTAGGTATATGTCACTTCTTTTACATGGCAATTAGGTTAATAGTGGTTAAAATTTGTTAGTCCTCGTTGCGGAATTATATTATTATTGTTGTATGGGGTATTTCTATATTTATTATTATTATTATTATTACGTCTTTTGTTGTTATTTATATATTCATCATTTAGTACATAAAGCCTGACGACTGCTCGCGAAGAAAAGAAAAAAAAAAAAAAAAAGGTTTCCGACAGAATACCAGCGCTGTAGTTGTGGTTTTCCATTGCTACAGCATTATGCTGAGTCGGACACCGTTTTGTTGCTGCAACCCAATAAAATATTATTGTTATTATTTTTTTTTTTTTACATTAAGTTTACTTATGTGGTACTTGAGTTGTGGCAATGAATAAAGTACTTTCTTTCTTTCTTTCTTTATAAAGACGAGGTAATTGCTGGTAAAAGGGACCAACAATTACCCACATAATTAATTTCTCCTTGGACTCTGGTATTTATCCGACCCTGTGGAAAAGGGCTTTTGTACTACCTCTCTCCAAAATCTCCAATCCCTCCTTGCCTCAATTTCGTCCAATTTATATATTTCCTTTCCTTTCTAAAGTTCTTGAAGCCTGTGTACATAAGCAAATCTCCGTGTTTATAATAAAATATAACCTATTGAACGTTTTTCAATCTTGGTTTCGTCCAAGTCACAGTACCACCACTGCACTTATCAAAGTCACCGATGATGTAAGAAAGGGCATGGATGAACAAAAGTTTACAGTGATGGTGCTTGTTGACTTTTCAAACGCTTTTAGCATAGTTGACCACGATGTCCTCATATCCTACCTTACTTATCTTAGATTTTCAACCCCAGCCTTGGATTGGTTTTCATCCTATCTTCGCGGTCGCCAACAGTCAGTTCGTTTAGGACAGCAGTGTTCTGCCTGGGCGGACGTTGGTACAGGTGTGCCGCAAGGCGGTATACTTTCTCCTATAACGTTTTTGTTATTTATTAATTCTATCACCTCCGCTGTTGACTGTTCGTATCATCTGTATGCAGACGATCTTCAGCTTTTATTAACGACCTCAATAACTGCATAATAAATCTGAATAACAATCTTGACTCCATTAGAGATTGGTCGCACAGATTTGTGGTTACTGTTAACCCATTAAAATGTCAAGCAATCATAGTGGGTGGTCCTAGGATGCTTGGCAGGATTGATTATGGTAACCTTGCTCCAGTTTATTTCAATGGAACATTAATTCCTTTCTCGTTAAAAATCTAGGCATTCATCTGGACCAGTCTTTGTGTTGGGAGACTCATTTTGCTGAATTTAGCCGGAAAGTCATTGCCACCTTACGTTCTCTATATCGTCTGAAAAATTTCTTGCCCTTTAAAACTAAGCTTTTGCTCACTCAATCCTTAAATTTTACCCATTATCGACTATGCAGATGTGTGTTACCCGGACCTATCACAATTACGTCTCGGTACATATTTTCCATAAACAGCTAATTAAAATTCAAATATCTCTTGTAACAATGGATTTATTGTAGTATTATATTTTTAACCATTAAAAAAAATTTCGTGCCTGATACAACAAAATAAAAAAAAATCCGGTATATACCATACGTATAATATGAAGGATAGTACCATAGAGTAACTGATAAGGTACGAACGATCTCCTTAAAATTAAGTTGGCAACCCTGTTTAGCAATTTGTCACTTGTACCACGCGATTTTGAGGATTGAGAATTTAATCGGTCTCCGAAGTGAATTCTATTAATTTTGTATATTAATACGAATTATAAAATGTTTGGACAGCAACCAATTTTAGTTTTGAGTAAGTAAATAAATGTTTACAAGGTAAAGTGGTATAATCGAAGATTTATTTAAATATGAATTCATTATTTTAGGCCAAAACACAAAACGTGATTCCGGCCGGAAGGTTCAGTTGGAGAATATTAATGCAGGAAAGGTAATTATGCTTCAAAATGTTGCAAACCATTTTTTTTTGTTATAAATTATTCACTAAATATATTACTTATCTTTTACGATTATTTTTTCAGACGATAGCGGACGTTATACGAACATGCCTTGGGCCGCAGGCAATGCTAAAAATGCTAATGGACCCCATGGGTGGTATCGTAATGACGAATGATGGTAACGCTATTCTTCGGGAGATCACCGTACAACACCCAGCGGCTAAATCAATGATAGAAATTGCCAGAACACAAGATGAAGAGGTTAGAACTAATAAGCTCCATCCCTTATAGTGTCGTTAGTCCTTATATGACTTATGACAATAGTATTCCAATTGTTTCAAAGGTTAAATTAAAAATCAGTTTACAAATGTCAACTTATAAATTTATAGCAGTTCAAATTTTAAAAAATATTTTTAATATAATGAATCAGATTTCTGTAAATTGGACTCTTGACTGAAACAAAAATTTGAAGATCAAGCTACAAGGAGTAAACCCTTTGTACTGTAATACGGATGAACAAAATTTACTTTAGCTTATTATTTTAAGTAATAATATTCAACTTTCCTTTTTTTCTTGAAAAAAAAATGGAAATAGTTGTATGTGATTGAAATTAAATATGTAGTAGTTCTAAGCATAATGAACATGTTTTTATTAAATTAAAAATATTTACAGGTTGGTGATGGAACCACATCAGTTATAGTCTTGACTGGAGAAATTTTAGCTGTAGCTGAACAATTTCTGACTCAGAACATTCATCCAACAGTGATCATCAGGGAATACCGACAAGCTTTAGAAGATGCTATCAAACTGCTTCAAGATAAGATTTCTATTCCTATTGATATAAATGACAGGGATAAGTTAAAAGAAGTTGTGAGTACTATTAACAATGAAATGATAATGGAACAAAGTTTATTTTGTTAAAAAAATTGTAATTGAGGCCTTAAATTGATATATAGTTAATAAATCACTGAAATCTGACCTTTGGCCATGTTAAAGTTAATTTTTGAATAAAATTGTAGTAGTCTGCTGAGTGACACTACATTTTAGAGCGAGGTTGTAGTAAACACCCCCAACTTGGTGGATACCTATATCCAGCAGTAAACTATTTAAGGTTGCTCCTTACAGTATCTTTGAGTATGTAGATAATGGTTATGGAGGGATGCAGTACCTGTACCAGCAAGGAACAAGTACAATCTGAGCGGACAACCTAGTTTGAGTATTTGAATCACAACTGAGGGGCAATCTCCAGTATGGGTGAATACTACTCAGTGTGATTGAATGCTGTAAAAACACATGCATGTCACCACACCAACAAGTCCTTTTACCTTCAGCTCCTAGTTGGACTGTATGTAGTGAATGGTTTAGGTGGTGCTGCTAACTATCAATATACTGCCTATTGTTTATTTATTTATATAACTCAAATCTATACATACCGAAGTAGCCAGACATGCCATAATGATTAAATTTTTTCATGATCTTGCAACAGTATTCCTGTTTAGGCTGTGTAATATGTAATATGCAATTCAAGACTTGTTGCTAGTTGTTTACTAGAGCGGGAAAAACTGAAACACATGAAAGTAAAACAAAATCATGGGTTTTATAACATTAATTTTAAGACAGTAGTTTGGGGAGAGTCTTATATTACTTTCTCACTAGCTAGAAGAAGTTTAGCGGCTTTTGTATATTTTTGTAAAGTCTGTACATAAACCACTGCTGGGCCTCTCCTCATTTAATGGTTTGGATATGGGAGTGTTCACCATGCTGCTTTAATGTGAGTTGAAGAACATCACATGTCCTCCAAATATTATCTTTTATTTATGGATTTAGTTAAATATAATATTTACTCAATAGAATAAATGTTACCAGATTCGTGCCTGTATTGGAACAAAATACATTGGACGTTGGGCTGATGTTGCAGTGGACATTGCTCTTGATGCTGTGAAAACAGTCACAATTGTTGACAATGGCAGGGTTGAAGTTGATATTAAAAAGTAAGGGTTTATTTAAAGAATTATTAAGATGACATGTAATTTTCAATATTTGATTGTTAAAGTGGTCTCCTCAAAATATTACTCCTCTTTTAGCAAAGTTGACATATTTAGAATTAAGTCCAGTGTTGTATTTATTCAATTATAGTTAATGTAATGCAGAACAAAATTTTTTTTATGGCCATTGTCGATATACATCTGCAAACCTTGAAGAGCTGCAGGTGTGTTGCTGGCTGCTAAGGATATTCAGGGGATTGGAGAGAGGATACGGAAGGGGATCTTGGAGGAGGGAGTGGGCCTCTGGTTACCTCTCACCGTATGAAACCCTTCAAAGTACAAGATGCCTCTACTTCTCGCTGGTATTTTGCGAGCTTGTGGTGCTACCCTGGTTCATTCAAGTAACAGCAAAAGCTGCTTGTAGCTTGGATCTACTATGACTATCTTCAAAAACCAGCCATTCATGCTTCTGCTAACCGCGTTTGACAGATGGTGAACTATTTATCTCAGAAATGCTAGACTGGCAATACACCAACTGTTATTGTCAGTCTAGCTTTTCTTAACTGCAGTGTTTAAGATGTTGATGGTATTGTGATGGCCTACGCATTAGGAGGGGCCTATGTCCAGCTATGATTTTATTAAGGGAGTGATTTTGATTAAGAAATGATGATTATTATGGAGATTAATTTTTTTCTAAATTATAATAATTTATTTTTATAAGTGTTCGCACATAATTCGTGAGCTAACGGACCCACTGTTAATATTTGGGACACTATTTTGAATCCAGAATTATCCTTTTTTCATTTCAGCTATGCTAAAGTAGAAAAGGTGCCTGGAGGTACAATCGAGGAATCACGTGTATTAAATGGAGTCATGTTTAACAAGGATGTCACCCATCCCAAGATGCGCCGATACATTGAAAATCCACGTATTGTCTTACTTGATTGCTCACTGGAATATAATAAGGGGGAGAGCCAAACAAATGTAGAAGTCTTTGGAGAACAGGTGTGTTGAAACTATTATTTTAGAGAGACTGTATAATTACAAACGACAGCATGGGTGATGCCCTATATACAGGCCGTGCGAATATTTCTCGGGAACACGTCGAAGAGTGCTGAAACAAACTTGTGTCTGAAGTCGAGACCTTGTTAATCAAAGTCTCAGATTGGGGTCGACGTAATTTGGTCCTATTCAACCCCAAAAAAAAACAGGTTTGCGTGTTTACCGCTAAAGAGAATCCGTTTATCGTTTCTCCTCTTTTTGAGAACATTCCCCTTATTGCCTCAGCCAGTATCAGAATCCTTGGCGTTGAGATATCGAGCGACGTTCAGTTCCGTGGTCACTTGGAGGGAAAGGCCAAATTGGCCTCTGAAAAGCTTGGTGTGCTCTGCAGAGCGGGACAGTATTTCATGCCGGGTCCACCATTTGCAACTTTATAAGGGGCATGTTCGACCCCACATGGAATACTGTTCTCATCTCTGGGCAGGGGCACCCCAGTACCAACTCGTTCCATTTGACCGCATCCAACGTCGATCGGCTCGAATTGTCGGGGACCAAACTCTCTCCGATCGGCTTGATCCTTTGGCCTTGCGAAGAGATTTTGAAAGAAGAAAGAAAGAAAGAATGATTTATTTGGTACACATATTTAAAATATTACGAATACAAAATATATAGATTAAAAAAAAAAATATAACATTTAGTACAGTCTCAATAGGTCTCCAACTCAGCGTAATGCTGCAGAGGTTGCAGCGCTGATTTTCAGTTGGAGCCTCGTGACGTCACCGACAAGCCGGCGTGTGATCCTACAATAGTTTTATATTTAAATAATTTAATATTTAATAGTTGTATTACAATAGGAAGTTGTACTTATGTTATAGTTTTAACAAGTATTTTATCCGTAATTATAAAGTTATATCTTTTTTTATCACTTTTTAGACTAAATTAGATAACGAAAAAAAAAAAAATTAAGTTTTTAAAGTTAAAATAAAAAAAAAAGTGTAGGAAAAAATATACAGAATAGTTTAATAATAATTCAAGTATTGATTTTTTTTCTTACAATTAAACTTTTTTGTAATAAACATCCACTAAAACGTGTTTCAGTAAGTGGCTTAAGTTTTTATAAATAATGATTTTGTAGTTGTGTAAAGAAAGATAAATAAAGATAAGTAAAATTTGTTTACCGTAATAATAATATGCACATAGGGCAGCTTAGTAACTGGTCGATGTTTCACTCGTACTGTGCAGCGCACATAGGTACCATGATATACGAGCACAAACAACAGAATTAAGTTTAAACAGTGTTTCTATGACTATAACACTAAACAGAGTACTGAAAGGCTTACAAAACAAATTATGTATATGATAAGAAATGGATATAAAAGAATAAATAAAACACATAAATGACGAGAATTTGGAATTAATTTGAGTCTGGGCTAACTGCATCATCGCCTAAAACACGAGTTAGGTCTACCTCAGATCGAATGCAGTGAGCAGTCTTTCCATCTCCCTGGCGAACGTAGATTCTGCCACGTCGGATCCATGAATATCGCCATTGCCGTTGTCGGGTCATCTCCCGTACTCGATAAAAAAGATGGCGATTAGCTTTCGAGAGACGCTCATTAATGTAGAAGCGACAAGGTGGACCCGGAAGCCCCAGGTCAGCAGTGGTGGCAGACGCACACGCGCGCTTCGCAATAGGTCGTCACGCAGCTGGCGGCGCGCCAATCGTACCACGACGCGCCGCCTTTGCCCCATCTCGTCATCTGCGGCGTCCCTTTGGTACGCACCTACGCGATCTGCAAACACGATATCTTTCTCGTTTATTGACACACCAAGTTTCGCGGCCACTAACACGACTGTGTGAGTGATGTTTTCAGCCCTCTCCTCAGGAAGATTTGTAATCTCAAGGTCAGCAGCAAGCAACTCCTGTTCCCGGTCATTAAGCTCCAGCGTGAGTCGGGAAACAGTTTGTTCGAGTTCTTTTACTTCTGGTGACCAGTTGCATTGAGTATTATTTTCAAGAGCACTAATTCTGTTCTCCATTTCATCCATTCTTCGATTACACGTCATTAAAGAGTCCCGCAATTCAATCATATCCCTTCGAAAATCTTTTAACTCCTCTCTAACCCTACCAAGTTCCTCCCTGAATAGCCGCATTTCTGGAATCAGTTCCTGATGAAAAGACTCGGGGGAGCTGGCAGTCATATCTTCCGAGGAATTATTTGTTCCAGAGACTGTAGACTTCAAAATAGGACTAGAAGAGTCGTTGCCTTTAGGAATATGTTTTTTACACTCTGGACATTGCCAGTGCGCATTAGTTCTATGACGTTTTGGGACTCCTACACAGGCTCGATGGTACGATACCGGACACTGCCCACACTTAGCGGCCTCGGTTGCTGACAGAAATTTTCCACAAGCGGCACATTTAACCATATTTATTATTGATCAGATCAGATAGCAATAGATATGATAAGTCATGGTTGATATCGTAGCACTACCTACCTATTTTGCTTCTCTTTGCATTTTTTTACTAAATTTACCACAGGGAATGTTCTGAGGAACTGTTCGGATTGATTCCAGCCGCTGAGTTTCACCATCGTACATCGCGACAGAATTCGAAGTTCTATCAATACCACCTAGATGGTAGGCATTCCACCACAGTGCGTTTTAGTCGGAAGTTTTCTGCCACGCACTTCGACTTTGTGGAATCAGCTGTCCCCAGCAGAATTTTCGAACAGTTACGACTTAGGGACCTTCAAGAAAAGAGCCTATTCCTTCCTTAAAGGCCGGCATCGCATCTGTAGCGCCTCTGGTGTTGTGGATGTTCGTGGGCGTCAGTGATCACTTACCATCAAGTGAGCCCCACGCTCGTTTGCCTCCTTCTTTTATAAAAAAAACCATTACATATACGGAAATATCCAAAGTAAGGGACTAGACTGTACTAGAGATAATTTTCTTTAAAAAAACTATTTTTCGTAGGACTTTACAAAACTGCTTCAGTTGGAAGAGGAGTTTGTGCAGCGTCAGTGTGAAGACATCATTGCGTTGAAGCCCGATGTTGTCGTTACTGAAAAGGGTGTGTCGGATTTGGCTCAACATTATCTTGTTAAAGCTGGTATCACTGCTATACGCCGGTAAGAAATAATTAAATTTAAATTAAAAAAGGATAAATTTACCATCACTTTCTCCAAATGACAACCTCAAAAACGAGGCTCTACCTACCTTTGGATGGCGGAAAAACCCAAATATGATGGAGAGCAGCATCACTGGTGTTAAGGTATGACCCGACCGACCTGCTTGCCCTGTGTGATAAAAATGGGCAAAAATTACAAGAAATGTATGTTCAGCAGTGGACTAAAATAGACAGACTGATGTAGTAAATACAATTTTTAATACTCCCTTCTATATCTGTCTATCAGAGTCCACTGGTGGATATGTTTTTGTGCCAACGAAAATGGATATGCCCTATCATTTTCCCGAACTTTTCAAATGAAATTATTTTTTTTAAATAATATTTTATTATTTCAGAGAGCTTACTTTGAGGCTAGAAAAACTTATAGCACAAAATTTGATCGAAAAAATACGTCTATCACTCATATCTCTGAAGTTTCATAGCAGTTAAATTATATCACTTAAATTTTTCTTCCAAATCAAGGCTACGTAAAACAGATAACAATCGTCTGGCGCGAGCTTGTGGAGCGACGATTGTGAACCGCGCGGAAGAGCTGAAGGAGTCCGATGTTGGTACTGCAGCGGGCAAGTTCGAAGTCAAGAAGATCGGCGACGAGTACTTCACATTTGTAACTGAGTGCAAGAACCCTAAGGTGAGTGTGTCATTTCAACTTGGTTCATATTTATCACATTAAGATAAGTACTGGCCACTCTTGTATTAACATACAATTCCTATTTGTTTATATAATTGTAATAATTTTTAAAGAGAAATAAAATAAAAACAAAAATGTTTATTCCATCACATACATCAACTACAATCAACATTAAGGTTATATTATAAATATTAAAGTAAGCTATTGTTTACGAAAAATAATATAAAAAAAGAGAGTGTGTAACTCAGTCCAATTCTAGTCCCTTGAATATAATTTCTAATATAATTAATCAATAAATATTAGTCACTGTTGTAATTCGAACAATACATAAACAAATTAATATTATACACTTCCAATTCAAAACTCACAGTTTCAAAACTAACAAATCGAAAATGTTGCAATTAAAATAGAAATTTTACGTACTTTTACTTATCTTGAAATTTTACTTTAATCACATTCAAAGAACTTTCACATCAAAAGCAATAAAAGGAAAACATGAAACGATAATTATAATGATGTAGAAAAATATTAACAGCAGCTGGAATTTGTGTATGATGTGATGAAGCGGCGGAAGGGACTGTCTCAGCATAAGCGTGCATTGCAGTGCTTAATTTCAGTCAAAAAAACAACAGACAAAAAAAACTTAATAACGTTGTATTTAGAATTTATGGCTCTCCGAAACATCCCAACCACGTCCATTTAAATCAGCCGTTCTGGTATCAGGTGATTTGAATATGATAGTTGTGTAGTAATTATACCTAAATTAAATCTATGTCATTTCATCCCAATTGAGTGGAATTAGAGTAACACCTTCAATTCTCTATGGTTTGAGCCCCAATACAATATATTTTTTGCATACAAAGCACAGGTAATACCACGTAACATAGTGGGTACAGGTAGTAGGTAATATAATATAATAGTAAATAATAATATTATTGACTTAACACTTTGGAATTAATTATAATTTAATATTAATGAAACATTTTGAAATTTGATTTTAGGCTTGCACAATCCTACTCCGTGGTGCTTCTAAGGATGTGTTAAATGAAATTGAAAGGAATCTTCAGGACGCTTTACATGTCGCGAAGAATCTGGTATGTATCCTTTACTCATAGAGATCTGTTGTGGGTTTAAATATTTTCACATAAGTATGTGTTAGTGATTCCTAGTGTAGAGGGTTGAGCAGTACAATCTTTAAATGATATAGTTGATAAAAGTCTGCATTAATAATATTAACATTTTGAGTTTAATCAATAAACATACTATTATGAATTTTGTAATTCTATTATACTTAAAAAAAAATAATTGTGATAATAATACTAATAATAATCATCATTTATTTCTGACCATCCATATGTTAACTCATTAACTTAAAAACGATTTACTTAGAAAAACTAATAATAATAATAATTGCTCGGCTGTCTGGTCTCCTGTCGAGGGCTTCCGTCTGGTTGGGTTATAATTTATTTATTTATTTTACTTAAAGTATTTGAGTTATAATATATGTAAAGATAACTTATTTATTTTATTGTATTTATGTATGTATACATATTTATATATATCACTCAACCAGATGAGTATATCTAAATAATGCCAAATAATAATAATTGATACATAACATAACTAATGGCTATTTCCGCCTATGTACGGCGCCGGGTAGATACACAACAATAAAAATATGCTGTTATAGTTACACTACTATTGTATAGAAGAGGTGATAAGCGTTCCTTGTTTGAAGTTCGTGGTTGGTTGCAGGCGTCGTCCATGGGTTGCTCATTCAATACTCTTATGTTAAAAACGGTAAAAGCAAGTCATATGACTAGCTTTTTCCCACGGCTTCGTCCGCGTGGAATTCTGTTATGTCACTTTGTGGTTTGATGCCGAAGCAAATGATTATCGTGAGTTTTGCACGCGACAGTTTGACAGTCGGAGAGTGATAAACGATACTTTAATCCGAAAAAAAAAACACGATTCTCGAGGGAATATTGAAAAACTAATTAAATGCGGACAAAGTCGCGGGCAAAATGTGGTATCACAAATGTTTCACATTTTATCGGTATTTTCTATGAAGAGCTGAACTTGAACGCACGCGTTTATCCTTTGAAACAGCAAGTTTCAAAAGAAGTGAACGTCTTAGTTG
Source organism: Bhutanitis thaidina (assembly GCA_029286595.1). Classification (NCBI taxonomy): domain Eukaryota; kingdom Metazoa; phylum Arthropoda; class Insecta; order Lepidoptera; family Papilionidae; genus Bhutanitis; species Bhutanitis thaidina. Next base: position 202,757 of record JAGSMS010000019.1, read on the forward strand.
TCACATGAGGATATTGAGCTGTGTCCGCACTGCACCGGCGACGATGTGTTCAGAAACACCCTTGTGTGAGCTAAACTATACGACAAAATGGAAGGATTTAAACAGAATTGACGGCTCAATAGTCTAGTTAGTGACACTGCATTGGGAGTTGAGGGTTGCGGGTCCGAATCCCGCTAGGGTTGCCCCTACATTTGTATGATGAATATTAATGTTTGTACCCGAGTCCTTGATGTTTATGCATATTTATCTTATAACAACCAGACAGAAGAACTTTATTCGATTTATTGAAAAAAATAGTAATATGTCTCTGTGATATGTTACTAACAACAAATGTGTTTAATATAATAAGAATTTTATTTTTGTATAAAATTGATATCTTTTAATAAAGTATTTCAAAACTTCTTATATACATAGACATAAGCTATAGTGGTTTATAAAAAGAACTATTCTACAGCAACAATATTGTTATACATTATTTGTACCTATCGTTAACTATTTATACGGCGTACCTGTAAATGCGTCTTTTACAGACTTTGTAAAAGTTATAAAACTTTTCCACAAATCTCAAAAATTCTTCGTTATTTATGTGTGATCAATGTTTATTTGTTCGAACCCAAATAAAATCCATTCAATAGTTTCCAATCTCGCACAGATCATTGACAGATAGACTCGAAGGGTGACTCTGTTTTATACTACGTCGCTATGTGGTGAAATGTAAACTGTAAATTGGTGTAATTCAAAACATAACTTTCAAATATCTGCTATTGTATTGGCTCGACCGGGTTACTACTACGACCTCGTAGAATACCGGCGCGAAGTAGAAGTGTGGTAACCTGAGGCCACCCCCTTCCTTAGCCTCCCTCTCATATCCCAAATATCCTTCAAGGCCGGCAACGCACCTACAGCTCCTCTAGATCTACGAGGGCGACGGCCAACACTTGCCATCAAGTGAGCCGAATGCGCGTTTGTCACTTTTCCAAAAAAATAAAACAACTCCAAGCAAGATAGAGTGGAAAGCGTCTAAATTTGTCGAGAGGTTTCTATGTTATATGTATCTCAACAATAATGTCTACTCCCTAGCTCATGCATAGCGTGATGATATATGTTTATTATAATGGTCCGAACCTGAAGTAATACTAGTGAAAATTCAAATCCGTTCTCGGACACAGACAGACAACTTTTCCAAAAATAATTCTATCGGCATATTAAACGCCTTTATACCAAATGAAATAAAAAAAAGTGTACAGAAGTAACCCTCTAAGAAATTTATTATAGTATATAATAGAATATAGATTAGTGTTTTATTATAGTAAATAAATAAAAAAATCTATCAGCATCAAGCAAGAATGTGATGGTTGCAGGTTCTGAACTCGCGCCTGGTGGCGGGCGGCGGCGCGGTGGAGATGGCAGTGTCGGCCGCGCTCACCGCCAACTCCTCGCACAACACGCCCTACCGAGCGGTCGCACAGGCACTCGGTAATTTTCACTTTGTTATTTCTAATATTAATCAAGAAAATCTGGATTAAGTGCAAAATTCTCACATTTTCTTATATAATCAACACAACGTAATGGATGTATCGTACAGTCCATGTTTTTAAATTTATTTAAATTATTAAGGGTATAAATGTCAGACATTTTACATAAGAAACATAGTGGCATAGGAATAACTAATAATACAAGTTGATTATTCTTTTATGTACATATGTTTAAAAAAAAGTAAAGTAACAGACTAAGTCTCAAACATTTGAGAGGGTTTTGGAGCCGGGAAGGGCCGGCCATGCTATTCCGGTGCGGGTTGGCAGGCGTCTTATTTATTAATGTGGTTCTATATAATGCTTGTATCTGGAGTGGTGCACGACTATTGTCGAATGGCGTGCCCGTACGTGGGGACGTCATGGTTAGCAGTCCACACCCTATCCCATTATTGGTGCTATATTGGTGCTTCATTGTTTGGTTGTCAGATGAACAGTTGAACTGTTATTTTTTATTTATTTTTGATACTTTAAATGTAAGACCGTCATTGTTTTTCACTTAGGAAATAAACGTTTGGGTTTGTACTATGTGGGTAAAATTGTCAAGGTGACATCATAGGTTTTACATTTTTGTTTCAGCTTGAAAACAAAATTTTATTAATCCTTCGAATTTACCTGACCTGATATCAAAAATTCTGTATAATAATTAATTGACCTAATGCGATAGTGAAGTTAAACTAAATACTAAAATAACATCAAATGTAAAACATCACAAGTAGCCGTTGTGAACATCTGAACGAGTCAATCTTCCCCCCCCCCCCACTACGTTGAGGTCGCGCAGGGGCGCTTCACCCAGTAGGTTGGTCCGCGCGCGTGACTCTGCCATATTTGGCATGCACAGCCTCTATATCTTGCCGGATATCTGGTTTGTTCACTTCACCCCATATTAGTCTAAATAAATATGTGGCGAGCCATACTTTTCTTCTTACTTCTAATTTACTGTATTCCATATGTATGCCGAGTACAAATAAAGTATCATAGAGTAACGGATAACTGATACACTTACATCACCCAACTTACATCACAGCGCTCCAAATATTAATACTGATTGGGATTAATAATTATTTCTAATTTAGCCGATCTGTCTAGATGTTTCTACCATTTCCGAAGTTTTTACGAACATATACTTGCAATTTCATTATATGTTAAAAAATGTACTATTTTATTTTTACGTTTCGTTCCAGAAATAATCCCGCGCACTCTGGCGCAGAACTGCGGTGCGAACACGATCCGTACACTGACGGCGCTGCGTGCACGCCACGCGGCCGGCGCCTCCAGCGCGGGCATCGACGGCGAGACCGGCGAGATCGTCGACATGGCCACCAAAGGCATCTGGGAACCGCTGGCTGTTAAGATGCAGGTGGGTGTTACGGTGGAGGGTGGGTTAGCCGAGACTTTTTGAATGAAAAGGGTATGCTTTTTCTTGAAGAAAAGTAAAAGTAAAAATAGTCTAACTGCAACTTCCATCGTATACATTTTCCAAATTTGGTAGTACCCTAATAATTTACATTTCAGTAGTTTCAATAGTATGAAAATGAAAAAAAAAAAATCTTGACCAACTGTGAAGGTATTTTACTTTTATTAAATTGCTATGCTAAGTGGTCGCTTTACAACTAATATGGGTGTAGAGTTGATTATGAGTATATTTGAACCCATATCATCTACCTTTATCGCTTTTTTGGTCTATATTTTCAAAACCTTTGATTGTATTCATCTTGAAACACACAAAGCTATCGCTTCTTATTTCAGTAATGGAATGCAAAGAGTTGCTCTATTATCTATTTTCGTCGTAGAGTTGTCGGTTTCAGTAGGCCTACCGCAGGCCTCTATTCTCGATTTATTTCAATTTCTTACGCCCCTTGCGTTCAATGTATTCTCTGTAGCGGTATGAAAACAAACGAAAATTCAATTAAAATTATTTATATTTTTTAATGTAATCACTCATAACTTCGAAATTAATTCGACATTAACCTTTTCAATACCCTTTAAAAAAAACATTCCTCCTTGTCTAAAAAAATAAGGATTTATTGCCGTATTGAGCTGTTCATTGTCGGAAAGTCGTTTCCCACAATGTATTTTTTTCAAATTTGGGAACAAATAGTAATGTTAGTCATTAGGCTAAGTCTGGATTTTAAGGTGGGTGGTTAGTTTCTTCGAAACCACAATCTCGCACAGCACAGAACGCTCGCTGTGTGAACCCCCGGTTCGTTGTCGTGAAGAAGTATCACCGGCGTCACCACCCCGCCTTTTTTCTTTGTTTTCCGTAATTTACGCAAAGGGGTTAAGTAGTATGCTGCGTTTATGGTTTCACCTTTTTTGTGTAATCGGTCAGCAAACTTAACTTCCCTATGAGTCGCAAAAACGTTTCCACGACTTTAAGAAAATCATGAGGAATGTGTGTAAAGTACCAAGTGTGTATGATACCAAAAGGTCGGTTAGTCATCTCTGCTATCATTTTAATCTTCGTACAAGTATCGCAACTTTTATAACATCTAAGATGAGTAACTTGCTGCCCGTGCGAGGGTCGTCTCGTCTTTAGCACTTTAGAACAGACGATAATGGAGGTGCAGAACTATGAGTAAACAGCCACCGTCCCCTCGTAAATATTTTTTAGCTTTTTCCTTGTTATATATGGAATTTAACAACAGCTCTGTGCTCGATTCTCTTCAACATTGTTTCGTCAGCCGACAGTAATAGGAATTATTGTATTTGACTAAAAATAACTAAGAAGTATCACAAATATATGAAACTACGATCACACCTATATTAAATTTTATAATTGTAGCCACAGATAATGTCATTACCTAATTAGTCAAATTACACACAACTTTAGTAAACCACAAACATACCTAGAATTTAATGAACGCCTCTCCTCGTACTTTGTTAACAACTTACTACTGATGACCCTCTCATAATCGTGATATTATAGTATTATTTGCTGACATTTCATTAATTTTCAAAATTAAACGACAACTACATTATGTCTTAAGTGCTTGTGAAGGAAAAAAAATATTATTAACCAATATTTTGTTTTTAAATGATAACAATACTATTCATTATTAGCCTGTAAAAGCTCACTGCTTGTCTTAAGTATTTCCATGAAAGCGCTAACAAAAACTGGCACACTGCATAGAGGATTTATTCATACTCATCATTCTGTTCACACTGTTGGGTAAGCAGTGCTGGTGCTCTAAAAATCTTATGGTATTTTAAATCTGGTTGAGATTCCTTTTTGTTGGCAGTACAAAAAGCTGTCACTAATTTAGAAACAAGAAGGATGATATCTTGTTTATGTGCCAGAGCCAACATATATTAGTCGTACTGACACCCAACAATGTAAAAAAAACCAGGCAGGTGTTGCGCACTCTAGTCTTTTGTGTAGGTCGGTTTCTCTTTATCGTCCTTAATGTTTAGGATTTACATATTCATACATAATACCGTTTTAACTTAGAGTGCATCACTGCTCAATACATTTTTAGGGACCAAATAGCGGTATGGTGTGGTGGCACAAGCCACAGATGCTATTCCAAATAGTGGCAATCATCCGAACACTTGTTAGGTTAAAATTCTGTAATACGCACTTCACACAATTCTCTATTTCAGATCTAAAGGATTCTAAAAGAGATATAGATTAAAATAGTTTATGAAATGCTAATTACGCCATAAACAAAAATACATAACAAAAACAATCATAATTTTTCCAGAAATATTTATTTGTTGGTTATAATTATATATTGATGCTATTAACTATATTACTTAAATATGTCAACAACCTCACAAACATTTACGTGAAAAATACTTTGTTATCTATAACATTTGTTTTTAATACAAGTTATTAAGTTATTAACTAGTTACAAATTATTTGTTTTAGATCTATAAGACAGCAGTTGAAACAGCGATCCTTCTATTGCGAATCGACGACATCGTGTCTGGCTCTAAGAAGAAGACTGACAAGGAGCCGACCGCGCCTGCCAACATGGCCGCCGGACAAGAATAATGCTACACGCGCACCACTTCAAGTTTTTTGATTGTCGTCATGTTTATGGATGATATTGTTACAAAAGCTTGGAGAAGTGTTAAAAGTGTCAGTTTTATTGAAAAGTAACAATGTTTAATTTAATATTAGCTTCGGGTTAATAGTCTTTGCTAGCTTCTGTTTTTATCAGTATGACAAGACTACAGACCTAGTAAAACAGGAAACATGTTAAATAACAGTAATTTGTTTCTCACCTTTTGTGATGGAACTTGGGAATACAGACCTTAAATAATTTTCCATTACATGTTATTATAACACACATATTGTTATAATAAGTTTTTTATGCTTAATAATAGTGTACTAACATGCATTAATTCGGGTCAATTAATTTGAATTTCGAATAACAAGACCAAATAACGTAAAATAATTTTTTGGATATATTTAATGTAGTGCATACTCTAAGGTATGTACCAACATTGCTCATATATTTACCTTTATACATCCTATATGTATCTGTCTGTACAATGTTTATGGCTGAAACACCAGGGATGAACCTTATTTCTTTAGCTCCGCCATTTTGAACAATTAACAGTAAAACCGATGGCGAATTTTAAAATAGATATTACTTAAACTAATATTAACATGGATGCCTTAACTCGAGTATGTATGCGAGGAAGCTTATGCGATAACTTTTAGTTAACTATATGATAGTGTTTCGTTTATTTATGGTCACTCATATCGCCTTATTTTCATAAATCGCATTTAATATTTTTTAAATGTAATTTCGAATGGATCAATAATAGTATTAAAAGGTTTATGTACCTATACTAATTAAATTGTTTTATTTTTCCTTTTTTTATTTTTAGTGTAGGTATTTTGCTAAAGATTAATTTAAATTTACTAAAAATTTATTTATCTTTAAAATTTGTAGATAATTACGAATTTTTTATAGTCCACTGCTGAACATAGGACTTCCTCCAAGATTGTCACAAAGGTACTGCTAGACTACCTGCATCCAACGACTTTCCGCAACATTGTGTAGGTCGTCACTTCATGTTGTGGGGGGTCGTACTACACTGCGTTTCTCTTGACGAGGCTGTCATTCGAGAACCTTTCACTGTTGTCAGTTCTACGAGGTGTGTAACCGACCACACTACCATTGGCACTTCAGCTTGCTGATCTCAGGTTTCTTATGGTTAAGACAACAATAATAATTTCTTCTAAAATACTCCACGTTTGAAATGTAACAATTATTTATATTGCTTTTAATTACTTTTTTAAATCTCGACGTGGTCAGGACAAGCTTTGCCGACTAGGTATGTGTCGGATGGCAGATTCTTTAATTAATTGCTGTAGGAACTTTTATCTACATAAGTGGTATGACTTCTAAAACAATTACTCTTTGGCAGATCTTTAGCACGGCACATATTTAGATGCTATGAGTCTAGTGCGGTTACGTTAAACACGTTCCGAATTTACATATATTACGTTATAGAGAAAAAAATCTGCACTACGAGTGAGTATAACAGTGGTTTTCAGTCGTCTTCACCTCACCGTATCAAATGTAATGCGATAAGATCGGTGGAGGGGTCGGCTATCGGTTAAACATGACAATCATAATGAGTCGTATTGTTTGTTAGTCCTGGACTACCGTCCGGTTAATTCAGAATGTCCTCTACATCTAGTTCAGTCAGTATTAGTGCATATATAGAGATTCACATAGATGATAAGGTCGAATGAAGGTCAGATGCAATCTGAGGGATACGGACACGAAAAATAAGTACTCGCCGCTGTATACATGCAGTACCTGCTGCGGTGGTCAGAGGACAACATTTATTTTTTTCGTTTCAACCTACTTTTCACCCTATTACTTTGTCCCAAATAAGGTTTGAAATAACCGGTACGAGCCATCCTTATAGGGGATCCAACTCGATATTCCGTGTGAGTTAGTTGGTTCGTAATACATCAGACCGTGTTTTTTCTTGTGATATGGTTTTCTTTATTTGTAACTATGTCTCACCGACGACGAGCGTCTAGACGGCTTCTCGCCGTGCGTGGTTTTACGGACGAGCATGCAGAGGACACGTCCGCTGTAGCGCAGACGTGTCAGTCTCGTTGTGTCGGAGCCACCGACATCACAATTCCCTACAGTACAGGTCCCTCCCACGATCCGACGGTACAGGCTCGTGCTCATCTATAACATCACGCACCCTGGGAAGTCGCCTTTAGAATGGTTTTTCCGCCGTTTAGTTATCTTTTATCTCTTACGCTAGTTATGCCAACGTTTGCGCGACAAATAATACCAACTTATATAGATTGTTTTGAGGCTGCTACCTGGATGATCATCAGAATGGTCCTTAACTTCTACTAACTCCCTTCAGGACAAGCATCTCCCTTAAGGAGGATTTGTTTTGTACGCCATGCTCGGAAGCGGATTGTCGTTGGCTGCACCAGACACCTCGCACCCTAGACGCAGTTGGCCGTCATCGGACTGCTTATTTTTGGTCTGGTATTTTTCGAGATGGTTATCCCGCCAACTGTCGCCATTGCGATTTTATGGTTTTCCTCATAGTTGCCTCTTACGACTCCCACGGCACGAAAAGGGGTGGTAGATGCTTACACCGATACCACGCGGCTATGGTCAATTAAGAAAATTTTATGAAATTGTATTTTATTTTTTTTAAACGTTATCTCCACTAGGATTTTTCCTGTCATGAAGGCATTTTACAGACCTAAATTGCACATGAACAAATACCCAGCCCAGGAAAAAGTACTGGTAGGTGAAAGATATAATGGTTCCGTACAGGCATCGTGTTCCTGAGCTCTGCAGCCAAATGCTCGTCGCGCTAAGTAAAAAAGTAAAGTAAAAAAAAGTGAAGTAGCAGCCTGCAAGTGCCCACTGCTGGGAAAAGGCCTCCTTCTCAAATACCAGTATCAGAGAGGGTTTAGGAGCCGGGAAGTGTCCGCCAAGCTGATCTAGTGCGCCGACCCGCACTAGATCAGCTTGGCTTCTAATATCCTAGAAATAATTTCTCACTCATGCAGGTTTCCTTACGATGTTTTCCTTCACCGCCGACCACGTGGGAAATACAGCACTTAAAATTCCTATTAACAAATTTAGTGATGCCGGCACAGGGGATCGAACTCCGGTCACTCACGCTTTATGAAACTAAAGTGAGTGCTCTGATTGCTAGGCTACCACGGTTTACCTGCGCCAAGACCTAATGCAAAATGCCTTTCACTTTTAAATTTCTAATATCTCATTCTTCTGGTTACCTTTTACTGATACGTATGGATATGATATTATATAAATTGTTAAAAGTGCTACAGGGCCTAGTTCTACTTATTACAATCAGGGCCCGCTTCTACTGTAGTGCTACTTCCTGTATTGTTTACATTTAATGTAACTCTTCTGTCTTGTTACCATGACCATGAAATGCAAACTGAGCTTGGCCCAGAGTTAAGTACTTGCTCATTCAATTAAATATGCACGCATTTAACTATTTTCGGGTATTCTATTGTTATCTCAGTCTCAGACAGTGCGAGTAGCACTTTGCTTTAAATTGAGTTTAGTAATCCAAAACGCCTAAATCCTACATCCCTAACACGAAAATTATAAACAGACCCTGATGTTTATGTAATTGTACGATTATAAATATAGTATTCACTAATGTAACGATAATAAACGACAACGGATTATTTAATATTATTAAGCATAGACTTGTTACTGATTTGCATATTTGTGCGATTACATTCAGGGCAGTTTAACAACGAAACCCATTGAGTATGACTGTGACAGGCGACACGGATGTGCCTTCACATTGTTAACTGAATGATTTTTGAAGCGACACCGTTATTTGGTCGCGTTTCCATTGCGTTTAAAGTATTATAAAGCCATCATCATTATCACATTAAACAGTTTCTCGTCTCTAATGTGTAAATTGTCAGTATTGTCACAGAGAATATAAAAAAAAAATTACTGTCTTATTTTATTTTTACTTGATCTCATATTGAAAAAAAATCATATTATTCCATTTTTATTTTTAACTATGATGAATATAATTTACTATTCTTAAATATTAGTCTACTATCTTTAATATTCCACCAGACCGGTGACTACAATGCGTCTATGGTGCAATTTGACTGGACTGGTTATGCGTGGCGATTATGCCAAATTATGGAAGATAATATCAACAGTGGCCTATTTATAGGTTGTGAAATAAGAAGACAACTATGTCTTTGCTCAATTCGAACGTGGCCATACCTTGTTGATAACTATCAAGGATGGTTATCAACTGTAGATATACTACTAATAGTCTAATATTATATATAATAGTAAATAGCGTGCACTAAACATTATGCTGTTGTATCGCTCTTCCTCTATCTATCCTGTACACGATGTAACGCTAATGCGATAAGATCAGGTCAGGCTAATATGGCAGTGACACGTGATAGTTACACCAAAACCCAGATATCAAAAATGTAATAAGTTGAGGGAAGAGGAAATCAGGACCACTGCTGACCACTCATGCGACTGGCCGGTAGCCAGTAAGCCAAGCGGGCGTTCGAGGCCGAGAGTCGTTGCTTCGAATTTCACTAGCGGGCAAGCACATATTACTAACGACTAGGTCAAATGTGTAATGAATACTCTTTAACGGCTAAACCCGCTTTCCTGCACTAACGCGGCGTCGATGGCAGTGGCACATAGCAGGCTCGCTTAACTATTGGTAGTGGAGATAAAGTTGTCCTTATTGCTTGTAGGAGCCTTCGAGAACACCGCGCACTTCACCACGCGGCATATTCCTTCAGGCTGGCTGGTCCACTGCTTGATCTCTAATTATGGGCGACGGAGGAATGCTTGATACCCAGACCTCCGGCACCCAGCATTCTGGCTGCGAATCGGACGATCTGAGCTCCCAGGCTCTCCGTAAATCACTTCTGTCAAAGTCAGATTTTTTAAATTAAAAAGTACATACAACAAACATTTTAAATCACAGACAAACACTTCTTTATGAGTATATTGATTACTTTTGAACTTTCACACTGTACCATGGAAACGTACAGTTATCGTATGCTCTCAAACAAAACGCTCATGGCCCGTGACCGGGTATCGTCGGCACCAACAGAAGTCTGCCATTTTACATTGGAAGCTCGGACAAGTTGGCTGAAATTTTTGGGATTATGCACCGGTGAGTGTTTTTTTTTATAAAAAGTATACTTTCAATGCTATTTATTATTTAAAGTTAGTTCATGTTCACAGCAAAAGTCCAATGGCGAACTGAAACGTGTTACTATTAGTGCTTCTAAAGTAAAAATGCGTTTTACTGTAATTCTAATCCATATGGTATTTGGTAGAAATTTTATGTATTTTTCTAACATAAAAAGGAGTAAAGTGTGGGGTAATAATACGTGGCGGCGATAAATATATTTTTTTAATCCGCAGGCGATGTTTTTAATAATTTGTTTATAACAATATTATAGTATATATATAATATCCATCTAAATTTTCCGAACACAAATCCCTCTGACTAGTGATGGGATGAGTGTCATTAGTTTATATCGGTACCGGTATCACTTTCACCAACCTCCTTGACCAGCGCGGTGAGTATGGGCAAACCTTCCAAGATATATGCCGGCTTTAATGGCACTTTCTTGGAAAGGCATATGTTCAGCTATTGGCTAAAATAGACTGATATAGTGGTAGGGGAACACAGCAATAATGCACTTTTTATTGTGATGTGTACAATGTCTCATAAAAAAGGAAATAAATAAATAATTATTAAACAACGTCTGATTCAGATCCCTGGCTAGAGCCTTGTCACATATGTATAGATAAATAAGGTCCTAGACTAACGGTCCGATGGCCTAGCTGGTAGTGATTGTGACCCGCGACACCGTAGCCAAATACTTAGCAACTCCGTCAACCGAGCCATCATCACAGGTTTCTCAATTTGTCAGATTGATTTGTTTAAGGATCGCGTGCGCACAGAATATCACCGTAAAATTGAATCTGCGCATCATCACTTCTCCATCATGCATATGCATGCAGGGCCTTCAAACCTCTGGTCGCCAATGTTGATATCTTAATTCATCATCGATAAATGATGTTAGTGTCTATAGGCAACAGTAACTATCATCTGGTCTGGTCTGCACTCTTACTTAAATTAAACTCTTGAAACTTCTGCAATTCATTTTGTAATTATGTAAAATTTTGTCCTTAATTATTGTATAGTAAATCCAAAAAAGAAAATGCTCGAATGAGCGAAATCTTTTTGTTTTCTAAATTCAAATTGTCCGATCTTCTATATATTTATTTCTGTGCTTTTACAATTATTATTGTTTACGATATGTACTGTAATAAAACAGGAAATAATATATCTATAAAAACATTTACGTAATTGTTTCTTGTATTTATGCGAACACTAGACATTTAAATTAAAACTATTATTTACGGATTTAATCTTGTTTAATTTAACTATGAGATCAGGACGTCTAACACTTCAGTCCTCCCGTGACCACGGGTGCTGCCGAGCCGTAACCGGCGCACTAAGAATTGGCCACTTGGTATTAGCGATTGAAATACAAAACGACTTCTATCTTAGATGTTGCTGCTCGTCATCTACCTCTGTTCATTCTCTTAGCCGTAACTGTTATGAGTGCCAAAGGTAGGAGCGAAAGTAAATTAAAAGTAAGTTATGAAATGTACGGATACAATATCTGGTCATCGATGTAAGTAGTTAATAATAATTAATAATTGTAAAACGGTGCCGGGTACGGGCGTCACCCGTTACTAGACGCCCACTTGTGGTGACGGAAAATAAGCAAGCTGGCGCTGGATACGGTAGCATGCGGAGCGCCAGCCGAGCGCGAGGTGCTGCACGCAGCACTTCGAATTCATTATGCCCATCAGCTGGTTTGGTGTCGGCAGAATCCGCCTCTGATGCATTACGCTGCATGAGTGATACTGATATGAATCAGAACGCATTGCGGGCGTATTTTAGGGCGAAAGGGGGCGAAACTGGAGGATTTGCGTACCGGGCTAGGATGCATCGCTTTTTGCTGAGCTTGAGCCATCCATTGCCGTCACTGTGCAAAACCTGGCAGGAGCGTCTCCGACCGCGAGACCGTATGGAAGAAGAAAGAGCTCCAAGGGAGGTTCTACAAGGCTCTCCATTAGCCTTTCGTAGATTGCGTCGCCTCCCTCAACTGGCTGCGTTTTGGTGACCTCTTTGGGGAAACTGGATTTTGTCTGTGCGATACAGGATCAGGTTATAAGACCAACAGCTATCGGAGATACATCCTAATTGATGGCACTCTCGACATCTGACGAGCTTGTCGCCGTCCCGGGGAGTCGCTTCGGAATGTCATCTCCGGTTGTTCGGCGCTTTCTAACTCTGAGTATCTGCACATACACAACCTAGTAGCCAGGATTCTACATCAGGAGCTTGCTCTTAAATACGATCTCTTGGATCAGAGACTACTCGGAGGCTCCATTGGAACCGCTCCATCATCACGGACAGGACGATTCTTGCGAACAAGCCTGATATCGTGTTGATGGACCGGGCACAGTCGAGGATATTTTTGGTGGACCTCACCATTCCATAAGACGAGGACCCCGTGAAAGCCGAAACAGATAAGAAAACGAAATATATGGACATGGCTCACGAGGTGACAGACATGTGGGGTCGTATGCCGACCCAAAATTATTCCTATAGTCGTCTCTGCAAATGGGTTAATCCCCGTCAGCCTCTCGGAACATCTGAGGCGGCTGGGACTCCGTGACGGACCGCTTCGTGCTCACATTCAGAAGGCGGTGCTTCTTGATACCGCTCGCATCGTCCGCCGGTTTCTTTTTTTTCCTTTCCCCCTAACCCTCGGCCGTCTGGCCTGCCGAGGGCTTCCGTCTGGTTGGGTTATAATTTATTTATTTATTTTATTGTATTTTATGTATGTATACATATTTATATATATCTCCCAACCAGACGATTAATTGTAATAGTTTTTCGACTTTCTGGAATCAACTGTCGCCAGCGGTATTTCTGAACAGTTACGACTTAGGGACCTTCAAGAAAAGAGCCAATCCCTTCCATAAGGAAGGAAGCCTTTAAAGGCCGGCAGGTAGCTCCTCTGTTGTTGCGGATGTTCGTGGGCGTCGGTGAACACTTACCAACAGGTGAGCCGCATGCTCTTTGCCCCCTTCTTCTATAGAAAAAAAAAGTTCACTGATCGATTTTGATAAAATTGAAAAGAACAGTGGCGCATTGACAACAATCAATTGATAGCGGTATCGGTAGTGGCGCACATTTAGAGCGTGACGGACTATTTTATTTCTATTCTATTTAGTTTTAAGACAAAACAGTCCTTTTAGAACCGTGGGACCTTATATCTTGATATTAAACAAAGTATAGAAAATGTGGTGGCGTCATAAGATTAATAAACTAGGGAATATTCAAATTATATCCGGTTAATGGGATCTATCGGGATTGCAATTCCGGTAGAGAATATTCAGCTATATCTTTATATATAAACTGTTATTTGTGTATACAGCTTCGTAATTTTTGTTATAAATGTGCGAGGCGTGTACATGGACACATAACCACAGAATATAAACATATATCACTTAACACTACTGCACTGCTGTGTGCTTAGCCTTTAATTAACAATAATCCAACAAATAAAGAGTAGATTCTTAGAAACCATACTGTTAGTAAAACGATGTGATCTACGGCTTCAAATGTTTTAGGTTAATTACAGAACGCTCTTATTGATATTATAGTTCGTCAATTTAGTGATCGTCCTTTGTCACGGTCGTGTAGGTTAGACTAAGGGTTGCCAAAAAAAATTAAAGATGTTATAGTTTTTATAAGAAAAAAAGTAATATATAAACATTTGATTTCAACGGTCAAACATCATATTGGTTGATGTTTGACCGTCACGAAACGACAGATGTATATGCTATTTAGATTTAAATGTATATGCTATTATTATTATATTAATATACGAGGAAATATAATTTCGTTTTATGATTTACGATAGTTAATGATTTCTTTTATTTACGGGAATACTATACAATTGAAATGATTTTATCGCGTTTAATTTTTTATATTTCATATTGCCCACGTGACCACTGTAAAACACCCGAAAAATTTAATATATAAAAAAGTTAACATTAAACACCACAAAATCCGTAAATAATGGTTATATTTTTAATTTACGATATTTGTCACGCTTGGTAGGCGTAGGCGGGTTGACGACAGCAGCACCAGATGTATCGCACCTTAAACTCTGCTAGCCGTTATCATTCAGTGTATTTACGATTTGGTAATATTTGAGATGTTTATTCACTATTATTCATTACATTCATCAGAAGCCACAACATTTTACTGACGTTTCCTTAAATTTAATTTTACGACACCCACGGGTAGCAAGGAGGTGGCAGATATTCTTACGCTGCCGCCACACGGTATTACATAACATTGTTATTTGAAAGTCTTCATTACTATTTTTAAAAATACTCAAAACAAGGTCATGTAAACACAACAACGCGTGTACATTACAAATGGCAGCGAGGTCGTAACGTTTATAATTATTGAACTATTGCGTGTGCAAATTATGTAAATGTAATTCATGTCTAAATAAGTATGTCCTAAAATAGTTAACTGTGGAAATGATATAAATATGATATCGTTGTTTGTGCCATTCTTATGCTGCACCCTAATGCTCGTAGTGTACTACGAGTTCGCATCAATCATGCGCAAGGCGGTAAAGTCCAACATTGTAAGGTTAAGGAAAGTATCTGATTGTGAAATAAAAAAAAAATTGATAATCAGAAAGTATGTAATTTGTTATTGAGAACTTGTACATCGTAGTAGATTTTTTCCGACTATAAACACCTTTAAAACATACCTGTGCTGTTCAACAGGGACATTAGTCTGCTACTAGTTTTTCTAGAATTCCCAGGATATAAAATAGACGAGGTAGTTAAAGTAGATAGCCGAATAGAGTAGTTTTTGATGATATCACTGGAGTAGGCAAATCGATACTGTCAGTAATATTGCTTGCTGCTCGGATAGCCAGTGATTTCTAAAGAGTGAACAGTAAATTTAACAGACATACGTCTTTAGCTTAACGCAACGTTACAAACCTAAAATAAAATAGAGTTTCGGTTGGAAATCCCATTAACTAAATCACTGCTACTATCATTTATGAAATTTTATGCTGTTTTATATACCTTTCGTAACGTAAATGATCCTTGTGTTGGACAAAACCGTGTGTCACGAGGTCAGCGGCCACTCATAAAATGCAAATAATATTCACGGTTAGCTGGACATTTCGAGACTTCCGTTTGATTTCATCATATTTCCATCATTTCCACGGCCGACCCTTCAGGTGTCATTGTATCGGATTTCCCTGTTACACTTTGATGTTTAAATTAAAGGAGTTCTTGTACGGATCAGTAAGTGGAATAAAATATTCAATTGCTATGTTATATTTAAATGGAATTTGTCTTAAACAGTAGTAGCACTGCAGCTCTTCGAAGGCGTCAGCGTGGTTATCCAAATTTTATATAAATAAATATATTTCTCCATAGAACTTTCTTTATAGCTTTGGTCCTCCACTTTGCTATTCCAACTGTTTTAGCGTCACTCGCTTCGTCGTTCAGAGAAGCTGCGAAAGCTGGGTCTTCGGTGATATCTACATACTTCGGGCTATCCTTTTAATAGTAGTTTAATTGTTTTTATATTATCTATGCGATGCACACACCAAGAAAACTGTTTAATCTGATGGTGAAATCTTATGGTATTAAGCGTTGTTGCCTTTCCGAATGGAAGGGTTTGCGATGATCGTCAGGCATAATTCTTGGCTTTGTCCAAATGTCAACATAACCTGCGCGCAGTGCAACCTTCTGACTAACGGACGAGGTTCTGGCGACCGGATAATGGCAAAATACCATTCAAATTAACCAAACCCAAATCCCACTATGAAAAATAAATAAGTAAACGGGGTTGGGCCACTGGACTACAAGTACAATTGGTAGAGTGATTTTAAATAAATGTTTTATTGGGATTTTCATATTTCAGTTGACAGAAGAGGTCTACAGGTATGAAGAATTATACGATGGATTTAATCTGGATTGCCGTGTTACTGCAAATAGCGACCTGTTTCGATATCCAGCAAACTTCCGAAGAACACACAGAAGTAAGCATGTTACGAATTACGTCATTAATTGTATGGAACACATGGTTCAAATATTATCGGCAGTTATACTGTCGATACTATAACATATCCTGTTATAGTACCGCCAGTGTAGGCGCAAACACAGGGGCACTCCCTTGTCTTCCCGAACCCGATACAACGCTTATAAGGTAAGCGCAGCACAACTTAAACAGAACCGATGAAAAACAGTTATTTGTGTATTGCACAAAATATTACTTATCCCTGGTGACTTTGGTTGGGATTCTAATCCAGGACAAATTACTCAACAGTCAGGTGCGCTCATCATTAAGTCACGTGGTCGTCATAAAACCCATACCTTTTTCGTTGTGATCGTATACAATCACAGAGTCCAAGATACAAGCGACTCTCGGTACTCTCATTACACAAAGTGCGGCGACGTGGGCCTGACCTCTTACCGAAGGGTTCACGTACGGTCTGCTGGGGTAGGAACCGACTTTCGTCGACTCAGTTGGGGTATGATCGACAGGGCCGCAGCTCGCGCACATTTGACGAGATTGACAGACGATTAAGATTTTTCCAGTCATTTTATAGATTGATTAAAATTATCGAGTAAATTTTAACATGATTATAAAAGTTAGATGCTTGAGAGATTTTCTGGACGGATTTTGGTGATATCTAGCAGGTAGACTGAATATACTTTTTAAACCAGGGTAAATATACTTTCTTAGGGAACTACTTCACATGCACAAAGTCGCGGGTGGTCGTTATTAATATTATAAATGTGGAAGTGTATTTGTTTTTTTGTCCTTCTTCAAACAGCAATGAGGCTAGGGATTGCACAGAGAGAGTTAGGGGTACGGAGATGAGCAAAATAGAATAATTAGGACAGAAATAAGTAAAAAGCGCCAAACTTACAAATCGGCCTCTGTTCATAATATATCTATACTATTTAGCATTGAAAGTACAAGAGATATCAAATCAACAATTAATTAAATATTTCTGTCTATCTGTTAATTTATCCGAGCATGACGCAAAAGCAATTTAGCCAGCTCGGAAGTGCAGTGTGCGAGTTGCGGGTTCACAATATTTCAAATCTAAACTGCCTTCAAAACACAGGAGAAATTCCTAAGCGTGAAAGTAACATTTTTTTAAAAATAAATAATATGTAGGATTTTAAACAAATTTTTTAGAAGTATAACTTAAGACCCAAACTAACATCTTCAATAGTTAACTACAGACTTATTCAGTGCCTACGCAGTAGGTAGTTTAAAAGGCGCTAGCTTTCAAGTATAATTAAAGGCTGACAAAGAGAATGCATACAATTTTATAAAAATAAGGGAAAATTTAAGTAGTTGCGCGACGTTGTGTTTTAAATTTCATATTTCGCAAAAACACAACGTGGGGAAACCTGCATGTCTTAAAAATAAAAATAAAATAGTTCGTGGATATGGGAAGACCACCAATCCACATTGAAGCAGCGTGGCGATCCGTCCTTGTCCTAAAATGGCTTAAAATCGAGAGAAGGGTTAGGCCAGTAGTAAAAAAAAATAAGATTTTAAAAAAATATAGTAATAAATACATATCTTTTCAGGACAGTACACTTTTGGACGCGATCAGAGGGCGGCGAGGCGTCATTGAAGAGGAAAAATTTTATAACATGCATTCTGATTCGAGACGAGACAATATTAATCAACATACCCACTGGCTACCAGGTGCATTCCATTCTGATGAGGATCCTACAACTAAAATTTCCATTACCAATGACGCTAACGCTGCATTGCCGATGCATCAAACAACGGAGCGAGTAACAGACAAACCCACTGGACGAGGAGCGAGAGCTTCTAATGAAAACTGGATTAAATTACCCTTTCCTTCACACGATGATGCGACTAGAGATAACATTCTTATTCCGCCACAGCCAACAGGTGATCTTATCAATTCACGTATGCCGAGGGTCAACTTTGTCACACAAAACAAAGCCTTAGAGGCTTCTGAATCTCGAAATGATAAAGAATCTATTCAAAGATCCACGCGAACTGATGACTTAAGGACTGAATTCGTACGACCCGATGATGGTGATTTAGTCAAACAGAAACCTGTCTATCCTAGACAAGCCGTATACTACCCGGAGGATCCGCGACGTCAGTACTATGATGATCGATATTATAACGACGATTTATACAGACGTGACCCGTACTATGACTTATACGACCGCAAAAGATATTATCCGGGACCTAGAGTTGACCGATACGACGATCCGTACGATAATTATGTGCCACGGAAACCTAAAAGGATCATTTACTACGCTCACCTGCCCGAAGTAGTGCGAACCCCACCTAGTGTCGACTTAAGATATCGATATTCTGTCGATCCATATCGACGCGTCGATGATGATTATAACGCGAGAATTGGCAGATATGATTACAGGTTTAGGAATAGATATCCTTACGCTGCGCTTAGAAAAGACGAGCGCAATTATAGAGACCAGGTCAGTGCTGGAACTGTTACAAAGGACAAAAAACTCGATGAAAAAGTAACTCCAACGCCTATATTACCCAAGAAAGAAGAAAACTATAATAATGCTAACAATAACAGAAGTTCGAACAGAAACACAATAAATAGCCATCAATATCACGAGGGAGAAGCAAGTCATAATGATCAGATGACACACAAAAGTTTTTTGGATACTAAAAGACCGGATGAAGGATATTTTAGATTTGAAGAGCCTCTATTTTCTGCTTCAATTGATGATCCTTATCAAAGAAAATATTAGATGCCACGTTTCAATGAGTTCTTTAAATAAATATGTTTTTTCGAAGTTTTCAACGAAAAAACTTTTGAAAACTTCGTAAAAAGACAATGTCATATGATAGACAGTTCAGTGAATTTTTACAACTGTAAAACTATTCTTTTAATCTTCTCGTAATAAATGTGAGTACAAAGTGTCGTTTTAATTATTTAAGGGGCGTTTCGGCCGCGACAAATTGTACAAGTAATAAATCGGGCGTTTAAATTAAAACACGGGAGGGTGAAGATGAATTTCATTAAGAATTAATTAATGTCATTCTTAAACCGTTTTGTTTTTCCTCGTGAATAAAAAACATCTGTCGGAGATGTTCGAGCGGCGACGCGTTTTCTTGAGGTAATTAAGCAATAAATTTTGTGGCTGGCAACATCTCGAGGTGGGGGCCAATTACGTTGCGCATTTAAGAA
Source organism: Bhutanitis thaidina (assembly GCA_029286595.1). Lineage (NCBI taxonomy): Eukaryota > Metazoa > Arthropoda > Insecta > Lepidoptera > Papilionidae > Bhutanitis > Bhutanitis thaidina. The sequence goes on from JAGSMS010000019.1 coordinate 222,656, forward strand.
AATGAATGTTCAACACTCGAGTCAGCGGTATTATTCTGTACCGTGCAATTATAACCTCCATGTCTTTTACAAATTACTCAAACGTTTTCACGTAAAAATGTAATTTCAAAAATGAAATAGTTTTTATTTACGTACATGTTGTGTGACTGAAGTGGCTTTAACATATTGTTTTAGATACAAATTATTAATCATAACGTAAATATGAGTAAGGATTTTTTATTGATTTCATGAAATTCAAGTAGTGAATTTACCAACAACGCAATAAAAATTCCATTTCAGAATCTTTTTCTCCTTATTTGCTTTATGCGCGTAAACTGTAAATTTTTACTGGCGTTATTAATTTAATTGTGTAATTTAATGTTCTAAATAATTTAATAACATAAAACGTTTCCATTGCTGTCTAGATTATGCGTAACTATAATAAGGACGCGAAGACGGGACAGCTACAAAACCAACGTGACTAATTACACTTAAGGGCTTAGAAAAAATTCTACGACATGACAGCATGTAATCAGGGGGGATAGATTTGGCGTTTAGTCGTTTTTTTAATGGTGGAGCTCGGGTCCGCGAATTAATGGCGCGGCCATAAATAACACGTAATTAAATGTCTGTTCTGGGCTTAAAGTGAGAATTGTATTGTACAAAAGAAGCATTTTCTTTAAATTTATCAACGACTTATGATTTTTTTTAAATTACACGAGAAATAAATAAATATAAAATTATTTATATTTATTAAATAGATTTATTCAATATAAAAATCAATATCCTCAATAAGCGATGGATACATTTATTGCGCAAACAAACGCCAGGGTCACGAAGAGAGTAGATCGTTGATGAGTTGAATTATTTATGTAGTCCCCAAATAGTAGTGACCATATTAATAGCGATGTAATGTGGATATAATATTTTTTTATGGAAGAGGCGCCAAACGAGCAAGCGGTTCACCTGATGGTAAGTGATTACCGTCACCCACATACATCTGCAACACCATAGAAGCTGCAGGTGCGTTGCCGGTCTTTAAGGATATTTGGGAGATGGGATGGAAGAGGAGGGGAATAGAGAGGGGTGTGGGCCTCCGGTTACCTCACTCTCCGAACGAAACGCAGAAACACAAGATACCTCTACTTCACGCCGGTATTCTACGAGGCCGTGGTACCAATCCACAAATAATAGCATAAAATAAATAATATTTAATAAATAATAAATTTAAATAGATAATTGAAGCCCAACCAGATGGAAGCCTCCGGCAGGGGAGACTAGACGGCCGAGGGTTAGGGAGAAAGGGAAAGAAACCGGCGGACAATGCGAACAGTATCGAGTAGCATCGCCTTCTGCATTTGAGCTCGGAGCGGTCCGTCACGGAGTCTCAGCCAGTTAATATATTATTATTTGAAATTATACTTCTTTTGGCGCGTTTAGGAAAATGATGAGAGTGAATTTTTACGATGCGCCGACATCTGAAAGCGACACCATGAAGTTACATTTAAGTAAGTAACTATATTCAAGGCAGTTATTCAAATATATATGAATCTAAAACACGTGTTTCAATAATGTGGTGGTAAATGATAATTTATGATAATCGTTGAGTAACAAATTACTCTGACCATTCCATTGCAATATGGTCGTGAGAGGTATATATACACTTAAACTATAATTTAGAAGGTCATATTACTTGATACGGATGTAAAATATTTATGTTCTACACTTAGGGTAAGAAAAGGCGTTTCTAGTATTTTGTTTCATTGGAATATCTTATAATACAAGGATCTGTGGTCACCGCACAAAAAAGGGTTGTGACAGATGCTCTCCTGTAGCTTGTTGTACAACGTTAGATAATTTTAGCAAACAGCAGTTATGACTTGAGGCAAAATTCATTACCGTCTCCGCCAAAATTGCCGGAATATGGCATTATACGGGCTTTACTTAAATTTAATCTCGGGGTAAACGGGCACTCCTAATTGGATACCTTGTTTGTGGTAATAGTGTAAAGGGTACAGTATTGTGCAGTATTCTTTTGAATAATTCTACTATATATTTGTGTCTATGAAATATATATGATATAGTATTGAACGAGTTACAATACAGTTTCGCAGTGACTTTACAATACTCTTATCAAAGTGTAACAATTAGTGAAGATGTTAGTATATATAAACTTTTCCTATTGAGTGAGATTAAAGGTCAAGATGTAAATGAATATCTTGTGATTCACTGTTTCATCAACATCAACATACTAAAGGGGCATCAAAAACATATTTCTTCTTGCAGAATTTAGGCTTCAATATTATAATATGACGGATAGGTGGCATAATGGCTAAGCGTTTAGCTGCGACACTGTGGACACGGGACTGGTATTTGAATGAACTACAAATAATTGTTCCGGGTGCTAAAGTGCACTTGGACAAACACGGGGTGTGTACAAATTTATGTATGTAGGCAGTCTCAGCGATACAGGAGAAAATCCTTCAGTGGAAGGTGACGTTTTTATAAAATAATAAAACAAAATAATAATAATAAATCATCAATAATAAGTCATTTCCGGTTGTTCGGCGCTTTCTAGCTGTGCACAGACACAACCTAGTAGCCAGGATTCTACATCTGGAGCTCGCTTTGAAATACGGTCTCTTGGATCGGAGCCTACCGTACTATTAGTATTCGCCGGAAGCCGTGCTCGAAAATGACCGCACCAGACTATTGGGACCGGCCCATCATCACGAACTGGACGACTCTTGCAAACAACCCTGAATCATGTTGATGGACCGGGCACAGTCGAAGATATTTTTGGTAGACATCAACATTCCATATGACGAGAACCTCGTGAAAGTCGGAACAGCCAAGAAGACAGAATATCTGGACCTGGCTCACAAGGTGACCGACATGTGGGGAGATTTGCCGACCGAAATTATTCAGATAGACGTCTCTGCAAATGGGTTAATCCCAGTGAGACTCTCGGAACATGTGTGGCGACTGGGACTCCATGAAGGACCGCTACGAGCTCAAATGAAGAAGGCGGTTCTCATTGATACCGCTCGCATCGTCCGCCGATTTCTTCCGGCGGCGGGATTAGTCGGCAGTATGATTTCCCCTGCTGAGGGCTTCCGTCTGGATGGGTTTATTTACATTAATTTACTTTAAGTATTTTATTAATAATATATTTTAAGATATCTTAGTTATTTTAAGTATTTTATGTATGTATACATATTTATATATGCCACCTAACCAGACGAGTACATATGTAAATAACCCCATAATAAATAATACATCGGACACACTTCGACACCGGTAACTAAATGGTGATAAGATAAAGATAGATTAGATTAATACATTAAATAAACACCCATGACTTTCTAAACAAACATTTTATATTCATCATAGTTAATGTTTGTTTTTAGTGGGATTTGAACCCTTGATCGTCTGCTCCTAAACCAGGGTTATCAACTGGGCTATCGGGCCACTTTTTGGGCATTAGTAAAGTAAATTGCTGTCTAAAAATGTACTACAGCCGGGCAAAGGCCTCCACTCAATATTTTGGAGAGTTTTGGAGCCAGGAAGACCGGACCCCTGTCAGTACCCTGCTCCACTGCTGCCGGACTTCACAGCTCCTCCAAATAATATATTTTATTTATTATTGTTTCTCAGAAATGTATGTTTGCTCACCGTGTTATCCATCACCGCCGGCTCGTGATCAATTCAGCATTTACATGTGTATCAGATGGTTTTAAAAAGTGTTCGCGTACCAATCGTTATATCGCTAATGTCTTTCAATCGAGTTCCAGAGAAGTGTAGCCTGAACGGTGAAGGAACCACCAACAAAATCGTTAATTTTACGGGATACTTAACAAATGATTAGCAAAGAAACGAAGGACCCTATCATGGATAGAAGAGAGATACTGAAATTTATTCATAAGATAAGAAGGGGTAGTATCATACAAGATGGAAAAGAGAGCAAAAAGAATTCTAGAGTCACGCCTCTGCTGAATAGTGAATTTTTTTCTTCCTTTAAAGGTAGTAAAGAGGTAAAGGACTTCCTTTTTTTTATCTTATAGCATAACCTGTAAAAATCTGTGTTTGCGCGTACATTTACGGCACTGTAAAATGTCCAGCGCAGTTGACAACTGCTGATAATATACGGAAGTTGTCGCTGTCCCAGGGCCATCATCATAGTATGCTGTGGCACAGGTTAGGTCACCGTTGAGAAACGCAAGAATGGGTCAAAAATTAAAACGATTATATTATGTTACAACCGAATTTAAGGTAAGATAATTCTTTATTTGGTATGAGGATGTTACAGTTTTTTTGTTCACATGTTTTGCACATCATTATGAATAGCATGCAAATTTTAATCTTATTGAAATGCCAAAATGAAAATTAATTAAGATAGTGAGTAAATAAAATAAATTAAAACACAAAAAGAAATTATACAACTACATAAAAACTAATTAAAAAATTATTTTGATTGAAGCAAATAAATATTTTTTCCGGAATAAACAATTATCACATGTTTCGATGTAACTTGATATTTTGTCATATATACGGCCAACACTAACGAATATTAATTCGAAACAACCAGCCTGCGCTTCAATGCAGTTCATCCTATTTCCAGTATGGCATGCCAAACAATCCAAAATCTCTAATTGCGTTTTTATGCAATTGATGTAAAGGAATTGAGGCCTAGCAATGAGATATTTAAAGAATGCCATTTTTTTCATCAAGCTTTGTTAACGATTGGTACATCAAGTCTTTACTCTACATTGTTCAGTCAATGAGCTTACAAAGTAAACTAAAACAACTGAAAAGCAATAAAGCCCAAACGATCCATAAACGTAAGTAGCGACATCTAGCACGGTCGTACGACAACACGACACCAAAACTATTAACATGTCAATAACAATTTGCTGAATTGCATTTATGTTGTAACAAATGAGCTCTACTGGGTAAGGGTTAAATACAGGGTTGATACTTACGAGTAATTTTTTAGGTTACAAGCATTTCAACGACTTCATCGTTACGAATCTTTTTACGCAAAAATAATAAGAGAACACAGTTAAATTCGAACTAAAAAATTCGAAAAATTACCAGGATATTTCGAATAAATTATTACAATTGAACAGGCGTCAAGTCAAGTAACTTGTAAGGGTTTAAAAATAACTAAATTATATTGATTTTAAGGAATACCTACGATCGATTTTAAAGGTTCCATGAGAAATGTGAATGTGACACATGTAAAAAGAAAAATTTCATTTGTGCAAGCGGTGTAGCGTAAGATTACGGTGTAGCAGAACGAGGATGTGAACCTTTAATTGATACATAGTATCGCGGTAATACAACCAATGTGAAAATATAAATTATTATTATAGGAAATAGTAAACAAAACCAATTTTCTTTGTGTTTAATTTTCATATTAATTTTCGTATTTATGTTTTCCGACGCTTCGTGTGTTTCACAGCACCCGTGGTCACGGGGGGACTGAGGTGTTAGATGTCCTGATGTCATAGTTAACTCGGGCTAAATTCAGCTTTTAATTTTTAATTTTGGTGCGATTTTTTTATAAAAAGAGAAAGTTTAATGCCCATTTTTTGTTGACAACCCTTTGCACATGTAATGTAACGATGCGACCCCGTCAAGTTTAAACAGTCCCTAAGTCAAGGGTCGAGCCGCGTGTCCCGGGACAAGTTGGGACCATCCAGGAAATTGATAATTTTCACTTTGTCCGCAATATCCTAACCATTACATTAGTTATTCATTAAAGTGGAGATATGATCCGGGTTCACTGTCGCAATTAATATTTATATGCATTGTCCCTTTTGCCTCACATTTTAAATTAATTTGCTACCTTTTAGGATCGAGTACAATGTAAATAATAATGAATGTCCAGTGAGACGGGAATTTGGCTGAACATTACATATACTACATTTTAGCTTAATAGTGTTTGATTATCTTTTCACGTGCCGTAAAAAAATAACTTCTATGGTTTCTACACGTCCAAAATTATTAAAAACGAGTCGTTAATTACATACATACGACATTTTATTTCGTCATCTGATCTTCAGCTTACGAAAGTCCACTACTGGATATAGGCCCCTCCCAAGAAGCACTATCGTTGGCGGAAGGAGGTTTGGTGCAAAATAGCCGTACTGGGCAAGCGAGCTGACGATCGCACGAGCCAGACACCTGTCTCCTGTGACCGAGACACCTACCTGACACCGGTTTGGTCAGTCTGACTGTTCTACTATGGTTATTTCCCCTTCTGGTCGGAGGAGCTCCTTTTCGTGTTCTTGTCCCTCTTGACTCTTCTCGTCTTTTATTCAATTAGGAAGATGAGTCTGAACTCTTAAGCTTTTGCTTGTGCCAAATGCTAAGTCAGTTACATACGGAAAAGTTAAATTAGGAATGATCATCATATTGGTTGGTACAATTATGTACGTTTATTATGTATTGTATGAATATTAATGGTGAATTTTAAAAACGAAAACTTAATAACTGCTATTAGCAGGGGGACATTTGCGAACGCAGGGAAAGCGGGCTGGCGATCGTAGTATCTGACAACATATTCTACCACTTATCGGTTGCCAAAGGTCCTTTATATTATTTTCAGATGTATGCCTATGACACCTTTATAAAGAGAGGGGAGGAGGAAAAAGGAGAGGTAAAGAACTACTGCCGCTTCTTGGTTATTGGTGGCCTAATTATGTGGACTTTCGCAGTCTAATGATGATTATTATAATGTCGATCACAAAACAAATTCTCTTTCGCACGGCTTTCTTTTACTCCCTGCAGAACCCATCTTAAATCCCTCCTTAAATACCCTCATCATAAGAGCGTTTCATATCCCCACTCATTCTCTGTGCATGCAGCTAACAATCTAAATTGTGGAATTCTCTCTCACCAAATACGTGACTTCAAAACTAGTTCTGTATTTAAGAAAAAAGTCAAAGAACACTACATGTCATTGGCAGTATGAATTATTGGTACTATTCTATTTATTTAATTTTGGGTAAGTATGTATATATTTATCTATAATTTTAAGTATATATATATATATATATATATATATTTATGCATATATATATGTATAAGTAGGTGTATGTAGATTTATATAGAACGTTTTGCATATATGTTTGTTTTCTTTTTTTCCCATGTACGTGTGCAAGCTACCATTAACTTACTATCCTCCTGCTGGAAGAAATTTCTCAAGAAATAAGCCGTACCTTTGTACAGATCATTTCTCCCTATCAATTTTTTTTTTCGATTTACTTGTGTGTATAAATTATTGAATAAAATAAACAAACAAATAACTGAAACGAAATATATATAACTGCTAAACAAAAGACACAAGCGTAACATCCGCGAGTCCGATGCTATCCGGTACGAGTAGCAGTGCTGTGGAGCATCGGTATTTGCTATGAATTTGATGCCGAGAACAGTTCTCCAATGCGGTTTGGCGGACTTTAAATCACCTTTTTATTATTTAATATTTTAATCTTTATTATTTAATAATAATATTTTTATAATTTTTCAATCATGCACGTATCGTGTACCGGGCGCCGGTGCAGGACGGTACGAACCCGATGTTTTGATGGTTCAACTGGTATGGTTATTTGTACACAATATACATGATTTAAACAAAAGTAGAAATTCAATAATAATTTAATTCAATAAAGACAGTATGTGGGTGTATGTGTATTTTTGTACCAAGCGGAATTCGAACTGGCGGCCCGTAGCACCGTAATTAGTCGCCTAGCCACAACGCCAACCTATCCGAAGATATGATACTTTCGAATTATGTTCGAAAAGGTGAACTTCATATTTTGGAATGTAAGGATTATGAAAAAAGTTCAATCTAGTGACAAAACAAGTACGAATGTGTCACACCATAAATTGTTTGCGAATACATACGACAATGTATCGAATGGCTTTCTTAGAACTCGTTCTGAGGCTGTATCTCACACGCGACTCGCTTACTCATTTTACTTTATGTGACACTTTATTAGAACCTTAAGAAGGTATATCGTTGGACAACAAAAGTGTTATTTGGTTTCTGAGAAGAATTTTTGTCGTCCGATTCGATATTAAAAGAATATTTTGGGACAATGTTGCAAGCTGTTCGAAATTTACGATGACTTAGTCTTGTTGACAGGGGACTAAAAATATTTTTTATTCGTCGTACATAATTTATATTTTTTATAGTTTTGTTAATTTGTAATTAAACTAAATTCATATTTGATTTAGACACTATCTTACAGCTACAGCGCGAACGGGTCGGCTCGACCAGGGAATGACCGCACTCTCCTCTCACTGAATACTATGGCTGAGTTTCGTATGGCCAGCGATTGAACCCGAGACACATTTGCCGATTGTGATAATGCATCTACATCTTGTTTCTTAATCTCGGATAAATTCAGGGTCCTTACCAGAATAAAAAATATCTATATACATTAATGGTTACATGTGTCTCCGCCATGTAACTTCCTGTTATTGTGTCAGGAGGTATTGTGATTGTCCCGTGTATCATATATAATTAGACTCTTATTCTGATTTTATCGAACAAGGTTTACATTACATGAAAAGGAAGCCAAACGAACGCCTCTTTCTTCTGTAAATAATTAATGCACTATAATATAAAGCATAGAAGCCAAATTTAAGTAAGGTTATCAATTGAATAAAAAGTTATTTCCCCATAACATTCCGAACCAAACACAGTAATGCTCGCAAACTAATGATTGACGGTAAATAACTGTTACTGCTGAGGTAACTCCTTGCCGGGCTCCTGCACAAGAGCCTGTAATTGGACATAGGCTTCCCTTAAAGGGAGAGCCTGCCGTAAACACCACGCTTAGCTGGTGAATTGGCGATTGCAGTATTTTACATCTCGAATCTTAGACGCCACCGGTTTGGATTATTTTGCGCCTGGCTTATTTGAAATGGTTTTTCTGCCTAATGTCGGAAAACACGAGATTTCTTTCAGGAACTTCCTTTAGTAGATGGGATTTTCGATTCCCGCATAGGACAATTATATGTATGACCTACAGATTATTTGTAGCTAAAAATACGAAGGCTTTTAAGATTCTGGGATAAGTTTAAGAAGAAGACTATTCAAGATCTTCATCTTCAACATCCATATCAGCGATTACCTTACGTCCCGGTTCCTGCAGATGCTCTTACCACTCAATCTTTGAGAAGGTTGCTAATCTAGCCAACGCTCATGGCAACTTAAGTTGGTATTATAAGGTGTACAGTAATTGGAAAATTCAATAGAAGGCCGGAAGTCGACGTTTTACGTTTTGGTGCTATCAGTCCAACCAGTCTTCGATAAAAGTTGACTATCGTCGTACTGTCGATATACTTGAATAAGCTTTTAAGTTCGATTGGATTTTTATGCGAAAATTGTTATAATATAACTTTGATACTGGCAGATAGTTAAACACTGTTGCCATATATGACTCCAAGCTTGAGAAAAGTCTACTACGGCTAAAGATCTTATACTAAAGTAATAAATATGTGCAAGCGCGGGGAGTCGCATCGTGAGCATTTCGTATTCTACAATATCGATAAGTTAGCATAACGCTTTGGTAATATCATAATCAGTGTAGGTTGATTTATGTAGTATCTGTGTAAAGTTATTCCAATTTACGATAGTTCTTTTTTTTCCCAAATTTTAAGATGTTACTCTCTTTTTTACCAAATACCACCTCACCTGCACGTGGTGCACTTTGTTACCTAGTAACAAAAAGGCCTCTGGCAACCGTCTGGTGGCGAAATATATTCGAATTTGTCGAATCCAAATTTCTCAGGATAGTAATGAAGAACAGCATCACCTCTCACCAAACTGCCTGCCCGGCCTGGTAAGACAATTCCCCCCAAGAAATGTATGCCTTCAGAAATATCCCCCATTATAATATGGGCACTTGCATTCTATTAATATTAATCGCGCGCCCTTACCGTTGGGCTACCACGGCTTATTACATATGATTGTAATTTTTTTTAAAATAATAAAACTAAATAAAGGAACATGTCACCGAAAGGTTAACAAAATTGTAGTATCTACAATATTGGAGATAGACCTGTATGGTTTTAGACTTGAAGAGAGCAAGTGATTTTGGTTCCATGTTAGTAATAAAAATCGAAGCGAAGACAGCTCGTGAAATTTAAATGAATGCATGGAAAAGTAGTATAAACAAACGTATGGAATACTTTCGAGCGAAATATTTACGATACCTCCGATATCTTTCCACAAAAAATAGTCCTATGGGTAGATGTAATCGTTTGACAAGGCGGTGCTGCGAATAAATAATAAAAATAGCAGCTATAAAGACAATTGATACGTTATGAGTGGCCGTCCATGTCTGCCGGTCGGTTATTTATTGTTAGTGGCCTCATCGACACGGGCCAGGGTTCGATACCCGGCCCGCGCAAAAACGGGCCCAACACAACGCCCGGGCGTAATATAATGCAAAATGATCGCCGGTAATGTGTGTATGGCGCAAAATATTGCGGTACAAGTGCATCCAATGGCATGATGCTCTACCAATGAATCAATATATAAAAAATTTCATTATACATCGGCGCATGACACATGACGATACGAATTGATATTTTCATGTTTTTACCTTGGTCGCCTATTACAACACCCACGGAAAGCAAGGGGTAGGCAGATACGCCATAACGGTGAAAGAATCACACGGCATGCTCTTAAAATAATGTTTACATTAAGCATTCGTACAACATGGTTGTAGATTACGCGGCAAAATTAATAAGTTACTGACAATGTACGGACTTTACATTGACATACAAGTATTTTTTTTAATATTATTTCAAAAAGCTCTGTAAGAGTTTATTTTTTAGAGCCGCTGGGATTCGAACACAGGTCACTCACGTGTTTACATTATTAAAGTGAACTAACTACTCTGACTACTAGGTAGCCACGGCCCTTGTAAATCGATTATGTTGTTGTGTTAGGTAAATAAAGGAAGCTCTGCTTAAACTGTTGAATACAAAAAGACCACATAAGTTATGAAACACAACTTTGAATTTGTATTTTATATTTTTCGTTTTGAAGTAGAGCATACCGCGTCGCCAGTCCCACGTCATCGTCCCACGGTGAGGTTACTTTATAGTCTTGTCATATCAGTTAATGGCAGGCGGCTCTTTGCGGCTGCCGGCGGCGTATATCAGCCGCAATCGCAGCGACATCTCGCGCCTTTGATGCGCAACGAGAAATCTAGTGGAGCATCTTGCCTGACAGATCAATGGGCGTTTTGACAACGTTAGCAAGGTTAATTAGAATCCCCGTGTTTATCAAAGCGATAAGTTAAATGAATATTGTGAAACCGATTTCAATTTTGAGTATGTCTATTGTTTTTTTTGTAGTAAGTACTCATGTTTAAAAATAATTTGTAATCGAACATTGGGTGTGAGAAGGAACATATCATCTATTTCTCCTAATGCCGACCGCGCCTGGACCCTCATAGCAAACAAACGAGGCTCTGACTACCCAATTATTGCGGAATGTCCATCCATCCTACAAAATAAGTAACAACTTTTGCTAAAAATTATCTGTCATGTAGTTTTTCCTTTTTAAAAACATTGATATAAGAATCTGTTGAGAAGGAATTTGGTAATAAATATTTTTTTACTAGCCCTTGGAGTTAAATCTTTTCATGCATTCGTACCAACATATATGCCCGCGATTGCGATCGGGTGCTATTTTTATTCGCTTTTTAGAGATGTAACGAGAAAATATACGTATAATAAAATTATAATAGAGCCATTTAGTAGAGAATTAAGTATACATATCGGCTGCTGGGGCACAGTGTCCGCTATTAGCAGCACTTGGAAGCATCATCTCTTCGAGCGGCCACACCACGCCACATCAGTGGTGAGACTTAGTCATAGTCGCAGAGGATAGAGAGAGAGAGAGTGGTGCCACTAGCCCACCGATTCACATCGGAGCTGCGACTTTGAGCTTGTCATGAGTACACCATCGAATATACATATAAAGTGGCGGCAGAAAAAACTGTCACTTCATTACTTCCGGTGGGTATCGTAAGAGTCCACTAAGTAAAACATTGAAAATTTTTTGCCATTCGTCAGATGGCGGGATAGATGGCATCTCAAAGAAGGTTTAACCGAAATTACAGCATACCTTACTACTATAATACTACGGCTTAACCGAAAATACACACACTGCTAACGGGCAGCAGCGTACGAGGTATTTCAGGCCAAGCGTGCGATGATGGCGAAGCCACCCACTGGACAAGTCACGTTAGAATCACAGCAGGCTGTCGAACAAGGCAAAGGCATCTCCCAAGTAGGTACATTTGGCATTCTCGCTTGCTTACTCGGTGCATACGTGATCGCAGTACGGAATCAAGTCAGTGGTCTCTGTATTTGAGGTCTAACATATATGAAAGGAATTTTCATCATTTGTCGAACGTCTTGTCGTATGACATTGTCCTTGATCATTCGAACGAAGACACGGACATAGGTAGCGTTTGTTTGTAATATATTACAATATCATACCGTCTAATATATGGGTTCACACGGATTTATTTACCTAAACTTCTGACCACCATCTTTAGGTACGCAGTCGCGAAAGCTTATTATTTGTGTAATAATATCTTAATCTAGAACTTGAAGACGGCGGCGACCCACGGCGCGCCAGGCGAAAGTATCGTTGCAGTTCTATTTACCAGACCCCTACTTTGTATGGAACATCATAGTACGAAGAGCTCAAGCTGTAACTTTGGAACGTCTTAACTGATTGAAATAAAAGTTACCTTTATTTTTTAAGTCAGACTATAAGCTATACAACGAATACAATTTTATTGAAAGAAATCCTACCGTATTCATGCAATCAGGTAAACAAGCAGACAAACAAAATTTTAATGTTTTATAATATAATAAATAAAAAATGTTTATTTATACATAACACAGAACTTTCATAGATAGATATTGTTTTGGTTCCATTCTAAATATTAGTTACATAAATTTAATTTAGTGCGTCCAAAATTTTTACTTATGATTGTTGTGTTTTTATCTAATTTACAAAACAATCTTACAAAATTATGTCTTAAACAGTTTATATCGAATAAGTTATAACTTCTTCTTAAAGTAAGTGCATAATGTTTTTTATGGTATATTCGTTATTATTTATGTTTTATGGTAGTTTTAATTCTAAAATGCTACAAATAAGGGTTATGTGGAGCGTAAGACTGATTTTGCAATGTGTAGGTTGGTAATAAATTTCTTCATGGAGTGCACGTATCGGTCGCCGCTGATAAAAGTCCTCTTTCACTGAACTAGTTTCCGATCTTTTCTTAGTGATGTCACGCGCAGGTGTTATTTTGTGAATATTATATTATCGATTTAAATTAAATCGATCTCAAAATAATGCAATAATACAATAAAAATCATTTAATACCAGACAAAGATGTACATAGAAGTAATATAACTGACAACGTAATATGACAACGCATTCAGAGACTGTAATATGTTGTCTAAAATATATTTATTTCCTTACGACTTTAATGGCAGCATAATGTGTCGTCAACATTATGTATGTTTTTCAACCAGACGGCATTCGTGAAATACATGCTAATGAAAATCTAAATCAGCTGAATTATAAAAATATTAAACATCTTTAAAGTATTAAGTCTTACTCCGCAATTTCGAGTATTTTAGTTTGTTTTTCGAGTATTTCGGATATTCTATGGAATAGACACATCTTCGTTTACAAACGCTTGAAAAGCATTTATTTGCCTTTTACGGTTACAGTCAGTTTTATGAAGAAAAGATCTGAAAGGTATATGTACATCTATACGTTAGGTAAATCTAAGTAGTAGTGAAGCAAGAGCCTAGTATTCAATAGTTTGTTGTGGGCAATTCCCGCAATTGGTCTAAGCTTTAAACATTGTGTAGAGAAAGTACCAATTTAGGATGCTATTTTAATCAACCAATTAATCGATTATATGTTATTGTCACAGTGTAGAGCCACGGGTAGAGCCAAGCTTTAGATGCCAACCGTATATTAACGGGTCGGTACTAAAGGGCCAGCATAACGTTACTACATTTATTGTAGTAAGTGGCGAGCACTTACTAGGTATTACAACATAGTTCCCAAGGATCGGAACGCACCTATATCTTTATACATTACCGGGTGGGTTTGGTATAAGCGTGTCTCGTAACTATGCAGACAGACCCAACAATTGTGTGTATTTGTGAAACACACAAACTATTGTTTTTCGGGTGGTCTTTGACACTGTGTGTGAGTATACTTGCGGTACTCTATTATATACTGTACCGCATATCATACACATATGCAATAACCAGTCAATAGAAAAAAAGACCCCCTGAGTTTTTTGCCGATTCTTCTCTGATAAGGGCTTGTTTGCCTTGGCCGCCTGGCAAATCCACCTAAAGATAGATACTCAGAGCGGTGTACTGATGATGAAGATGACGAATTTAATTTATTTCATAGTAAATTTTATTTTTAACTAACGAAATAAAATTTACTAAAATTTTCGTATCAGGAATTAGTAAAAGTAATCATATGTCAATTTCATACAGTGCACCTTGCTGCCTGACAGAACTTAAAATCTACAGTCTAGTAGCATCATAAGCATGAGGGTTGCACATTGATCCTAGCCTACCCATTATGATGGTTAAGGGGAAATTTTCTATTCTCTATTCCAAGACTTTGTTGGCCTTTGACCAGCAATCAAGTAATGTTGTATGATAAAGAAGAACGAGAATAATAATTTATCTGTTAATTAAAAGTCACAAGATAAATTACAATTTTTTCATTACTTTATTACTCGATATCGATAGTGTAGTCAATCAGCAGTGCCTTTCACTAAAATAGTACAAACAGCAACGGTGTTAGTGTTCGATGCACGTTTCGATCAGCTGCGGGCTTTTGTCTGTTTTCTTTTTAATTACCTCCAATAAATACCCTCTCATAGACCCCACTGTTTAAGATAGGGGCCACATGCCGATGTCTCTCGACATAGAAGATCGATTACATAAGTTTTGGCAAGAAGAACTTATTTTTAATTCTTGTTTTGGTTTACATTATTCTTCTCAGATATTTTTTCCGTATTAAACGGTGATTTGTATTATAACTTTATTTGGTCAGGAATAAAATAAGTAAGTCATATAAAATAAATAAGTCATTATATATATTTATATAAATTTTGAATTTGAATTATACTCTAGTTTCCGCCCGCGACTTCGCCCTCGTGAAGAAGCTTCCTGCGGCTTTCCTGGGCTAAGAGTAGCTCATATTCTTTTCCAGGTTTAAAGGACACCTTCATACCGAATTTCATCAAAACTGTTTCAGGTGTTTATGCGTGATTGAAAGGCATACTTTCACATTTATATTAATTAGTATTATGTCGTCGATAAACTACACTTGTAACTGAGTGTAGGTAAAAGTATCAGCCTATAAATGTCCCATTGCTGGGCAAAGCCATCTTCTCATTTTTCAGAAGTTTGTGAAAAGGGGTAGAGTCCACCACGCTGCTCCAATGTGCGTTAGTGAATTTTTCACGATGTTTTCCTTCTCCACCGAGCACGTGATAAATTAGCAGGTAACAATTTTAGCGGTGCTGGCATCGGTACGTTTCATGAAATTAAAGCCAAGATTAACTAACAATACCTACGTTTAAAGAGATTAAGGCTCAGTATTATTGACAGGTATATATTTTTATAGATGGAGTGACGACCTGCGCAGTGTTGCGGGAAGTCGATGGATGCAGGTGGCTCAGGACCGAGCTTCGTGGCAATCTTTGGGGGAGGCCTATGTTCAGCAGTGGACTTCTGATAGGCTGAAATGATGATATATTTTTAAGAAATGTTTTCATTCGTGCATTCTTTTTCCCTCGCAGCAGCAATAACATCATCTATTTTTCAAAAAGTTTAGATTGTTTCATAAAAATGCTCTGAATTCTATTTTCCTTTGCCTACCGCACGCTCCGGCTATTACGCGGCCAATAAAACGACACGAACAAATGTAAATCTCATAAAGCACTAAGCTGCGGTTGGTATGGCCATTACAAAAAAATAAAGTGTCCCATCAAAAGGGCGGGATATTTGGGGCACATTTGTAATTCGGGCGCGATCGCAACGAGTCCCGACGGGTCGGAGCGACGGCTAGGCGTTTGTGTTTTATTGATATTTTAGCGATGGAATGATTTTCGCAGCGACTGTACGACTCTCTCGGGGTGCGACCGTTAGTATTGATGACTGTACACGGTGACGGACTTGGAAAATTACCTATTTAGATAAATTACCCATTAAGTATAAAATAGTAATTTATAAATGGTGGTACTATAAAATAGATCAATATATTGAGGACAATGTGCGGAAATAATTTTTTTTTGTCATTTAAATAAGTAACACAAAGGGCGGACTTTATGTCTTGCCGGTTCTTCTCTGTCATGTTTTGGGAACCCGTGTAGATTTTGACTTTCATAAGAGTTGAAACAAGGATAAATTTAACTTTATTAACTTTTCTCATTATTTGAATTTATTCATGTAATAAGTAAAGTTACTTTCTTTCTTGTTTTCTTTATTTCTTTCTATTTTTATTAAAAACATGTCACCCCAAGTCCGACCCTGTTTAAAAACGAGGGACATTTGGCGAACCGCTGTATCACCTCTCCATCAGAAAGTCTGCAAGATTCAAGGTAACAGCCCGAGGGTCGTCTTAAAGTACGGATATGATTAGACCAGCTTTTACTGGATATTACAGTTTACGGAGCCGTGAGTGGCGATTTACGGCGATTTTTTCGTTTATTGCGATTTTCAATTTACTTCGGTTTTACGTTTTTTTCATATGGCACGATAAAATTAGAAATTTTATTATCTTACCATTTTACGTAACATTTATATACTTATCCCGACGCATGTGTATCGCATCTTTTTAAGAAATCAGTCATAATATAAAGCTAGAGCGATGACATTAGACTTCATAACAGGCGAATGACCTAGGTTTGATCCACGGAAACAAGACTAAGTAATAAAATTAATGAATTTATTGCAATTTTAACCTACGAATTTGCGACGAGCATGGCGATATATGAAACTGTTGTTATTGTACTTGCAATGAGCAAGCGGCTCACCTGATGGTAAGTGATTACCGTCGCCTATGTACACCTGCAACACCAGAGGAGAGATCTGCTCCGACAATGGCCGTTACCTGCCCGACAGATTGTTCGTTTGCAGAAGACCCAGCATGCAGAGGAGATGAAGGAGTGTTGCCAACTTTTATTGATATTTGGGGGATCGCAAGGACAATGGGGACCCCTTTCCGAATCCCGTATCCTTCCTCCGGTTATCTCACTCACTGAACGAAACGCAGAAGCACCAGATGCCTCTACTTCACGCCGATATTATGCGAGACCGCGGTCTCCGATCGAGCTCTACCACGTAATAAAATTTTGAAATTGTCTGGTGGCAAATACCTATAGGCAATAAGTCCATCCTTTGTTACCTTAAACCTTAACCTTATCAGTCTAGAAACCGTCCATTATCAGGATAAAGGTCTTCCCATAAAGAGGATTTGCCTCACCTAACATGCGGGCGTTCTGCTCGCGAACCTCTTCCACCGAGCCAAAAGCATATGAAGATACGCTGTTGGCTATTTACAAATTAAATAAAAGAAGTTTTAGTCGGTCCAGCATTCGGCTTATCGTTAAATGTTGATCCCTACATATGGACGGGAAAGGTTAAAGGACAGAGGGCAGGCAGCATACGTAGCAGTCACTGCCCACGCCCACGTAAAACAAAAGAAAACGGGATTTGCCATAATCGCCTCACTCGGCAAGCGGATTGGCAATCGCAGTACTCGCACTTTAGACGCTGATGCCCGTCATCGATCTGCTTCATTTTAGTCTGGTATTTGTCGAGATGGCTACCCAGCCATGTATCGGAAGCCATTGCTATTTTCATGCCTTTTCCCTTAGTCGCCTCTTACAACACCCACTGGGAGAAAGAGGGTGGCTGATTATTACGTCGATAACAAACGACCTTTTGTTGCCTTTTATTTCTTCTTTAAAAACTCATAAGACGAGTTGAAGTGATGAATTCACTTACGGTTCATGTGGGCCTAACCAACTGTGGGCTGAAATTATGACAGGTAATGGTGACGATTTTTACTGCCTTACGTTCTAAGATATAGTGGTTTAAGAAAAAATATGACGATTCGATAGTCTTATTGTAAGTGACGCTGTTTTCAAAAAGTGAGAGACATTCATTTACACACATTACATAGCTAGGGAAAGACATTGTGATGAATATTTAGCTTTTTTTATACCATATACAGGGATGGTAAAGCCAGTTTTAGTCCTTTCAACCCACTTTTTACTTGAACTTATTTGGGACAACGTGAACCTGTCTTAGTGTCCAAGCCGACGATACACTATTGCGTACGATTTTGTACGATTGTACACAGGTTTCCAAAAACTCATTGGTACGAGCCCTCCGCATAGGGGAGAACAAACTCGAGTCTCCTGATTCACTGGCAGTTCCCTTAAGCACTCGCCTACCGCGGTTTTTACTTGTAGTCAACGCACAAATTATTGGTTTTTCTGTCTGCTTGAATTGTGCTTCTCTGATATTCGATCTGACGGTTCCTCTGATCTTTTCGCGGATACGGTAAGGTAAAGTGAATTGTATTGTATGTAATGATTGAACACTTACAGCACTATAATTTACCCGGATAAGCTACAAGCAAGTTCACAAGCAGTTATCACCTTTAAATTCATTGGTCTTAATTGGCTAGAAGGACATCATTTATTATTAGTTGCTGGATTGAAATGAAAAGCCCGTGTTCTAGATTTCTATTTATTCAAATGATGGACATATGTCCCGGTTTGAAGTGGACGTCCCGTGACCCGTTCAGTAGGTCGTTCGTCCCGGTTTGCATATCGCATCGTTTTGTGTATCGCAGCTGGCACTAGATATTGCGATTACTACTATAAGTTGTTAACAAACAAGTTATTCTCTCCTACGATGGAACATTTGCGTTGAAAACGAAGCGACAAAGGTTCTATAAACTATGATTTTCAATCCAGAACCTACAACTCAATATGTACGTTATCCACACCGTCGGTCGTCGCCATAAAACACAATGCATAACATTTACAAGATGACACATTGTTCTTCTCATATTGTCTGCACCATTTACCATTGCAAGTATGAGTATACATAAAATTTCCGAGAATAACGATAAACACAATAAATCGCGCCGATATTCGAGATAGGCAGATTGTTGCGCGGACTCGGCCCTCCGGACCCCGGCGTCACTCCGCAGGGCGCCCTCCTGTCCTTCCAAGTAATTACATTCGCCCTTTGTCTCGCCTCTACCATAAATACAAACAATATTTATTTCGATCGGTGACAAAATGATGCTTGCTTTATATTCGTGCGATTCAGTTATTTTTTATTTTTATGTAGATCACAAATAGACTCTTACTGCTATTTTAAAGTAACGTACGTGCTATTTACGTGATCCATCATCTCCCAGTTGGCAAAGAGAATGTAATTACTACGATAATAGTATATCGTATAAGTCATATAAGTCAACTACAAGAAATTTCAGAATAATTTCGTGGACTTCGATCAATAAACGTTGCAAGATGCCCGACTAAAATAATTAGACCGATGATGTGTATCTAAGGTAATCCGTAAGGCATCCGCTTGTCAGTCGTGCTATTTGAACTTGGAAAATGCTTATGCCCAACTGTGGTTTCATTTTTTTAAGGCAAGTTTAACAATATTAATAAAATTCACCCACGATAGAGCAGTGGTTAGTTGATTTCTTCTGAATCTGTAGGTCTAAGTTCTATCCCTTTTGTACATAGCTCATACCTACGAGTTTTTCGAAACTTGTATATTAATTGTATCGTTGATCTAAACACTACGGCGACAATCTCACCACCTGTCACGTTGTTCCAAAATAAGTCCTGATTAAAAGTGGGTTGAAACGTCTCTGACTCTAACAACCTTATTATTGGGTATACGGACGTGTAAGCTTATTTTTATTAATAAAAATAGATACATGGAATTAATCCTGACTTTATTAAATTTAGCTTACGAACACATCTCCACGTCTGAAATCCTTTTAACAGGTGGTATATTCCTTGTCTGCCTAGGAGCCGACGTGGTACGTACCACACTCTTATTGCCCATTGCTGTGGCCAAACAGCTGGCTTACCATTACACTACTGTGTTCCGGTTTGAAAGGTAAAAAGAGCCAGTATAATTTCGGGCTATAAACCCGACAAGAGGCTGCCATAAAATTTAACACCATATAGTCTGCATAAATTCGAATATATTAATATATATTTTAATATAATCTATTACAGTAATTTATTTATAAAAGAAATTGAAAACCTTTTTAGTAAAATAGTTTAATGACCTTGGAAAGAGCAGTTACCTCTCAGGATTTCATTGTCGGTGCATCGGCGACTTCAAACGCGGGCAGCGTACTTCGGCGCGGTCATTGAAAAAACGGGCTAGGTCATGGAGTTATTCCCCAGGCAAATGAATCTTTAACATGAAATTTCAGTTATTTATTATTATTGAGCAATATTTTATTCTAACAATTCCATAAATACATGTAACAGCCATAGAATGCAATCATCACTCTTATCCTCTATACTATAAAGTTTTGTCAAAGTGACTTCGCTCTTAGCATATGGGCTTCTAGCCAATGATTGTTGAAAGAATAAAAAAAGATTTTTCACTTTTTGTCATCTTAGGTTCAGCAGTATAGATATTATCAAATACCAAGTCTTAGGGGACATACCGGAAATCACGTTTTAACGTTACAAAAACGTAATGACGTTTTGATTTTGTCCATATAATTTTTTTATTAAAAACGTTAATGCAGATTGCAAAATAACACAAATAGTTTTAACAATTTTTTTTGTACATGTGTCATTAACTGCATTGGTGCAGAACTTCACACTAATATCAATTTTAAAATTCCATTCCAATTTTACATATATAGTAATAAGCATGTACTTATTCGAATAAAAGTAAAGTAGCCGCCTGTGAGGTCCCACTGCTGGGTGAAGGCCTCCACGCAGTAATTGAGAGGATTTTGGAGACGGGTAGGTAGATTCCAATGCGGGTCTGCGTACTTCACAAGATTTTTTTTTAATTCTTAGCCGTGTAGGTTTCACGCCCCCGTATTAATGTTCAGGCCACTCATACGAATCGTACATACTCGTACAACGAAGCACGTAGTTATATTTTTGAAAAAAATAATTGATCAGTGCCGTCCACACAGGGACCCCCTGACCACTAAGCTACCGTAGCTATTACAAAATAATAATTCTCACTTATTTTAAAATAATAATAACATAGTCATTAATATATCAATAAGACTTGCTAACTTTTAAATTATTAACAAAAACTTAATGTAGTAATGTTTCAAATAGTAATATTACTCGACTATCGACACGGGGGCTGCGCAATAATAAAAGAAGATAGATTTGCACTTACCTGCTCTTTGACAAGTAGAAAACAAAGCGCCATAATTAGTCACGTGGGGAAAACGTGGCAGTCCTAACAAGTTATTTCACACTGCCATTTCCTTGCTGTGTTTATTATCCCCGCTGTCCCCAACTAATTTATTGGGCCCTTAGCGCCCTTTGCCCCGAGATGGATCGCCTAATTTAACATTAAGGTACGCCCCAGCTTCTTGTCGATGGACCTTCATAATTTTTACTGTCTTGATTATCCGGTCTGAACTGTAATTAACATGTACATTCTTTATTTTTTATTTTAATATATCGGAAGATCAGAATGCATCTTCTGAAAAATAGGACCCCTTGCCAGAATTCAAAATCCGCACGTAAAAGTTTAGATTTCTGTGATGTCAAACGATACCCATTTATACACCTACCAAAAGGTCTCACTTCTAGACAAATTCTGCTGTGGCATGTGTAATTAAAGACGTGTTATATTATAATTTAATAATTTTCACGATGCGTATATTAAATCGTATTTTACTTATAGACAAATAACAATAATCTTACCATCTTCAACGAGTAATGAATATAGAAACCTTTGAGTAAACTTAAACAAAAGGAGGAAGCGAACTAGTTGATAGTAAATCCGACTCTCGCGTCTATCAGGCTAATCTACACAAGCGGCTACGCATAAATCGGTGCACGGGCGTTGCGTAAAGCACTCGGTGTCCTACAAGGATGCCCACTCAGTGCGAGATAGTGCGACACCGGCCTTATCTCGTCGGTGACAAATACCGCCCGTACATTGTACGTTCCGCGAGAGAACACTGCGTGATTCGAAGTCAGAGTAATCGGAGCCCCGTGCGCTAACAAGTGACTGTCGGTAGATAATGCTTTGAGAATTGTAGATTTTAAACTTGTAGTCATATATTATATCATTAGAAATCTATTTACTCCTTCAATTTGTGTTAAACATCTTTTTGTATTACCTACACATAATCGAAATAATATACCTTGGAATAACGTTCCGAAAGTTGTTGGATTCCCTTTGAAGAAAAGATTAAGATTTTTTGTAAATAAAAGCTTCTACGGTACATATAACTACGAATGCTGAAACGCAGCCAGAATTATATACCACATCCCGTGTATACAGTAAAAATTGAGTACTGCAATACAGAATTCCAGCCGTTGGGATAGCAGTGACTGCAACACCAGTAATTATAAAAGCATTCCACAATTTTGCTCGTCTAAAATAACCTAATATCTAAAATATGTTTTGGAAGATATAATGGAGCAACATTATTTTCTATAATCATCACGCTTGGTAGGTGGGTTAGCGATTGACACTGCAACCGTCATTGATCTGCAGTCTAGGTATCTTCTATCTCATACTTGTTGAGATGTTTAATCCGCCATTAGTCGGACGTATAATACGACGATATAGTCGACTCTTACGACTTCCATCGGGAAAATGAAAGCGCAAACTAAATCTGGTAATTATTTCTAGGAAGTCCGCTGGAGCGAAGTGCGATAATGCAAATCCCAGAGAAAAGAGAGATGGCGAGTAGCATCATTTGAATTAGACATATAAGGATTGATTTTCCGATAACAGTCTATAGTGCGTCGGTATAAGTTTCACATTACCAGTAAAATAGCAAGTACGTCCAGTACACGTGAGGTTGTCGTTTGGAGAAAATATTGATATATTTCATCTTATAATTAATCTCAGTCAATCGTCTGCTACAAAATTAATAAAGAAGAAGAGGTGCATATTCTTGTCGTACAAGTTCTTAATTACCAATATCACCGTGAAAACGTTTGCATGTTAAGAATAAAAAGGTTATTGAAGCTATGACTTGTAACTTGAACATAATTTTAAAGAACTGGTTCTTGAGTAATGTTCAAAACATTGTCGATACAGGGGAGTATTATCGAATTACGATTTACGGTTTCGCTATATCTGTTGAAGCTCATGTCGCCATTGTATTTTTGTTCTTTTTACATAAGGTATTGTTGCGTAAAATATGCTGTCAAGTGTCTTTCTTTTTTTTTTTTTTTTATGAAAAAATAGGCCTGCGTTTGACCTCAATCTTGCCCGATGGAAAGCGAAGATGAGGCCTAGGATGGTACACGCTTGCCTAGATGTCTGTTCACTTTGGCCTTGAAGATTTTTTCGCAAGGGTGGGTGAGTGCAACTCACGGATGCTTTTATTTGGAGATTGTCAATGTTTCTACGCAATATATAAAAGAAAATCTATACATGTAATCTATGCTTTAAGTATCTGTCCATAATTTAGAAATAAATTCTTTCTTTCTTTTTTAGGTAAGTCTGCTGATGGCACGTTGTCGTTTCCGTCAAAGCGCCAACATAAGCTAGTATACAATGCATGGAAGATTTGCCCATACTAAGCATGCTGGACAGGCGGTCTGGTGATGCCGGTACTCACTCGAGATACTGCCCCCTATCACTAGTGGGATTTGTGTTCGGCATATTCATACGGATTTTCCGCAAAAAGTTTTCTGCGAAAAATATGAAAACCTTTTAATGTTTTTTTCTCTTTTTAAAATTTAATTAGACGGAGGCGTGGTTAACAGCTAGTAATAAATAATATCAGTAGTTAATGTTACGGAAGACGAATCTCTATGAAAACCTTGACATTAATTTTACAAATGTTTACTTACAATAAATTAGTTGCATAATGCAAGAAGAATGTATTAATTATGCTTGTTCACTACAGACCTAACTAATACTTTGAAAATTAATCAAAAAACTTTGTTCTACGACGTATGAAAGATTATATGTATATTCTGATAATGATTCTGACAACGAGATTCCTCTGATCGAGGAGAAACGGAAGAAAGAAACTCCGTAGATAACCTCTTTCTTGATTTTTTTCAATAATTGTAATGAATGTCATAAAATAGAAGGTATGGTTCTATGGGAATTTGTAATTTACTCATTACAGATTACAGCTCTCAAAATTTGATATCGTATAAAATATGTCAGTTGACACCAGGTAAAAAAAATCTGGATATACGTGTAATATACTAGTGGTTCGTCTATCGAGTCAGTTTCCGGTCCGATACCTTTATTCCAATGATATTATATTGCTAGCCAATAGTTCTAGTATTGTTATACCTAATTTATTGGAGACAGAAATATTCATACGATAAACTAATCCTAATAACTTTAAACGTAATAATGAGTTTAATACTTACTTTTTAAGTCATTTTAGTTTAAATCTTATTACTTACTTATTACGTATTGGTATGTGGTATCGGTGTAAGAATCTGATATCCCCTTTCACGTGGGTGTCGAAAGAGGCGACTAAGGGAAAAGCCATGAAAATCACAATGGCTACCGGCAGATGGCGGAATAGAAAAATACCAGACCAAAATTAGCAGCGTCTACGGTGCGAGGTGTCTGGTACTGTGATCACCAAACGCAAATCCTCCTTCTGGGAGAGGCCTATGGCCTGTAGTGAACTGTTTACAGGCTTTTAAGGTGAGGTTACGGTAAGGTCATATTGACAATTAGTAGTTAGTGAAATTTTCTAACAGTAGGAGACAGATTAAATATTTGAACTTATTGCGCAAGAAATAACTTTCCTGACCATTAAGGTCCAGTGGTGCTTTGGGGGTTAGGAAAAGCGATGAGACGTCTTCATATTAATTATCTTGCCAACTACTTGCCGCTGAGATTCGTTAATTGCCAAATTTTGTCGAGTTTCTCGCACTAATCTTTGTTCAGTTTAGTGTTATGTTTACGACGTTATTTTATTGCGTTTCTGCAAGTAATCTTTTTTATTTTGTGATGTTTTCGGAACTTGGTATACTTCTTCCATAAAATATTTAGAAACATTAAATTTAATACTTATTTAAGCGGGAGGACAGTTGTAGTTTTTATTATTCGGCGTCATCGTTGAAGTGAAAAAGGTTTTACGACCTTATAATAAAAGATGATCGGAGGTTATTTTTATCGTTTCATCTCAATTTTGAATAGAACTTATTTGCTCAATAGATGCTATGACTGTCGCCGTCTTAGTGTTTAGCCCAATTATAAGAATCGGACATAAGTTTCCCAAAAGTCATTTGTACACATAGTAGATCGAACTCCTGATTCGGATTCCTCTAATCACATGTCTATATTAGCATATTAAAATTATTTAAAATAGAAAATAATGCAGAGCTATGTGAATTTAAAAAAGCGTTTCCTCGTAATTTGAGAATAGACAAAATAAAACTTTATTTAATTTAGGCTTGGTCAATATTTAAGTATGCCTTTGTTATTTGTTTTTTACATAGTAAGTAAAAACCATGTTGAACAAACTGGAGTGAAGCAACTCTAAATTAAGCATTCGGCATCAGGAGTGACCGTTCGTAAATTATTTGTTTAAATTTAGAGTGGGATCGGTTAAATGTTTTGGGGCATCAATAAGTAATACTCCGCTGTTTTGCTAAGACCTACCGCACATCTTTTGCCTTCCTTTCCTTGGAGCTCCGGGGGGTTAAGCGTTGCGTTTGTTGGGGTCATCCTTATTTGGTGGTATTGTAATTGAGGGCCGTAGTTACTTGGACGTTCTGTCCAGTGACAAATGTTTATGAGTTTGTCACTTGAAGCAGAATGCGGTGGGGGACATGAGCCATTGTTTCCCGTACCTGCCCGGGGGGTTCGCGTCGATGAGTTTCGGCGAATTGAGTTTAATGAACTGCTTGGAATCGATTTTACTGAAATAAATTGATTCATATAAAAAAAAACACAAAAATTCATTTGTAACCTCCTTTGATTGAAGTTGGTTGTAGTTGCCACTTACCACCAGGAAGACTGTTAGCCTAATTGTTATACATTGTTCAATCAAATGTATAGTACTTACTACACTAATGAATTTTTTTTATGGTAAAAGGGGGCAAACGTGCAAGCGGTTCAAGTAATGGTAAGTGATTACCGTGCCGTACCGCCCATGTACATCTGCAAGACCAAAGGAGCTGAAGGTGCATTGTCGGACTTTGAGGGAAGGAAAGTGGAAAGTGAGCCTCCGATTATCTCACACACCGAACGGAGTGCAGAAAAACAAGATGCCTCTACTTCACGCCGGCATTCTGCGAGGTCGTGGTACTAGCCCGATCGAGCCAGCCCATCGGGCAGCAACTAAGGCTGCCGCTTGGCTCTACCACGTATAAAATAAAATATATAAATCTTGTCGTTGAGATCAGATACAAAAGCTTACAATTAAATGGTTTAATTTACATGTTTTTGCACATGTCTGTACAATTTTTTCTTACTGTTTTTTTTCCTGATTCAATTAGAAGAGTTCTGTCACAGTATAGTACAATATAGATATCCGTGCCGGATAAACCGTGTGATCTCAACAAGATGTCAGTGATGATTTTAGCGCTAAGGTTTGGCTAATTTAGATTGGGTTCCTGAAGTTAGTATGATTTTAAAAGTCTTCCTTGGAACTAGGATTAGTTAACTAGATTCCTTCTCTATCTAGGAATCGACAAGGTACGCGTAACTACCACCGTCTTATCTATTTCTGCCGTCAACAAGCACTGCAATCAATGAAGAGAAAATTTTAATATAAAACCGGTAATTACTGGCTTCGAAGCATTTTCTCCTTACTTCTCAGGGCGACTACTCATCAGAAATATTGTTTTATTTAATTTTTGTTGGTGTCCATAGGCTGCAGTAGCCGTTTATCATCTGATGAACTGTCAGCTCGTTTGTTACCCCAATTAAAAATAAATAAATAAATAACCCTGTGATGATTGTAATGAAAACTTCATTGTTTGTGTTACATTACTCCGAATAGTCATCAATAAACACACGTGTCGAATCACCAAATGTAACATAATCGATATTCGTTGCAGATCTGAACGTGCGAAAAAGTTTTTTGAATAGTGCTTGATATGACGTTACGGTACATAAAAATCAATCCGGAAGTGGATACAGAAATAAATTGATTAAATCACGTTGGTACTGCATGTGTCTCAACTAAATACTTAGTTAAGAGTTGCCAAACTAATATGTTCATCCAAATAACTTAACAAACAGGAAAATATCTATATTACGTAGAGCTGACTGTAGATTTGTGGTTGTTGTACGTTGAACAAGGTTTGTGCTCGGAACAACGAAATGACTCCATAAACTAGTTGTTGTGCCGACTGCCGAATGACATTACTGAGTACGTGCTTCAAGTCTCATCGGGCCGCGAAAACTACGATGTACGATAGTATATTTATTTTCGTATTACTCGCCCCATCAACGTAATGAGATCATGTTAAGGTCTTTGTTCAGAAGAGGTTCCCTTTGCTGAACAAAGGTTTTCAGCATTGCATGCCACATCTCACTGTATTAAATAAGCTATAAAGCTTAAGTGCTAGGTGACAACTTTGGCAACTTTAGAATAGACCTAACTAGCACTTCGTTTCATGTTTCTTAGCTACAGCTCTATTCAATATATCTTTGGCCTCAGGTACGATACATCTCGATATCACGTCACATCTCGATACTAACTTTATAATTACTATTGAGGATCGATATGTCATCATATGGAACACAGGTTAGTTTGTCATCTTATCTTTACCAAAAAATTTATACAAAATATAATCTCACAGAATACATGCAATAAATAGCAACATAATGTTGACTTTTTCGTATGGTGAGTGATTTATGCAACAAACCATTTGCCGGTAACAAGGTATTCCATACTAGTTATCAGGGGGTAACAACGCATCTGCATTATGATTCTTTATCAATATGATGAGAGATCTATGGGCAGCGATGACTTACTATCAACTATCAGGTAGGATGTGTTCATTTGTAGCCATTAAAAAAGAATATTTTCCTTTACAATCTTTCCGCTGGTTTCATGAATAAGCTCAAGACAAGTCCGGTCGAAGAGCGTCGTTACCGCACAGCAATCATTCTCTCGTGAGGAGCTTCCAACTATCGCACGTAATTAACCAATGTCCAGTTCTCGGAGTAGATAGTGACGCTGGAAGTGCCCGCAGAGAGGTAATCTTTTGTCATGTTTGATCTTATGTAAACTAAAGGCATTAATAGAGAACTCGGGAAAAGCAAAGTTAAATAATTAATAAGGAGTATAGACAAGTACAAAACGGTGATTGATTCTGAAGAAAACGTAACAATATCTCTACACCTGGTCATGTTTAAATGTTTAATTTATGTGAAAGTAATAAATAATTCTGAATCCTAATTTAATAGACATTTTCGTTCATTTTCGATTTCGTTGTTGTTAATAGTCCACTGCTGGATATCTTTCTTTTTTATCAGCCACTAAAAGTTCACAACTGTTATTTTAATGATAGGCCTTTTATTCAAATGCAAACAATACGCTGAGTGGGCAGGTTGGTGAGCTCAGTAAAGGTACCTTCGCAGCAATGATGCTGCTCTTCGCCATCTTCCGACGTGTTTTCCACCATAAGTTGGTCGCCAGAGCCTTGTTCGCAAACAGCAGTGTGCACCGCGTGCAGGTGAGCTTGCCATTTTTTCGCCATAATTGTCACGTTTGGGTGGTAGGTTGGCAATCGCAGTGACGGTTAATCTGCCATGTGTTGGATGGAATGAATTTATTAATGCTTTTCTCTATCTCTTTCGACACCTATCATTTACTTACCATGTGAAGCAGTTAAGAATTATATCATGTATGTCTCCCCTAGGAAATTTTTAGGCTGCAAATTTATTTGTATTAGGTAATTTATCGAAACTTGTTAGAAAAAAAACTTGTAGTGATTTTTAGAATACCTTTTCAAAAACGTTCTACATCCATGTGACAAGTTGGTCGCGCCTTGCCAATATGCGTGCTTCATTAGCCGGGGCAGTAAACGAGCTCGGGTCAGGGGACAGGGGAGTTGCGCACCAACATTTATTGTGTATTTTCGTGGGTCCCCGTACTGTGATGGAATAGTGTCTCATTTTGTACAACGGCAAATGAGGAATTAAGCGTCACCGGAAACGAGCATCTGCACAATAGGTTCTGTTCTTAGTGTTTGTGAGATTATCCTCATTTATACTTCTGAATTCTATTGGTTCGTTTGTTTCTTTATCATTGTTTACATCTACAATCTGTGGCGAAGAAGCAAATTAACCAAGCCTGTCTTTTAGAAACATCTGTCTTGATTGTTTAAGATGGGTCAAAATACCATAGTGGCGCATTCGCTGTTGTAATTTTCTTAAACATTCCGAAAATAAAAAGACTTTTATAAACTGAAAACAGTCCTACTCGTATCTTCTCGGTAATGTATGTGTGTGTAAAATGTATCATCAGATCTTTGCGAAATTTAAATGGAACTACAATGTGCATATATACTTCTGAACGAAGATATTCCTTGCCGAAGTCTGTAATATGACCATAACATTTAGCCGTTACACATTCAAATGCTTTTTTTTTATCGAAGTATGAGCAATTAGTTAAAAACAAGCTTTTTCAAAGTGGCTGAATTTGTTGTAGAGCGCAGCATCGGTTGTAGAGCGGATCCTCGTAAATAAATTATTTCAAATGTCTTTTCTATTCCTAACAATGAAGTTAATTTTTAGAATCAAAAAAAAAATTACTGAGACCTTATGAAGTCTGTCCCCGGTGCTAGTTTTGTTTCTTGTGGTACAGTTAGTTATTGTCATGTTATATTTAAATCGGTGTTGAGCCGCAGAATATCATAAACAAAAAACTGCATCTAATTGGAATCTTCATTTGTGAAGACATTTAAAAATTGTGGAATGGTTTAAATGATTACAAAAACAGGGCTTACAATCTAAATAGCAGACGAATAAATCTTCGAAGAATTAAACAGTCCATTTATCTCACGCAATGTGTGATGCACGCTCCGTTTATTTATATCCTGCGTGCGCGGTTCGTGGCGGAAGCGGAAATGACGGGCGGCCATCGCCGCCGGATGTCGCGACGCTAGCGCCATGTTGCGGTGCGGTGATCCGCGGATCAGTTTGAGCCGATAAACTATCCGTTGTCAAAATAAACGGATATTGATCTTGAGTATTATTTTAGGAGGTTTGTTTATGTTTAGGTTTCATGTTTGTCATCTAAACGGTGGTTTTAGGACGATTTATAGTTTTAACTTAAAAGTAATCCTACATATAAACTTACTGTTTTGCAAATAAAGTGTAGTTATTGATTTTGAAATACTGCGCCTGCGGCTCCGCCCACGAGATCTTAATTTGCGTTCCAATTAAAATCTTAAATGAGACAAAACGTATCTTCTTACTTATCCAAAGTCATAAACTGTCTTTCTGACAATTTTTGTTTAAACCCGCAAAATTGTGATTCCATTGTGATTGCGCGACAAACTTCCAAACATATAAATTTTGGCCTTACAATACAGTACAATTAGTAAAGATTTACTATTTCACGTATATTTTTAAATGTTTGTTGATTCATAAACAATTAATTAAACTAAGTACCTATATTTCATTTGAACAATAATATTAATAACAAAAGACAATTTGATTATTAATAATATTAACAGAAAAAAAAGACCTCTGATAAGAACCTCTTCTTTCTCAGAGAAGAACCGACAAGAAACTCTGTGGGCTTTGTTTTTTTCAGTGCCATGTGTACTTGATATTGTAATCTAGTGTCTAATACAATTTATAATTAAATATATCAAACGAATATTAATAAATTTTTACATTATCAATTTATTTAATTTTAATGTCGTTAATTAAGGGTAATTTAAGGTCTTTCGAATGTAAAGTTGGTGCTTTTAACTTTGAATAGCAATGAGGTATCATCAGTAAATAGAACTACGATTATCTCAGACATATTTGCACCATACATGGAAGATCATTTATGTAGACCAAGAAAAAGGATCCAGTATCTAGGGACAATTGTTAGGGTACTCGGTGAAATACATCATCATCTTAGCGGATCGTGGTCGACGAACGTTGCTGGTTGATGCACGAAGCTCAGGTGATCGACCGATGACGAAAAAGTTATCCAGATTTACCGAACTAAAATCTAACAGAGTAGTAATGAGGAACAGCGACAACAGTGTAAGTCTTCGGTAGGCATTTGTACTTAAGCACAAACCCTGTGGTGCTTTGTCTGTTCAGGAGTGGACTTTTAAAGGTAGGTGTAATATAAATAGTTAATGTTAATGATGGTTGTTGCCAAGATAATAAAATGAAAGAGACATCCATATTCCCAGATTTAAAATTATTACTTTTGGATTTTTATATTATTTGACTTTCGAAATCAACAAAGTCAACAATTTTCAATCGCTACACATTCCTGAAACAAAAAATTACGACAAGAATTAAATATGGAAATTAATTTATATTCTCAAAGCCGCTTCCCTTAAAAGAATTCTCTAAAACCAAACAACAAAGACTCAGGAACTTTCTGGATATTATCGCGGATGAAATATTACCGCAGCGAAAGTTTTTCCGCGAGAATTTCTTCATTTTGAAGCTACGCCACGACATTTGCGGGATACCAGACAAACATTTGACAGGGGAAAGAAGTCCTTTAAAGTTTACACTCGATTTATTCTCGTAAATGTAACTGTATTTAACACTTGAATTTGACAAAAAATAATATAAATTGGAAATAAGTTTAAAAAAAGATTCTTTACACTTTTTATTTAGTAATACTATTAGTAATTTCTTCTAAGGATTATAAGGCGGCTTTTGCTGACGGTTTCTTGCTGTGGTTTATGATCAGCAGTGGGCTAAAATAGGGTAATGAAAAAGACAAATGAATATTATAAAGGCAAAAACATATTTTATTTCTGTTTAAGTCGCGTAGCTAGATTGTATAGTATAGTACATTAAATGCAGCTTCAGACTCCGAGATCACAAACTTATATTAAGAAAGCTTTGATTCGTATCAAAGCAGTGGGGATTGCTGATAGTATAGCCTATTAAAGAGTTATCCACGATAGTGGTTATGGGATCTGCCTGCGAATTATGCGACCCGTGTTTGATGCCTTAGATATACCAATGAGCCCCCCACATAGAATATGTGACGTTTTTTTCTCGTTGACGTGGACACTAAGACGACTACACGGACTTATCACGATGGCCCTTAGTAAACTCTGGTGAAAAGTGAATTGAAACGACTAAAGGAAATGTATACACCTGCTGCTGACCTGACTGCTGAGCTACGGGTACCAGCAGTAGCCATTTGTAAAAAACACAAATTATTTATTTTTGAATCTGATTGTGATTGTTTGTGACTATGCATCTGACATTTTCTACGATCTTATCGTATAAAATATGGGAAAGAAATAACGACTCAGTTGTGACCTTTTGAGTATGAGTTTGTGATACTCTTGTCGTATAATATTTCCTGCGCATTTGAAAACTACTGATAGTATTCAACATTTTATTTATTGTTTTTAATTTGTATACCTGAAAAAAAAGCAATAGAAAGGGCGGAATTAATGCCTTTCTGCCTTGGAAAATTGTCAAAATTGGTTAGGATCATAATTATGTATAAAAAGAGATAGATAAAGCCATATAGTTTTGTCGGTGGTTTAATAACTATCGATATGATTCCTAAGTAGTCGCCTTGGTTGTAATCGGCTGGAAGGACTCCATCATTGCCATTTAATATATAAGTATACAGAAGCTACTTTTGCACTAATACTGACAACAATAATCTGCTTATTTAATATGACTAATATTACAATAATACATTTTGAATAGAAACTTCCTTAATCAGTATTAATAACAGTGACATTACCGCGCCTGAGGCAACGCAGTGTAGGTGTACGAATATTGGATATTAGGAAGGCTCGGAAAGACGACCTCCTGTCGTGATGATGAATCCTCGGGCGCGTGATGCGAAGCTGCGTGCCTCACCCTACACATTTATACCAACTTAAACGTGCTACATTGATGCTGATATTATCGGCAAAATTACTTGTTTTCGACCTTATGGGTATATACTTAATGTTGTGTTTAAAGAGAATAGAGTATTGCAACCGAAAATACTTTTTTTTTATTAAATAATGTTTTAGTATTTTAATATAGCGGACACAACGTTAAATCGCAATTTGCTTCGGTCGTTCTGTGTTGTCGTCAAGTTAATAAATTTATGTACAATTTTGGGTTATTGTGAATTAATGTAACCAAACCATTACTTATTTATATTTTATCAAAAAAACAATAATGTAGGGTGTTAAGAGGGAATATAACAACATTATTTCAAAATTTCGACTTTTCCTGCCCGTTGTGAACACTGGTGATTGAAGGCGATGCTCTGGCGACCGACGGAAAATATAACTGAATATGTCGAATTCATATACTACGTGTACCGCCTTTTGTACACGGTAGAGCTAAGCAGCGGCTTTTGCTGCTGCTCGAATAGGCCGGCTCGACCGGAGTAGTACCTCGCAGAATAGCAGTGTACATGTACAGCTCTTCTGGCGTTGCAGACGTACGTGGGATAATCACGTGCAATCAGGTGCGCCGCATGCCCGTTTGCCGTCTTTCTCATAAAAATCCATTCTAAACATGATCATGTTTATCATAAAGGGACATACGAGGCGGTCACCAACTTGCACTCCAGTGAGAGTATTTAGAAATATTCCATGTAGAAAATGCTAGCTTATGATGATGATTTCTTGGAAAAACTTATATCCAGAGGAAATCTTGACCAACATTCACCTACGGTATATTTTAAGGTATGAAGGAATTTTACCATTAAAATATAACCTATATTTTAGTAATAAGTTTTTAGCTACAGTTTTTTACGTTACCGTAAAAAACAAAATTTCTATGGTATTCTATGGAAGACGGTCATCATTCATTTGTCATGGTGCATTTTATGCAATTTAACATTATCGCCACCACTGATTTTCGGGTTTCCGACTGCAGTAGACACGTCACACCTTAGACGCTGCTCACAATCGTCGGTCTGAATAATTAAGGTCTGGCATTTTTGATATGGCTATTCCGTCATTTCGCGAAAGCCTTAGTACCCTTTCCCCATTCCCAGAGTCGACACCGCCGGGATAAGATGATGAAGATTCGCTTGGGTCATCACTAATTATGAATTTAGTCTATGAGATCTATTCCTGATTGTAGACCTTCCCTTATAGATTTCCGCATATGGGATGATTTTCAAGACATCATGGTTTGGAACGATGTAGCTGTAATGTAATTCGCAGAATAAGATGTTTTTTATGAAATTGAGTGACGAAGTTGTTCAACTGATGATACACAGGTCACTCAAAATTTGACTAATATGTATAATATGCATGGATCACAATTATGTGTCACTTGCCCAGTAATTTAGTTAGTTAATAATTTCCATCAAAGCAAAACACAGTAATGCACGATAAATTGTATTTATTTTTTTATTTACTTTTGTCAAGAACAAAACTCTTGTAAATACTACATGTAAAGCTTCGCAACAAAATAGTGTCAAAATAAAAGTGACTCATTACATTAGGTCCGAGTAAACCATTCAGGTAATTATTTAAAGTATTCTTAAAAGTTGCACATAAACATTATGTATTGCGCTGGTGCTGCTACAAAATCGCACTAACCTATTGCCATCCTAATAACTAGTTAATACTGAATTGGCTCTTGTCATATAAGTGGTTTGACGGTTATTCTTATTGGTCAGTGGTACGTATGAAATTTACATAATTGGAGGTGCTTTTGCGGTTACTCTGAAACTATGTGCTAACTTAGTAAGAAAAACCGTCAGTACTAGCCCTTTTACCTATTTAGACGGACTCCTGCATAAGAGTCCTCGATAAACGACTACTGCCCTGCCCTTTACATTAATTTACGTCTGTGACCCATACCCTGCCTGCGGCCACCTCATTGCGAATAAATAGGTATTGATCCTTAAGAGGCTAACTAATAAGACGATCAAGTTGTGAAAGTTTTGTAAAGTGCAGACAGAATCCTGCACCACTTCTAATTGTAAATTGTGCTGAACTGAGGTAATTACCCTGAAACTATATGTAACTCGTAGCTAGTACACGGGACGAGTGGGAGATAGTCTACAAATTAACAATTCATTAATATTCATGGTAGAACTTCCCAGACTATTGATATTAATAAACTGTTATAAATTCACTTGCAAAATTTCAGTGTTCAAGGTATTTAAAAATATGGGACTGGTGGGCCGCTAGCCTCCAATGCATTTACAACACATTACAATAAGCTTATCGTCAAATTCAAGTCACCCCTCGCTCTTTGACGTATCAAGTTACGCACACGATTTACGATTTCTAAACCTACGAGCGTTCTACAGCAAAAGGTTAATCTAGCGTGTGTGACACGTCCCTTGTAAGAGATCCAATTGAGAATTTCCGGATTTCCGTCGACCGATGGGCGCTGGTCGAATTCCTTAAGTGATGTTTTTTCAATGGTTTCCAATAGATTAGGCTAGGGTGCACTCACATATGACGTTGAAATGAAAAATGAAAATACACTTTATTGTACACCAATAGCAAAAATAGGAAAAAATAAATAAATAAAAAGAAACACAAAGGTACAATTGGCGGCCTTATCGCTTAGAAGCGATCTCTACCAGGCAACCATTTTGCAGAGGAAATAATGACCAGTGAGCAAGGGTCAAGGGTGTACGCAAGTTACACAGAAGTGAAAATATAATGTAATAAATATATATTGATATATACACAAACATATATATATAGACTAACATATACTGATATATCTAAATAAATACACAACATATACCCATACATATACAGGAACATAAAGAGTAAAAATAAATAATATAATATAAGAGCCATACGACGCAAGGAAAAGTAAGTGTTAAAGGATAAACAGATAACGAGATGAAGGAATAATTATTTAGAGAGGAAGGAAGTGCGCTTTGACCAGCCTTTTAAAAGTATCTAGGGATTGCGCACGCTTTATTTGAAGTGGTAGGGAGTTCCAAAGCCTAACAGCTTCAATGGAAAAGGATTTAGAATAGAAGGAAGTGTTATGGGATGGAATTTTTAAAGTAAGGTTATTGTCAGAGCGAAGAGATCGACAGTGAGTATCCCCAAGAAACTCAAACCGCTCTTTAAGGTAAGGAGGGTAGTGGGATTGAATAGAACACAGTATAAAAGAGAAAGAATGTGAGTATTTCTGCGAAGGCGGATCGGAAGCCACTTGAGTTTTTCGCGAAATTCTGATACATGGTCATATTTTCGGAGTCCAAACACGAACCGTATACAAAGATTCTGAATGCGCTCAAGCTTATTAAGTAACTCTTCGCTTAGATTGAGATAACACGTATCAGCATAATCGAGAATGGGTAACAGGAGAGACTGTGCAAGCGTAATTTTAGTTGGTATGGGTAGGAAATTGCTTAATCTTCGGAGAGACCCGACCGATGCAAACACCCTCCTGCTCACCTCGCTTACTTGTGGGGCCCAAGATAAAAATTTGTCAAGTGTAACTCCTAGATTTTTAACGGTGTCACTGTACGGCACAGATGTCCCGTCAAATATAATACTAGGTAAAGTAGGTATATTAATACGGGTAACCAATTTTGACTGCCTATTATAATTGATTTGGTTTTGATGGGTTCACTTTAAGACCATATGACTTACTCCATTCCACAATTGAGTCTAGATCTTTATTTAATAGGTCTATAGTTTTAGGTAAGTCCACCAATTTAGCCTGAGCATATACTTGGAGATCATCAGCATACAGGTGGTAGCGAGAAGTTAAACGGAGCGTAATAGAGCTTATGAAAATTGAAAAAAGGAGAGGAGACAACACGCCACCTTGCGATACTCCGGCCTTGATCGTGCACCAGTTAGAGAACGAATTGTCCACACGTGTCCGTTGCCGGCGACCAAACAAGTAACTATGAAACCAGTCAATCACTTCAGGAGATATGTTAAGAGAAGCTAAGATAGCTAATAAGAGATCAAAATCGACATTGTCGAATGCACTGGCAAAATCTAGTAAGGTCAACACCGTAACACATTGGTTATCCATACCAAGACGAATATCCTCAGTAATATTAACTAAGGCGGTAGTCGTACTATGACCAGAGCGGAAACCAGATTGGAATGGATTGAATAGATTCCACCTGGTTAGAAACAGGCTCAATTGACGATGAACTATACGCTCGAAAACTTTCGAGAGGAATGGAAGTATGGAAATGGGGCGATAGTCAGAAAGACTAGAGGGATTTGCTTTTTTGGGTATAGGAGTAATTTGGGCTTCTTTCCAAGAAGAGGGAAAATTTCCAGAACAAACAGAGTAATTAAAGATATTTTTAATTAAAGGAGTCAAGATATCGATAATAGGAATGATCATTTTACGACTAATGCAGTCTGTACCAATGGCATCAGAGTTGACCTCACCAATGCTTTTCTTAACATCAGTATCAGTAATTTGACTAAAAATAAAAGCAGGATCATCGGAATTGGGTAAAGCTGAAATTTGATTTTTAGTTCGTAATTTTGTGGCATCATCAATGGCACAAGAAGAAGAGAAATGCTGATTAAGCTGGTTTAAGTCAATATTTACAGAGCTACTATTCTCACGCGCTTTCCCAACTCCAAGAGATTTAAGAAATTTCCATACTCTGCCTGAATCATCTTCTTCAAGTATGGACTTATGAATATGGCGTCGTTGTTTATCCCTACACAACCTGTTGCAATGATTCCGAATGTATTTATATTTGTCTCTATTAGCATCAGAATTGTCAAATTTATATTTAGCTTTTGCAATATTTTTCTTATGTTGCAATTTTTTGTGCATGCTTTGTTGCAACGTTGTGCTTATACTCCAGGTACTTGCACAACGAGAACAATACTATGCTTATCTTTGTGTTATGTTTTAACCACAATTCCACCTAAACCTAAATCATTCTTATAAGAGCGTACAC
Organism: Bhutanitis thaidina; assembly: GCA_029286595.1. Lineage (NCBI taxonomy): Eukaryota > Metazoa > Arthropoda > Insecta > Lepidoptera > Papilionidae > Bhutanitis > Bhutanitis thaidina. The sequence continues at coordinate 260,991 of JAGSMS010000019.1, forward strand.
ACTTTTTAAAAAGTTTGCTATAAAGTTTATAAGCCAGTCAGTTCATCCGTTTCGATTGACCATACGAACCCGCTACATGAGGAAATTACGAGTAGTTACTTAAATTTGAAAATTCGTCATAGTGGTCGTTGGCATTGTAATATAGTATAAATAGGTACCATACATAAATACCACATGACACTGACTACAATGAACATATCTACTAGTTTGACCTTTAAATTCCAGCCGAAGTCAATATATAATATAACAAGTGATAGCATGATTATGTTTTATGTTTCTCTGTGTTTCCGACAGATTATAATTTGTGTCTCCGACACGTGACCTGATTTCTAACAGGAAATTCTTTTTCTTCAGCCGATTGAACTCTGAAGATAGGTTTTTTTAGGGAAAACGCCGCCGTTTGGCTCTACCAGGAACTTAATTTCAATTAAGTTTTTCATCTACAGACCTACAGCATTTTTTTTAAATTACATATACTGTGCCCTTGTAGAAAATTTCTTGTTTTAATTGTTGGATCTAAATTAACACATTTTTCTTTTGAATTTCTGCTGTTTCATGTGAGTTGTCTTAAAGCTCTCCCCCGACAGAACTATTAGAATGTATGTCACGAGCGTCTGTCGACCACATATCACGGGCGCAGGGGTCAGAAGTACGCTACTTTTCAACTATTATTGGCGATATTGTCGCAGAATTGTTGACTTTAATCATGAATTTTCGATATAAAATATTTATGTATATATTCATATAATATATTTCTACCCTTTGCATAGAAAGGAGTGTTACTGGCTACATAAAAACGAACAAATTGTAATTATTCACTAGCAAAGTAGAGAATATAGAAGAAGTCAAATAATAGATGTAGGAAGTTATGGTAAGATACAGGTGGTAATATCCAGTAAGTATACCACTGTTGGACAAAAATCTTTTTTAAATATGTAGAGAAAAATTTCAAGCCGTGAAGAATCCCATGCTGATTTAGTCCTAGTTGGCGTAAGATATGTATTATTTAATTAATTAGTGCATAAATAAAATAATTTGATAAATTTAAAAATAAATGCCTGCATGCTTAGTTTGAATACTTGCATACGTGCATGCTTTGAAAACACAAAACTGTAACAGCAACCAACGTTCACAAAAACCGGCCACCACTTTTCATTCAGATCGACACAAATTTTTCACAAACATTACGTATCGATAAGCAGACACACTGGGTATTCAGAACTATACGGGAGCAATTTTGATTTTACAAAAAGGCAAAAACGATGCCCTCTCCAATTTCACAGAGAGCCCTTACAAAAGATCACCCACGTTAACTATGAATGGCCAAAAACAACCTCGCAATGGACACGAATGGAAATTAAAAAAGGAAAAAGATACCAGCGACGAAAACCAGGGACGTTAAGAGGACTAAAACATTTGTACAATTTTTTGCTAAAAAGTGTTTGTTTCCTAACAAATATGTCAAAAGAACATAAAAAGATATGATTTTTCGAATTCTGAATAACATAACATACTCTAATCAAAATATAATTTGAATTAATTAACCAAACATGAAATATATGCAAGTAGCATTAATTTAAATTATTTCCATTTGTTTTTACATATCTATCGTTTTTTTCTGTATAATTGTATTTCTTGTAACTTTTGTGTTGTGTAAATGAATAAATCGTATCGTATCGTATCGTAGCATTCCATAAACCCGAAAAATCTGAATACTGTCGCCAAAATGTTTGTTTAGTATTTTTGAATTTCATGTAACCTAAAATTAAATATTATAAATTTTTGTTAATTTATATAAATATATTTATATAAAAATAACGAACTGTGAAGTTGTAGGAACATCCCTAACGGAAATACGAATTGAATTTAAGTACATTTTAAATTTCAAGCCCCCTGCTTTGACTAGCCGAAATAAAAGGATAGCCATGCTCAAAATACGAATGTTTTTTGATCTTGCTTGCGTGCGTTCCCTTAACGGCCGAGGCATTTGCGCGGCACGCGACTAAATGGATTATTTTCTTCGTGTGTTCTTTTTTTTAAAAAAGAATTTTATTTTTTTATACCACGACTCGCTCTCTCCTTTATAGTGGTCTAAACAGTTTACTCAGAGCCCTACCACCTGCCAATTCAATAACTATTGAAGGTTTAAAAGAGGGAATTTCTTAGAGAGCAGAGGTCTTCTGTAAGTGGAAGGTAATGGATAGAATAAACAAAACGTTGACAAGGACATGATGTGATTGGATTAAGGAGGGGTTGACTTTATGATCGCGAGGCAATTTAGAAATTGACTTCGGGAATTTGTTTACGTGAATTGCGGTTAAACTCGATTTGTAGTAAATAAGTTGCCAATTTTTGTTTCTCTACCAAATTCAGAAGTGAATCGATGAATGAATATTTTATGTTTTAGAAACATCTGTTTTATGTAATGTCAATTCTCTATTTAAGACTTATTAAAAAGAAACCAGTGCTGAGAATTATTGGTAAACTTTGAATTAAAGTTTTTCTTGTAAAAGGTTTCTTGAAATTAGTAAAACTTTAATGGCCGATAGTTTAATTCATAACCGGATATTTCAGATTCGGATCCCGGCATCCCGGAACATATTCCAGATTCAAGGTACATTACAATGTAATTTTAAGTAATTTATCAGGTGTATAGCGGTGAAAGAAATCACCACGAGGTAACCTGCACGTCTGAGAAATAATAAAAATATTAATAAGCAAAGCAGCAGTGTGGTAACCTTCCCGGTTTCAAAACCCTGACCATATTTAAAGGAGGCCTTTGCCCAGCGTTGGGAAATTTACTTATATTATTTACTTTGGAGATAATATACTTTGGACATAAAATGTATGAAAAACGATATTACGTTATAATACTAATATTGCTGTTCATGATTTAGCATGTTTCTTATAAGAGTATCGTTGTAAACAATTTTTAGCCAAATTTGTTTGTGAAAAACAGTAAAATAAATTAAAATTGCTGCAACGAGTCGCTCTGTCATTGGCATGAAGTGAACTAACTCGGAGTGGCATGCGGTTTGTACTGAATATCTCTACATCTAGTATGTAAGTGAAAATATAGATCGTTGTGTTCAGCAGTGGACTAAAATAGGCTGATGTAGTAGTAGTAGTAATTTTGTGTAGGAAAATTAAGTGGGGTGACATTAAGTAATTGATATCTAGTAATATCTAATGCCCGCTATGCATTTCAAGTAGTGGCAACCTTTGCATTACTTGCCATAATTTCCGAAAATCAATGCGTTTTTACTAATATTTTTTTGTTATATATAGAGACTTTGTTTAGATAAACGTGTGTAGTAACAAAACGGTGGAGAATTGAAGCCGAAGATTTAACTATATTGGGAGTTGCCATTATGCAGCCGTGGACCACGTTGTCTGCGTGTGCATTCTTTGATTAACCAAAATGGTAACCATATTCAAAATTGAAGTGGGTAGAAGGAACATTCCTAATTCAGTAATTCTATACTAGGATTGCATAACCGTCGAAACCGATTCATCTCGAACATTCCGCTACGTCAAAGACTTAACGAAGCGAGGACGTTAACATTAATTCCCGAGTTTTCCCGCACCAAATCGTTTTACCATCGCCTCGTGCCCTGCGACAAGACAGACCATTTATCATTGTTGATTGCAACGCCTTGTATTATGTTTTTGAGTCGTGATTACAACACACTGTTTCTTATATTCATCTATTTTAAATTGAATTTATAGGAGTAATCGACTACAGGGGGACAATAAACGTCTCGCTAGTCTTTTCAGTGTAGTAACCTTCGCCTACCCTTGTCAGTGACACGAGTAGGCGAAGGTTACTGAGATCCATTTGACACTACCCAACGAAGCAGAACTGACTTCCACTACCAACTTTTCGCCTCTGTGGGAGATAGAACGTGGCACCTCATGTCATGCCATGAGATTTTCAAGGTTTTAGTCGCCTCATAGATCCTCCCCGTGGTAAAAAGGGGTCGACAGTTCTTACACCGCTACCATACGACAATTTATATACGTTTCCTTTTTTACTAATCCTCAACTAGTAGGTGTTTAAGTACATACCCGTCAGCGAGTTTATTGCCTAACAAGATTTAAATTTGACGTTACGCCTAACACCCAGAAGTCTACTACTAACAAGACTAATTTACATGTCTCTACGACGCGATCAGCCAAACTGTCGAGTCTAGCGATTACCACCAGGGGTTCAGTGGCGTTGAAGTCCTTGGAAATGATTTCATTGCGATGAGTAAGAGAGTTTACATTTAAAAGCATTATTATTTACGTATGGTAACGTATTTGTATAACGAGATATCGTTGTTCATTTTCCGATAAAAGTTTCTCCAAATGATATTTAATTCGACGTATTCCCAAAGGTATTAAAAATAGAAAGTTTCCATTTGGCGGCTGTAGAGGGCGGTGTAGTCACTGCCCACATTTGCACAACAAAGCGTTATGCCGATCCGTCATCGCATGACGACTGATATATTTTAATGGATAATATACTTTTGGTAACATTTAGTCGGGGTATGTTATTTGAATTAGATCCTTAACTGTTTTCTTACAAGAATTATAATTTATAGTAAAATTGTTACATTAAGTTAATATAATTTATTTATTATAATTTTATTATAAATTTTGTTTGGTAACACAAACACTTGTACTAATTTCACTACCTTTTATTTTATTTAGTACCTTACCGGTTTCGCTTATAAAGGCATTACTATTTTCAAAGGTTGAAATCTATTAGCTTGTGTTTATTATATAGAAAAATCCAAAAATCAAACCAAACAGTGAATATAGCGTAATAGGGAATGATAGTCGAGCAGTTAGGGGAGTTGTATCTGAATCAGAGGACTCGAGTTCGATCCTCTGTGTACTTGTGTGCTTGTACCAATGAGTTTTTTGAAACTTAAACTTTTTGAAATTTGTATCTTATCAACTTGGAAATTAAGACGGCGCCTGGCACGCTATCTGTCACGTTGTTCTAAATATGCTCTGGTGAAAAGTGGATTGAAAAGATTATAAAGTCTAGACTTCTGACATCCAATTGTTGTGAATCGTTTCGCAAGAGCTTGTTATTGTATTATTATTATCAAGGAATATCAGTAATTGCACGTGGAGACGATATTGCTTAATTTAAGGTGTTTTCAGTGATACTTACCATAACATGGTTTTAAATATGAGTTAAAAAATATTAGCTAATATAATAAAAATTGTACTAAATTCAATATCATAATCGTTTACCGTATTTAGAGTGCTTATAACAGTGCCCTCTATCAATCACTTACGGAAACCTATCAGAGCACATCCATTATGCAAGAGATAAGTTTGTACAATAAGTTGCGGGAAACTTATCTGGACGACCCTTGAGGAAAATTTAATGATGTATGTATGTTCCATGACATCTAATGAAGAAGTTCTATAAAGTACTAGCTGATACTCCCAATTTTCTTTGCATAGACTTCGTAATTTCCATACTTTTTTTAAATTATATTCGCGAATAAATTTTTCGAAATCTACTATAAACAAATAATAACTACTATAAACAAAATTCTACAAAATAAACTTTCATTTCTTTTTCTAAAACCTAAGAGTGGTATATCAAAACGCGCTTATGTATGTATTCTCATGTTCAAAATATTATCCTAAATTTAAGATATTTATGTTTCTAACTTCAAAAATCAGAGGACTTTCATACATCCCATTTCACCCCATGAAGCATGAAGATTTGGAAAAACTTTTCTTAGCGGATGCCTACAATGAATCTTGATGAAACCTATCTTGAGAGGATATAAAAAATCTCAAAATTCGATAAAAGTGTGAAATAGATTTTAAATCATTTTTATATTCAATATAATGTAAGTTTGAAGTCGTAAACGCCTCAAAAACGACTTAACACGAAAACATCTGTTTTGTAAGACGTAGTATTACCACATCTAGGGGACATTACTATAACCTTTATGGGAAGGAAAGAAATAATGGGCACTTGCAACCAAATGCCAAAGGCAGGGGTCAATTTGGATTCGCCAGAGTCCCCTTTTCTAGCTGTGTGATGAAATGCGACAATCCAAATGACGTGTGACACAAACGTGACCCTCGCGTATGTGACACACAGTAGATTGGAATATTTAATAAATAACACGATTTCAGTTAGCATTGCGAAAGTCTTTTTGTAGACTTTAGGACGCAAAAAGTGATCACGAAATACATATTTAAATTGCATACACAAAGAATATTTATTTGAGAGGTGAATTGAAACAGTAAGAATAAAAACAAATCTACAAAAAGTATGATACTTATTGGAACGAAAATAAATGAAAAGCTTCTTAAGTGTTTAATAATGAGTGTAATAGGGGCTTAAAAATATCGTAAAGCTTTTACAAGCACTTTTAAAGTAAATTCAAAGTATAAGGAAATATTTGACGATAATACAAAAAATGCGTTAAATTGAGTATAAAAAGGTATGAGTTTCATATTCGGAACCTCCGTGAGTATTTTAGAAAGGGTCGGAGCACCTTCAAGAAGGGGCTACTAGATTCGTTTGGGGAATTTGGGAATTCTAGGAATGCTCTAGGTGAGCTAATTTAGCTTCAAAGAATGTACTTTTGGAGAAAAAAACCATGATTTGATATATCAAATGTTATAATTTATAGTTTGATGGCCGCGTGGATTAGTAAGGGTTAACATACATTACTGCGCCATGAGTCCTGCCTTCGAAGTATAGCTGAAGCCAATATATTTGTTCAAAACACAAATGGTTGGTTTTTGGGTTTGATCGTGTTAAGTTAGGTCAGTTTCTCTGATACTGCATCTGACCTTTCCTCCAATCTTATCGGATATGGAAAGGTATCGAGAGAGAGAGACAGAGTCTGCCTTTGTGTTTGCGTGTACATTTACGGTACTACAATATCATCATCATCATCATTTTTCAATTTAGGTTTATGTATATTTATATTATTATGTAGTATTATTATGTATATTTATCACAAGCCAATTATAAGACAGGGAATTCTAGTTCGGGACTGGATGTCGTAAGTAAACAAAAAAAGTCAATACCTTAACTGTCAGCGTCGTAACTGTAAATACTATTTATTTACAAAAAATAACCACCAGGTCATTCGCTCACTATGAAATTAACGCGAGCGCCCTGAGCCCAATGCTACTATGGCCCTGTTTCTTATTATAAGTTGTGTCAATTTTTAATTTTGAAAATAAATAATAGGACATAACTAATTTGCAAAGATTCTATTTCTAAAGTGTATTAATATTTTTTTTTATTGAAACCATTAAGGTAAGTAAGCATTTGAAATAAAAAAAGGAAAAGGGAAAAGGTCTGGAAATTTCAAAGCGTCCGTCCGATGGTGAATTAACTATCTGAGAAAATGCCAGACCTATAACTGGCAAGAGCGCCTAAGGTGCGAGGCGACGGGTACCGCGATCATCCTCGAGCGATGGGTGGCATTGATGGCATATCAAAATTTTTTTTTATTATTCGTTATAGGAACATAATTGTCACTTGTTAAAAGTCATTTTTTTTTAAATTTAGCATTAACTAATATCAGTAGCAGTGGCATTTTTAAAAGCGTATGAAGAAAAATATTTCTATTGAGAGTTCTTACGGACGTTTCGTTTTTAATTTCAATAACACAGGTTTTTTTATTTATTTTTATTGTTGATTTTGACTCCGAGTATAAGGATAGTAATTAATGGTTAAAAGTTAATTATTGGTGCCTGATTTTTATTGTGTAGTTTTAGTTTGAAAAGTTGGATGTATACTTACTAGTTATAAATAAACCAAAAAAAAAAATTAAAATAGGAAAGAAAGTGTTGTACAAACTATTTTTTGCTACCAGGCAATCAGAATTGAATGAAGGTGGGTATTGCACCGCGAATAATAGCTTCAAATGCAAATTTGCATACAAAATTGGATCCTTTCGACGTTAAATTCTGGACGAAGTAGCCAAAAATTGCGCTTTGAAAATCCATAAATCGTATCATTAGTATAATGCACGAGTAAGTAATGTTTAGGAATGTTTTATAATGCTTTCTTTGTATGGTGTTATGGCATCGGCCAGGATCGTCGCTTTTGCGAACGGATATCCTTGTTAAATTTCACTAACGGACAATTACGTTGATGTTGCTAATATTTTTAAGATCTTCCCAGCAAAATTTTTGATTGTTGATAATTACTTTTCCTGTTGACGTGAGCCTTTCCGGCTCTAAAATTCCCACAAGTGTTCAGTGGTTTTGAAATGTATTCAATGTTATTTATAAAAAAAACTACTATAAATGAAATTTCAATTTTAATATCGAATTTTTTTTGGATATTGTGCCAGACAAAGGAACAAAAGTTTTTTACTAACAATCAGTTTGGTACCTGCATCCATCGACTTACACTTTGCCTGTACGAGGTTGCCCTAGAACCTTTCTTCTCCAATGGTTGTTAGTTCTTTAGAGCTATATGGCAGTCTCATTGACACTTCAGCTTGCTTATCCTTACGGCTATGTCGGATACCCTAGTTTTACTCGGATATCTTCGTTGCAGAAATTGTCATGCAGGGAAACACCGAGCGTCCCGTAGGCTACGGAGCAATTTTGAGTTTCCTCATGCGGCCCGCAGTCAACCAATACAGACAAACTAATACCAAATAAAATTATATTTTATCAAAGCTCTCAAGTATCAAAACTTACAAGTCCATTTATAATTAGATTCAAATAAAATGATTACTCGAGCTACCTGTTTTATGCCTTAAGCATATGTTTCGTTTTATTTTCGGTGAGTTATACCCATGTTATATTATACAAAGTTTCTGCACTTTCTGTAAACGGATTATTTAAAAAGTATGATGCCGCACTCAAGGACTTTTCTAGGATGTGAGGCGTGTGGGAGTTTAATTCCTGGCCCGTGGTTCACCAATCGCTGAGCAACTGGAGCATTACGTCATAGGACTATATTAATTAGTTGTTTAATATTTTAGTTACATCGAAGTTATATGGGAAGGTAAAGAGTACGTACGTACACGTGCAGCACTAGAGCATAACCTACGCACCTGACACTACGGATAATATTCGTATGTTGTTCCCCTGGTCGAATCAGAGCAAGACGGCATCATTAGCAAGCTGAAAACTCTGCGCGTTCATCAACAGATCGTTTAAAGTAGGAAGTTGTTTCCTAAACAAAAGATGAAAATCAATTCAACGGATTACTCCATTACTTAATTAAAAATACTCGAAGCGTTTTCATTCACTGTCTACTTGCTATCACCCCTTTAGGAGGTCAAGCGACCTCCCCCGCCGAGCCCCGGACTGGCATTCTTTATTACGGACGCTCCGACCCCGTCGTAAACAACTCTTTGGCACAACCCCTCGTAATTGGCGGAATATTGTTGGATCATAGGCAACATTTTTTAAATTGTACGATATTGTCTACTTTTATAAAATAGCAACTTGCAAATATTAATTGCGTTAATGCGGTGAAGATTGAAGATAGTGTTTGGTTATAATGAGAATTTAAAACATTTTAGACAACAATAATTTATTTAAAGTTTAATGTTTATTTAATATAATTAAGGTTTATAAACGTTTAAGAGAGAGAATGAGAATTCGTTAAAAAAGAATATACGAAGTTGTGACACAAAATAAGTGTAAACTTTTGCTTCATACAATGTATTGTTATTGATATTAGTTACAAAAATTATTGGAAATTAGTAACTAAGTTTACTCGAACCATTTGTAGTGTTAGCTCGAATTGGAATACATTAATAAAAAATAAGAAAGTATTCAGAATATTTTAATGTAAGCACATAAAGAAAATGTACACTTATTTGAACGTGGAAAACACGCCGTGAAAATCCAATTTGGAAAACGAAAACAAAAGTAAAAACAGCGACAACCGCCCCACAGCAATCGTCTCGAGAGCCGTCGAGAACGAATTCGCCTTTCAAATATTAAAATTTAATCGCCGGGTTGTCGCGAGTCAAATTAGGCCCTCTTGAGGGATTGGCATAGACTAAGTCTTGCACAGATCTACTTGTTATCCTTATACTACTTTCAACAACCGTTAGACTTCGAAAGTAATGTTTTCTGTACTTCTTTTCACTATTTCTTCATTTTACATCCTAGACTAACATTTTACATTCTGAAAATAGGCCTCATAAAGAAAGTTCCAGGAACATCCGGCATACATTTCATGCACATACTCACCTGCTAGGCAGACTGGTAGGTGAACGTAGTGCCAAGCAGTCACGCAATAGTGATACTACCCTGCATAACAAGTCATATTTGCATTAGATAGATTTTCCGTTATCAGTCCGTTGCTAACGCTTCAATTGTTTAGCAGTTGCCATATGACTTTGCGTAAAAATCTTCTTCTTTTCCAGTCCTTAACTGGGTAAAGACTTCCATTATTCCTACCTTAATCTTAACCATAATCTTATCTTAATAGCCTGTAAGTAGTCAGCACTGTCACTGCAGGGCATAGACCTCTATCAAAAGGAGGATTTACGCTCGGCAAGCAGGTTGGTGATCGCAGTACCAGGCACCTCAAACTTTAGACGCTGCTGCCTGTTATCGGTCTGCTTATTTTTGTTCTGGTATTTACAATTTTCAACGACAGAGTGCACGGTCTTACTAAATTGTGGGCTTGATATTATATGGCGTTAGTGAGCGGACAAAATTTGAACATTTTTTTTGTACATACTGTTTGACTATCGGTAGAATGTTCTATTCCCTCTTTGTTTCAACAGTTCTCTAACGATTTTCATTTCATGCAAAATAATGTAATTTTGTAAAAGTGATACTTGTCTGCCTTTCTATCACATCTGTTATGTACACACGACATAATCTTTGCCCCAATCGCACCACCAGTGATACGGACAACAGTGTAATTGCAGCGAAGACATAGAAAACTGATATTAATTCCGTTAGCGCCTTCCTGCGAACTGAATGATTAAGCAGCAGTCGTTTGTTTACGCCGGTATTAACTCCACTTTTGACTTAATGTTTCCTTTGTCTATCCTTGAGGGAGCCATCGGATTTGTATTGTCAGCGTTTCCTTAAATAATAAGGGTTGCTAACGCTGAAACAACATTTCATTGCTTTTAAAATTACAGGAATACTTATTTTGATTTAACGATGGTGAAAGAATAAACGAATGCCAACCTCGCCTGCACTTTGTGCGCGCAGTTTGCTGGCTGCGTTAAGTCCCAATCGCACTGACTAATGATAGAGAGCATCTCCCTTCTGTCTAGCGTGTGGACAGTGGTAAAAAACTACTTCCTGTTTAGGAAAGGCTGTTGAACTTTACACCATATAATTTAGTATTTTTCTTTTAATACATTTAAACTAAAGTAAGAGTAAGTAAAGTTAAGTACTTTAAGAGTATTAAAATGTTATTTTCAAAGTATTATTTCTAATAAATCTTTATGAATAGAAAAAGTAAAGTACATCAAAGTAGCTGTATGTAAATGCCCACTGCTGGACAAAGGCCTCCGTATAAATCTCCGTATAATCTGTATAAATATCTGAAAGGGTTTTGGAGGCGGGAAGGATCCGACTTGATTCCAGTGCGGGTTGTAATATTTTTTTTTATTTCTCAGACATGTAGATTTCTCCACGATGTTTTCCTTCACCGTCGAGCAGGTGGCACATTCAGCACTTAAAATTGCTATTACTAATTTTAGTGCTTGCATCTACACGAGTCTGGCATAATGGCAGATTCTTCCACCGATACATCATGGCATGTAAATTGTAAAAAAAAGGTATGCTATTTACTGAGAATTAGACTTTTTATTAGACTGTTGAACATATAGAAATGTTTTACAAAAATAACACGTTGAACAATGTGAATTGTTGACCTAAATAAATAAAGAAACAGTTTTTTTAGAACAATTATTTATAGGCCATACAAATACTTGTTTCGTGTGGGAATCGAACCGGAAACCCACAGCACCAGATCCAGCCCATAACCACTGTCATTGCCGAGCCAACTCATAAAATTTTACTTATTTATTGGGAATGTAAACTATACAATTTTAAAAAGGAAAAGGAGTTTAATCATTAATATTGATTTAAAGTTTGAGATTAAAGACATCTTCACTCATTTCTTTTTTAGAAGAACGGAAGTTTGGAATTTGCCTTCTATACAAAGGCTAGTTTTATATCTACTGCTGCCATTTATAGAAAGAGTCAGCAAAAGCTTGCTTGCGTTCCCAGAGGAAGTTTGCAGAGAGAAGTTTTCCCACACGACACGTTGGACTAGTAGATTCTTCAATGAAAACTTTGTAAGAAACCTGTCTAAGAAATAATAAAAAAAAATCGATAGCAAATAAAGTCCGCCAACCTGCAATGGAGCAGACATGGTACGGCATGGTACATTTTGTGTTATGAGATTTTGCAGGCATTTTCTAGGAGAGGCATTGTACTTGTAAAGTCTGTTGAATAAACGTTCAAATCAAAAGTTTAGATTACTACAGTTCCGATAGTAATTCCTTATTTATATTTTAATATTATTTACATAATATTTTTATTCATGTTTACATGATATTTAAATAATTTAAATGTTTTTATCAATGACAATTGGTAGGAACCTATACGTAATTTTAATGTTTATTTGTAGTTTTATAGCATTTATTAGCCTGTAACTAAAAATAGTTTCGCTATCGCTTCGTTTCGACATGTATGCGACCAGACCTATGTCCTGACCCAGCCATGTCGTCGGTCGCCGGTCGCTCCCGGATCGATACAGCCTCTGCACTTGAGCTTTTTGTCCCACCCTACCGCTCATCCCCCTTCCGCACCCTGCAACATACCTCTCCTGGTCTTGGGCGTTACATTGCCATTTTTATGTCCATTTTACGAACATGGAACGTAAAGTATTTATTACTATGAGATAAGAAGGATTTTGTTGTACCTAGTTAATTTAGTCCATGGTATTTTCGTTTTTTGGTATGTGTGAACTTTAGCAACAAAGTTGTACTTGTTATAAAACAATAAACGTGAAAGAGTACAAGTTTAAGTTTAAGTATTATCTATAGTATGAATATTTACATCCGTCAGTCAGTATAAAGTTTTGCAACAAGTCGTGTTGTATTACAGAAAACTTGTCTATTGTACACTATAGACAAGCTTTCTGTACACTATAGACAAGATTTCTGATAGTCCAGATAGATTTTTAAGTTCTTATTCTTAGGCCCAGCAGAATTATCTGTAGATATGACATAAATATAATAAGACGCTGAAGTAAAAGCTTACAAATTGTACTTTGCTTAAATATAATTAAATTTAAATTAAATACTTTCATAAAGAAAGTAATTTACACAATGTACTCGTATATTATATGTACAAAGTACATTGAAAATAAAGTTCAAATATGTTAACTGTGACGTCCGCCCAGCCGGATAGATTATCTCAATAAAAAATCTCCAGATGTCGCCATTGGTGGAAAGTGTCCCATTAGGCGTGGCGCAAGGCTTTGTCGCCAATGGGCGTGGCAAGAGAGAGACAACTTTGGGTTTGTCACTGCGTCGCGTTAAAAATCTCTTAAGGCTCTCGAGGTTGGGCGGGGTGGAAAATTTAAAGTACTCGTGAATATTTATGCTCCGTTCTGCGTCTACTTATTTTTGTTGTTTTGGGAAAACGGCTGTTAAATCCATTTAAGGTCCACATATATTTTATTAATAAACTTTAGTGGTTTAATAAGATTATGATAATGAATCGATTTAACGTATTAATTTTATATACATTCTTCGCAGGTTTCTGTTTGCATTAGAAATCCCGCTACTTTTTCCGTCATCGCTGAGTTCGTGGTTCTTCTTTAACTTGAAACTTATTAGTTAAATTACATTTTAATTAGAATAGGGGGTTGTAACCAGATCACTTGCTAAGACGTAAGAAGAGAGCGCTCGGCGACATGTACTGACGTACAGCATTGAGAGCTGCGCTGAAACTATTTCTAAGCGAGCTCAACATTTTTCTTTCAAACAGCGTGTAAAAGCACTGTCTTCCCACGATCGGAGCATCTTAACGCCACCCCACCCTGGGGGTGGACAGGGAGGTACAACGCCTCCATTCCTTTATACCGTTAGCCAAGCCTTTGTCCGCCCAGACTCAAGTTCGAGGAAAAAAGACGTTTGAAAGTTATCGACATTTAATGTGAACAGGGTTTTCAGGTCAAATCAGATATTTTTAAATTCTATGATTTTTGAAAACGCTGTGTCGGTAGTTTGGAATCGGTGCAAGTTTAAACTATCGTTGAAAGTTTAAAACGAATAAACTAGATGTTGGAATACCTTTTTTTACCTAGATGGTGTCTGGCTAGGTAAGAGAGCGGCTCTAGCCTGTTTCTACCGCTGTGCAGCAGTGCAACTACTGCTGTACTCCGGTTTGAACGATATAGAGTACCGGCATAATTACAGTCTGTGAAGCATCCCATCTTTGTCGTTTGCATTGATAAGTTATCTGTAACAGGTATTGTAGCCTCTGAAAAAGAGGCTACAATACTCTAGGCTCTAATATACCTTCATTGCCGGTGTCCAAGTGCTGGAGTAATCATTTGCCAACTATTCATTCGCGACATAACTCTGTTGGTAATAATAATAACGATCGGTTTCAATTCGAAGTTAAGTCGGACTCGTCAGTTGGATAATTCGCGTTCTTCAGACTTGTCTGTTTTGTTTATATACTCGAAAACAGTATTCGATGTAATGTCTTTCTAAATGTCGAATCAACTGTAGCCACCTTAGACGATCGATTACTGTTACCACCAGATTACGCAATATACCCGCAGGTCACTTTAGTTCGATTGTAACTTGAACTATAAAAAAAAACATTATTGATTATTGATATTTGAATCATTGATAACATTATTAGATATTTTTACTTACATTATTAGATTAGATAGATATATTTGTACGGTAAAACTTATTTTATGAAACTTTATTTGAAAATTGTGTGTTTGTGTGTATTGTAATTAAATGAATGTTTGAAATTATTTTTTTTAAAGTATTTCTGTCTCTCGTAACTAAAATATAGTCTTTTATTTTTAAATTTTCGACACTTATGTACGATTTGGTTATTATCCGAAATAAGCTCTTGTGAAAAGTGCTTGGAAAGGGCTAAAATGTCTAGTCCACCCCACCCAACCTCTGTCCACGGCAGTATTGGGTTTACATGAAGAGCTTATTAATATATTTTAATAGTAATTTTTTTTAAGTATTTGTTATCTAGATAAATGTTTGTTATGAAAAATCTTTGTAAAGTGTAAATTAAATAATAAAAGTGATTTCGAGTCATTATTTTTATATTTTAAATTTCATCGCTTGCTCATTTAGAAACATCTGATTTTAATAGACAAGTACGCCAATATTCTACATTTAACCCTTAAAAGCGTGCGGGCGCTCTACCATTCATTTGTGTCTACTCGGGGCTCATTCAACCACCCACACTTAAGCTGTATATTTTTACATTATGTAAGCAGTCTGGTTTCTTTTTGATAAAAGCATCCATTCACCGGCGATACATTTATTAAAATGTATACATGTCGAGAGACGTTATTCAAGTCTGAGTGGGTCGTTCGTAGACAGGTCTCAATTAGAGAGTGCTCTGTTGGTGCGGGATAGAAAGAGCCCTTTCAGGTGAATTTTAAACAAATTTCTGTGCGAAGGATGATAAAAAGAACTGAGACGAAGCTTGTTTTTATTTATAAGAAATTTGATATTTCCCTAAATAAATAAAATTAGCATGTAAACATAAAAATTCATAAAAAAACTATAACGCTGCCAATCTTATGCGAAAGGTATAATATACATATACATAATACAAATAACATTATGTGTATTATATACATTATGTGTATTACATTCTGAATTTAGATATATATATATATTTTTTCTTTTGGTTTGTTTTGTAAGTCCTGTGATGTACCTGGTAGAGAATTCCAACAGGCATTAAGTTCGCACTTTGTTACCTTATAGTTAAAGTGAAAACAATAAAGATTTTAAAAGTAAAGTAAAGTAGCAGCCCGTAAGTGCCCACAGCTGGGCAAAGGCTCAAATATCTGAGAGGGTGCGGAGCCGGGAACGGCCGGCCACGCTGCTTCATTGGGGATTGCGGGCTTCACATATCCTCGAAATAAGTTTTTTTTATTATTTCTCAGATATGTAGGTTTCCTCACGATGTTTTCCTTCACCACCGAGCACGTGGTAAATACAGCACCTAAATTGCTATTAACAATTTTAGTGATACCGGCACCGGGGATTGCACCCAGGTCACATGCGGTTTATGATACTAAAGTGAGCGCCCTGACCACTAGGCTACCACGGCTCTAAATGAACAAATACTTCAGTACAGCTGGTTATAATCAGATGGCTTAAAACCATAGGTGTCCTCCAAATGCTGTTAGGTCAGTCCAATCCTCTGATTTATGTCACCTTCTATGACTCTCATAGGACAAGATGTAGATTCTGTAATACATGACCCTCATAGGCAACACGAAGTTAATTTGCTAACAGAACTAAAGAGTGCGTTAGCTAATGTCGTAGAGTTTATTCTTATTCAGTTTGAATTCACTGCTGGAGATAGGGATTTCCAAAAAGCTTCTTATCTATATCATAAAGACATTACACATTGAACATGTTGTATAGTTCGAATTGTAATATGAAATGTCTGTAACAAATTTTATTTTTATTATATTCTTAAATGTAATCCAACGCGCAGATTTTTTCTTCATCATTCTGGTTCTCACCACTTGTCATCTGAGTTTGACATAGTTGAATGTATTTAATTTTTAGACATTTTGCTGTCTTGAGCGTTTCATTGTGTAATCAATAGGGTACACAAAGTGCTCGTGAAGTTGGTATTTGGAGAAAAAGATAGGATAGACGGTAAGACTTCTTTTCTTCTGTCTAGGATCTTTCTGGTATGAAGATTACAAAGAGGCAGTATAATTACAGCTTGTAAGGTATTGCATCTTTGTCCTCAGGGGTGTCAATTCATCTTTGAGTCGGCGAGGTGTTTGTAGATGCCGTTGAGCTGCAGAAGCTACTTACCATCAGGCGGACTGTTAGCTCATTTGTCACACTAATAATAAAAAAATCTCTCATAATCCCAACTACGATTATGTTTACCCAAAAGCAGAATTCGATTTACATATTTGGGTATTATATAAATTCGAATTTAATACGTTTAATACTTTTAAATATCAAATGTTTCCTCATTCTTCCGATATAATTTATTTTAAATAAAGAACTGAACATTTTCCTTACTCTTAAAACATTGTGTCTCAAAAAGTAATAAAGTAAAATATAACGATCCTTGACTAAGACAACTTTATAACAGTAAGATGCAGATCAATAGAGAGGCATATTTCCTCCATAGCTCGCTAATTGCCTAAGAAAAATTAATTTCACGAAAGGGTTCTGTATTCGGAACGAGCCCCAATGGACCATTATTAGGGGTCGCGAGGAAAGAGTGAGCCGTAACGTACACTCAAATAATTGAACCTTGTACACAAAAATATGCAAATGAGTTTAAGCCCCGTGAAAATTAACTTTTTCATTATGAATTATGTCCTTGATGTTGTCTTCGGGACGTCTTCAGGGAGTTTTTTGAGATTTTACGACTTTCTCTTAGCGGGTTTAAAGCCATTTTATTTAAAAGGACGATACCCGGTAGCAAATAAAGGGTTAAGTGTTTCTGTGTTTAAATATCACAGGAGTTTTGGACGTTACAATTACGAAGTGTTATCGTAAATATTGTGTATTGTTGACTTTGGTATAGGCATCACTTTATATATTTAATAATTTAATAACGAAATCATTTCTATGGCGTCTTTAAAACAGAACTTGTATAGTATATAACGTTTTTTGTAGTGCCAAAAACCCAAACATTCCTTGGCTAAATACCAAAGAGGCTGGTTACTTGTCTTCGCAGAACACTTTAAATAATCAAAACAAAAATGTAGCTTTGTCATTATGAAACATAAGACTTTTCTAATTAAAGTTTTTAATATTTTTAAATAGATACTACTACTAAACCGGGCTTAATGTTTGGGTGAAAGTCTCTACATAATAGAAAAATACTTCCTATTCTTGTTAAATAATACTCTAATAAAGATACTGAATATAAAACGAATTTCGTTTTTTAGCATTTTCAATATATTTTTGTAAATATTGTAGTACATTTTGATTGGCTAAATATGGCATGTATAAATTTAATTAATTTTAGATCAGCTAGAATATAAAAAAAAACCTTCCGATAAGACGTTGTAATTCTTACCCAAAAGATGGATTGGTGACTTTACCAGAGATTCAACTGCCGATAGGCAGTCAGGCAGTGAGATTTAAACAGCAAGAGCCTCCTCTGTCGGTAAGTATCGTAACATCACATCGCATGCAGGCGAGATGGTAACAATTAGAGAAAGAGTTGGTATATTCTCCGTTACACCTGTTACTTTTTGGGCTACCTGAAGGGATGTCATGCAATGTTTGCTTATGAACATAGCATTCATCAGGCTATTTAAGTTCGCTCCTGAACAAAGATCTTTCCAAGAAAGCGCGTGCAAAAGCCGGTGTAGATTTCATGGTAGGTTTTCCAATATTAACCATGCTGGGCAAGCGGGTTTGTGAGCGCAGTGCCGAGCAGCAGCTCTGGTGTTGCAGATGTACTATAAAAATAAGCACAGGCAGCAACGTCTAAGGTGCGAGGTGGCAGATACTACGATGGCCAACCGCTTGCCGAGCTTGGGGATTATGGCAAATCCTTCCTATGGGAGAGGCCTATGTCCTGCGGTGGACTGGATGTTAAGCGAAGGTAAGATTCTTTCAAATTGTATACTCAGTGAACATTTGCACGGCAAGTTACGACATCTTTATGTGTGGACTAAAAATGTATAAATAGATCCTCAGAATAATGTAACACGAGAGACAGACAAGACAGACAGACAGGTAAACAATAAACGATAATGATTATGACAACCAGGACTCTCGAAAAGTGTTTATAAATTATAATAAATTTAATTATTTAAATCAAAATTTATACGTTTCAAACTTTGGTTCACACGGTACTGAGTCATCGCGTTCATTGTCTCGTTGGAGTGTAGACTCAATGTCGACACAGCCTTAACATTCATCTGTAGCCGCGTCGTATATAATCGATTCATTTTGCAGGTGGGCGGCGTCGTCTTGGGAACTCGGTGAGACTAAGTATCCACAGTACACAGCAAATAAGTTAACAAAATAATTCCCGTCTAAATACCAAGCTTATATTGGATATAAAAAAAATTCTCCATTCGTAACTCTTGGCTGATGCTTTTAGATAGACTATTTACTGTACTGTAAATAGGCATTGTCCTGCTGTACAAATTAGCTTGGGGTACGACTTCACTTCACCCACGAGATCAGATGGAGTAGCATATATTCCTAATCAATATTCATATTAAACGTATATATTCTAGACTATATAGCCTTTATTCTCCAAATTCTATATGCTCCAACTATAATTGTTCCGCTAAGAATAATTCATATATCTGTATGAAACTACATCAGCTTATTTTAAACATAGCCCTGTCAAAGAAAGTGCCAGCAAAAGCCAGCATGTATTTCTTGAATGATTTATCTATACTCACCACGCAGGGCAAGCGTGTTAGTGAGCGAACTGCCGGTACCAAGGGTACCGGCAGTTCGTGCACTGGTGATGCTGCTCTCAATCAGTAGCATATGGTGTCTGGGTTCGGCCAAATCGGATGGATGAGTAGAGAGCCAGCAGAGTTGCATTCATTAGAAAAAAAGAAAATTATTTGCAAAATAAATTGATTATTACTTACACTCACGACAAAGTGGTCTCGTGTTCCGTTCAGACCGCCTGAATCATTCATTCAACATGATATTTACGATATGGAAGCGATGAGATGAATGAGTGAACGCATTCAATACAGCGATTGAGTTGTCAGCACTTAGGAAGATGGTGAGAGCTTGATACGTTTGAAAACGATATTGGGACTACACTGTTATTAATATTGTGTTGGATGATAATTATAGAGGGTTGCGGAGACTATAATATTCAAGTCTTACTTTATGAATCGATGTGTTGAAGCTACAATACATTGAAGATTTTAATCGGTATTACCTTTTAAGGTCTTGTTTTGTGAAACGGTGTAGATTTTGACGTTCAAAAGAGCTTTAAACAAGCCTAAATTTAATAAAAAAATTAAAATTTTATTTAATAAATTTGACATTGACTTTGTTGCTTAGGTATACAACATATAAACATTATCTAGTGATTGTCTTGTGTCTGTGGGTTGTGGGTTCTGCTTTTCTGACGATATATTTTTTATCTTGAAACATTACACCGCGCACAGAAAGGTGAACACCAGTAAGTGTTTATGTGTTCGCGGAAAGAATATTGATTATCTTTATTGCAACACAGTGATCTTACAACAAATTTTAATTTTGCTATTCACTATATTAGTGATGCCGGCATAGAGGACCGATCCAGGTCACTCGCGTACTATGAAATTAAAGTGTGCGCTCTGACCACTACCATAGTTATGTCCAACTAAAACGTACGATAATATGAATTCGATAAATGTGTGTAATAAAAATCTTATAGATTTGTAGAAATTCAATTTTATAAACGTATGGTCTCCGTACCTCTACGCTCGTTTGAATGCTCTCGCGCATAATTGTTATTTTATTTTCTGTTGAAATTCTCTCGTGTAATAAGAAATAGCGTCTATTTACGGCTAATAGGGAAACTCGGTGACCATTAACGACCCAACACGCAACGCCAAGCGCGGCACCCGCCGGGAATGAATCACATGGTTTATTCAAGCCTCTAGCCCTAGCCTTAAAGCCACTACTACCTACACGATAAGACAGTGAGCGATTGATTTCAGTATTTAAAGAATAAACATATAAGAGAAATAAAAAAAAATGCTAATATGTTAATATGACGTGTAAAATTAGATAGTCTACTTGTGTTTGTTCAGAAAAATAAAACATTATATCGTTATGGCCAAGGAGATTACATAGGTTTAAAACGAAATATATTTTTAAAACGGGTTTAAATGACCATTGTTAGACCACCTGACGGAAAATCCATCTGAAAAGGCTTGCGTGAAAAGTAAAAAAAAAAAGAATATTTCTATGTGCATCGCAATTAGTCGTATAGAGCTCGGTGCTTCAGAATTTTCAGGTAAACATCGCTAAGTATTTACTTATTAATTAAAACGGGATTGTTAACTTGTTGTGATATGTTTACGGTTGAGGGCTTTAGCTAATGAGTGTGTACATAGTTTTGAGAGGGATTATTTCGTCCCTAAATACTTTTACAATAAAGCTTTAACAATACATTATTAATAAATAAGACTTTAAAATTCCTTCATGTGGTGTATTGGATGGATTTTATAATTGGTTATCATCGAAAGTTCACATACTCGTATGTTATTATTACTATTTATTAATAATGTTTTGCACGTTTATATGCGTGGCGTTTTGTTTATTACTAACAGTCGCCAAAAATTACTGATATTAACGTCATAAATTAAACAGGTACATGAGTTGTTTTGTAAACATAAATAAATTTGTTTTTGATACGTATAGAAAGTATATTTTCTTCTTTACAGTTATTGTACCATTAACATATTATAACATTTGTTGCAATAGTTCTAATATTCGATCCAATCGTTTCTTGATTTCTAGGAATTATCAGCAGAAACACTACAGCTGAGGCCGATGGTACTCTTACGATTCGCTGTTATGGTGTTTCTAAGCCCCAGTCTACAGAACTAGTGTTAGAGCTTAGACAGTCAACCATTAGGGTGCACCATGTCTAGGTATGGTTGGTATATTCTCCATCGCATAAACCTAGATTATTACCTAAAGCTTAAGTAAAAGTCACACATTTCTAGGTTACATAAATTCGTTAAAGTCAAATTGAATTAAATCTTTGGAATGTTTTTTTTAATATAAATTATTATTTAAAAGGCCCAATATCAAACGTCTATAATTAACGTTGTAACAGAGATGCCTCAACCACATACCGTCTGTAATCGGAATCAGTTAATGGCCGCAGGGCGGAACCGTCATTAGACCGGACAAACACTGCCCAACGAATCCTTTGACATAAATGAGATAAACAGAAAACCAATCATGAATATTAATAGCCTTGGAAAAAAAGATACCGACAAAAATTGGCGAAATCGATAACGACCTTGCCCAGTTTTTGTATACTGTGACGATGTCTGTAAGTTTGTCCGCGTTCAACTTTAGCACTCATAATGTTATAAAATCTCTGCTTTCGGGATATTAGGATTATATGTGCGTATGTACAGACTATGTACAGAACATATGGCTTTGAATTAACCACAGTGAGAATAAAAGTGTAAGTAAATATGTGACTTATATTAACATAGATATACTTCAAATAACTAAAAAGCTTTACTACAATAAAAATGCAAAATAGCTAGTTAAGCTTAAATAATCCTTTTGTATAGATGGTACAGGCGGTAGACTACTTCTCTGCCTTACTCTTACCCATTTATGTCGCCAAACGGCTGTGTAATTACTGTTGTGTTCCGATTTGAATGGTATAGAGAGGCAGTATAACTACAGGCTGTGATGCCTCACTCATCTTAGTCCTCAGGGTTGACAACACATACATATGTGACCTTCTTCGATAGAAGAAGTTTGCAGGTGATCATGGGTTGCAGTTGCCACTTACCGCCAAGTGTACTACTAGCTCGTTTTTTTCCTAATTCAATAAAAAAAGAGGCAGAGTGCAAGCAATTTCCATATTTTTTTATAAACCCTTTTTATTACAGTTTCTTTGACAAGAAGCCAAAAAAGCCGAGTGGTTAATATGCCTCCGAATTCGGCGACCCGATTTTGATAGATTATATATAGGGGATATAGAGGTCTCGATTATGTAAAATTTTTCAAAACTTGTGTACGGTTGTTTGCCTAAATTCTGAAAAGGCGACTGGCTTACCCCGTGTCACTTTGTTTGTCACAATTAAGCTATGGTGAAAAATAATCCGAAACGGCTAATAGAAGTGTCTAGTCTTCTGATCTCTGATACTGTGGGTATTGGAGTATTGAGTATTGGATCGTGAAAGCTAATATTTAGTGTATATAATGTATTTATTAAACAAGCCTTTATTAACACCTTTTTTATACTTTGTTTTTATATTACTCGGCGATGAAGCTCGCCACCCGTCACGGTTTATCTCTCGGAGAGGACCGAAAAGTAAGTAGGGGAAGCCCGTTTGGCTACGGTCAGTCGTGTTAAACAGAATTACGTAATCTCTGTCTACCCTATGTGTACTTTTGTATTTTTATAATATAAGAAAATGAATGACGCCAATTAAATGTTGGTGGACGTTATATTTCATTATAACCATTACACGCAACTAAACTCATTTATTATGGAATTATTAAATAGAATACCACACTTCTTAATAAAAAACAGTTAATTTTAAGAGAAAAATTTAACTCAATATTTACGTAAGTAAAAAGCTAACCTAATAAATCATTATGTATCCGTATGTGACAGCCATTTTGGGGCGAAAAAGATTACACTTGCTTATTCGAAATCTTTTGCAACTTGTAATATTATCCGAATTACTTTTTTGATTAATATTGCTTACGTGTTATCGTCGAAGATAATTATTAAATTCTATTTAGAACGGATTTTTAACACTAAAAGTGTTCACAGTAATTTTAGAATTTAAAGAGTTCATTAATAATGAATTTCCGTCTCCTGATTCTATTAACAATGTTACATTATTCTTAGGTACTCTCGCCAAAATATTAAATAATCAATAAAACATTATTGTACGTAATATATTATTACATGTATAAATTGTACTCAATGATACATCAAAAGTTTAAAGAACAAATTTACGAGCTGCAATACTTTTCCACTCAACGTACTAACACATCCAAGAGAGGTTAAAAAGACGCCGCGGCATAACTAACTGCCCCCAAGAGTGGCATACACTTCGAATGCATAATGCGATCCTCTAGCTACCCGCTAGACCGCTTGCCGTGAATATATTTCGCTACTTGCCAAATCGTTCGTGAATACATACGATTGTTTCCACTCGCCTTTCACATATAAATTATATGACCTGCCACGATGCGCTATGAATATATGTATGAGAGGCAAATTGATATTACGGAGCCTCTTACGTAACTTTTGCTTTTTATGCCACGCTTTTGTCGAAATTGGTTTTTTATGCCATTTGCAGGGTAAATTGTGACCGAAATGTGTAAATTATCTTGGTAATGAATATATCTATTTCTAAATGTAAGTGCTGTTTCACACGTTTTTTTTTTCTTTTGGCTTTACATTATTTAAAAAAATAAACTTTAATTTAACTTACAAGCATTTATAATAGGGTTTCGAACCCGCAAACTTCACCTTGAAGGTCGCGTTACTACCAACTGGGCTATCGGGCCGTTTATAAAATTGAAACTTTGATTAATATTTACGTAAGTTGTCATGGATGGAAAACTGCAATAAATAATTGTATAAAAGAGGCCTATAAGAAAAGCAAGATTAATATACTTCACTTCCTAATAGTTGTTACTATCAGCCTTATAACTCAGGTCAGGCTACAATGAAAATTCTATAGTTATGACACATTAAAGGACACACTGCTTTACACTGTTGGGTTGTAAGGGAAAATACACCATATATTTATACCCTATGGTCAACCTCACCTGCAGGTTGTACATCTGCTGACAAACGTACGACGTGATCGACTGCTGGTAGTAAATCCGTCCGATTAAGCCGAACCCAAATACCCTGCTAGTGATGGGGAGCAGAATCTCTACTGTGCTCATTAATCTGTCTGCCTAGCGTGGTGAGTACAGACGAAACTTCCATGTGCATGTTATGCATGTTTGCTAAAATGAAAAGGGTCAAGTGAAATGGACATGGGGTCCAGTAACGGACTTATACAGGCTGCAAAGTAAGTATAACACTGTTGGTCACAATCTGACTCATCCAATAATTGTTTGTCAGAATTTAGTAATCGCCACTCTCAACCGGTATTTAGACGTAAGATTTGAATAATATAAATTTATTAAACAAAAAAAATTTTAACATTTTCTGACTTATTTTTTTACTGACTTCAGTCCCTCAAAAGATATTTAAGTTACCTAGTTTACGTACGATACATAGTTTAAGGTACCAATGTCAGAAAACGAATAAATGCTTTTTTTTATAACGGAACATATTTTTTATTGTATTATATGGGTAATTGCTTGTATTGTTTATTTAAATGTAATTTATTCTTGTAGTCGTTCGATCCGTAAGCTGGGTTGGTCTTTCACTCCCCCGAGGCCGGCTAATTCTGCCCAAGTTCGAAGGAGGCTGCGCATAAATAATGCCCGAATCGCCACAGTAACCACCAATACGATAGTTTAAGAATATTCAGGCAAATAAATTAAGCAGAACTCGATGCCACGCAGATTTCCCTAATGGTTGATAGTGAGTATAGCGGATTATGGTTTCTGATACTTGGAATAAACATCACTTTAAATTTAAAAAATGCTATTAATATTATAAAAATCATCTAATTTCATTTTAGGCATTTTAACCCACAGTTTAATTTTTTTTCTACTTTGATGTTTATGAACTTTTATTTTAATATATAAACACAGAAAGTTTATTTTTAGCAGTTGACTATGGTTACTAAGATACGAAGAAAAAAAATTGAAATAGGGGGAAGTGATACGATGAGTGATTTCTTTACAAATAAACTAATCTTTGGGGGAGGCCTATGTTCAGCAGTGGACTTCTGATAGGCTGAAATGATGATGATGATGAAACTAACTTTTCTACTACTGTTCATCAAAGGCATTTACGAGAAAGCACCAGCAAAAGCCAGGATGCATTTCATGAAAGGTCCCCCTTCTCACCACTCTAGGCACGAAAGTTGGTGAACGCAGTGCCGGTACCTTTGCATCACTGATACTTCGCCCCATCATTAGTCCGTGGGATTTGAGTTTGGCAAAATCGATTGGATTTTCCACCATCATTTGGACCCTCGTTGGCAGCTAGCAGGGTGCACCACGCGCAGGCATTTAGAAAAGCAATGGTATATTTATACATTCTTTACATTAATTTTATACCATTGAATTATATTGCACTATCAAATATCAAAACTGTTCGGTCTTAGAATACAGGACAGGTTACATCCGGGGCGCGGTCGGGCCGGCAAAGACAAGACGCATGGCCAGTGCTAGACGCAAACCTTACACTCCAGGGATATCCAACCACTATCGCATAAATATACTGAATTTATTCCACTGTTTAGCTATAGTACTTGTATATGCTATCGGGAATGTAAGTAGAACGGTAGAATAATTACAGGAAACCTGTTAGAAAGGTACAACAAAAGTACTCTTATGTTGATTCAGCGGCTCTTTTAAGACATATAGATAATTGATAATAACATATTAAATTTTCACGTTTTTATGGTTTAATCAGCGTTACACAGCCAAAGGCTGTTTCTCAATTTAAAATCTAAGCTATGTTGCAAATCCAGCTATTGTTATGAGGCCATACAAATCTGAGGTTATAGTTTGGTTGTTGCGGAAGTAAAAATATACTTTAAATATATTACCTTTTGTGAATTATAATATGCGATGAATCTGGATATCATTAGAGATGATATCCACATAATAACACATTTAATAGTTGACTCCATTATCAATTGTACCTTTTTGTAAATTGTATAGTACCTAATGAGTTAATTAAATAATATAGTCGACGCCAAATGTTAAAAACACTTTGCTCAGATTATTATCACGCTTTTTTAAAATAGAAGAGTTTCAAGACGACTGTTGTAGCAAACATCGAGTTACTTTAAAGTTAGTTATTAATTTTTTTTTAGAAGAATTGCGTTAACGTTAATATCCCCTGAAATAGCTGTAACGATCTTACACACCACGAATTTCCATTTACCAAATTGACTGAAATATGCGTCCCTAAACGCCGTAAGGGACATTAAAAACGCCTTCGGAACTTTTAATATTCTAATAAGACTTTGATTTAATTTCCTTTTATCATTATTTATGTAAGAATCCGTGGTAAAAAGGCGATAAGTCTGCTTTATTATTTTTTCGTCGGGGAACATTTTAACGCTCCCCTCTGAAAGTGATCGCTGTATTACTCATATTGCCGAGAGGGTTGTTTTGTCACAGACTAAATAGTTTATTATTCGTGAAGTTGGTGTACTGCTAAATCGTACTGAATTTTCTTATTAATGATTCTGGTGAAATTTTTGTGTGATTATAGATTTCTTTTAGTCATTTTCCTTATTTTGTGAAGCTCTAGGTTGAATATTGGACATGTCACAATTACGACGAACATTTAGAATGTTATAGGGTGACAAAATAACAAGGGTGCATGTTACAACTTGTTGAAGCGTTTTGTTAGAAAACACGACATGTCCGGCTTTTTTGTGTTCACATTAACGAACAATAGTGTATTTTGGGTAGTGATTTGTATTCCATTAATGACACCGAGTTATGGAAATTGAAGGAAATGCGAGGGTGTAAACTTTCAGGCACAATAGATTGTCTATTTGGTACTGTCTGTCAGGAAACTGATAGAAATTTATTTTTCTATTATTGCATTTAAGTACGTACAATACACTAAATGAATATATGAAAAATTTTCCGTGGATACGTAAGAGTTGTTTAACTGTAATATCTTCGAGTGGTGACGGTGTTTGTAAATTTGATTCCATGTCTCGTTATTCTATTGTTTTAATTAATAAGGATAATAAACGGCCGCTTTGAAAGCCCGAAGGAAAGTGGTCATCGCGTTTAACCATTTATAGTATGTTTAAGAAAGAAGATGACTACTCCTTTTCTTATTTTTCAATGGCGCTGCGAGTCGCGGGTTCGAAACCAGCACGGGACAAGTATTTGTATAGACTACAAATAATGATTCTGGGTCTAGTGTGTTTGCCCATGAGCAATTTCTGTGTGTAAAGTGTACCCACGACACAAGAGAAACTCTTATAATTTGGATAACGTTCTTATTTAAGAATATACGTACATACATTGTAAGGCCTAAAGAGGCGTAGACAAATAGTTTAAGTGAGAGATTCTCTTTGAATTATTTCTCCCAGACCAAACAAAAGATGCTGTTAAATTTGAAAAGCTTTCAACTTGTTCTGTTTTGTTATCGAAAGAGCATCTGCGCATTTGAGAGGCAGCTTCCGATTGCGTGAGCCTGATGTAATAAATTAATTAAGCAACTTTAATTAAAATGTTTCTTGAAACCATTCGCCCATTCCGTCACGCCACCGCATCGTTCGCGAAGACATTTAATCATAACAGAAGGTATCCACCGAACGCATTACCAAAAGACAACGTACAAAAAATACTGCATTATTTTTAAGTTCCAAGCGATAAGCGTAACAAGGAGTGTCAAAGAAAAATTAGAGGATTGTAATTACATAATTATTTGTCATTTCAGTGACGAGGCTCGCCATCCGTAATGTCACAATTTGCCGTATCAACGACAAGTGGTTTGTGGCAGCCGGTTCGTTTGTGCTGAAATCTATAATTTCTGACTACATCTCTGAGTAAGTGTGAGTTTAACGTTGTTTTGATGTGACTTTAGATAATGTAACAATGAATTGCAGCGGAATGTAAGTTAAACCACACGAACAATGAAAAGGTTTCTGAAGGTTCACTGAATTACTTTTTTTATAAATAATCTACAATAAATATTATGCTGATAAAGTTAAAAGTAGCAGCATTATTATAAATATTAAAAATCTTAAAAAAATGATTTTAGGTTAATAGTAATTGTATGTTTCAATTAGCTAAAAGTTGACTTTAGGGGATATTTTTAAAGTAAGGTAAGTACAAGGTAGTGATTAGTTTCTTCGATTATCAATTGGGCCAAACTTAATCCTGTAACAGACGGGGGTGATCCCCTTAATGCGTTTGCATAATGGTCGCCATTAAAACATTTATAACGAGCCGTTGGTTGCTGCCCTTAAACGAAGACATTTTTCTGTGGAGATACTCTATAGATCAGAGCACCTCGATTGTAATATATTTCTATTGACATTGCTTTGCGGTTACACCTGGGATTCTGAGTTTGTCTCCCTGCCGAAACCAATTATATAGAACACACATACTATGAACTATGTTAGCTGAGGGACCGGGCGCTTGCTTTAATCGCAGTACACGAGTGACCTGGATTCGATTCACCGTAATGGCTTAACATCGTGAGGAAATCTGCTATCTGATAATAATGAAAAAAAAAAACGTTTCCAGAACAAACAATGTTAATTCCGTCAACTTGCCATGAAGTAGAGTGACGATTTCTTCTCGCCTGCAAAACCGTTTCAAAATGGGTAAAGCTTTTACCATAAACATAGCAAGTTAACAAAGCTCCACTTGTTTGTACAGCAATCTAAATCTAGTGAAAGGAACAAGCTAGAAAAAAAAGCTTTCACGCCCTTGTACGAGTACCCAATACCGCCTCGGTCAGAGGTCAAGATATTTAGGTTAATTCGTTTCAACTCACATTCCAGAGCTTTTTCAGTACAACGTTTCTGGTGGTAAGCTTGTCACTGTCTCGGTGTTCAGGCTAACGTTGTAAATCTTACAGAAGTTTTAAAAGTTCATTGGTAAGAGTCATCTTTGTAAGAGGTTCGAATTCTGCTCTCCTGATACTAAAACAAATATATCAACCACATGGTTATTGTGGCTATACCAACCAACCAAGCTATCTGTTATGAAAACCCCATTCGTCCCGTGGTTCAGGAGTAGTGCAAAATCCAAAGTTAATTGATATAATTAAATTTATGTTTTTAATGTATGGATTGTATGAATATTTTAATGGTTAGTTGTGCTGATGAAAGTTAACAAAACTTTGCTAATATAGTAATACTTTATTGAGTAGGACTAAAGCAAGCTAGGAGTTAAGTTCTTTGACATTTTATATACCAGCATATCGTTATAATAAAATTGTAACAAAAACTGTACATTGAATATTCAAAAATATGTATAAAGCAGTCATTTTTTAAGGTTTAATCGTTTTTTTTTGCATCAGTATGTTTAAATGTCTGTGCCTAATAAAACTACTATACCGATTAAGTTAAAATTTTACGATAACATATAATAATTATATCAAATAGAGGATGGGTACACATAATATAGGATGTTAATTAACACGCTATTGACTGTAGATAGCCATAAAGGACTTTCTTCTAGTTTCTTTAGAAGCGCGAGTGAAAACAATAGCAACAAAACTCAAGCAATTACATCAATCGATACGCAAATGTAAATAATGTAAGCGCAGAACGATGGAAATGGATGACAGAACAGAACGACAAAATGAAAAGTCGAGTGTCCCAAGTCAAGCGGACTAAATAAATGACTGCAGTGACTCGCTGTTTCGTTAATTGTCAAACATTGTAAAGAAACCTATTCACTTACCATTTAGGTAAATTATATATAATATATCACAAAATAACATATTTCAGTTCAGTGGCAATTTCCTCGTTCCTCTTGATAACTAAACGTAAATTAAATGTAAAATCTGTTTAAGCGTATGTTGGAAACATACTAGCATTTTCCGCCCTACTAGTTTAAAACGAAGCTTTGGCAACCGTCAATGGTAGGTAATTAATTCCAAATAGTCAAATCCCACAGATGTAATGGATAGCGGGATCATCGATCATATACGTTACTCCAGATACGGAAAGGTAAAGGCAAGTGGATGCCTCTGTTTGCGTGTAAACCGTACATAACATCTCCAGGGTAACTGGTAATATTCTTAATCACAGATGTCGCTGTGATCGAAACTAGCTAAAGGAAATGAAGTGATTTATTTATAAATACGTGAATATACTTACAACTTATAAAACTTGAAACTTATTATTAAGTAGGCATTTCATTAGACTGTAAAAAAATAGCAGCTTGTAAGTGCCCACGGCTGGGCAAAAGCTTCCTTCTCAAATATCTGAGAGGGTTTTTTGGGTCGGAAACGGCCCGCCACGCAGCTCCAGTGCGGGTCGACGGACTTCATTAGCCGTCGCAATACAATTTTTTATTATTTCTCAGATCTGTAGGTTTTCTCACGATATATTCCTTCACCGTTGAGCACGCGGTAAATTCAGCACTTAAAATTGCTGCTAACAATTTGAGAAAGCCGGCCATCGGGTATCGAACCATGGTCACTTGCGCTCCAGGCAGTAAGATTTTTAAAGTTTTAATTAAATTCACATAACAGTAACTCACATGAAAGAGATTTTTATTATTTTAACATTATTGTTTCTGTAGGATTTCCTCTCTCGGTTAATGTGAATACTGCTTATGAATAATTCACAGTCGCTCTTTTAGGCAACGATCCTTTTAAGCGGCGTAAATAGGAGTGATAAATTTTCTCGTTGTCCTTAAGTGTAGGTTCGAGTCATTGTTTACAGGGAATGTTAGGTGAAATTATGTTGTGACAGCCGAATTGTAATGTATGATCAATATAAAAAAGTATTTCCTAGATTTACCTAGATTAGTAGCGACGTAAGAAAATGCTACCTAGTCTAGTCTCTCCCGCAAGTTGACTAATGGAATTTCAAAGCTTCCCTCAGATAGAGGAAAAAACTATTTCGAAACATGCCAGGACGAATATATACAAACCAGTGATGGGCAGCGGCGTCAGACATCTGCGATTACGACAAATCCAACCTATGGAAGAATCCTACTCGTATGCCAGCTGACAATTTACAGGCAACAGCCGTCCGTTACAACGAAAAGGGAGTGACGAATGAGCACAGCGTACCTTATGATACGTAGTCACTAATGCCAAAAGTTAGGAACATTATGAACAATCAAGATTGTGCATCAAGGACCAATATTGAGTGTATTTTAGCCAACTATTACCAGTTGCAAATATAGTTGAGCTATCCGGTCGAGTTGACTCATCTGTGCTCTTCAGCATTTATGTTATCATCAGAGAATACTTAATGGCATCTTCTCTTAAGAGATGCTTCAGGATATAAATGAAATCATTCGTATCTTTTTTCTTGGGGAAATCATATTGTTCCGGCTGTAAACTAAATAATAGGTATTCAGAGCTAGAATATTTATAACATTTAGCTATAATTTAAACGAGAATAACGCATCACTGTGTTGTTCTCGTCACATTTCGTCGGTAACCAGGGGAACGCTTTCGTATACTATGGCGTAGCCCCGATGGCGGAGGCATTTAACGGGCTCCCTCTCGTGCGGGAGTACCGTGGCAAACGAATCACCCTCGAGTCGCAGCCGAGATCGCAATTGAGGTGGATGAAAAAGCCCTCACTGTCCTTTTTTCCAGGCCCTAGTTATTCAGTTAGCAATGCTCAAGATGCTTGTTGTGTTGTGATACACTCCACTGCTGCGCTAAAAATTATACCGCAGTGTACCACCACCACCAATTAATACGTGGTATAGCCAATCCGCTGCTTTTGCTGCTGTTCGAATGGGCCGGCTGGAACGGGGTACCACATCCTCGCAGAATACCGTCGTGAAGTAGAGACATCCACCTTACTCCTGAGTATAATCGGAGCGTTTCAAATTAATTCCCATATTAAATGTATTAATATAAAATAAAAAAAGAGAACAAAACCCCGAGATTCTCTATCGGTTTCCTTTTGTAGAAGTTCGGGAACATTTCGCTTTACAGTTGGTTGATTTTAGTAGTAACTAGGAGAAAATTACCTATTTCGAAAAAAAAAACAGCAGTTAAGCTGTGAGTGTGATTGGTGGGGGGTATATTATTCTTATCTTCACGTGATAACGTTAGCCTCGGTGGCGTAGAGATCGCGTGCGCTCTCTGGCGGGCAGTTGCGCAAGCGGCACATTGCTTCGCTGAGCAACCGGGCCGCGCCTGAATCACTTCCGCCGTGTGTACACACGTCCTCGCTCCCAGTGGTACCTTCATATTGCACCCAGGCGATTTGATTCTATTTTTCGCTTTAAAAATAAATGTATAAGAAAGTGAAATTTTCACATGACCGGTCTGAAGCAGTTCAGTGGCTAAAGCGCCGCTTCGGATGTTAGTTGATAGCAGGGGCAAGAAGTGGAGGGTAGGTTAAAAACTATTTTAGACTACTGAATTATCGCCATGAGTGAAATATTCGTACATACTTTAACTTCTTCTTTAACCTTTGAATACTATATTTTTTTAATGGACGGATTTGCACGTTCGGCAGAGGCATTTGCGAATGCAGTACCGGGCACTTCACACCTTAGAGGCTGCTGTCTGTCACCGCTTTGAATCATTAAGGTATGGCCAATAGTAGTGCAACCACTGTTGTGTTCCGGTTTGAAGAGTATGGAGGCCCAGTATAAGAACAGGCTGTAAGGCGCATTCCATCTTAGTGCTCAATGGTGTAACAACGTAACTGTTACACCATTGAGCACTCTTCGTTGTTTGTAGTTGGTCACCGGTGCCTGTGGCTTGGAGTAGTCACTTAAAGTAGCAGCCTGTAAGTGCCCACTGCTGGGCAAAGGCCTCCTTCTCAAATACGAGTATCAGAGGGGGTTTAGGAGCCGAGAAGGGCCCGCCACGCTGCTCCAGTGCGGGTTGGCGGGCTTCACATATCCTCGAAATAATATTTATATTATTTCTCAGACATGCAGGTTTCATAACGATGTTTGTAGTATTCACTTACCATTCGGTAATCTGCTAGCTTTTTTGTTAGTCTAGTATTATAAAAATATATTTTTATGTCTCAGACGGGATGCAATAAATAGCAGATTCTCTTAAGTTACCATCTTTGGCAATTTTGATTGTCTCTGTATTGTTTAAGATGAAAAATTATAAATATTTTATTCAAGTAGATTTGTTAAAGAAAAGACCCGTGTGGAATGAACCACAGACGCGACGAAACTCGCGATGTATCACTGCTTTTACTTGTAGCATCCTCAGGGGCGTTACACGGTTCGGCTCTCGCGTCGGCTCCGCGCGAATTACTTAATAAATTATTTTACACTATACCAACATACATATATCGTCTCACAACGCAATCTCGACGCTCGAACGCCTTTATTACCCACGCCGTAAGCCATAAATAAAAAGTAATTGTTATTTCAAAGCCTGCGTTTCCAACGTTGTCCATATGTGTCCTGTCATTATACTTGGAGGTCGCTGGCAGAGGATACGATTTCCATTTGGAACAATCCGTTCATGCGATATTCGGCCAATTAGACCGCTTTGTACATGTTTCATATTTTGATTGATATTTTCCTTTAAGACATTGTCAGTCAATGTTTACAGAAACGATTTTTGCTAAATTGATTTTATAACAATAATCCATTCATTGGATAAAGTTTAGCTCGTATATTTATAGCAATGAAAAACCTATAAAATTCCACAGTGATTTTTTGCATTCTTAACGATATGGCATTAATGCTTATAGAATATTTAAACATAGCAAAAACTAATAAATAATCAAACAAATTGGATTGTATGTAAAAATACATTTTAGCCACACCAAAGATTTTATCTTCAGTTTAATTGTTAAGAAATATTGTGGACATCCCCTTGTTTATGCATCACATTAAAACAAAGGTCCTTTAAGACATAACAGACAACTACACAGAAAGGTTGTGTATAATTAAATAGTTGGTAAAGATTAAAATTAATATTTGTTTTAAATGCAACTAAAAGTTACCGTGGGGCTGTGCATGAAAATCTGTCATCGCTTTCTTGCAGTAGAAGGTTTAAGTCGATTTAGAAGTATCCGTGCAAAATCTCTCTCCTGAGAGTGATATTTTTGGGCGTAGTCTACTTACCTTCAGTTTGAATGTCTGTTCGTTCGTTACCGATATTTGTATAACAAAACCTGTAAATAAAAATAATCTCTGTCCGTTTATCGTCGTTCCGTATCTCGAAAATCATTAACATAATCATATATTTATTAATGTACTTTGCCTACGTATGTATGTACGTCATAATCTTAAAAAAAAGATTTTCACCCACTTCTAACGATCTCGACGATTTGAAATATTTTTGATAATATCTTTTCAATGGAAATATTGATGAGAATATGAAAACAGTTTTTTGTATTATATTATTGCTCGAATCAGAAATTTTTTCAGAGAAATAGCGGGTAGAAAACAATGAAAAAATAAATAAGAGCAAAATTTCCAAATTAAATTAGCTCTAACGAAATCTTGAATTCGGTTTTTTTAAGCTTGTCTGTGAATTTCGCCAACCCGCATACCTTGCGGATACCTTATCTGGTTCCAAACTTTTCTCAAATATTGAGAGCGGCCCCTTGTCCAGCCGTGGGACATTTACAATCTTCTATTTTACATTTAAAAGATACATCACATATTGGATTTATTGATCAGCAAGCAGCTCCAGCTTCAAATGCTAACCTCTTCCGCACGTGGTGCACCATGCCAGCCAACAAATGCGGCTCTGACGCACGAATTTTAGTGGAATATTCATTCGAATTTACTAAACCCAAATCCCACAGACTTGTGATGGGGAACAGCGAGTGATAGTGTGAGGGAACCTGTATTCAGCAGTGGACTAAAATAGGCTGATGAAGATCTAGAAGCAGGGCTGCCGTGTATCGATGAGGAGATATACGAAAATGTGTGTATTTGTAAGTACGAAGTTGTGTATTGTTGTTTATTTTGTCTTATGTTAATGTTTACTTTATCAACATGAGGTATTGACCTCATTTTTAGATTAAGCAGTATAAAAGATATCATGCATAACATAATAACAAATGAAATCAGATCTAAATTGTATCCGTTTGGTTGCCTTTAACAACTCCAAACGAGTCCAAGGTCGGTGTGATTAACGTAACAAGATGCGTTGGCTTTGTCTTTAAAATTGCTCTTCAATAATTAAACATAACCACTTCATATGTAAGTACATGTTCCGTGATATTTACGAAATAATAGCGAAAATACTTTATTGAATTTGATTAGTGGAAAAAGATACTGGAAGAAAAAGTATTTTTCGCGCGGTCGTATCATGTTTGATAGTTGGATGCTTGATGCTTTCTACCTTAACCAGTTTTATTTTTAAATTTTCTGAAATAAAAAAACTTTTTCTCCGAACGTTAACCGTGACAGTGCTCGTTGCTGACTAACAGACGAGGTTCTGGCGACTGACTGATATCGAAAATTCTATCAGAATATGCCGGGCACAAATCCTACAGACTAGTGCTTTCATTTCAGAGTACACTCACAGCGGTAAAGTTGGGCATGAAGCTTATTATGCTTCATGCCCAAATTGTTAAGCTCCTTAGGACTATGAGGTCGTAACGACTTATGTATCTTCCGAAACTGTAGGTGTAATTTTCTTGCAAATTGTGCAAAGAGTGGGTCGCATTCTGTAGTCACTGTTCTGACACTCATCTAATAGCAGATATCTAGGGTGGCATTCAGGGATCACTTCTTGTCGAAATTACGTCTTAACATGGAATTAAATTCATATCACATGACAAAAATAATTCAAATCAAACTAACTCCGTGCTCAAAAGTTCCAGCCAGCGAACGTTCAATATAGTTAAAATGCGGAGTAAACAAGCAACGTATGAATTAATAATTAAAGCGAAAAACAAAGGAAACATGTTTGTTGTGTTAGTACGTACAAGAACCATACATAGGCAATATGGGAGAATTTAAGCAACTCCTAGAAGCAAACAAGAAGAAAAGGCGGGAGGGCGAATGAAACGTAGAAGTGCGAGATACCTGTACTTCACGCTGGTATTTTGCGAGGCCGTGGTATTACCGCGGTAGAACCGGCAATTTTACCACGCTTATTTTATTTAAAAGCTATTTATATCTTAGGAGGTAGCACAAAACATATTATGATGGAAGGAGATATAAATTCGTGGATGGTGAAGTAGCATAGGATAGATAAAATGATTCTACACATATTAAACGAAGGATATGAACTCACTTTCGATGCAGTAAGATGTGGAAACATTTATACAAGTATAAGCCAAACGTTAGATACATCTGTGCTGTAGGTTAGTCACAGATTTTTTTAATTTTTGTTATTTTGACTTAAGATATATTTGTGAAAATAACAACCAGATTAAAAATCTTATCGACCACGTCGGCGTCCACTATACGCATTTATAGATAACCATGAACCTAGATCAGCAAACTATTATTCTTTACAAATGGCACTTGTGTTTTATTTTGATTATTAAGATATATAATTTGTTTATAAAAAGTTTTTTTTATATTTCTTTCGTTAAACAAATACAAATAATTATGACCACTAGTACTAATATAGGTTTAAATAAACGTCGACAAGGCCGCAGCCATTCCGTATGTAATATATACTTTAAATCAAAAAGTAAAGTAAAGTTGAACTAATGCCAAATGTAATAAGCGCAATTCATATTAATTAATGCGAATATAAATGAGAACAAAAGAAAACTTACACTAAACAAAAAAAAAAACACTATCTATTAGAACTGTAAAGAAATCGAGAAAGCTATTATAAATAGACAAACAAAATCTATATGACATCAAAAACAATATCGTTGTTTGGTAAGACCTGACATATAGTATGGTCAAAATTCAACCTATAATAGCTTAATAACGTACAATATGTGCACGCTAAGATTTCGACTATGTACAAGCTGAGAACGCGAATGTTGAATACGTATTGAAGATGACCAGTTGCTCTATTTAGGCTGTATACACACAGACATTTTAACGATTTGAGCTAAAACGATAGTAATTAATAAGTTTAGTTTAAATTCATTTTAAATTCTTCTTCTTATTCATCAACCTATTTCAGTCCACTGCTGAACATTAAAGAGACTCATCAGTAAAGGGCCAATTGGATGCATTTCATAGACAGTTTGCCTAACCTAACCTAACTGGGCAAGCGGGTTGGTGTGGAATTATTATACTACAATATAACAGTGTAGTACCATCAGTTTCCACAAATGTCCACCTCATCTTTTTTTTTTTTTTTTTATAGAAGAAGGGGGCAAACGAGCGTGCGGCTCACCTGATGGTAAGTGATCACCGACGCCCACGAACATCCACAACACCAGAGGAGCTACAGATGCGCTGCCGGCCTTTAAGGAAGGAATAAGCTCTTTTCTTGAAGGTCCCTAAGTCGTAACTGTTCGGAAATACTGCTGGCGACAGCTGATTCCACAAAATCGAAGTGCGTGGCAGAAAACTTCGATTAAAACGCACTGTGGTGGAATGCCAACCATCTAGGTGGTATCGATGGAACTTCGAATTCTGTCGCGATGTACGATGGTGAAACTCAGCAGCTGGGATCAATCCGAAAAGTTCCTCAGAACATTCATCTGTACGCGGTGCACCCTGCTGATCGACAAACAATACTACAAGGACCGATTGATGGCGGAAAATCCTTGTGACAATATCGAATCCAAATCCCATAGACTAGTAAGGAGAAGCAGCATCTCTAATATGAGGGTACCGGCACTACGCTTACCAATCCGCCTGTCCAGAGGGCAATTCTTCCATGCATAGTGTGCCAGCGTGTGCGGGTGTTTTTATAGAAAGGCCCTATACACTGATAATAAATAGTACTTGGTTATTTCAACCGCAAGTAGTTGTAGCGTTTCTTCAATAAATGAGTATCAATAAAAAACGTATTTTAAAAACTTCTTGTATGTAACCGCCTTTATTGTAGTGGTTAACGGATAGTGCCGCGGTCGGCACGTGTCTCATCTATTTTATCCAGCCGCCGGGCACGGAGGGCGATACTTCGTACAGTGTCGTGTGCAAGTGTAGCCAGAAATATTTTTAATCCAAACAAATATGCGGACGCTCTTAAAAATAAATAATGTCGGGAGATTGGATAAAGGAGATTGCAGCTTCGCCAGTATGACTTTATTATAAAACTTCATTTAAAATATATGTAATAAATCATTTGTCTTTGACCACTCTTCAAAGTATATTCTGCTTTCAAGTAATTTCTGATAAGGTCTAAATCGGGCCAATAATGAGAAGAAGATACAATCTGACATAAACGATTTTATTTTTATGGCTTTGTATTTTATAATGATGTGTTAAGTGCTTTTTTAAATGATTTATGACAAAACAGTTGATGACAAAAATTCGAAAACTTTTGTCTAGGGTTCAGAAGTATAAGTATATAGTATATATAGTCTCAAGAACGCGTCTCGGTCTCGTTTAATCCCTTTAAAATCCCTAAAAAAATTCTTTTCATTCGTCTAGTTGGTATTTATTTATGTATACCTATTATTTATTGTTGTAATACCTGCCGTGTATTTGTAATCAGCACACTAGGTTGACCTACCTACTACTTAATAATACACGTTAAGAATAAGAAAAATTTAACAAAATAATCTTATCCATTAATCGTTCTTCCGGTAATTCGGAATTGGGGGTATTTTAATAAAAATATCTTTGGCATACGAAAGCACATTGTAGTCATTGGTAGTTACATTTCTAGCAATACTGTTAAAATTAATAAGCAGCCGCCGTGATTTTTATTGCGGTTAATTTGTATTTTAACCAACCGTGACGTGTTCAGCGTACCTGACCACTAAGTCGTAGTAAATCTGTTAATCGTCCACCGTTGGATATAGACCTCTATCATAAGGACAATTTGAAATATATTGTATATTTGCAATAGTTATTCTTCCATTTATCGGTTACTATGAGATTTGTATGGCTCAGTCCGACTATTACGACACCTACGAGGAAAGTGAATTGCAGCTATTTAATATCAGCTATTTTTTTTTAGTGAAAACATACAATGACGAGGTTCTGTCTATAATTATTATACGCAGTGACAGATAAAACCAATTACGGTAAAATTGACGAAACTCTCATCACGTAGGTAATCAATTCAGGAATAATATTTCTCCAAATGCCAACCTCAACTGCAGGTGGTGCTCCTTGCTAGACAACAAATGAAGGCTACCGACTGATGGCGAAATATCCATCCAAATGTGCCGAACCCTAATCCCACAGACTAGTCACGGGCAGCAGTATTGGCACTGCGCTCACCAATCCGCTTGCCTAGATTGGTGAGCATGGGCAAACCTTTCTAGACATGTGTGCTGGCCTTTGCTGGTGCTTTCTTGGCGAGACCTTTGTTCAGTAGTCGACTACTGACTGCTTACATATTTTGCCCCCCTTTCACTTTCGAAACTTCATAAAATCGTAAGTATTATTATACGTTAAATGTATACAGGTCTTAATTTGATATAAAAATCAACGTTGACCAGAGCCGGATCACTTAGGACAAAAAGAGAGCGTGTTTACATTAGATGCCGCGAAACGGACAGTATAATATGGGTGACTGTTGAAGTGATCAAGTCAGAAGCGAAGTGTGGGAGGATACATTTGCTTGGAGGAGCTGAGTTGTTGTTCCTGGGTTCTAATTCCAACTGCTACAGTGAAGTATAAGACAGTGTAATACTCTAAAATACAGAAAGTATAATACGTGTAACTTTTTAGTAATGGAAAGGTAAACAATAAATGGCTCTACATTTATTGTACTCGCATCAGATATTCGACTACAATACGTTCCGAGCTTCAATCCATTTATGATTTACGCAATGACAGTTAATTTTCTTTATAGAACGAATATTTATCTACTCAATTCCCAATCTTTGCCATGTGGTCGTGAAAGAAATTGTAAATGAATGTAATTGTTGTATTAGGTGTAAGACAGGGTAATGTCATATCTACGTATATACGGAACTGAGACTTGATCCTTCACTCCAAGTCGTATGAGGAATCTCAAAGTTGCTCAGCGCGCTATGGAAAGGGCTAAGCTTGGTGTTTCGCTGCATGATAGAGTCTGCAACGATGTTATCCGCAGAAGAACTAAGGTAACCGACACAGCCATAAGGATCAGCAAGCTGCAGTGGTCGACCACATAGCTCGCAGAACTGACAACCGTTGGGGAAAAAAGGTTCTCGATACAGGTGGCCCAGGACCGAGTTTTGTGGCAATCTTTGGGGGAGGCCTATGTTCAGCAGTGGACTTGTGATAGGCTGAAATGATGATGAAAAAATGATGTTCTATTAGTAACATCTTATCTTATCTTATACTTTAAGCGGGAAGTTCTCGTATAGGTATTTTAGGTAAGTGACATCCCTGAGAAAACTCGTTGCGGAACAAATAATTAAAATTCATTAAAACGCCATCTCATAGAATATTAGTACCAGAATGTTCAA
Source organism: Bhutanitis thaidina (assembly GCA_029286595.1). Classification (NCBI taxonomy): domain Eukaryota; kingdom Metazoa; phylum Arthropoda; class Insecta; order Lepidoptera; family Papilionidae; genus Bhutanitis; species Bhutanitis thaidina. Next base: position 302,197 of record JAGSMS010000019.1, read on the forward strand.
TGTGCCGCTCTAATACTTAGTGTAGCCTAACAATAATTGAATGCTTAGATATAAAGTAAATTAATGATTCTAACTTGCACCATACGTTAAAAAATGATGTTTACGCTGCGGCAGAGGAACGATAGTCGAGTAATTGTAACTGTTTCACGGGAACGAGAATAATCGGGAACGTTTATAAGGTGTGATACGATATCAAACAGAATCGATAGACAACGGCTTGAGGCTGGTATTCGCGGAGATCGGGAGTTTATTGACGAAAGACTGGAAGAAAACGGACTTGTTGCGGTGGCGGCGAAGTATAATAAGAATTTTACGAAAGGGTAGCTGGAAGAAATGTAATTTCTATATTTTTTAATACTACTAAAGTCAAATGTTATGAAGATATATAAAGAAGTTCGCCCCCTCATGGAATACTGCTCTCATCTCTGGTCAGGGGCACCCCAGTACCAACTCCTTCCATTTCACAGCATCCAACGTCGAGCGCCTCGAAATATCGGCGACCAAGCTCTCTCTGATCGGCTTGATCCTTTGGCCTTGCGAAGAGAGTTGCTTTTCTTTGCATCTTCTAAGAGCAAGAAAGGCTAAACTCTGAATCAAAATCAAGGATTTGTTTTTATAGAAAAACTGATATGCACTATTGAACTTTTGAACCCAATACATATAGAATAGGTATTTTATCACATAATAAATAAGTAAATAAGCACGCGTGACCTCATAAAGGGGTAATCAAAAAGAGAAACTTTTTTTCAATTCAAATTGGGAAAAATGGCAAGAGGTCGCCGTCTCAGTGTTCAAGCTGGAGATAAATTTCCAAAGAAAATAATAGTTCGGATTCTTTCAATGAAGGGAATCGAATTCGGGTCTCCTGATTCGAAGAAAAATTCCCTAACAACTCGGCTATCGTGGCTTATAAAGCATATCACGGAACTACATATATATAATCAAAAACGCCCGTCAGTTATTCTTACGAGGTGTAGCAATTCTTTAAGCAAATGCGAATTTTTCTTTTGATCTGTTGATGTTATCAGCAATGTGTTTGTTTAGTGACGACGTGATATTTAGAAGAAATCAACTTTGATCTATATGTGTATTGGAACCGTCAGCGATTCGCGTGAAACTAATGAACCAGAGTGTACAGAGCTGATGATTGACAAGCTGTGTGTCTTATCAAACGGCAAGTTTTCGACACTAATATAAAATTAAAGTAAATCGTAGAGAACATTGTTTATTTTCTCGACTTACAAATAAAAAAGACGTTTTTAACAATATAAAAACAAAATGTAAAGTAACAACCTGTATATGACCACTGCTGGGGCAAATGCCTCCGCTCAAATATTTAAAATGGTTTTGGAGCCGGAAAGGGTCCGCAACGCTGCTCCAGTGCATGTAGGCGGACTTCACATGTCCTCGAAATATTTTTTTTTAATATTTCTTAGACATGCAAGTATACTGATGATGGTTTCCTTCACCGCCGAGCACGAGGTAAGTTCATCCCTGGCTACTAACGTGAACCTAGGACGAGCTCAAATTCTTACCGCAGACACGATTATATACAGTAGGTTTTGTATGTAATATATTTGAATAAACGGCTTAACGGATACCTAATCAAACACTTTTAAACACCACGACGACCTGTATAGGTTTGCGGAAAGTTAATAGAGATAATATATAGGAGACAATATCTTACAGGTGTGAGTCAGATGTGCTTTTTGGGTTTTGAAGAGGACAGTAAAAAGGTTAATAATGAAAAAGAATTTAGCTGAAGCTCATGTTCATCCATAGACTTGATAAACGATCAATGGCATTGATAGTAAAATGAAGAAGAGAATATATGAGTTGGTAGAAATAAAACACTTGTTCCAGGAATACACAAGTCAAAGATATGAGGTAGGTACCTAGTGGTTTCTTTGTAGTGGCAACATTTGTTCGCGGTTTTTAGAGCTTTTAAAATGTTTACTTTTCTTGTCGTAAATGATCTTTTGAAATGATTTAAATCCACATCATTCTGACTGAAGTTAGGTTTAAGAACGTAAAGTTATTGTATAGCTAGTAAATTGTTTTGATTTAAGTGATCAGTTACTTTCAAACGCAGACTTCGAATTCATAAAATAAGTAGTTTTTTTAAACAGTTATTTTTAATGAGTCATAAAATATTTCTGAACATATTGTTTGTTGTTATCTCAGTGCTCAGCATTTAGCCTACACTCGAAAAAGAGTCGTGGATCCTGGTTCGCATTATCTTTATGTAATATAATACGTTGTTTGTGAAAGTCACGAATAATTATTTTTGAATGTGTCAAAGTATTACGCTGTTCCTCGAGCCTCTGATACTGGAAAAGTGTTTTAAAATTTTCATCTGTTTGTTCGTCCGGACCGCATGCACGAAAAGAATAAAATTATAAGCTTAGTATAGGCAGGTGGACAAAACTGAAGTTACTATGAACATATGCAGAAAGCTGTACAATATTTTAAATTGCAGCAAGTATGTGCATGCTGTGTGGTATCAGCGTAAGAATCCCCAATTTTTTCCCGTGGATGCTGTGTTGATGACTAAACGAAAAGCCTTAAAAATCGGAATGGATCTTATCTCTTAAAAGATAAGTAGCAGCAGCGTCTAAGATGCGAGTCGTTTGGTACTGTGATCGCCAATTCGTTTGCTGAGCGGGTCGATTATGGGAGAGGCCTATGTCCTGGAATTGACTGTTAAGGTAAGGATACGTGCAGGCATATAGGCACTTACTGATTTCGCCTTCCTACACTGTCATGTAAACCTAATCTATTCTTATTATATACTAGATCATAAATGTGACACAAATCACCTTTTTTTAGAATTGCAATTAACTCTCCTCGTGCCATAATATTGAAACAATTGAAATTTCATTGTTATTAGTCACATCAGGACTTATGACACGTGAAGGGTATACATAACTTACGTTTAAATTAATATCCAATTTATACAATTAAAGATACTGTCGTACGTACTATTTGCATTATTTTATTTCACAATAATGTTCATAGATGGCGCTAGCCGTAACAGTAGCAGAAACTATGAAGCGCTTTTGTAATAAATCACACAAAATAAGCCAGTAGCAGCATTCAGCCGCCATAAATATGTTATTTTGAACTATTTGTGAGTCTATCGAGAGAAGTATCGTTACGGAAACAACTTTGGTTTTAAAGTCGTACAACAAACTAAAAATATTTGAAGTGTACTTTTATTAATGTTGCGGATATTTTGCAAGTCTGTCACCTTTAGGGGTAAGCAAAGATAACAGATTTTCATTTGGTATGACTAAGCTTCGAAAACAGGCTTCCACAACCCATTTTTCACTTTTCGAGGAGAGGACGTGACGGTTGGCGTGACTCGACGCCGGGTTTTCTTCCGGATGAGATTAGATTTTCCCGGCTTCTTCTTATCGCACGAGCGGTACATTGGATACGGGAAGGTAAAAATGAACGAGAACCTTCGTTCAATATGTGGAGACGGGCTCTAATATTAGATAGTACAGAAGCATTTGCTAGAATATAAAGGTCTAAGTAGCCAATTAACATCAATATACTTTTCAAACAAAACAAAACCGAGTAAATTTAGTCACAATGTTGTAAAATTTCAAAATTTGTATAATATTGATTTAATATGATTGTTAAAAAATATTGTGTAACACAAATTTTTTATCCCTATTAAAAACAATTTTTATGAATTGAATTATTAAATTTTACCTAATGATATCAGTTGAATTTACTCTACAGATAGTGACATTTTTCTATTCTGTTAGTAAACCTTAAAACCTTACTAATAATATCTTAACCTGCATGTTATCTTTTATTAAATAGGGTATACATTACACACAAAATGTGCGCCCCGAAATTAGAATTATTTCTTATGAAGTAGAATTATTATCTAATCTTCGACCTATTAATAAAGTTGCTGGAGGTCTGGTCTCATTTTACTGGTTGGCGGTAACGATTGACATACTTAATAATAATTCTATTATATTAATGCGCCAGATACAGCAACAAAAATTGGTAAAACTGAATAAAATTATGAAAATGAGTCTCATTCTTTGGTGCTTTTTAGGTTTTTGTACATGCGCTCATCTTTTCTTGCTTTTTTGTCATCTTTTTCGTATTTTGGATGTTCTGAAACTCCTTTAACCAATACTTAGAACAGCATAATCTTAGTTTAGTTTAAGTCTATAAATAGTTCTTATTGTAGATACGGACCTTTTTAATATTTTTTCATGAGTTTAAAGTTTTGGAAACAAGTAAAAGAGAAATATATATTACCTTATAATACATAATAGAAACGATTTCTCATAAAAAATATAACCTATTTTTGTAAACCATTTCTGAATCAATGTTACCTATAATAGAGCTTTGTGTTTAATATGGATTTTTAAAATGAACAATGTTTTAATGACATGTGAACAAATTAAATTTAAGTCAACTAGGACATACATATTTGTTCCTACGTTGACTGTCGACTTGCTTTTTTTTTGTTCGAGGCATCCATCGGAGCTGTGAGCGGCTCGACACACGCGAGTCACGCAGGCGTGTGCACTTACTGCCAGAGAGCAGTGTGTAGTTACGTAACATGCGATGCTTTAGTTCTCTTGTGTTTACAGTGGTCGGTCGGCGGGCGAGTGTCGCTTGTCCCCACTGCGCATCGATCCGCTCCGCCCAGCGTACGCTCCTCCCACCTGATCTCCCCGCACCCTCCTCTCCCTCGTCCCTCGCCCCGGACCGCTGGCCGTTGTCGCACGCCGCCCGCGCGGTCACCTGTGTCGCACGTCCTCAGTCGCAAAGCGGCCGCGTCGCGCGCCACCCGCTTCGCACTACTCGCTATATTATGACAGTGACGTGATGGGAAGCAAAGAGTTCGGTGCGGTCCCCGGCCTGCCCGCCGGGCTGGATTACTTCATGATGCCTCGCGTTAGTCAACCGGCGCCGCAGTTTGACTTCAGAAAATTAGGCGCCAGTTTCAGCGGGCGCGATGAAGAGCGCGACGAGCTCCGATCTCCCGAATACCTGCCGGAGCGGCGCGATCCTCTACCCGCGCCTTGGCCCCTCGGTCTCGGTGTCCAGTTTGTCAACCCCGCAACGGGAAAGAAGAGAGTGCAGTGCAACGTATGTCTAAAAACTTTTTGCGATAAAGGTGCGCTGAAAATACATTTTTCCGCAGTGCATTTGCGTGAAATGCACAAATGTACGGTAGAGGGGTGCACGATGATGTTCAGTTCGCGACGTTCGAGGAATAGGCATAGCGCTAATCCCAATCCGAAGTTGCATTCGCCGCATGTAAGACGCAAGATATCAGCACACGACGGCCGTTCCTCGCAACCGTTCCCGCTTCTGCCAGCGTTGGGGAGACTACCGCTGCCAGCGCCCGCGCTTTTGGCGCCCGAATTGGCTGCTAGATTGCCTCCTCCACTCGCTGCACCACCAGGACCTTCGCCATTGCCTCCGAGAGTGCTCCTTGATGACCTCCGTAATTTCAGTGAAATTGAAAAAATGTACAGAAAGATACCATCCCCGAAAGAGCATTCAAGACATATGTTCGATGTTCTTAAGCCTCCGTCATCACAAGAGGACGATCGTAATAAACTTAGCGAAAATTCTGATGGTATTTCCATCAACAAACAGGTTAAAGAAGAAAGACCAAAAATTGAGTCACCAGTGATAGAAAGGTTGAACTATGACGACGAACCCGAAGACTTGAGTGTAAACAAAAGGAAAGATGATCCTAAAACAATAGCTATTCAACCAGAAACTAGCAACCGTACTGAACCCACCGGTCCCGATGATAAGTCATCGTTTGTTCCTAATAAACGCAAGCGAAAAAGCGGAAATCCCACCCGGTGTTCCCAAAATAATGACTATAGTGTTTCTGATGAAGAGTATAACAGTGAATTGTTTAGAAACATTTCTACACCAAGTTCGAGTCGCGCGGAGGAGGAGCCATTATCTCTTAAGAAACAAAAACCAGAAAAATGGGAGCCATTTCAGAACGGTGAGGAAGTTACTGTGGATTCGGAAACTGTGATGCAGGTAAAAGCTGAAAGTGAGTCAGATGACGAATCGAGTGCACCGAGCGTAGTTAGGGAAGGTCTGAGATTACGTTCCGATTTATATACACCGAGCGACAGCGGTAGCGACTTGCACGCAATGGAAGAACGTCTTGCACGAGCGCGTTCACCATCAGCCAGCAGCGACCATACAGACGATCGAACAGATGATCTCGAAATACCTATAGACGACGAAAATCCAGATCGATGTACAGCATGTGGAAAAATATTTCAGAATCATTTTACTTTGCGAATGCATTACAGGAACGATCATTTAAAGTTACACCATCCCTGTGACGTCAATGGATGTGACGCAGCATTCCTTTCCCGAAGAAGTAGAGATAGACACAGTTCAAACGTTGACCTACATCGTCGTTTGCTCTCCACCGGCACATCGAACTCACGGGAGCAAAGGCCCGCGTTCGAAGTCAATGCAGAACTTCTAAACAAGTTATATGCAGATATAAAAGGGCTTGCATCTACACTGGAGAGCCTCAAATACGGCGGTGATGAGTCTGCACAGCTGCCGAGCTATGTCACAGAAACAATGAAGTTTTATAGTCGTAACCTGGGTGCGTTACAAGCTGGGTTGTTTCCGCAGTTAGGTGAGCGGGGGTTTATTCCGGGCCCTTTCCTGATGGGTAACGGGGCTCCGCAAGCTGGAGGGGGGCTTTACGGTGCCCCTGCCGGTGCTCAGTCAGCGAGAGAGTCACTGTCACCCCTATCAGCATCGTCACCTCCAGTGATTTCACCTGGAAGGTTAGATGCGGCTAACGCACGACCTCGCGATGACGCTAAGTTGCTTTTTCGAGAGACCTCAGAATCATACAAAAAGATGACCTCGCTATGTGAACGCCAAGAGCAACTCTACCAGCACCACGTTCCTGTGTCATGACGCAGCCGCTATCCCCCACGCTCTGCCTGGTGATACCTCACTTCTTGAAGCCAATGGCGCGCGACAGACTCTGTATATTTAATTGTTAATAATTTTAATTGTGTTAATTCTATTTCGTATTTCGTTTTGTATTTTTCTTGTGATATTTAGACAAATATATCGTAAATAACGATCCCACGAACTCTAAGTTAATAGGGATAGTACCGCTAGGATAATCCAGATGGCGTTTGTGAAGCAAAGTGCAATACAGACTTGAATACTATAAATTTTAATGGTCTCGGCGGTGTACGATATGATATCGTGTAGAGTATTCGTAATCGATGTTGAAAGTAAGCGTTGTAATGATCAGCTTCATCTATTGTTCTGACGCAATAAACTCATTGAGGAAAAAACTTACGATTGTTTTTTATTTACCACAACGCCTCGGTAAGTTGTACCGAATTGTAACATAACCTAGTTACTCGTATAGCTTATTAATAACACACTTCACAATTCCACTGTTAGGTTCTGTGGGGCTCATTCAAGTGCAAAGGTGCATCTGCCTTTACATTTCTCGCTCCAGCACTAACTTTACACTAACTATCCTAAACTATTTTAATTATTAATAATTGTTACCACTTATCTACTAAGGTGTTCTTTAAATACAACGATCAGTAGGCTCCATTAATTGGAAGAGGCTAATAAACATCTTCGGCTCATTTACTAAAATAAAAAAAAATAAACAGAAACAAGATTTCAAAGACTTCTTTAGCGATACGAGTTCCTCATTAATTCATCAAACACAGTCTCCTGCACAGTGGCGACATTCAAAGTTACATAAAGTTGCTAACGAACATTAATGTCACATCAATTTCAAAACGGGTAGCAATAATCAGTGGATGAATACAATTAAAAACTATGAATCTAGAATGAGAAGTATCGAGCGCTTATAAAATATAACTATCGAAATAAAACAGAATGTTTTTATTTGCATAATTCTTAATATTTATGAAGTCTCGTGTTTATAAAATACGATGTTAGCCTAAATAATAAAGTGATAAACACAAATAACGTTACAATAACTGCATTTGAATGACATATTTAAATCATTATAGCTTTCATTTCTATTCATTCACTATGATAATCATGTAAAAAAAAATAACTACAATTGCTAAAATGTCCAATATTTTTTAGTAAAAAGTTTTTTAATAACACTATTGTATTTAAATAATTTAATATATTATATTAGAATTACGCTTTGGTGCTGTCTACGAATAATAACACCGCTCAATGTTGTATCTGAAAAAAAGATTTACTTAATCTTTTTGATAACGACATTACAACGATATTATTATTTACTACAATTCTATGTCCAAGAAATATTTCCCATTTAAATCAGTTATATTACATTGAAAAGTTCCTTATTTATTGCGATATTGGATGTTGTCTGTATTATGTTGCTGCATGCCAAATAGACATAAAAATTAAAACTAAAAACAGATAAATACCACTAATATTTATATATAATATCAAAAATTAAAATAATAACCAATTAAAAGAGTATTTGAAAATTATTATAAGCCGAACTAAAATTCTTCAACCCATACAGAGGGGCTTCAATGAACTCTCAAGTTATTTTTAAATTATATTCGTTTAACTAAGCATAAATGAAAAAAAATAGTACAAATTTAGTCAGAGTGTGCTATTTTTTTTCTTCAAATATCTAGTAATTTTCGAGCCGTTCAACCATCCACCGCCACCAACCACCGTGAGAACTTAACTAATTGCGTACCAAGACCTGTTGTGATTTAATAATAGGGCGACGCTCGAAACTCTAATTCGTGTTTCCCAGTCATGTAAAAAATTGCCGCCATTATGAACCCGTCAAGTTTTAGGCGTACGCGTATCATGCGCCATTTTATTTCCAATCTTAATAACATGCTGTTAGATTTGACAAAACGCCTTGAAGGATTCAAAAAGTCATTTGTTACTCGAATCCGTTTCTGCGATGGCGGTTACTTTAGCATTTATTTTGATTTTAAACATTTTGATCATTGATCATCATCATGAAAGCAATTATTTATTAAATAACCGCGTATATTTGAAATTTAGACAATGTTAATTAATTTAAAACAAGCTTTGTTGACGTTTCTGGTTTAATTATGTATTAGTTTTTAATTTTTATAATCTCACTTTTATGCTTCCCATTTCTATTATTTCTTGCGAGTAATGGTCTATTGCCCAGGATAAATTACATTCGGAGAAGTATCCGTCCAAAAACTAAGTCGTTTTCATTTCATGTATAAACATTTATTTATAGTTTTACAGTCGTCATACTGAATAAAGATCTCAAAGTCAATAATTTATACATCACATGCTCGTCACTCGTAAGGCCAGGCAGCGATTACGGATTTTCAATTGGCACGACTGAGTGTAACCAAACAGGCCACCGCAACTTACTTTTGTTCTACCCGGAAGATACAGCGGGACCGGAATCGAACCTCGTCGGTGGGTTTGCTCCAGGAGATCGACATGCGATTTTTAAGGCATATTGCTCAGTCGTCTCCTCAATCCCACGAGAAGAAACGGAGGCAGATTCTTAAGCCGCTCTTACAAGGAGAATTAAATAATGTAATTATTGTTTAAGTATATATATATATATATATATTGCGGGGAGTCATTAACAATAATAAATTATTTTAGATCTTTTTATATTACTTTTGAAAACATCGAAAACTTTATCTCCGAAGAGATTTATACCGAAGAAAATAAATAATAAGATAATATCATTTTTGAAATGTAACTATTATTTACGGATTTTATCGCGTTTAATTTTCTTTTTATACTCCCGACGTTTCGATTGCTTTACAGCAGCCGTGGTCACGAGGGGACTGAGGTGTTAGACGTCCAGATGTAATAGTTAACTCGAGCTACCTTCAGTTTTTCTTTATAAATTTTTGGTCCGATCTACGCAGAAACGCCACGGTTGCTGTAAAGTAATCGAATCGTCGGGAATAAAAAAACAAAATTAAACGCGATAAAATCCGTAAATAATAGTTTCATTTCAAAAATGTGAAGTGTTCGCGTAAATACAAGAAATCATTAAGATAATATGAGATAGTTTAATTGTAATTTCTTAAGATGCCTCGAGATACAGACAGGGCCCGGGGCGTCCGCTAACTTAGTTTGTGTATTCATGTCCCGGGAACATTTAGTTTATTAATTAGGGTTTGACAAACTATGCGGTTAGTCCCTTTCCTTAATCCCTTGCCGCTACTGTCGGGTGGCGGAATTTGATATGCCTCGTGATTTTGATTTGAATTAAGGTCATTAAATTTAATTATTTCATTCACTTAAGACGATATTTCATTAGAAAAGGATTTTAGTTAAGGCTTGAAAAAATGGAAATCCGTAATGTCTGCCTACCCCCACAGTTAACAGACGTGATTGTGTACATATATCACATTGGATTTTCAATTAAATATTAGTGACAAATATATGAACGTTCTAACTTTGAAGTGTATAATATAAGATTTCCAGAGAATGGTACAAAGCATTATATCCCTTTGTTTAAAGTTGTATTTTCTTTTCATTTTGTTATAATACATTTCTAAATTTGGAGCAAAATTATCTAATTCTCTTATACTAAGTTTGTAAGCATACATAATGATATTAATTAACGTTTGACAAAGTGTACAAAGACGATGCAAGGCCTCAGGGCAGAGGATCTTAAGACGCCTTTGCCTCGTCTGCTGGGGATACGAAAAATTATAACATGGGTATTTAATGAAATTAATAGAATACGGTGAAATGCTCACTGAATATTCTCTTTTATAACTGGCTAAATTAGCAAATAATTCGATGTATACGCTCGTGGACGTAAGTTATTATAAAGTTCTTAAAACAATTAATGAGATTTATTCTAAAAAAGAAATTACGTCACTACTCACAGATTAAAGATCAAATAGCACAACGGTTGGCTGAAGTCTGAGTTCGAATCAAAGCCGAATATTTTTAATTTGTTTCCAGTTTAAATATATTACGATAGATAATATTTTATTACTAGTTGATGCTTCTAGGTCAACGCTCGACCACCGGAGACCTAGGACCTATTTATCCTGTAGATAGTTCGTTTTAGTGACAGTGGTGACAGCGGTTAAAATCGAAGGAAAGCTAGTATCCACTAATCACTAGGCAGGTACGCGAGTCATGGGATCAGTCGTCTGTAGTGATGATGATGACCTTCTGTTCGATTTCGACCACGGCGACAACTTTCGAATATTATAGGCAGTTTTCAACTGCGCATGTTATATTATAGTGCCACAAGTGCACCCGGAAACACAAAATTACTCCTTGTCCTAATATCAGGAAAGTGATGTAACGTAAAACATAAAAGGCAAACAGTAGTGTGGGACGACAATAAAACGCAAGTTTAAAGGACAAGTTGGAACAACGACCGTTGTTGGAAGTCGATGGAAGCAGGTGACTCAGACCATCTTTGATCCAACGTCAATTTATGTTTAGCAGTGGACTTGTGACCGGCTGTAATGATGATGACTTTTTTGAACTATGTTGTTCATGGACTCTAGCATTGTTGTTATTTTGTAAAGTAAAGTAAAGTAGCAGCCTGAAAGTGCCCACTACTGAGCAAAGGACTTATTCACAAATATCTGTATCGGCTTTTGTAGCCGGGAAGGGCTCGCCTCGCATTTCCAGTGCGGGTTGGCGGGCTTCACCTATATTTCGATATATACCATGCAGGTTTCTTCACGATATTTTACTTCACCGGCGAGCACGTGGTTAATACAGCGCTTAAAATTACTATTAACAATTTTAGTGGTGCCGGTACCTGAGTCGAACCCTGGTCACTCGCGCTTTGTAATGCTAAAGTGAGCGCCCTGACCACTCGGCTAACACGGCTTTGTTATTTTGTATTTGAAACTAATTCGCCGTTACTCCCTTTCAATAGATATTAGTAAATATGCTTTTGAGCTTAAGAATAAGTAATCGGAAAAAAATGGGATCAATTTTTTTTGTGTTAAAATAATTTAAGCTCTATGCTAAAGGGGAGAACACGTTACGTTTTATAAAGCATTGTGTTTCAAACTTCTAAATTTTTTTGAACCTGATAAATGTCACTAATGTTGTACTATATTTTACGAAGTGCGTGGATATATCCAAAACCATGAAATGAGCGACGAAAATCTTATGAAGGTATTAAAGATTAATTCACTCGGGAAATGCGACGCTAAGACAATTCTGCAATGCGGTTCTACGTGAGTCAACAAGTCTCCTGCCTCAGGGCATACTTTAATCTCTCTTGTCTCCTGCAAACTCTTACAAACGCCGCTTCCGACTGCAAAGTGAGAATAGCTAATGATTCTTTTAATCTCCTTAAAAATTCTCAAAGGAGTTTACAATGTTCGTTAAAGGAAAATTATGCCTCAATCCCTTAAGGCTAACGTTCTTCTATTTTGCTTATTCTTAATTATTTCGGTATTCTGATATATTATATATTAAAAACCAACGATTTTTTTCTATTAATATTTTATTTAATATTGCTTGTAATAGATTCTTCTGTTTTAAAAATAAAGTTCTTCACATTTTATTGAGTCATTTTATAACTGTGTTGGATTGTTAAAGAATTTAATGTATTTAAGTACATGAAATATAAAAAAAGCCACTATTCGAAACAAATTTTAAAATCTTTGATATAATTTGCAATGTAATAAATCTATCATCGTCCTTTCTTAATAACTGTCATAAATTGCTAGAAATTAGTTAAAAATAACCGTAAAGATAATACGTTTCGCATCATAAATATAGACATTTTTTGTTTATATATATTTTAATAAATACGTGCTATTTTGCTTTAATAAAACTTGTCGTATCTACATCACAATGTATAACTTCAATGATACGGGGATTATTCTGGGTGTTCTGGTACATTGTGGGAGAATCCAGGGGAGTACTATGAATAATTCACGTGTTGTGATCAAAGACAATTGGGACGTCAGACGTCAGACGTCACGGTTTTTACATTGTCAGACGCGTCGGGCGCGAGACGAGCTATTTACATGTATTATTTTCCCTTTAGACAAAGGGATTAGAATGTGATAGGTCTGAACGTGTAAAATTTCTGTTTATTTTATAATAGGTAATTTCGGACCGATATATTTAGGTTTAATTCGTTGCTTAAAGTCCACTGTAAAACATAGAATGACTGTTGTGGTCATGCTTGGCAGCTTGCAGTTTTGTATATTCTATGAGGAGCTTCGTGTGACGTGAAAACGATTCCGAAATCGGAAAAAGTGTTTTATACATGATCGAACTAACCAGCGGGTTTGCTGGCTCGACCGGAGTAGTACCACGGCCACGCAGAATACCGGAGGCATCTTGCCCGTCTGCCTTTCGTTCAGTGAGTGAGGTAACCGGAGGCCCACTGCCCCCTTTCCTCTCACCCTCCCAATCTCTACCCCCCTCACCAAATATACTTAAAGGCCGGCAACACTCCTGCAGCTCCTCTGGTGTTACAGATGACAGCAACGGGCATCAGTAATCACTTACCATCAGGTGAGCCGCATGCACGTTTCCCCCCTTTGCAATAGAAATCTAAAACACACTCGACGATTGTAGCTAATAGTTTGAACATCACACGATCTAGTAAGTAACTATATACTATAGAACTATACCTTTTTACACGAGGAATTGAGATGTAGTTGCGTTATTATCCTTGAGGACCATAGTTACTGCAAATAAGGCAGTAATTTACTAGGCTGCTTCTCTGTCTAGGAGCCATCAGGGTAATACCACTCTCTTATATATTGTTGCCGCCAATTAGCAGTGCAACCACTATTGTCGTCCAGTTTAAAAGGTATAGGCAGCCAGAATAATTACAGGCTGTGAAGCATTTCAAATTGGGCCTCATGGATGACATCATCTAAAAAGTAAATAATAAATAAATCTTAATTTCTTCCACAAAAACAATTTTTCTTGAAATTACCCTGGACCCCCAAACTAAGATATCCCGTGACTTGGGGGGGACTTATAACCCCATTCGATTGGAGTACTTTGTCCATGGGCTGCCATAGTCACATACTTAGTTCCATATGCCTTATGGTCATGCCGTAATGACCACGCTATGGGCTAAGCTCGTATACGTCATATCGTAGGGTATTTAAGTGAAGCTATTACATTTTAATACTAAAGAAATTAAAAAAAATATCATTGCGGTCAAAACTTACCGAAATAAAATTATTTAAACATTGTACTGGTTTCAACAACACGATTTTCTTTTTAAATTAATATTACTTCTAAGTGTTAAGAGGTAAATCAATATTAACATACTCAGTTCATGACCACGTTTCCTTCGGTAAGCACCCTAACATTACTTTGAGCCATGGTCTCGATTTATCGCGCTCACCCCTTGCCAGAAGCCGCCGCGGTTTTATGGCCATCGAAATTTTATTGCTAAGACATTTTGCTGATTTGATGCAGTTGTTAGTAGATTGCAGCTTCAAAACAAAACCAAACCAAACACACTTTTAAAACAGAATCCGCAAATAATTCAATAACAATCTAAAAAACATGTATTTCTCAAGACTAGTTATCAAATAATGTTATAATTCCAATCAACGTTAGTTTTCTTACAATTTTTTTTGCAAGGAATTAATCGATTATACAGCCCACCTGATTTGTTTTTATTATTATTAGTGGTTGCTTTTACTCATAGACACCTGCATCTATCCGCTTTTGGTTATCAAAATGCAGACATATTGTCATCCTTGAGTACTATGACGGAATACCTCGATACCAGTAAATGTTTCTACGGTTCAATCACGCATCAGTTAGTAAACACTTACTGCTTTAAGACTTCTATGACATTTTTCATCGGTAAAAAACCTTGATGCGCTTGTTATATATATTGTAGTCATCATATGATAGGTCACAGAATAGACCCCATACCATAGATAAGGAAGAAAAACTGTGTAAATGCATTAAAATTTTGCAAGTGCCCCAGACATGTAAGTGCTACTAATATTTTTTTAATGAGAAAGGAGGCAAACGTGCAAGCAGCTCATCTGATGGTAAGTGATTACCGTTGCCCACGTACATGTGACACACCAGAAGAGCTGCAGGTGTATTGCCGGTAAAGATAAGGGGAGAGGATGGGAGAGGGGAGTAAAATGTTACCTCGCACACCGAACGAAGCGCAGAAGCACAAAATGCCCCCTACTTCAGGCTGGTATTCTGCGGGGCCGTGGTACGAATACTACCCTGGTCGAGTCGGCCCATTCGAGAAGGTAAACGTAATAGGTATAATAACCTCTAAAAATTTAAATTATTTATCGCGATTAATATTATTTATCGCGATACACTTGACATTGTAATGATTTTAAGATAAGTTATATTGTAATTTGACAATGAAAAATTTCGAGTTTCTAAAGGTACTTTCCTGAGAAGGCCGGTTTCTTACCGGTGTAGAAATTGAAATTCACAGCTATAAATTAGCTTAAGTCGAATAAAAAAGTTTGACTTTGACTTGACTATACACTCCGCATGTTACATGCCAAAACCGACATAGATCTAAATAGTTAGAAGCTAAACATAGAAACAAAAAGCGTGGCAAAAATACGCGCGAAATGCATAGCACAATATTTGAAAGTTCTATGACAGAATGCTTTCACTTCAATATATTCTCGCTCTATAAAGAATGACATCGGTTAAAAACGCATAATAATGCAACCGCGATAGACAGTGCATAATATGTCAAAAATATCGTTTCCGCCTGTCAGGGTTGTCTCAAACGGTCTTCGTTGAATTTTGCATGAAAATGCCTTCACGCGGGGGCGGTAATGTGACAAGTGATAACCTAACACAAATAGGCCTGTCTGGCTGTTATATGCGCACGCTGACTTAGCGATGATATGACACTTTAAAATTATATTTTTATTTAAATATAGAACATAATTTTAAGCATTTTAGTATTTTTAAACAGAGTGCCGTGAGACTTATGCGAAAACGTTTAGGCATTTTTAAAGTAGTTGTACTCTGTACGGCTGCTACTTATCTTTGTTAGACAAGCTGTCTTTGGCCCGTCCATGATAGGTTCGGGCCTCTTCTCGGACGGTTGAGTGGTGTTGATCTCTCTGGGCGGTGAGAAGCGCCTTGGTACGCGGTTGTATCTCGAGTAATGTTTGCGCGACGCGCTCTGCGGCGTGTCGGCGGATGTTAGTGAAATTCAGGAATTCTTGATTTATCGTGTCCTGGTGCATCCCATTTCTCTGAAATTATGTCCGATTCGGTCTCCGGTGATTAGATAATAACATTAGCGTAAAATTGATCGATGTAGGTGGACGGTGCGAGTAAGCGATTTAAATACACATAGATACTTAATTAACGGACGTACTTATAAAGTACTATTAAATATCATATTTGAGTGTGCAGTATCATCCAATTTTCTAGGTCACGCTATTTACCCATCTTTCAACAAGCGATTTCGCTTCTACGAATTTTATACTGCATTTACGTATAATAAGCAATTATACCTTAATTAGGAAAACACTCTAATAAAAACAAATTGATGTTTTTCAAAACATTTTTTTGAGATTAATTAAAAAAAAGAACAATTTTTTTTTATTTGTCTTCAAATGGTCTGTCTGTGCATCTGTATGTAATCACGATACACCCGAAAAACTTAAAGTATCGATCCCTTTTATAGCCACTAGCTTCAAATTTATTTAGAATAGAAGCCTTTTGAATATCACTACTCTATTCGATTATAATAATAAATATTTAAAATAATAATTAATATGGGCGTTTGAGGAGTGCACTTTTCGATTTTCAAAACAATTATTTTTCTTTTAACGCTTATCATTCATAGGGGTGATATATGCATATATAACAGGTTTCCATGTAGCACGATCTTGTTCAGCGCAGCCAAACATGCCTTCGCAAACCGCTTTTCGCCTCTCCGGGAGATAGAACGTCTCCAGAGATTACCATAAGATTCTTCCGCCCCCACCATACTGCAATGTCTTATATTTATTTTCATATTTTATTGATATATAATTATTAATTCTTATTAAATCGTGTCAAGCTGAGCTATCAATCTGTTAGATGCGGCTGTCCTTTGTCCATGAATATCAGTCGCGATCTGTCACGGAGTCACCGCACATCGGTATCCGATAACATCTCCATTGAGCGTCTCGTGACGTCCGCTTTTTCTGTTACAGTTTTTACCTCCCTGTTTATTAACTTACTTCTAATCGGGTCTCGTAATCTAGTTGCTTCGAGTACGCTTAAGGAGTGCTGTCTAGTGCAGCTATTTTTAAACAACTAAAAAGAGATTATCAATTGTATATATTTTTGAAGGTATGTTACGTCACTATCTCTGTCATTTCACTGAATCGAATTGGATCATTCTTTTGATGATACACTATAGATATATGTGCTACGTTAATTTTTATCAGAATTTAATGTCCTGGATATAGATCTTTCCAGGAAGACGCTAACATGTGATGGCATGCCATGGACGGAAGATTTGCCCATGCTCTTCACTCTGGGCAGGGGCTTTTGAACGCAGTACTGGGAACCTTGCACTGGTAATGCTATGTCATCACTACAGTGTCGGATTTTTCAGCTAGGTCCGATAATCAGCAGGTTGAATTAACCACGTGCAGGTAAGGTTGATTTTGAAAAACCATAGAACTCGTTTTTTTTTGTTTCAATTAGTATTCATTTAAAACAAATAAAGTTTCGAGGACTACTCAGATGGCAAATTATAAAGTTCATTTAATAGTCTGGTTTTAAAAGGATTGTTATAAAATTAGAAAACTGATAACAAGTCTTAAAAGCCCGATGGCCTAGTTGGTGGCTGGTAGTTGGCCTTCGAAACCAAGTATCGCGGGTTCGAGAGCCACTAAGCTTGCCACATTTGTATGATGAATATAAATATTTAAATGGAGGAAAATGACAGACAAATATCAAAAACCTAAATTATCGAAAATATCAACATATAATACGCTCTTTTAAAGCAGTTTTTTGATGTTATTATATCTATTGGTGAATATATCACTTACGTGTAATAAATACATTCGTAGAATGTCTAAATTGGCTACCATCTCACACTAAACGTTTAATATCGCACATAGGGACAGAAATGCTATTATTTTAGATGAAGAATGATGGTTAGTAAGCTACGTCACTGGGATTTGGCTCAGCCTCAGAGGCAGACGCTAGGAATGCGGCGTTCTCTTTAGTCCAGAAGCCACATTAATATACAACTCACATTTTTAGAACCAATAGAAAAACATCGAGCACTTGTTTACAGGACAATCGCTTCAGATGGCATCGCTAGTGAGGGGACAAGTAAATATATAACGGTTTTTAGTTTTCTAGTAACGGTTTTAAGTATACGCGGATAACAAAAATTGTTGTATTATGTTAATACCTAAAACACAGTAAAAATTATATATACGCATTTCAGTCGATAAAACTCAAATAAAACGTGGTTAGAATTACTCCATTTATAACATATCACAAGACTTACATGTTATCTATCTATATATTTAAAAATGGATGTCTCCAACACCGTTTGACTGATCACCATGAAAGTTGGCACATGTAAGTCATATACGCCACCTACCGGAAATGGCAGAACAACGTCTGCCAGGCCAGGTAGCAGTTACATAGTAGTAATATCATCATTTTAGCATCCAAAAAAACGAACAGGAGAATGGAGCTGATGCATTCCCTTAAGATACCACTACACGGTGATATAAAAATTGTTGTTGTTTACTGCTTTCTTTGTCTGTACACTCCTTTATAAATTGAACCAGAGTCACACAATATATCTATAAATTACGGTATGTATATTAGTAAGTATGTCCAGGAAGCTATTTGTTTACGAAAACAATTTTTTGTGAAGTTAAAGACCATCCCTAATTAGGGGTGAGGTAAAGCGGTGAGGTTTCTGCGAGGAGGGAGGAGGAGTTGCGGTGTATCGGGCACACCACAGTCGCAACAGAAATAGCATTTGACGTTTGTATCCGCGGTGGCGCCTGTTCACTGTCAACTGTATAGGTGAGCTATCGACAGAGGCTACAATCTAGGCATGTATAGTTTATAATTAGGCTTCACTCTGTGCTCTTAATTCCTGATATCGTAAAATAGCGTAATAATTGACTATAATATAAATTTGTCACTTAAAGTGATTCGAGAATAAAACTTAAAAATGATTGTTTATTTACGTTATTACCCTGTTTACTATGTTAGTTGTTGTTCTGAGTATAAGTACTCAAAAATCAAAATAAAAAATCGCTACATTTATAGAGGAATACTAAGATGGCGCTGCCACCATCTTCGACATTACGTGTCCAGTAATAAGGGATAAGGAAATGCAGAAGAGTACAATTTTTCAATGAAAAGTAATAACGAATTCTTAAACATGATATTAGCTATATAGATTAGTACAATTACCAAATCTTCCCCAAATATTACTCATATTCAATTAAAAATATTCTCTGAAAATTTCAACCTGCTCTGTGGCGTTAAGGAGGGCGCGTTAAAATTGAAAATAAATCCAATATCAATTTGAGCGCGCGCCAAGTGCTGCGGCGGACGTATGTCGATACGTGACGTTTTATGTTCCCACTCGACATCGAAGGCCCGCAACTTTACTGGCGACTAATAAAATAAAAATTTTAATCTTAAATATTTTTTCGGAGATGTTCCAAGGTCATTAGCAAGAATTGCCATTTATTTTCTTTTTTTTTTTTTTGCAAAAATTGTATATATGATAAAATCGTTAATTTAAAATGTTTTGTTTTTATAAATCATAAAAAAGTAAATCATCGTACGATTAATATGTTTTATGTGAATTATTATGACCTATGTTTATTAATTTAATTAACCATATTTCGTACACTTGTCGAGAAAATTTGGTGCAAAGATTGGAAAAAAAAATTATATAACCATAGGTTGCATTCATGATCTTTATGCTTCTTATTAATAAAATACATGTATTAATTACTTATATATTGATTCATTTTTATTTCGTTTTAAATTTAAATGGGTACTCTTTTGAAGTAACTTCAATGGAGATGTTGTGTTTCTCCAACACAACTGGGACCGCCAGTGACGCACTTATCAATACACGTCCGGGCGATGTATTAGTAAACTATTTTTAACCCTCTAATGGAAAACCAAGAAAAACAAATGATTCTCTGAATTTATCGACACGTTGCCGAGTAAAGAAATTATGTCCGCGCCCGTGACTTGTTGTTTTACGTTATGATTGACGATAATCGTCCGTGTGCTTATCCAGAGACTTTATTTTATATCTTCGGGAGCTTGGTTGAAGGTTGCTGCATTATTTCTGTACGTTCAGTATCAAATGGAAATATACTTTTATCGTTGTTCTTTGATTATATTCGATAATGGCAGTATATTTTATACAGTAATGTAATCCTTAATAGATTTATCAGCTTGTTCACGGTTAGCTGGCGGATGGCAATCGCAGTTCCAGATGGAAGACTATAAGAGCATTGAATTTATGAAGAATTTTTTTTCCTGAGACCACATAAATTATTCTTATTCTTTTTTCTTAATCAGCCTATTTAAGTCCACTGCTGAATAAAGCCCTCTCCAAAAAAGCGCCCGTAGAACCAGAGTATTTTTTTCTTGAAAGGTTTGCCTATAACTCAACACGTTTTGGTTTCGGCTGATTCGGATTCGAAGATATCGGATAGATTTTCCGTTATCAGTCGGATGAATTTTTGGAGAAAAAATAGTATATCGTTCATTTCACTCCAAGCATTTTCCCTACTTTATTATAATTATTTTAGTCGTATATAGTCAGCACAACACACCTCATAGCACAACACAGCCCATTGCTTAACATCCTTTCAATGATAAACTTATAAAGGGGAAAAAATCCATAGTGGGTCCACTTCGTTCCTGCGTATATGAAAACTTTGGCTGTTAATTGGAAAATGGTAACGGTTAACTGTTAACCGCTATGGTCTACCAGGAAGACATAATCATTTATCAGTCTTCAAGGAGTAAAAATTCAAGATGTACAATGCTGCATGTTATTCGACATAATTTATGTCATTATTGTAGTCATTATTAGACAGTAAAAAGATCACTCCAGAACATACGAGATTCATTGCAGTATAGAGTATTGCTGGGATCGCTACTATGGAACTACTGCCTGTAATTTATGTATTTTCAGTCTGGCATTGTCAAGATGGTTATTTCACTATATGGTAGAAGGAAGGAAGGATTTTTCTACAATAAGGTTAATAAACGAGTACACAGTCCATTAGATGCAATGTGGTCACTGCGGGTCATAGATGTATCTATCCTCGATTATAAATCAAGATGCAGATACGTCCTCACACCTGAGGTCTAAGAATGGAATGCCTCGTAAATGGGTCTCCGGTTCAACTACTCACCACATGTTCGTAGCTCTTTAGCTCTCCTTGCCAGGTCAAGTTGACCCATTCGTGCTGTAATTAAAATTCAGCTGGGCGATTATCTTCCCGTGGATTTGTATAGCAAATAAAGAGACTCACAAGATTATTAAGGCGTTTTCCTTTCTTACGGCAGAATCAAAATTCTTCAGTTGAATGGTAGATTTTTTAACATCGCTATTCCAATTCGTATAACGTAACGCATAACGTCTATTTTTTGTATATGGTAGTATATTTATATTTTGTGAAAAAAAATATATTTTTTATGTTAGCCACGATAGCCGAATGGTTAAGGGATCTGCTTCATCGTTCCCCTATGTAGAAGTGTTAATGAGTTTTTCGAAATTTATGTACGATTTGTATCCTCGATATGAACACTAAGACGGCGATAGGCTTATTACCTGTCACGTTGTCGCAAATACGCTCTGTTAAAAAGCCAGACTTCTGACTACCCTAGTGTTAGGTAGACGGGCTTAAGAGCTTTTTATATTTGACTTACTTTCTTTTTTACTCTTGTTTATTTCCTACCTGATACTTTCTATATACTTTTATAAGCTTGATAAATATACGTAAAAAAATGTACCGCAATTTGGTTATTTAAGGAATCAAAACCAAGGATCAACTCGTATCGCATGGAAGTGTAGGGGTGAATCTGATATGTATCCTTACCGGCCCACACCATACATAATTTATGCGTTTGTCCGTTGGTCGGTAATCGCGGACACCGAAGATTTAACACTTTTTGTTTCGGTACTACTATAGCTATTTGGTAAACTGTCCATAGTGAAAATACAGCGTGGTTCAAATTTATTCACTTTGAAAGCTTCCAGGTTATACTAGTAAAATGGAGTAGTATAGAGAATAATACTATTGATTTTATTGTAGGTTTATAATAGCTAGATGGTAGGATTACTTGTTTTAGTCAGAAGCTATCTGGCTAGGTACTACCATCTTACCTATTTACGCTGTTAATTAGCGTTGCAACCACTGTTGTGTTCCAGTTTGAAGGTTGTAAGCCATCTTTATTCTCAAGGGTGACAGCGTATCTGTAACCTACGTCGATTAATGTTGTTTGGTATCCATGGGCTTACCATCAGGTGCATTGTTTTGTCACTATAGTGCTATAAAAAAAATTAAATAGGTAATATCTTGTTTTCTACATAATGTCGATTTGTCTATTTTCCAATATCCAAAAGTCCAAAACGCGTTCCATTTCTCGGAGTTCTGAAAGCGGGGTTGGGTAAGTTCGTTTGGCTACGCTGAGTCGTGTCAAATAGAAATACGTAGTCTCTCTTTTCTTATATAGTCTAATTTTAATACAGAATTTTCAAGCCAGAAATTCAACATCCATATCACCAGTCAAGTGTGCTGTGAAACCTACTGTATAAGGAAAAGGGAAGCCGCAATGGATCGCGATAATACGGAGATATTTCAAAGACACGTATTTTATTCAGTGACGCGAGATATAGGGGAGGTCTGCGACATTGATTTATTCATAGCTATCTCGACGACCCCTTTATTTGTTTAGTTTCGTACCTCCATTTTTTATAGTATCGTTTTGCATTAACAAGAGTGTATTGGTGACAACTAGTGTATTAATTAATTGCATTGATTATAATAAAATAATGTGGAACCCGAATACCACAGACTAGTTATGGGGAGCAGCATTGCTCATGTGAGGGTATTGGCACTGTCCATGCCAGTGTACCTTTCCGTTTGAAAGGTACACTGAACCAATACAATTACAGATTGAGAGGTACATATCTAAATCTTTAGATGTGACAAAAATTGATGTTGTTTGCAGACGTCTGCAGAAGTCACTTGCCATCAGGCGGACTGTTAGCTCGTTTGTCACCCAAATCTCAGAACCCAGATTAAAAACATCGATATCTTAATTCCATTGTTCAATTCGTTGTAAAGTATTTACCGATAATTTGAAGCTCCCCTTACTATAGACTGAGTACTAGGTAACGATCTACAGCAAGGCTCTAAAAAGTCGTGACCTTGACACGTGCTTCGTCCCATAATCATCGTCACCGTCAGTCACGTATTAGACATTGCGATATTATTTATAGTTTTGCATGCATCTTACCATATTAGCAATGCTACTCTTCTATTGTGCATAATGTAACAGAGCATCACAAAAACATAACTTTATATACACAAGTTTTTTTTTCTCATTATTTCGTATCTGTATTATCGATGAAATCTCAGCAAAGTGATTGGAGGTAGGTTCACCTGCAGTATTAGGACCACGGCAACAACTTAATACTATCAGCAGTTATCAACTGCGTAGAATATATTAGAGTGCCGCAAGTGAAAGCGCAAACACAAAGGCTGTCTACCTTACCTCCCCGTGTTCGTGTGTCCGCTAATGTTATAGACCGGTGTCCGAGACATGGAACTACGCGTAACCTATCAGACCCGAATCACAATTATTTGTGCAAATATTGGCTCCAGACTCCATGATTCAACACATTGATGGTAAGCTAACCACTAATTCACGCAGAGTTATGTAGAACCAAAGAAAAATGAGGACAGTGTATAAATCATGTTAAAAAATGTCAGACTAAAAATCTTGACCGGCAGCAGCGTCTAAGGTGGGAGCCGTCTGGTATTCCGACTGCCAATCCGTTTGCCAAACATAGTGATTGTGAAATGCATATAATCCGCAGTGGAATATTAATAGGCTGATAATGTCACCCACATTTGATTTAATTATTCCATATACATTGTTTATCTTAATCCTATAGCAATTATCACTAGTCTATTTTAATTTCAATGTAATGGGCGTATAAGCCGAGTCTTTATTAAAGCTTTAACATTCATTACGGAATTAAACCTGGTGTCACTGTTACAAGCGTGAAATTATAAATATGACAGGTTTTTGCGCTTGAATGTATCATATAGAAGAAACTAATGTAAGATGCAAATCCTATTAATATACACATGTTTAAACACTTAAGCCGGCAAAGTCCCAGAAGGTTATTCCTCTATGGTGGATATTCGAAACTCAGTACATTTTGGATCATTTATACAACAACATACAACTCAAATACAAGTGTACAACTCAAATATTGCGTTAGTTTCAATATTAAGAAATGTTTTATGGATTTGTCACTATTACCCATATTATTTCCATTTAAAAATAAGTTAATAAATATTATTTGTCTTTCGATGTTTGTTGTGGATGGATGGTTGATGGATTTACTAGGTAAAAAAAATAGCTTTTAAAAGTAGGTATGCTTTTGCTAAAGAGTTTACCGCTTATTATGTTATTTTACGTTACACTAAATAATTTTTACAAGAATAAGTGATTTAAACTTCTTTGATTCTAAACTCGGTTGAATTAAAAATTACATTTTGTGTACATAGAATAGAAGCAGATAATAGAAAAAATAATGTTTAAATAATTAAAAAAGAAAATTAGAAAAGAGAAACCTTTGTCGCACTTTTGTCATCATCTGTGTATATTCAGAATTAAACAAATTCTAAGTCTATTCACTTGATTGTGGAAGGGGTTGTTAAGATTTTACAACATTTTCATTATTATTTATAGAATTTGAATATGATGGTTTCATAGATAAATAAAATAATATATGTGCCTTTAGTATTGTTCTGTAGAAATTCGAATGGCGAAACCAGTTTTCAATTTTTTTTTGTCAATATGATAAACATTTTACTCATTTTTGCATTGGTTCAGAAGTAAACAAAAAGAAATCAAGTTTCTATCTTATTTCATTTTCGAGTTAAGGGTAGTGGAATGAAAACAATCAGAGACTTTATGCCTATAGACATAAGCACTCACGCCTGTAATCTATGAGAGTTGTTCGTGCTAGTGGATTTCCATTCGGCACCACTCAGCGTAGCCAAACGGGGTTCCGCAACCCACCTTTCGCCTCGCCTTAAGATATAATGTAACGAGTGGCAAGTCCTTACGTGATATGTTCCTGGAAATTGTCATAAGATTATTAAGGCTTTTCCTTATTCACCTTATTTCATTTACACATCTAGAAAGGCGGTGGCAGATATTGTAACAGCGCACTACACATTGTCTATTAGGAATATTCTCTGAATACTAAGCCCGTCAATAAACAATGGTGGTAGCCTAGTAAGAGCCGTGGTAGCCTAGTGGTCAGGGCGCTCAATTTAGTTTCATAGAGCGCGAGTGACCTGGGTTCGATCCCCGATGCCGGCACCACTAAAATTGTTAATAGCAATTTTAAGTGCTGTATTTACCACGTGCTCAACGGTGAAGGAAAACATCGTGAGGAAACCTGCATATCTGAGAAATAATAAAAATATTATTTCGAGGATATGTGAAGCCTGCCAACCTGCACTGGAGCAGCGTGGCGGGCCCTTCCCGGCTCCTAAACCCTCTCTGGGCACTTACAGGCTGCTACTTCACTTTACAATAAACAATAAATAAAGTTAAAATATACAGGTTGGTTGCGACCTTGCAGCATTTAGTGAAAAAATTATTAGTACAAGTCATACAGGTTATAATTATTTATATAAACAAAAAAAAATTCGGAATAATTAGAAAATAACTTTTTTTATTAACAAAAAAATACCCTAATAATCAAAATAAAACGCAAGCGCTATTCGGCACGCCTAATAGTTTAATGACCTTGATAAGAGTGGTGACCTAGCAGGATTTCATTTCCGGTGCGTCGGCTACTTCAAAGGCGGGCAGCGGACACCGCCGCGCACGGTAGATTAGGTCTTTAACATGGGTGTCGTTGGCCTAGTTTACTGGTAGTGCAAATATATTTTGAGGCTAAATAATGAAAAACTAAAAAACTCTCTTATAGTTATACTACTGCACTTATATAATTGATATTTGGTGTATGTCTTAAAAATAGCCTAAAAAAATTAAATTTAGTATCGTAACGTCACATCCAGCCTGTATAAAAAGTTAGCGTGAAGAGTAAAATGTAGTATCAAAGAGCATTAAGTCGTGTGTCACAGTTACAGGCGAGTAAATTGCTATGCGTGCGACAGGCAATAACGCATCTGATGTGCGAGATGCAATCCTGCCGGTTCTCACTGCGAGTCGACACCGCGACGTACGCGCGGCCTCGGGACGCGTATCAGCTTTTTGTGAAGGGATCCATAGTTGCACGTCTTTGTTTCTTTGCACCGTTTTAGGTTTGTAGCTACGTTGAAGTTATTTAGTACCTATCTCCACAGAATGTCAATAGTCACTTATGAAAAGTTATTGTAAAGTGTAGTTTGAATGGTAAAGATATTGATAAATTATATAATTTCTCGCCGCATTTATAAATGTTTGTGTATCATGGTTCACGGAGACTCATTTCTTAGAATTGCTGTTGCATTAGTTATATGTTGAAATCACTTCAGGCCTAGACTTAAAGAGTTTATAAATCTACAAAATATTAAAAATAAATATGGTATGCAAAGACTACTTAGAGTTACTAACTCAAA
The DNA here is from genome assembly GCA_029286595.1 of Bhutanitis thaidina. Classification (NCBI taxonomy): domain Eukaryota; kingdom Metazoa; phylum Arthropoda; class Insecta; order Lepidoptera; family Papilionidae; genus Bhutanitis; species Bhutanitis thaidina. The sequence goes on from JAGSMS010000019.1 coordinate 329,061, forward strand.
TGGAACCGATTTTTAGTCATATATATGTAGCTTCTTTAGTTTTTTGCATTACACGTTCAGCTACAAATTAACAAAGCCTTTTTATTTTCACCTAAATAAACTGAACCTTGAACTAAATTATATGTAAGTAAACATTCGAATATAACGAACATGCAAATTATTGATATGCTCAAGTTATAGTTTGGTCTATAAATTAAAATCTCATTTATCGTATTTTTTTTATTTTATAACAAAAAAGTATCATGTAAGCCCAGAAAGCTTACAGGCTCGTACTTTTGCGTGACGTTATCGAAATGCCGTAGTTCCACGGAAACAAACCGCCGATTAGTCACAACATAATCAGGTAACCACGCAAAAGTATCGCTATCAGACGTTCACGACTTGTTGGCGATTATCACACGATCGGGACCCGGCCTACGTCATTGAACATGACTAAATCACGAAACTAATGACTAACGTTGCCGGTAATTACTATTCCTATATGCAATTATTGTGAACACTGCAATTCGAGAATGGATTTGAAGGAAATTATTTTATTGTTGAATTTTGCTTATTAATGAATTGCGTAATCCCGTGGGTGTCGTAAAAGCCGATTAATTGTTTTTGCAGGAGAATCTCGGGGTTTCTAACAGATAGAGGAATAAAAATTCCAAATATGACGACGGGCAGCAGTCACTGCTACGCTCTGTCTGGTACTGCAGTCGCCAAACCGACAAGGCATAGCGTTTACGGTAATTGATCCCTATGGAAAAGGTGTAGCTCCAGTAGTGAACTATTTACTTATATACAAAGAAGAAGATTACTTAGTAAGTAATTTTAGTAGTATTATTAAATAATTATACAATAATGAATGGGGCACTGGAAAGAAAGGGGATGAAAGTAAACGTTAATAAGACAAACGTTATGGTGTTTGAAAGAGAGGAGAGGATGATGGAATTATGTATCAAGATTTGGGAAAATAGTTTAGAGCAACGAATGAGTTTGTTTACTTGGGAACAATGTTTACCAGAGATGGAAGGTACGAATGTGACATTGAAAGGAGAGCGATGGCAGGTAATATGGTGAATGGGGCATTGCATACATTTATGAACGATCCCACAAAGCTCGTTTGGCTGTGCATAGAGGGGTATTGGTACCAACACTAACATATGGAAGCAAAAGCTGGGTATAGCAGAAGAGGCATGAAAGCAGGATAAATGCAGTAGAAACGAGAGCGTTAAGAAGTGTGATTGATGTGAAGATACCTGGCAGGGTTCGAAATAATGTGATCAGAGAGCATTGTGGCGTGAAAGACGACGTAGTGACACGAATTGAGAAAGGGAAGCTGAGCTGGTTTGGACATGTGAAGAGGATGCATGAAAGAAAGTTGACGAAACAAATATATGAGGCGAGTGTAAATGGTAGAGTCGGGAGAGAAAGACCTAGGCGAACGTTTCTTGATCAAATCGGAGACGTTCTGAAAAAAGGCCAGGTCAAGAGTACTCTAAACCAACGAGTATGCATGCGAAGATTGATGAAAGTTGGAGAAGCGAAAGACGTATCTCAGGACCGTAGCAAGTGGAAGAAGATTGTCTCTGCCTACCCCGTTGGGAACAAGGCGTGAATATATACAAACACACATACATTAAAAAATAAACTCCCATTGAATCCGTGTTGGTTCAACATTTATTAAAAGTACAATTGCCTTTCTTATACATTTCTAATTATATTTCAAGTATTTTAAATAAAATAAGATGTGAGATTTGTCTAATAAGCAGTTTAATTAAACAAGAGCGTACCAGACGCATCGGTAACCAGTTTTTGATTTGCATTTTACGACCTATATTATTATATCATTATCTTGATAATTATAGTTCTAAAGTAATTAGTTACGTTCATTCGTTCTCAATATTAATACTTTGCAGTATTGGCGTCTTTAGAGTTCACCAATTATGAAGTACCTATTAAAGAGTAAGTTTAGTGTTATCGGTTAGTAGCATTATAACATTATAAATGAAGCTCACATTCTGAACATTTAAAGAAAAAAATTATGATTTTTTTTGTTTATATACTTATATATGATTATTTATCTATGTAGATATATATACATCTATCTTATCATCACCTAGTTACCGAGACATAAGGAATCCTTGTTTGGAATTGGATGACGTGTGTGATTGTTAAATATTTATTGATTTATTATATTATGATGAATAACAGACGGGGCTCTGTCGGCCGACTGATCGGCATATTTGGAAAATTAATGAAAATATGCCAAAATCAAGTCCCAGAGACTAGACATGGGACATAGCAGCCTCTCTGGTTCCAGGAGTACCGGCAATGTGCTTACAATCCACCTGCCCAGCTTGGTGAATATGGGCAAATCTGGCACGCGTGGCTTGCCAGCTTACATTGACGATTTTCTGGAAAGGCCTATGTCTTGCTGTAAACTTATATTGTCTAATAACGAAGAATTAGATATAAACAAAAAATTAGAACAAAGATGTGGAGTCGCTTCAAAAATTTTTTTTAATAATTGCTATAAATATTGTATTTGAAATGCGATACTACTGCCTGAACAGTACTAAAAAAATCTTTCTAAACAATGTAGTTTGAAAGACACTACCACACACGTTCAAACGTTTTAAAATAATTGATAGGAAGCTATTATGTAGACTAATGGACAGGCAATAAAGGAATCAATCGATTGTATTAACTCATTCCTCTAAAGTATGTAAAACGTGACGACAGCGCATGATATCTAATAGAAATCACATCCGAGTCATTAATCGACGGCGGTATGCGCAATTAAGCACCTGACCAACAGAGTATACATGTGCCTACATTAACATTACGTATTCACAATACCAGATGTAAACAGCCTACTTTAGTAATAATCTGATGTGTTTTGTTAATTTGCTAGACAACTTTTTATTAAATCCTGCGCCTTCGCCTCTGTTCGCATTAGTTTACGTCTTTTTCATCAGACTATTAATAACATTGCTGAAAATACTCCCATCTGGATTTACTATAATCATGAATCAATAATTGGCCGAAGCTGAAGATCGGACCAAGGACGACGTTGGTTTCCACTATCGATCTGTGTATTGGGTCTAGTCAGTTTTGAGATTGTATATCATCGCGATCTGTCGGACGTCTTGAGATTTGTACCACCCTCATTTCCATTCCTGCCGCCAAATAGCATTCTTACTACTACTGTATTTCGATTTTAAAGGTATAGAGAGCTAGTTTAATTCCATCTTAGTCGTCAGGGTGGGACAACATATCTGTAAACATCTTCGATTGAAGTTGTTTGCAGGTGTCCATGGGTTGTAGTAGACCCTTACCATCATGTGGACTATAAACTCGTTTTCAGCCCAATCCACTAAATAAAAACCCCCACGGGAAGAAAAGGGGTGGCAGATTTTCTTGACCTGGTATTAGTCTTAACTGTCTGTAATTTCATAGAAACAGTCTTTTCATAAGTGTTTTTCATAAGTTTAAAGCACCCACAGCCAAATGGGTCACGGTGCGGATCACGAAACATAACGCCGTAAGATAGAGGCCGCCAGTTTACTATTGCCGTGAACCACTCCAGATACAAGCTGTTAGCTTTGTTGGAGGGTTAAATATTAGTAATGTTACTTAATAAATAGCATTGCTAGTATACTTTATAAAAAAAAATATAGCCCGATATTAAAACACAAAAACAGATTTTAACGGGAACTTCTGGTAAGGATATGGATTTATATCAGCAGAGAGGAAGTGGTCAATAACAATACTTTAGTAGGCTATTATAGGTACATTAGGCAAATTTCAAGTTTCATAGTAACTTGAGTTCGATCCTCATTAAATCGGAAAATTGTAATTTATTGTATATACATGCAATGAATTACTATATACAACGATACATATCAGTGTATTAATCTATCAAAAACCTTCTTTCTTCCCGTGGGCGTCGTAAGGGGCGACTAAGGAAAAAGCTTTGAAATGGCTACCGATAGGTAGCGGGATAGCCATCTCGAAAAATACCAGACCAAAATTAAGCGGACCGATGACGGGCAGCAGCATCTGAGGTGCCAGGTGCCTGGTACCGCGCTACTGAAGCCCATGGAAATCTGCAAATAACTTCAATCGAAGAAGCTTACAGATGCATTATTATCCTTGAGAACTGAAATGGAATCCCTTATACATATATATAATTATCTATCTTTGTAAGAGTAGGTATATGTATATCTATCTTATGACCATCTTGTTACAGAGACTCAGGAAATCTTAGTTTTGGACAGGATGTCGTATGTCAGTGGAAGATTATTACTTATTATTATTATAAAATATCAACTAATTTACTTTACGTCTGAAATAATATAACTAAAGCTTTCAAAACAACTTTTGTTTTAAGACTGATGATATTAATTCAAATCTTGAAAACTTCAACTTTTTATAAATAAACCTTCATATTAAGTAACCCACCTAATTCCCCACTTTCATTACTACATTATTCAACCGGTTCCGATTTTTGATGCATGTAATATTGATCGACAGTTGTTACAAACGTATGTTACCTTGTATACGGCCGTACTTTACTATAATTGATCATCTACACGTCTGTCCGAACTTCGATTAAAACGAGGCGAATCACACTCTTTGACCCCATAATTGACAAATGACTTACACGATATTTCGAGTTAGTAAGTGCTTAGATGAACCTTTTTAAGCCTTTCGACGATTCAATATCCCCAGTCGGCAGTGTGTGCCTTCGAAGCTGAAGGTTACTGGTTTGAATTCCTGGTTGAAAAATTTATATGAAGTTAAATACACGTTATCACACTCGTATAAAAACAACGTATAAAATATAATTTTAATTTCTGAAAAGTTTATTAAATTAGATTTCGATAGACTCGGCAATGAGGATATTATAAAGTATTAGTAAAGAGATCGTGTAGCCACATCGTGTGAAAGAACATTTAATTTAAAGGGAAAATGTAAGTACGACTAACAGTCTTTATGTAGTGAAAGTAAGTTCTCTTGCGTGTAAATATTTCCATGCAGAAATGATTTTAAAGCTAATCTATGAAAATTATGTCTAAATACCGTTTCGCAACTTTTAAAGGATTCATAGTCATACCTGTGAGAACATTTCACAAGAAAGTATAAGTAATCAATCAAATAAATAACTTACGACCTCGGAATTGGCGGTGCAAGCCTTGTTAACAATTTAACGGACACGATGTAGTGTATAACGTATTGTAACTACGGAATTAGGCATAAAAATAATTGGTGATTACTTCCAATGTCATCGACGGTATTGTGGGAATGCAATTTATCCATTTATTTGTACAAAACATTTTGCCTTTGCGATAAAGTTATGCCGAAAATTACAATGAAAACAAATACGATTAATATGTGATGCAAACATCTGTAGCAAGTGGTATCTATGGCAGCTGATATTAACCATAATAAAAAATAAAAAAAGCAAATGACCGAGCGGCGTTTACAAAGGGATGTGTCATAAGATCATAAATTTTCATTCGTAAAGTTCCCTTTATTCTTATTTAAGTCTGCGTACCAATTGTAGGGTCCATTTTATTTAACACAAGTAATGTATGCAATTGTAATATTTTTCCTATTTTATTTATTTTTAAGAGATTTATCACGCAAAACCATCATCAACTCTCTCATATATAACTAGATCTGCGGACCAGGTAATACGCACAATCAAGTAACTGGTATATAATAAACTTATAAGTCATTATATTTATATAGAAAGATATGATCATTAAATTAAAAAACTAAGACAATTCCCATTTAAAGCGTCACAAAAAATATAACGATGCGGGACGATAAAACGATTTCGTATCATCTATCAATCTAACATGGTCTGGCCAGCGGGGACTCCTATCAAATTTAGTTTCCTGACTACAATACTGAGGACATTGAGTCGTGGCTCGCTGATAGCTTTTGTGGTTATATTTTATTACCACATTACTTTAAACATGATTAACTTAGTTTCTATTTGAAAAATTAATAATTGATGAATACAATGTGATTCGTGCGGTAGTTAAAGCCCTTTCTTCCCTGGATGTTTTAAGGAGCGGGTAAGGAAAAGGCCATGAAAAGCTCAAGGAAATCTTTGGGAATAAACCAGGCGATGAGTCTTCCAATATGTCATGTTCTATCTGCCGGAAGTTTGATTACACGCCGCGGTGGTCATTACTAACAGGCTGATAATGTATGTAATGTATGAATTATTTTATTTACATAAACAAACATAAACATTTTTACTTGAACATTATAGTTATACTTAAAATTCTTTATAATAGTAACGTGGTAGGACTGTTAAGACTATTGTACAAACTATCTTTGAAATATCACTTCTAAAGTATGTCGATTCGAAGCTTTGTGGAACAGACAGCAATTGGCGACATTGTCAGATAAAGTCATATCACTTTTTTTAAATCTAAAGTGGATTGAAAAAATAACTAATTGAGAACCACTGTAATAAAGTATCAATGATAAAGAATCAAAAATCAGAGAGACTATACCATTATTCCGTAACTTTAACCTCATCATGTTATAAAAACAAGATTAGTGGGATAAAATTTCAAACATCGGTATATTTTCTGTCTCAGCCGGCGCCGATTTAAAAGCGGGTCGTGCGTGGTAATGACGACAATACTCGCAAACAACGAAATGGAATCAATCTACTCGCAATTGTCTCCAACGCCGTTCTATCGACGAGTCATTAAATCGAGTCGAGTTGAGATTGAGTCACGTATTAAATCCGGATAGGGGCTTCTTTCTAATTACCTGAGATATGTCAAACCTTGCCGCTATGGTTAAGGCTAAAGATAAAGCGGAAAATGGTTTGCAATTGAATTATTTTACAAGCTCTATATGAGTAGAGTTATTTTCAAGACAAATATTAAACATCTGTGAATCAAAATGTAAGGGCAAATGTAGACACTGAGTTGATATTTCTAAAGAAATATAAAAAGCATGCTCTAACGACCGTATAACCAATACTGTGGTGGTCAGAAATCGCAGCTTAGATTAATAAAATAGAAAAGTTTTATTGTATAATTGATTACTACTACTTTAGAGATCCATAATCCCTATACCTCTTATACTTGATGAACCTCTTCATTCCTTTTTCCCGTCACTACGAGAATTATCACGTCTGCATTTATAATAAAAATTATGTTAATATTCAGTCTATGTCTATTTTATCAGTGTGTATATATATAAATATACATGTATACACACACATATTCGCGTATATATATATAAAGTTTATCAGAGTTACTTAATATTTAAGAAGATTGCCAGATCAAAAGCTTCTTGTGAATTGTACCATACAACAGTGTCGTCGTACCCGGCGCCTGTGCGTCCGTGTCACAACAAAACCAAGACCGACCCGACCCAGTTCCCACAGTAGCCAACATTAGTTTTTATTTATCATCCACGACATATATGTAACTGATTACTTTATTCACCTGAAATGACCCCTGCTTAACTGGTTCCGACATAACTACGAATTTAATTACCAAGTCCTATTTATTGCCAATAAATTAAATGTGCTCGTAGTTTATTGTAGTGTTATATGGTAGGTTATTTTATTGGTTTAAGAACGTGCACGTAAGTAAATATTTTAATGACGTCATAAAGTCAATTTATATAACTACGTATTTAACATATTTGCCTATCTGGACAGTTTTTATTTATTTATTTAATCTTTATGCACTAGTTCGTACATATGGCGGACTTAATACTTAGAGGCATTCTCTCCCAGTCAACCATTAGCCTAAGCAGAGATATATACTCCTTGAATGCTTAGATATTGCAGCCCCGTCCTTATTCTATGTTCCTTTGGTCTTGAACTTTTAGATGGTAAATGCGCTATCGGCCGAATTTCATAAGAACTTGAATGAGAGAGTTCATATATGAGTTGAAAGGGGTCAAAAATACAAGATTTTTTTTTAAAAATGCAGCTTTTAATGGGTCTAAAACTTAACTTAGCCGTATACAGTGTAGAAGTACTTGTACATTACATCAAAGTTAAAGCAAAGCTTCTTCATTAATTAACGATTGTGATAAGCTCATATCAACTCCAAAGTCTACATCAGATATTAGGATATTTTCTAATAAGTCATCGTTCAAAAGACTGAACCGCTGTCAGTAAGAGTTGAAGTTGATACCATTGTTCATTGCAGTTATAATAATATTGTGTGTGATGTACGAGTATATGTATGTTTTAGGATATGCACCCATAAATAGGTATATACGTGTATATATATATAAATATACATGTATACACACACATATTCGCGTATATATATATAAAGTTTATCAGAGTTACTTAATATTTAAGAAGATTGCCAGATCAAAAGCTTCTTGTGAATTGTACCATACAACAGTGTCGTCGTACCCGGCGCCTGTGCGTCCGTGTCACAACAAAACCAAGACCGACCCGACCCAGTTCCCACAGTAGCCAACATTAGTTTTTATTTATCATCCACGACATATATGTAACTGATTACTTTATTCACCTGAAATGACCCCTGCTTAACTGGTTCCGACATAACTACGAATTTAATTACCAAGTCCTATTAATTGCCAATAAATTAAATGTGCTCGTAGTTTATTGTAGTGTTATATGGTAGGTTATTTTATTGGTTTAAGAACGTGCACGTAAGTAAATATTTTAATGACGTCATAAAGTCAATTTATATAACTACGTATTTAACAAATTTGCCTATCTGGACAGTTTTTATTTATTCATTTATTTATTTAATCTTTATGCACTAGTTCGTACATATGGCGGACTTAATACTTAGAGGCATTCTCTCCCAGTCAACCATTAGCCTAAGCAGAGATATGTACTCCTTGAATGCTTAGATATTGCAGCCCCGTCCTTATTCTATGTTCCTTTGGTCTTGAACTTTTAGATGGTAAATGCGCTATCGGCCGAATTTCATAAGAACTTGAATGAGAGAGTTCATATATGAGTTGAAAGGGGTCAAAAATACAAGATTTTTTTTTAAAAATACAGCTTTTAATGGGTCTAAAACTTAACTTAGCCGTATACAGTGTAGAAGTACTTGTACATTACATCAAAGTTAAAGCAAAGCTTCTTCATTAATTAACGATTGTGATAAGCTCATATCAACTCCAAAGTCTACATCAGATATTAGGAAATTTTCTAATAAGTCATCGTTCAAAAGACTGAACCGCTGTCACTAAGACTTGAAGTTGATACCATTGTTCATTGCAGTTATAATAATATTGTGTGTGATGTACGAGTATATGTATGTTTTAGGATATGCACCCATAAATAGGTATATACGTGTATATATATATAAATGAAGTGGGATGTACTATAAGATAATTCATTTGGGTATAATTGTGTATTTTCTACTATTTACTGTTAAGATATTTATGTCATTTTGTGTCATTATTTACATATTTATTTAAAACTTGTATGTTAATGCACCTAAACAATAGTTCTTTTCGCCTCGGGTTGACAGAGGGATATTTGTTGGCAGAGAATGGCAAAAGGCAATAAGTTCTTCTTCACCTTCTGTTTTACTTTTTTTTAGGCATGCAAATAAATAAAAATAAGTAGATCAGCTAAAAAAAGAAAATTCTATCACTTATCGGTTTAATACTGCAGAAAAATAGATAAGGCACGTTCTTATTGTAGATAAATATTATAAAATATTATAAATATATATATATTATATTATAATTAGGCCTATATATATGTATTTATAAAAATGCCTTCTGTCATTTTAATAGGGGTTTGAGAGGAAAGATTTTCGTACGCTGCGCCTTTACGGCTTGTCGGAATTAACATGTTCTCGAAAGAATATTTCATTTTTATTATTTACTTGCGACAATTTTCCAGAGAACGTAAAGTAAGTAAGATTCAGTCAATTCAGCACTTAAAAATGGAATTAACTATTTCATTAACCCCCGGCCCAGTGATTCAAATCCAGGTAAACAAATTTACTAAGTAATTAAAACAATCGTTTTGACACCTGATCTTACACGGCATTAGTTTTATAGACAAAATATTTGAATAGTTTTCAAAGTACAATTTAATGCAACACAGTTTTTTTGTAATTAAAACAAACTCAGGCACATTAATCTCAGTTATTACCATTCCATTGTTGAGTGTTCGGCAAGATTCTGCGGTTTTTAAGTAAGCTCGCGACTTGCAAACTCAAGTGGTGTTTGACATTAAATAAATCAACATATTCGCTTCAATCGTCGAGTCCTAATTTTAGAGTCTTTATATTATTCAAGAAACTTTGATGCTAACTAATTAACTAACGTATTTTTTAGACATTAATTTTAATATTGGACTGGACAAATTGATCAAGAAGGCTTAAAAGGATACAAAAATTCTACTAGTGTTTTTTTTGTGCCTGGTGGGGGAAAGGTGCTAACACCCACCTGTCATTAAAGGCAGTGATAGTTTATGAGAAGATCAGCTGTTGACCCTGTGACCTTGACAGCTTCGGTGGAGGACTCCCAAGCAAAGGCCCTGCAATTAAACATTGTTGAAGGAGCTATGACGTTGCTGGCTCTGGTGCGACCCTCTGCGTCTCGACGCTGCTGCAGGCAATTACGTCACGCTCCTACCCTTGTTGTCGAAGGAAAGAATTCCGACAAAAACAAAAGGGGGGCTCGCAGCAACCCAAGTCATGGTGGGAGATCTCGGCATGGGTCATCCTCGATAAGGGTTGTAAGTAATTTGTACTTTTATACAATGAACATGGTTATACTTGCAATGTCTGTTACAGGGTATGTGTCCGCGGAGGACATCACGCAGTGGGTGCATTTAATTATTGCGGTATACAAAGTGGCCGGATAATTTATATGGATAGTTTAAGGGTGGTATTTATCGAAGGACCAGCGGACCAGCATTATATTTAATTTTTCACTCCCAACAAAAAACTCACGCTTATAATCCCTACCTACATGTCTAACCTACCCTGGTTAACCAACAGAGTTGTTATTCGTTACCTAACAGTTAGAGCACACACTCTTCACAAAAGCTATGCATAACAGAGTTGTAGGTAAGTTATTTATTTGAAGTTAATCGTATATTCCGAACACATCAACGTGGCTTTAAGAGTAATTCATAAGACAGTCGGAGTGAGCCTCCGTTTATCTCACTCACCGAACGAAACGCAGAAGCACAAGATGCTTCTACTTAACGCCGGTATCCTGCGGCCTCGGTGTGCCGGCCCATTCGAGGGGCAGCAAAAGCTACCGCTTGGCTCTACCTTGATATAATCTTGATTATAAATCTTTGACATTTCAGAACAATAGTCAATTATAAAATCATAAGAATGTTTCGCTAGTTACTAAGGGCCTTTTCCACATAATTAATAAGTAGTTAACAATTAAACTACATGCTTGGAAGTAATCGCGATGTCAAATACGATTGCGCAAGAATTAAAACAACGATACTTTTAAAGAACTTTCCATAAACGCCGACCACACTGGACGCGTCGAGGATTTTTATGCAAATGCTCATTGATGCACAGTACACCTGATGTCAATTAAATGCAAATTACAAGTATTACCAGTATAAAAATGTCATATCCGCATCTAATATGGCGTTGAAAAACTCATCGTCAGCATGACGAATTCTTAATTAATATAATTATCGAGAAATCGTCGTCAACGATACTCATGTGGGAAAGTTTTCGAACGATTGAGTTGAGGGAAGAAATATAAATCACAGTACTGTCCCTAAGCTTCACTAATTAGTGGATAGTTTAAGGGTGGTATTTATCGAAGGACCAGCGGACCAGCATTATATTTAATTTTTCACTCCCAACAAAAACTCACGCTTATAATCCCTACCTACATGTCTAACCTACCCTGGTTAACCAACAGAGTTGTTATTCGTTACCTAACAGTTAGAGCACACACTCTTCACAAAAGCTATGCATAACAGAGTTGTAGGTAAGTTATTTATTTGAAGTTAATCGTATATTCCGAACACATCAACGTGGCTTTAAGAGTAATTCATAAGACAGTCGGAGTGAGCCTCCGTTTATCTCACTCACCGAACGAAACGCAGAAGCACAAGATGCTTCTACTTAACGCCGGTATCCTGCGGCCTCGGTGTGCCGGCCCATTCGAGGGGCAGCAAAAGCTACCGCTTGGCTCTACCTTGATATAATCTTGATTATAAATCTTTGACATTTCAGAACAATAGTCAATTATAAAATCATAAGAATGTTTCGCTAGTTACTAAGGGCCTTTTCCACATAATTAATAAGTAGTTAACAATTAAACTACATGCTTGGAAGTAATCGCGATGTCAAATACGATTGCGCAAGAATTAAAACAACGATACTTTTAAAGAACTTTCCATAAACGCCGACCACACTGGACGCGTCGAGGATTTTTATGCAAATGCTCATTGATGCACAGTACACCTGATGTCAATTAAATGCAAATTACAAGTATTACCAGTATAAAAATGTCATATCCGCATCTAATATGGCGTTGAAAAACTCATCGTCAGCATGACGAATTCTTAATTAATATAATTATCGAGAAATCGTCGTCAACGATACTCATGTGGGAAAGTTTTCGAACGATTGAGTTGAGGGAAGAAATATAAATCACAGTACTGTCCCTAAGCTTCACTAATTAGTGGATAGTTTAAGGGTGGTATTTATCGAAGGACCAGCGGACCAGCATTATATTTAATTTTTCACTCCCAAAAAAAAACTCACGCTTATAATCCCTACCTACATGTCTAACCTACCCTGGTTAACCAACAGAGTTGTTATTCGTTACCTAACAGTTAGAGCACACACTCTTCACAAAAGCTATGCATAACAGAGTTGTAGGTAAGTTATTTATTTGAAGTTAATCGTATATTCCGAACACATCAACGTGGGTCCCTTCATGGTTAAAGTTAAGAGGCTCCTACTGAGCTAGTGTGATACCATCTAGGACTTCATTACATCGGAAGGATTGAAGTCAAACTCTAGCTCAAATTCCGTAATTGTAATCGAATCACCGATCCTGACTGCACAGTATAGCAAATGTCGGAGATGTGGCGCGCGGCAGTAATTTGTATTTTTCGGGCTTTAAGAGTAATTCATAAGACAGTCGGAGTGAGCCTCCGTTTATCTCACTCACCGAACGAAACGCAGAAGCACAAGATGCTTCTACTTAACGCCGGTATCCTGCGGCCTCGGTGTGCCGGCCCATTCGAGGGGCAGCAAAAGCTACCGCTTGGCTCTACCTTGATATAATCTTGATTATAAATCTTTGACATTTCAGAACAATAGTCAATTATAAAATCATAAGAATGTTTCGCTAGTTACTACGGGCCTTTTCCACATAATTAATAAGTAGTTAACAATTAAACTACATGCTTGGAAGTAATCGCGATGTCAAATACGATTGCGCAAGAATTAAAACAACGATACTTTTAAAGAACTTTCCATAAACGCCGACCACACTGGACGCGTCGAGGATTTTTATGCAAATGCTCATTGATGCACAGTACACCTGATGTCAATTAAATGCAAATTACAAGTATTACCAGTATAAAAATGTCATATCCGCATCTAATATGGCGTTGAAAAAACTCATCGTCAGCATGACGAATTCTTAATTAAAATAATTATCGAGAAATCGTCGTCAACGATACTCATGTGGGAAAGTTTTCGAACGATTGAGTTGAGGGAAGAAATATAAATCACAGTACTGTCCCTAAGCTTCACTAATTAGTGGATAGTTTACGACATGCAGTTAAAGAAAGGAGTTTTGAAAAAGTAATTGGAGTTAACACTTTTCTCGTACCTACACATAGACAGATATGCGCAGATAAACAGCAGTCATTAAATGCCATTCCAATTAAAAGAATCTACATTTGCATAGAAAACACATGGATCGATCCCAGTTTGTCTATATACGAGAGTTGCTTAGATGTGGTACAAGTTAAAGGACTTTTATTTATTTATGTTAGAAACATTGATATACATTGATATATGAATACTATTTAGGAACAACAGTCATGTTCCTAAATAGTATTCATTATATATTTTCTACCTTCGATACACAAGATCTTAGCGACGTTACCGTAATCGTTATGCTGAATAAACTAATTAGAGACAGAAGACAGAAATCACCTTAGACATTGCGACCAACGGCACCTTACATGCATTGAAGGATTCAATTATATACCAAAACATGATTAAGTAATAATCAATTTGCAATTTTTTGTAAATTTTCGACGTTTTACAGGAATAAGTTTGAAATATTTTTTTTTAATACGCTTCCTCTTGTAATTTGTACCGTCATTCACAATTCTTTCCATCAGCTGATTAATGATTTGCTGACGCGGATACGGTTTTCCATTAATATAAAAAAAAATCTGTTCTGTTGTTGTTTCGTTAGTTTTCGTGACTTCGGCCGCTGTCATCTGTGACACACAGGGCTTCGGAGCATATTAATACAATAACGTAAATGCAAGAGGCTTGCTGCCAAGATTGTTTACGTGTCTACCTCTGCGTCTGTGCGAATCAACGAGTACTTATAGGTTTTGAGTGTTCTTATTGCTCTTAGTCTTTTATTAGGTATATATAATTGGCATTTTGTTGAACTGGCCACTTTGATCTCAAATAATCTTGCGTTTGGTTAGTAATTCCAAATTCAAATGTATTTCAAATATAGGATTTTTCATTTAGATTTATTTGTTTTGAGCCATTTGTTTGTCATCCTTCTGTTAACAAAATGGAAAACTTGAAATATCGCGTACGAATATGAGTTCCACTGTAGCACCAGCGCTGCAGAAACATCTCGTAGTATTAATGATATGTATAGGGAACCTACTGTAAAAGAAAGCAAGGTAAGTTTTTGGTTCCAACGTTTTCGTTTTGGAGATTTTGACCTCCAAAATAAACTCCTTGCTCCAACAGATTACCTTCGCTTATTTTTCGGAATTTGGACAATTTCTTGCAAGGAAAAAAATTCAATTCCAATGACGCAGTCCAAACCGCTTTCAAAAATTTTATTGATTTTCGCTCCTGAAATTTTGGAACGGAACGCAAAAAATGGAAACTTTGAACTACCTATAAAATGGCGAAAGTTTATAGATAATAATAGTACATATTTGATATAGATAGATTGAATAAATATATATTTAAAAAAAAATTATATTTTTTCACTTTTCCATATTTTCTTATCGCTAATTTCAAATGTAAGGACCTAATATTTGAGTCGTGTTGGTTGACCTATGCTACGAATGTTATTAAATAAGGATGCAAATCAGAGACTACGTATGCTGTAAGATAAACTGTATTAATAATACATAATCGAAACCTTCTTTTACTTTATTTGCCTATTCAAGTCAAGTTTGCTTTTGCTGATACACATTCCTTCTAAGAAGGAACCTACTTTTTTTATAAATGTCATTCTGGCCTACCCATTCCATGCAGACTAGCTTCTAAGTGCCATTCATTCAATCCATTATGGTTACAGACGAGATTATAGCGACCGAGTGTGAAATTGTGTGAGGAAATTGAACTTAGAACCTAAGGAGAAACAGCGTGGTGCACTAACTAATAAAGTCACGCGGTCACTTATAATACCGCGATTGTAATAAGTAATGTAGTAATAAACAACTAAGCGGTATTTTAATGACAATGTTTTATGAAATAGCTTACGCATTGTTTGTATTGGAAAAACCCGAAAAGTTGTTTGAAGAATAGAGTAATTAAAAGTTTAATTTACACGGTACTTATAATAGGAGTGGGAGATGATTTCGCGACTTCTCAAATACTATTTTTTGCTGTAAACCAAGTTTAGACATTTTTTTTTGTTAATGAACGTATTTTAGTGACTAGCCAAAGTGTTATTAAATAATTGTAATGGTCAAACTGATTTTGTGTTTCTTTTCCTAAAAACCATACAACAAATGGCGGAATGGCCATGTCAACTATATCAGACTCAAATGATCTAGATAACAGATGTTCCATAGCGTTTCTGCAAGGTGTCTGGTGATGCGATCGCCAATCCGTCTATCAGGCGTGGCGATAGCGGAGCGGCCTCTTTATAGAGTGTTCAATGTTCCTCAGTGAACAGTTTTAAGCCCGAATTTCTAAGCATGAAGTTATACAAAGTAACTGGAACTTTTATGCATCTGGAATTAAATAAGAGAGGTATAATAATGAGTTGAAAATAGTATTTTACAAGCTATCAAGAGTTTTAGAAAAGATGTCTTGGTTCCTAAAGTACAGGCAAAAATTGTGAAGGGCATCTGGGAAAGAAAACTCGCATGCTTCAGAATTAAAATAATATTTCTGTAACATGGTGTGAAGTCTAGCGTCGAGTACCGTTACGAACTCCTAGCCTAGTGCTAAAATTCACTCCAAAAGTCATACTCTGCCGCTGACAATTACGTATTATTTTATTCCAAAACTTTTAAATATATGTCGATAAATAATGTACCGCTACATTTTTTTTTGTGAATAAAACCTTAACTGCTTTAATTAATTCAGACAGCGAAGCCTAAATTCAAATTATCTATTTATCTATTATGGTGAAACTTTTCTTATCTAGAAAAGTTTCACCGTAATGGTTCCTTTGACATTCAGGCACAAACGCTTCAAATGCGTCAAAGATCTGTGTATCTATATTAAACAGCAGGAAGTATTGTAGACGATAGTGTACTACTTTGACCCTGGGGACATAGTGGTCGGTTCAGTAGCTACTTGCAATTTACGGTAGCAATATTTTGCTCGTTAACTCAAAAACCACAAAAGTTTCATTAAGAAAGTAGGCATGCGATGTTTTTTCTTAATAATAAAAGTCGATTAATTAACTTGGAACTTCTGCCACACTAATTAGCTTATCTTGAGTCTGTTAACAGGACCGATATAAAATTCGTGATCGTAAATAAATCGATGAAAATCAATTAATTTGGAGCAATTAAACATGCTCAAGCATATTTATTGCAGAAGACACAGAGATGAGAAGTATTTTAAACTGTACGTACATCTGAAAAATTTCTAGAAGCTTAATTTTCCCATGCCACGCCGCTTAAAAAAACTATCAATTCATCAGGCGGAAACAGACCATTGTATGATATGGCCTTACAAAAGTTTAAAGAATATTGGCCACAATCGCAAAGCTTCGTAATCGCCATAGATGTTGCGTTGCTAGTATTTTGCCGGTATGTTACTTTTCCGAATATCAAATTCCTCATTTGACATTAACAACATTCATGAAGACTTGAGCATGTATTTTTTATTTTAATAAGGGTACGCTACTGCTCATAACTGATCAGAATAAATTAGGTTACGACTTATCTGAGATGAGGTTATACCGCTATCGGACGGAAGCCATTTTTTAAACCGAATTACAGAATCGAATAACAAGATAAAAAGTCTTTAAAAACCGTATATACTGGTTATAGCGTGCCGATTTCGACAACCCTATGTTTTGATGACAATCGCGCGTAATCACGACGCATGACGTCATCAAATCGTGCAGCGATGCAGCCTTCATGGCTGTCAACTGATTGCGAGACATTCGATTTGTCCAAATTGCGGTAACATTGGACGTGGGCGCATTAGTGGAGTGCCTAATGGCATAATTTCACATAAGTACCTAAAATTAAAATATACAGAACGACAGGATTATTTCAGAGAAGTAAGGTCAAATAATTAGTTTTAAAAAATTAAATCTTTATCTTTTCGCTTCAATTGGAATTGGAAACAGACCAAATCTCAATCCAGAACACGAAACCAGATTTCGTGAACAGAAAAGTTAAACATGAGATGTACAGATTAACTGGCAGACTAATATGCAGTAGTAGCAAAATGACTTTTGACAAATATAATATGTTTGTCGAAAAACGATGCATTTGCTAGGATAAAATTGCAAGGCTGATAGGAAAATCTTTTTACAACTAAGACTGTAATTTGTGCTTAATCTCTCGACCTACTCTTTTAATTTTTATCATTGAATTGGTATTTTAGATATAGATAAATGTGTATAGAGATAAATAGATTTCTAGCTATACAGTGGCCAAAAATGCTCTTACTTTGAAATTGTTCAACATAACATAAATTTATTAATGTAAAGGAAAAAGTTTGCATAAAAATAGGGGCCACAGCTTTGAGCTTCAACGAAACAGTAGATTCACTTCAGTATCATGTACAGTCGAAGTATTTTTATAATATAAATACTTTCATATAAGCTTCTATAAATTACAATCTTTTTTAATCCACACATACTAACTTCATGTTCATTAAAAAAAAAAACTAGTTCACATGTAATCAACACCTGTCCATTAACCCGTACGGCAAACTTATCCGAGGGAAAGAGTTACGAAAACACACTAAAAAGTATACAAACGATCTAGACAACGAGCGTAACAAGATGAATCATGATGTTGGGAAACATTTACTAATGGTATGGTCCAGTCCTACTTTGGTAACTGCTCTCAAGGTAGAACTGTGTATTTTAAAGAGGTGCCATCGATCAAAAGTTGTTATTACGTAAATTGTTATGTCTCCTGAGCTATTGTCTTTTTATTTAACTGGTTTGAGGTCACTCCACAATAAGACGGTTGTGCATTTACAGCGCGCAGCACAAGACAGAATTTAATACCTAAAAAAACACTGTATTATGTAATTTAATCATCGAATGACTATCTACATCTACATTAGTAAATTTTAGTTCACGGTTGAACAAAGTCATCTCCAAGAAAGAGCTTACAAATCTGGTACATATTTGTTGAAAGGTTTGCCCATACTCATCACGCTCGGCACCCCAGTGGGTGAGCGAAGTGCCGGTACCCTAGCACTAATAATGTTGCTCCCCATCACCAGTCAGTGAGATTTGGGCACGTCAAATTAAAATAACTTTTATTGTTAATGTAATTTAGCAGAAGAAATTTAACAGGCGATGGATCATTTTTTTAGGAATATGTTAAGTTAATGTCGGCAAAGAGCTTGTAATCTATCACTGCCTACGCTTACATTTATCTGAAATAAACCAAGATTTACGTTTGACTTTGTACATATCAAATTAAGCTTTGTGATTATAAAAGCTTTCCTTTAAGCTTTTTTGTTGGTTGTGCTTACTTTATAGTATGCATGTATTGGACGGTACATGCGAAGATAATACTGGTTAAGGTATTATAGACTTAGATTTTTTTAAAATATCTAGTAATGTCTAATCTGCCAGGGAAGAAATTGAACACTTTATTATCATCATCATCATGACCGTTTTGTTAGAAGTTACTTCTCAAAGTAGGTGTCTGTCAAGCCCTTGCATAAGAGAGAGGACTTACTATGCTTGGCAGGAGGATTAGTAAGCCTATGTGTGTTGGTTAAATCATATATTATTACAGGAGGTAGATACATGGCGTCGCTAGTTCTTACACAATATAAAAGTTTCGTCTTATGCGTTCATCGAGCGATCACGCGTCCTGAAGGGTTTGGTTTTCTTGGTTTTAGTTAACCTCTAGTTTTTAGGAGTTTAACGGGAATAAACTAAAAATTTCCACGAAGTATATTTTTAACAAATGTTTCCACAAGTTGCTTAACTTTGCCGTTTAGTTCTTAATTTAGCACATACAGTTTCATTAACAAAAAAAAAAAAATTTTTTCGTGTGCCCATCGGTTACGGTGTATTTGTGTATGCTGCAATGTACTTTAGCTCTTTAACTAATCTAGAAAATTGCAAAATTCATTTACAAACTCCATCTATTTAATCTATTAACCTTATACATTAAATTCAAAACGTTGTGAAGACACGCCTTTACTCGACCTTGGTGCTCTCGCCATGCGAAAAGGTCACGAAATATTGGTTTGATTCTATGAGGCACTTAGTGGCAACGGAACGATGCCTTGATAGATATTAACGCTCGTTACAAGAGCAGTCCGTTGCTAAAACAAACGATTGTTGTGTCGTGATTTTGAGTTGCGGCCTGATGTTGAGATTGGCTTTCTGTTGCCGGATTTATTCGTAAATTGAACATAATATAAAATTTTATTGTGATAACAATTTGTTTAGTTTACGTTTATCTTTACATGCAATGATTAATAGACGTTGCTTGATTATCCTTTTGGCACGGTGGTCTGTCAAAGTGCGATTCAACGATTCGGATTCGGGTCGAGGCGAAATATATTCGCCTCGATTGCTACGAGTAGTACAGGTGAGCTAGGTGGAGTTTTAAAGTTGCCTTTAAAGTTATCAGTAATAATTATTTTATTTTATGTTACTTATAATTTTATTACAATCATCACCGGGTGACTACTTTAATTTTTTTTTATTTAAATTTTTCGTAAAAATTTTGACAATTTTGAAAATCTCTTATAAACTTTTTCTTTTAGATCAAATAAACTTACTAAATCAAATAATAATAAATCAGTTCTGTCTAAAATGATTTTTTTTATTAAGTAAACTTTTCATTTCACAATATGGAACGATCTTATAATACAACGACAAAGAATCAAAGTAACTAAGTGAGAATGCCCAACTAACCAGAGATAATGTAGCAATAATGGACAACGAGACCCCAGATGGAACTAACACCTGTTCCAATGTGCGACTTCTTTTGAGGAAGCTCATGTTAGTGTGTAGCTATGTGCTGCTATAATGATGATGTACTTCATCGTCATCATTGCATTTCGCCCCCGTCCCTTTCGTGATGCGAGGCGGAGAGAGAGGAGGGGGGCAAGAAGCCACGGCGAACGAAGAGACACCTATATAGCCGAGCTGACTTAGCAAGGCGTGCTGACTCGAGGTGACTGGACCATCTTCCTGCCCTTCGCAGACGTGATGGAGGTGCAAAGTAAGTAGAGCTGGAACACGGACGCGTTCTGCCGCATCATGCCAGTAGGGAGAGGCAGAGAATGTGTCCTTTTAAGAGTAAAGAGTGCGAAAGCGGTCCCCTGGGTCGGCCCATATGCGGCGAAGATGAAAATAAAACGGACTTGCATTTTTGAGATGATATTTCCGCCATCTGGTGAAGACCAGGAGGATACGAATGGATTCCTTTTATAATTCATAACTAAAATTTTGCGCAGACATGTTGCTACATTCTACGATTTAAAATCGATTGCTATTTATCAAAGATACAACACACGAGATCGTTATAACAGTTCTTCTAGTATTTGGTGACCAGTAAATCCAGTTCGGAATTCAGGTTCTAATAGAATTTATTAAAAATTATTTTGTAGATACCTGTGACATTATGTTTTTGTGTTGATGACTCATCTCGACGTCTTGAATCTTATGTAAGGAGAATATTTAGTAACGAATGTGCGGCTAGTCAGTTAGTAGAATTCAATATTCTGAAACATAATATTATTTTATTGGAGTATGAAAGACTTTGATATTATATATATTAATTTGAGCATTTTTAGGAATTGCGCTTACAGGTATGGAATAAAAATCTTGGTAAAAGTGGCCAGTGTCGAGAGTAGAGATATTTATTGGCCCATAATATACCTCGCCATATCATGGGCTGAAATTAATAAAAATAAAAAGTACTAACCCAGAACATTAAAGTATATGCAAACAAATTAACAAAACAACACACGAAATTGATGCGTGAATAATCCCCTGCCCTAACGTCGTTCATAGTATTTTTACATTTGTAGGTCAACAAACGTATAAACTTCTTTTGAATATTTTCTATAGTATCCGAGTACTTATCGTAGCAAGGATTCCAAACTTGGCTAGCATACTCAAGATGGCTTCGTAAATAAGTGCAATAAAGTAGCAGTCTGTAAATGCCCACAGACGGGCAAAGGCCTCATTCTCAAATACGAGTACCAGAGAGGGTTTAGGAGCCGGGAAGGGCCCGCCACGCTGCTCCAGTGCGGGTTAGCAGGCTTCACTTATCCTCGAAATAGTATTTTTTATTATTTCTCAAACATGCAGGTTTCCTCACGATGTTTTCACTATCGAGCACGTGGTAAATATAGCACTAAATATTGCTGTTAACAATTGTGTCGGCACAGGGGATCGAACCCAGGAGACTCGCGCTGAATGAAACTAATGCGAGCACTTTGCCCACTACTAAACTTAAATTGTTTTTATATTTCCAAATCTTTAGTAGACAGAATTAAGATACAATTCCGAGTTCAAATGTCATTTTAAAAAAGACTAAATGAATAAAAATTAATAAATAAGTTGAGTTTTTTTTATGGGGAAGGCGGCGACCGAGCATGCGACTCACCTGATGGTAAGTGATTACTGTCGCCCACGTACATCTGCAACATCAGAGGTGCTGCTAAAGCGTTGCCGGCCTTTAATGGGACATGGGAGGGAGGATGAGAAGGGGGAGAAGGTAACTCCAGTTACCTTACTTACCGAACGAAACGCAGAAGCACAAGATGTTCTACTTCACGCCGGTATTCTGCGAGGCCGTGGTACCGACCCAGTCTAGCTGGCCCATTCGAGCCGCCACTTGGCTCTACCACAGTTAAATAACTTTGCGTATCAACCTTTACTTATTTGTCTTATTTCTTTCCGCATAGAAAATATGACGTACGCACGCGTAACCAATTTTTTTATCACAACACTTCCTTGCTAATGATGCAATCGACCCTCCAATATAAAACCATAACACATGATTTTAGAAAGAGGTTTGGTGATAGATGGACTTTATTCATCTATGATAATTTCTAAAGTTTTTGGTTATGAGGAGATTTAAAAAGATTAAAAGCTCAAAAAAGTTTCAATAAAACGAAAAAATAGAAACTAAAACTGTAGTCTATTGAATTTGCTATTAGCTTTTTAACAAGCGCTTAACATCTGTTATACTGGTGTTTAACTTGTTTACTTTTCAATTCGGATTGACGGGGCTTAATACAGACATCTATTCAGATGTCACAGTTAATATAAATAACGGCTTGCAGAGGTTCTTACTTTTCACACAGCATAAGAAAACCGGGAAACAAATTCTTCACTTTGTGATGTTGTTAATACTAAGTAACACATTCGAAACATCAGTATAAATTTTTTCTTTATATTCAGAGGCAATTTTAACAGATTCTATCGTTAGTTAATGAAATGTATATAAAGCATGAAAAAAGTTTAATTTGTACATGTACATTGTGTGTCTAAAAATATGTTATGGTCACAACTACAGAAAAATTCAAGACCCCTTTTCACAATTAAAAAAAATATATTAGAAAAAAGTTGCTATTTAATAGATACCTAGTATCGATAGTATTGATAGTGTATAAAATAGCTAAAATTGTAAAAACTAGAAATTCAATGCGAATTTTAGCAAGAGCTTTGTGTAGTTGATCTGTAATAGAATATCTAAACTTTTCTTAATTAATAGGAAACCAGTAATGTAAGTTAATTTAACGTAAGACGAGGCGGCAAATCTTCTTGTCACTATATTGACGTTTACTATTATAAAGATACACTATGATATTTTACTTTAAATTATCAAGTCATTTGAATATAACTTAGATTCCTGGTTATAATATTTTTTTGAACTTTTTGCAAAATAAAAACTTCTAACGAGGTTTATTTTTCGTGGAGTATACTTTTTTCTGGAGGTGACAATTTCCTAATTGCTGGCTGACAAATGAGGAACAGGTATGGTAACTGCATGGTAGCGAAAAATTACAAATACAAATCCACAAGACTGCTTGTGGGGAGTATCATATCAACTCGAGTGGCTGGGCACTTTTTATGGTGGTCAAAACTTATTAGAAATGCGGTTATGTTAGGTATTTAAGAAAATGGGAATGGACCGATCACATACATTGAAGAATTGATAACCGCTGGGGTAAATTCTTGAGTAACCGTATGCCAGCAAACGCAGTGTAGAACGACTGCAAACTAATTGAAGCGACGCGCAGTAAAGTTTTGTAAATGTCTATGCATACAAGGTAATCTGTGACACCGAAATATGTTAAGTGATGCCAAAATTATCCTGTTTATATAGTTGATGTACGACAAAGCGACAAAACTATCGTGATCCGACTACGTGGGTGTATTGACACGGTCGAGTCAAGTGGCGCGGTAGACGCCGAGTACTATTTCAACATTGGCGTCTAGAGCCCACATTGACTTGACTCAGCTTATTGTGCAAACTCAACTTAGATGCCCCGATATCGCTAACGCCCCAGTAATATCTCTATTGCTAAGTAAACGTAAACGAGGTAAATGACATACAACAAGATTATTTTATTTCATTAATTTTTCAGTGACCGTTTTGTAACTGGTAGATGTTTATCCTTGGTAAAGGAGGGATGAGGTCTAATAGACTTTAAATCGTTTTCACCAGATATTCAGGTATATTTCGAATAATCCCATCCAGCTATGAACTCATTCTTAGCAAAGGCCGTTCATTTGGGAGTTGTGTGGTTGGAGTGAGGATATTATGGTTTTTGTTATAATCAAATTTACTTGTGGCTACGTAGAGCGATTTGATAAGAAATTATTGTAAAGTTTATTACGGAATAAACTGACAACATCACGAGTCACCGAAATAAAAGAGATTTCATGATTCGAATCAAAAAAATAAAACATAATTTACTTGAATTTGTAACAGCGCCTCAAAAATCAGAACAGTGACCGCAGATTTCAAAACCTTGCGCCACATTGCAGCAAACAACGTGGAATCTCATCATAGACGTCAGTAATTTGGGCATACATCACGACAAACATGAAACTGGCGAGAAAAAAGGCGTGCAACCCAACGAATCACACAATCATGGTTACCGAGGGGCACAATCACTTGCAATTGTTTCGGTCAGCGGTCGAATTGCCCCGGGACACTGTTAACATTGGAACGTACTATAATGGAGACTATCAAATTATTGGTAAGTCACTTTAATGTACATGCGTGAAGTTTATTAAAGAATCGTCTTCATCATCATCATTATCATGTATTAAAGACAGGCGAGAACAAATTTCACGTAACTTTAGTGATTACAATGACATATTAGCAGAAAGCACATCCATTCTTGACGCAGAGTAAGATTCTGTAGTGTATCCAGTTGCCTATATGAATGACTCCTTTTTTTAATATTACTATAATATCTTAACTTGAAGACCGCGTGGCTAACGTTCTTGTTTATCGAAATATGGGGTTTGAATAACAGCCGAAGCTTTTATTTGTGCAACACATAAATAATTAGTTTTCGGCATAAATAATCTGTTTTATAAGACACAACAGCTTACTCCGCACCTTTTCGCATAAGCGTTACATTATGTAAAGATGAGTGAGTGGCTCTGCGGTCGCCTGGACACTTACGACACCATAACCCATGGGATTAACCTAAGTATAGAATAAATTGCACAAATTGCATAGATTGCACACTGACAAACACCCTGACCCGGAACAATCATTTGTAGGCTATACAAAAACTTGCCCCGTGCGGGAATAAAACCTGCAACACCACAGTTAAACTATGAAAATAAAACCTTGCTGCATGCTTTTGCACTCTGCACTCGCCCGTTGCCTGCACTTAATCTTTCAATTTAATCAAAGTATGACCTTATTGAATAAAAATCACCAAAAAAATTTTTTTTTATTGGAAACCGAGCTTACGGCGCTCCCGATGGTTTACCATCAGGCCCATGGGCACTTCCAAACAACCTCAATCGAAATAGGTTACAGATGAATTGTCCCTGAGGACTTCGATGGAATGCCCCATAACCCTTAATTATACCGGCGCTCTATTACCTTTCAAACCGGAACACAACAGTTGTTACATTATTGTTTAGCAGCAGATATGGCGAAGAGGATGGTACGTGCCAAGATGACTCCTAGGCAGGGAAAGAGCCTACCGCCAAGTAAATTGCTATTGTTATTTATTGTTAACATTATTGGGTATTGCATCATGTAAACATTCGCGGTTTTAAGTCACAGACTTAAAATTATTATATTTATGCTAATTAAATAATAAGCTATAATTGTAATTTTTTTGCTACATTCGACCTGTGTAAACGCACCGTTAGGCCTTGAACTATGGCAGAGGCTGCCAAATGAGTTGCGGTCATGCCATTGGAGGCTAATGTGGGCACAGCATGACATACTGAGCTCTATTGTTGGCCAAATATCAGATGTAACGCCATAAGACTTTTTGTTGTAAGGTACAATTTGGCACAGCTTTCGATTTCGGTGTTGATCGTGGTGCCTCCCAATATGATATCCAGTTAGAAATTGAGAGTTAATGCTTGCGTAACTGTAATTCATTAATATTTGTTCTCTTAACGCTTGTTCATCCATTTTTGTCATCTTATTAATGTCATTTTACACGTGTATACGCGTTTATAAAAAATTAGACATTTTTATTATTACAATTTACAGAGTAGCCACGACTACCGAGGAGAGGTCTACCGCTGCGACTAGAGACATGAGTTCGACTCCCTGTATAGAAGGCTTGTACCAATGAGTTTTTCGAAGCTTGTGTAGGATTATTATCGATGTTCCAAAAGTCCAAAAGTCCTTCACATAGGGGAACGAACTCGTGTCTCCTGATTTGAAGACATATTTCCTAGCCACTCGGGTATCGGAGGCACGTTTTCTTAATACTCGCGTGAGAAAGGCCAGTTTCCTTAATTACTATCTAAATACGGGATCGTATTAATGTAAATCTGTGTCGAATTGCGTTTGGTATAATAAATTTTGTCATAAAATTTTATCACCAAACTCCTACGCCGATCCGAAGCATTTAATAGCCATTTGCAGCATAATAGCGATTTTAGTTTCATATGACTAAGTACCGATTTTGAAATAATTACGTTCCTCCAAAAGTCGTTAGTTCCAACATGTTCCGTTACCATGATGAAAAATATTCAAGAAGCTCAAATGGCCGTATACCCAATAATGTCCCTATAAGGTCAGAGGTAGTAGACATTTTAACCTTTTCAACCCACTTTTCTCGTACTTACTACTCGCCGACTTAGAGTTCAGGCCTGCGATAATAATCGTACATAAGTATCAAAATACTAATTGGTACGTGCTCTGTACATAGGGGATCAAACTAGGATCTGTTTATTCGAAAGCAGATCTCTTAACCACACGGCTATCATGGCTTGTACTTGACTTGACTACCGACATGAATTTGGATAAAAGTGACAGTGGAGTCTTTAATGGTTATCCTTACTACTATAACTACTAATTGAGCCTATAGGCTCAACTTGTAGTTATAGTAGTCAACTAATATATTAGTCTACTGCTGACAAGAAACCGTGTTGTTTCAACGGTTTTAACGAACGGACGGACTTTGGCCTATGCTTTGCTACAGTACCGAACTCTAAAAATATTTCCCCCTGTACACCAAAATCCGTACACTTAGGATTTCTTAGGAGTGTTATGTTACCTACGTAACCCTTCATACCGGTATAACGCATCAGTTGATAAAGCGCATGTTAATTTTTTCACTCATTGCACTTAGCCAAATCGACCGCAATACGTAGTAAATTCAATATGGCGAAAAATAATTGTGTTCATACTTACTTTACTTCCTTTATTGGAAGTTTATTAGAATTTCAGAATCATTTTCAATAAATAATGAAATGTATTTATAATATCAATTTATATAAACCTTTAATAGTGAGCAGAGATTACATATTTCCATTTGGCACGCCTCCACCTAGACAAGCGAGATTTCGCAACCGAATTTTTGCCTCTTCGGGAAATAGAACCTGACTGGTGACAATACTTATCATTGAATTTCTCGTCACGGATATTACTATGAGCTTTGAAAGGCTTTCTCCTTAGAAGCCTCTACGACATCTGCAGGATGAAAGGGTTAGCAGAGTCTCACATCGTTACCACATGGCAAAGCACAGTTGTTACTTTGCTTTTTGGTAAAAGATTTCGGAATTATTACTGACCTGAATTACTATAAGCATAATTACATTATAAGAAGAAAGAGGAACGCGCTAACAGTACTCAAGGACTTGGGAGTGGGTCAACTGTGGAAATAATATCTTCAACAATAGACTGCTTACAGGTTTTTTTGTGGCAAAGGGGGGAAACGAGCAAGCGGTTCACCTGATGGTAAGTAATTACCGTCGCCCACGTATATTCGCAACACCAGAAGGACTCCAGGTGTGTATCCGGCCTTTAAGAATATTAAAAAGTTAGGATGGAGGTGGAGAATAGGATCTGGGGAGGGGGAGTTGCCCTCCGGTTACCTCACTCACCGAACGAAACGCAGAAGCACAAGATGCCTCTACTTCACGCCGATATTCTGCGAGGTCTACCCCGGTCGTGTCAACCCATTCGAGCAACAGCAAAACCCACTGCTTGGCTCTATTACGTACCAAAATGTACGTAGGTTACGTAGATGTTAATAATGATGGTTTAAATCTCATATTGCGTTTACTTTATCTATAATTTACATTACATAATGTTATTATCAAACTTCTTTTGTTAGAGTAAAAACAAGTCGACTAGATGGTAAATGGTTACTCCAGTCCATGGATACCTACAACGAACTTCGAACAAAGGCCATAGGTTCCCTTAGAGGACTAAGATACAATGCCTCGCAGTCTGAGTATAATGGTATATGATTCGGTAGACTCTACATACCGGGACACTGCAGTGGTTGCGCGGATCTTTAACGGCAGAAATAGGCAAGAGTCCTACTACCTCGTAAAATCTTTCATTCTTTCTTAGAAACGTAATGAATTTTAACTTATTCTCCTTTTTAAAAACAATTTAAATAATCAATATAATGGGAGTGTGTAAAGATAAACTGCTAATTACATAAATTAATTATTATGTAGGCGGTTATAATAGTGAACAAAATTTTCGATAAGCGTTCCAACTTTATCACATATACTGCTTTGTAATGATGTCGAGCAATAAATAACATGATTTGATATTTATGTCGAATTAAATTTATACGTACACAATCAAGATGTAATTGTTTTACAACACTAGAGACCATTTACGGCGTCAGAAATAATGATCAGGTATTGAGTTAAATAAGAGTCAAGGAGTGTCATTTTAAGTCATATAATTGCAATAGAGTTTCCTCATGCCTATAAACAGAGATTTGTTCATAAATAAGATAGTTCTGATAGGAGTAGTTAATCATTTAACTAGTTTTATCGTATACTCTATCTAATTATATTTCACAAATCATTATTGTTTTTATCGTTTTTTTTTTGTAAAAAAATTGCGTTTTGATATGACCGTTAAGTTAGTAAGTGACAAATAAAAAATTATATTTAAATAATAAACAACTCTGAGGATTAACATGAGTGAGCCTCTCAGCTCTTAATTATACTAACTTTTAAACGTGGTAGAGCCAAGCGGCGGCTTTTGCTGCTGCTCGAATGGGGCGGCTCGACCGCATTGGTACCACTACCTCACAGAATACCGGCGTGAAGTAGAGGCATTTTATGCTTCTGCGTTTCGTTCGGTGAGTGAGGTATCCGGAGTCCCACTCGTCCTCCCCACCCCCCTCCCCACCCCCCTCCTCATTCTCACTTCCATCTCCCAAATACCCTTAGACGCTGGCAATGCGCCTGCAGCACCTCTGGTGTTGCAGATGTACGTGGGCGACGGTAATCACTTACCATCAGGTGAACCGCATGCTCGTTTGCCGCCTATCCCATAAAAAAAAACTCTCTATACCTTTCAAACCGGAATACAACAGTTTTTATGCTGCTGCTTGGCGACAGAGATAGGTAAGAGGAGGATATCTACCCAGACTCCTACGCAACCACAACAACAACAAGGAGCCTACCACCTAGTTTGCGCTTATTACGTCTTGTGGGTGTCTGAAGAGGCGACTAATAAAAAAAATGTTTGAAAACGTCGTGACGTCCACCGCACCAAAAACCTTTCCAAAAAATTCTTGTCCAAAAATACACTGATGAACCTCTCCCTTTGGAAGAGACCCAGCTCTGTTATAAGGGTGATTAGGATCTAAGATGAAAAGCCAACCTTTTATTATATTACACAACATCTAGTTGACTAATCATGTTTAATACGCTAATTTTCGTCGCTAATCGTTGACGGGGGGTAACGTCTAGGCATCAATCTGACTGCCAAGCGTAGCAATCACGGGAACCAAATTAAGTCTTATCAATTTGGAATAGATTTTAAATCCGTCTGTAATGAGTTTGTAAATTGTCATATTTTTTTTTAATTTGGGATAGGGGCAAACGAACAAGAGGCTCACCTGATGGTAAGTGATTACTGATGAACACCAGAGAAGCTGAAGCTGGTGCGTTTTCGGCTAATATTTTCTATATAATATTTATTTTAGATCCAGATAATATTTGGGAAACTTCACTATGCGGTAACATAATTACTAAGCCCTGAGGATCAGTGAGCTCAAGTATATAAAAACTTCCATATGTATAATTGCGACAACGGCAATTGAGTAAACGCGACAAATTAGTAATTCACCGTTCAGATTAGGCGCGCCCGTGAGAATTCCTAGTGACGACCTCTAACGGTTATTGCTAACATTAATATTACTAGATTTGACACGAACGCGTCGGCTGCCGTCGTACGGTTATCGTTTCATATTATAGATTGTTTGTGTCTGGGTGGTATCAGTGTCAAGCTAAAGGTAAGCTAACATTTTAGTGATTTGAATGTCATTACAACTAAAGTTTAAGCATCTCGACTTTTAAATACAAGCCTACATTTTGGAGGTACACGAAGACACTATCCTGTCATATAAGAGTAGATACAGACCCACAAAATAATTACAGTTTTGGTGTATTATAAAAGATGTGTCGAGACAATATCCAAAACATTCTTAGATTGAATTAATCACTTAAAAGAAAAGGCTGAGAAAGTAATTTAGATTTTAGACGTAATTAACATGTAATTTAATTCAAACAGGTTGATATTTTATATCTATCAACCAGTTTTATATCTAATCTTCATGCACCTTACTGGCTGTTAAATATTTTTTTTTGAGAAAGAAGCAAGTGGCTCTTCTATGTGCTAAGTGATTACGACCTGCAGCTCAACACCAGTGGAGCTGCAGGTGCGTTGTCGGCTATTAAAGGAAGGGAGAGTTACTGTAAGGAAGGACGGAGGGAGATAGGGAAGGGAGGGGGAGAGGAGGGGAGTGGGGTAATCGGAGTTACCTCACTCACCGAACGAAATGCAGAAGCACAAGATTTATTCCACACCGGTATTATGAGAAGCCGTGGTACTGCCCTGGTCGAGGAAGGGAGTCTCTTGTTAACCTTCCAATAATATCGTAGCCTTGCTCTGCAGGTTAGTAATGGAGAGCATGGTATTTATGAATCTGAGTGTCCAATATACTAACCATCATAGAAATCATCGTGACAATTATAAGCTTTAGTTGAAGTCTTCATAAAAGAATTATTTCCAGCAATGAACTCAGAAAGCTAAGATTAGTTACATAAGACGTTTTACACGTGTTTGGCTATGAAACGCTAACTCTTCTGACTTAGTCATCAATATGGGACAAACTCTCCCACGGTTATTACAGCGAGTGCTTTATCTCGGTGCTAATTGTGCAGTTTCTGGTTTTTGCTCAATTTGTGACGTGACGATCACAAGGAAATCGATTTGCCTAATGCGTTCGAAATTATTGTACAATTGGCTCGGACAAAAAGTGCAATTACGTCCACGCAGGAAATCGCACAATATGTTGGTGCCAAATTATATGACTGGACTTATTGATAATGCACGACTGCTTGCTCGACGACAATATAACGTAATAATTATTTAATTTTATTCATTTACAATCGTATAAATGATTTATTAATTTAGAAGTCAAGACAGACGTAATTTTATAATATTGTACAGTAAAAAGTCTCATTTCGTAAGTATCGTAAAATTGATACAAATAAAAAAAAGTTTCCTAACGTTAGAACCTTTTAGATTTACGTAAATAAGTTTTAACCTTTTATCAGAGCGTACCGCAAATCGTGACACATCCCCTTTATGTTGTTTCAAAGCATACTTGATCCGCTCTGTTAAATAAATTGTACGGTTATCGTTAGTGGCGTTTAGAGGGAAAAAGCGAACAAATCTATGGGAAAAGCCACCAAAGCAAATATTTGAAAAGTTTGCCCGAGCCACCGAGCACCTGCGGTTACCCTTACATTGTCCACTTTGCTGTAATTTTATAGAGTTGTTACAACCCATTCGCAAAAGCGTATTTTACGATCGATTTAAAAACATATGATTTTGCAATAATAAAAAAATACATACAATGGCAACGGTGCCTTTGTAGTCAGCACTGTTGCCTGTTGAGCTATGGTTCCTGTGTTCGAACACCGAAGTCATTATTATCGCATGCATTTCATCAAATTACATAATTCACTCTTAATCAAACTGAAGCTGCGCAATGACAATACTGATAATCCCCTCGACATGGGACTGGATATGAGGAGCAACCATATGTTTATATTGTAATGAGTATGCTATATGTATATTAGTGGTATAAACGGGACAGGGGTGTGGTATAGATGCACCAGTTGCACAAGTATAAGAACGGACAGACGCATCGCGGGGTAACAAACGGGTACGGGATATATCTTTGTATATTTTCATTAAGACAAAAATGTTTTAATGGTATAAATTAATTGTTACAGAATAGATTGAATATTTTTTTATACTAAATACATCAGCTCTGTATCATATACATTACTAAAGTTTTCCACATACTCTTTCTACCCTTATTTTATTTCGCGACTCAATACATTCTCTATTTTCGTCCTTCGCCTCGAGTGTTTGCTCTTTTCCCTTTGTGAGTGTCCAGAGGGTCGGCGAGAAGAATACTGAGCGAGCCCTTTAGCTTACGGGGACTTAAGTGTCGACTGACCATTTCTTTTGCTATTTTATTAGATGTCGTACGTGAGTCGTAATTGTATTGCTAGTGACTGATATATTAGACACGTAAAGGGGTCTAAAGGGAATAATAGTATTTTGGTTGTTTCGGGAATATAGTTTGTTAAAAGCTGTATCATTGTTTTTATACGGAGTATATACCAAAAATAACAGCTAATTAACAGTATAATATAATCTTACGATCGTATGGCGTAGTGGTTAGCGTACGTGATTGCTAAAACTGTTCTGGGTTCGAATCCCAGTCAAAGCAAAACACAATTTATGGGTTTTCTGGTCTAGTTGTGATGGGTATGTCCCGATGATGCAGCATCTGACTCATCCTTTGATTTTATCACATAAGCGTTACATCGGATATGGGTAAGTAAAAACGAGTAACATGATAAGATCAATTTTATGTCAATTTTAGGAACCAATTCCGGAATTATTATTTGTAGTACATGGGAATCGAACCCGCAACCCTCAGTACCGCAGCCAAAAGTTTAGCCACTTTGCTACCGAGCCGTAGAATGTAAGTATTATTTGTGATTTTTTTATTATTAATTTCTCATTACTATTACCTACATTATTTATATATAAATTATTTAAAGTAAATTACTTTATTGTTATTAATTCTCTGAGTATTAATAAAAGGTTCTTCTCCATCACCTAGTCTGCAGTCTACACTTCTATACAAAAGCCTATTTTTATGGAGAAGATTATCCATAATAGCCTAAGAGATTTCAGTCGACTTTCTGCGACACGGTGATATTTGCACATCACGACCTACCATACTGTAAAAAATCGAAACAGTTAAAATTTTCTTTGCATTCACAATAGTCATCAATATTATTACTACAGACTGTTATAAGTCCACTGCTGAACACAAGCCACAAAACACGATCTTGGTGCACCTGCATCTATCGACTTCCAGCAATACTGCCTCGCAACATTAATAGTACAGATAGTAACATCTAAGGTACTTAGTGTCCGTTTTATTATTATTATTTCGCTGGCTATCAATTAACTGTACAAAGTGATCATTCTTGGAGACTATTTTGACCTGCCCGAGGCGTTCCTTGTAAGTTACTTACGGCCGAGAGCATAGATTAATTCATATAAACCAGAAAGTGCGTTATGTAATCAGTGACTTGATATTTTGACCTTTTGTTTGCATTTAATTTCAAACATATTGAGTCGAAAGGTCAAGAAATGAGACGGTGTATGTACCTAAGTTTGAATTTAATTAAATCAGTTTTTTACGGTAAATGATGAAACCAAAAACTAAACTAAAATTTCATTAAAGAGGCGAAGGAGAGTGGTTAGTCGATCTCCCTGTGGATCAGAAGACCTGTATTCGATTCTCCATGTCGAGAGTTCGTACCAAGGAGTTTTTCGAATTAGTTTTACTTATGAACGATTTGTATCGTTGGCCTAATCGCGACGGCGACTGGCTCGTCACCTGTTGCGTTGTTTCAGTTAAGGTCTAGTATAGTGATTTTACTTTGTGGTAGGCTCCTTCTCTACCTTAGAGTCCTCTAAGTAGTTACCACCCTCTTAAACATTTCTGCCGCCAAACAGTTCTTGTGTTCCGGTTTGAAAGGTACAGAGAGCCAGTACAATCGGGGCTGTGAGGCATTCTATCTTACTCTTCAGGGGTGACAACGTATCTGTAACCTTCTTCGATTGAAGTTTTTTGTAGGTGTTCATGGCCTGCAAAAGTCACTTACTATCAAGTAGACTGTTAGCTCGTTTTTCACCCCAATCCAATAAAAACACATTGGGTTGAAACTACTAAAATAAATGGTCTAGACCGCTGACCACTCTAAAATATTCGGTCGTGATAGCTGATTCAAATTGATTTTATTTAAATAGACTAGTTTACCACCTGCTCGGCGGTGAAGGAAATAAATAGTATTTATAAATATATATTATTGCATGTCCTCGAATATGAAGTCCGCCATCTGGAGCAGCGTGGCGGGCCCTTCCCGGCTCCAAAACCCTCTCTGATATTTGAGAAGGAGGCCTTTGTCCAGTAGTGGGCACTTACAGACTGCTGTGACTGCTAATAGAGAACTTTTGACTATTTCAATGCTGTTAACTTTCAGTAGGTGTTATTGTAGTCCCAGATACTTTACTTTTGAAACTGATGCTGTTCTGCGTATTTTTGACCTGTAATTTTTTGAAATGCTTACCCTAAAACTGTTCTTTACTTTGTTGGGGCAGAACAGTCACGATATACTAAAGATGGGTCTATTAAGAGTACCTACCCATAGCCGACGAACATGAACGCTTAGATGTATGGATGCGAAAGAGGCGTTAGGATCATGTCAAATAGAAGTTCGTAGTCTCTGCCTACTCCTCTTGAATACAGGAGGAAGTTTTTATAGATAATTATTATGAAAATAACAAATAGTATTTCATATGTCCGACCTGTCGGTTTCATCATTATTACTCTTTGACACACCTACGCGTCGTTTATCGTTCAGACCTAGGGGCTTTAGGATTACAACCCGTGTCTAATGTTGAAGACAATGCCAGCATTCGTATATTGTTAAATACTATAATGCGGTGTACTTCAGCTAAATAATGTGCCACGGTTAACAGGCAAGCATTATCGTTTATAAATTTTGAATAAAGCTTGCTTGTGGAGATATTGTTGACCGTAATGACAAGTCTTGGATTTATATCTCTGACCGATTTCTCACATGCTGAAATAAATATAAGGAATATTTAGCTACCCATGCTTTGAAACATTTGATGTAATATATTTCCAATTTCCGATGTAATATAACGATAGAAATTTCTACTTCATCCGCTTGGAAAAAGTGAACCGCTGGTCATAGACCTCTTCCAATGGGAGTGTTTGATGGTTATAATGAAAACAAAAGTATTTATTCATAATTTTAATAAGCAATTTCTCACGCACAGAGTAATTACCTATGATTGTATTCACTCACTCACGATGTAGTTAGCCATAATAAAATGAATCGTTCGCCATTTCAAGTGTTGCTGAATAAATTCATTAGAGATCGTGAAGACTGTAATGGCGGAACTAGCGCTTGACATTTTGCACAATGACCTAATTCGCAATCCACAATTGTATAGTAAAGTTACAAAGGCAGTTCATAGGTATAATTGTAAATACTAGGTAAAGGTGCTGTTCAAGCAATTTAATTTCACAGTTCGCGGACAAAGTAACGCCCTTATCCCGTTATCGGCATTTCTAACATTTCTCTTTACTTATTTCTTAAGGATTCTTGAAATAGTCCACTGTTGGAAAAAAGCCTCTTATGTTGGGTCCTTTGACGCAATCGCTACATTTGGTAGACGGATTAATGATTGCAGTACTTATGTTAGTTAGTGTGCAGGTACTTACGGTGCTGTCCATTACCGTTGTAGTCTTTGCGTCTTACATAATTAAGTTAGTATTTCCTCATTGTCTCGAATGTCTTAAGATTTTTTATTCATCTCCCTCAGACAAACATGTCGGGAGATAATCTAATAATTTTAAATGCGGGTAATATTGGTGGTAATATTATTATTTTAAATGCTCTCATTAGTAACTGAAAAAGCTGAAAAGGCTGAAAAGAAAGTAAGAGTTTCAATAATAATAATTCAAATTACTACAATATTTCGAGTATATTAATATGTCCATATTATACATTAAGTCCAGCAATATACACTAAAGCACCGTAACGGAGACTTCTCGGCTTTGTTACTTTCTAAAAATGACAGAAAGCCGGTGTCGAGCATTCGAATATTCATATACACAATAATCTTGTATTCATTAGTCTAGTACTGATATGATGATGCCTTATAGGTGAACCTGTTATTCTCTTACAACAATAATGCTCGTACTTAGGTTATATTTTAATTTAACTACGTCATTAATTTAATCCAAAACAATAATTTCCTTTAAAGCGCGTGGCATCATGAAATTATTAGGTTACGTTGCATCCGCGTATGGAGCTCCCGCTTGAGGCTCTTACTCTTAGGGTGTATACAAATGCAGCGTTTATTTTCTTTAGACGGCAATGATATAAAAAGTAATCGATATAGTTTTATTCTGCTGTCGTTTGGAAGTTGCTACATTCATTATCATCAACGTCAACAGCCAACTCCGTAGACGGCGCAACTTGGTGGTGATGGAGAATTGTGCATCGCAGCATCATTTGTGCGAGGATAACGGCACTGCGCTCACCAACCCTGAGTGGGATGATGTTGTGATTAAGATACTTAGCGTGGTGAGTG
Source organism: Bhutanitis thaidina (assembly GCA_029286595.1). Taxonomy (NCBI): domain Eukaryota; kingdom Metazoa; phylum Arthropoda; class Insecta; order Lepidoptera; family Papilionidae; genus Bhutanitis; species Bhutanitis thaidina. The sequence goes on from JAGSMS010000019.1 coordinate 366,112, forward strand.
TGAGAAAATCTTCAAAAAATAAAGTAAGGTAAATTCATCGTTACCTTGTGTCTTTAGTCTTCCTCGTGGTTCGTTCTTCAAGTCGAAATTTACTCTACGAAAGCGAATATCCTCTCCAAACGCAGCATTGATATTCGTATTGGAAAATTACTTAAATTTTTGAAGATTCCATGTTTAACTCAAATACTGAAGATAAATATAATTGAACGTTAAACAATAGAATGTCATAAAACTTTTGAATTTAAATTACAATTTTTTTGTGCAAACATTATTTATCGTAAATCTTGGACCAAGCAGGTTTAATTTTAATTCAAACTGGCCACACCATTAAACCGGCAACTTCATACTTTACCTCCCTATTATGAAGAAGAATGTCTGTGATTTTTTTATTCAAATCTTCAGTTTTATCTTAAGCTGGGTGAAATTTATTTAGCGGAATTTCATGAATTCTTTTCCTACAGAGAGCGAATTAATCTTATATTGATTTTATTTAGAGATAACGCTACATTAGTTTTAGCCTATTACATCAAACTTCTAAAGCAAGACAAGACATATAAGCTCGTCGCTATGTAGGCGTATGCTTCAGGCAATTACCTAGGATTCAAGTCTTCTTGCTAACGCTAAAATGTGAAGTTAAACTAGCCCAGAGCCGAAGTGGTAATTATGCTAGGCTGTCAGAAGAGCCTTATTAAAACTAGAACATTCAGGAAATGATCGTACTTTGGCAGTCCTAAATGGAATATATAGTGAAGTATTTGCAATACTACATGGAGGGAATATTATGTGTTCATTTCTAGAAGTGGTCTTTTGGGTGTCATAAAAAATTAGACATGTCACAAGAGTCACAGTTAAAATTATGTTTAGACCAGCTAAACATAATCTTAACTGAAATATACTAGCTCCAGACGCGGCTTCACTAACGCTGAAAGTAGTTCCGCGGCTTTCCTATTTTGTCTTTGGACAGGCTTCAAGGTATCTCTATACCAAATTTCATTATAATCGGCTTAGCCGATAATGCATGATTGGAAGACAAAAAGTTACTCGCCGACTGGAAAAACTTTTTCAATAGCGGCTCAGCTATTACATCAGCCCAAGTTGTATAATGTAGGACTCCAAAGTCCTGTATTAAATTAAATCTAAAACCAAGCATACCACTGCACGACTTCAAGAAAATGCGAGCGCCTTCTGCGTAGATCGGAAAAAAATTTATAATTAAAATTTTAGAGTTAACTATGACATCAGGACCTCCAACACCTCTGTCCCCCCGTGAACCAGATGCTGTAAAATACTCGTAATGTCGGGAATATAAAAACTAAAATGAAACTAGATAAAATCCGTAAATAGTAGATGTTTCATTTCAAATCATTATATTTAATAGATACAATAAGTAGATGTCTGCTACTACGTACGTATGTACTACTTCTCCATCTCTACATTCAGAGTAAATTTATTTATTTTCAACGCTTCTCAAGCATTTACATATAAATATAAAACTTTCTATTTGGCATCTCTAAAATTTGTCAAAGATTATAGCATTATCTTATTTGGCATGACAGGACGTTGCCAAACTAGTTTCCTCGTCCCACTTTTCGTCTCTCCGATCTCCCGGACAACATAACGAGTGGTGATCCTCATCGCCGAATTCGTTCCTGTAAATTTTCAAGGCCTTTTCCTTACTAGCCTCTCATGACACCCAAGGACTGCAATGGGGCGGCAGATTCTTACGCCGCATACTTAACATAGTTATAAATTATTCAGATGCTTATGTTACATAACTGACATTTAATGCTACTCAAAAGACCTTGAAATCGTTTAAAGTCAATAATTTGAGTGGTTAGGAATATCTAAGAAATATTATACCGATTATTAATGCGTTTAAGAGTGGTAGGCGTGTTTATATTGTTGTTTAAAACCCTTTAAGCTATTAACTGGTTGTATCGCGTTCAAATCGTCACGAACACTTGCGAAACTGACTATTGCCGCAGTATGGGCTTAATGCGGCAATCCGTCGGCTATGAGGCTCATTCATTGTGAGGATCAAACGATATCTTTGTCTTTGTCTGTGAATAATAATTTTATAAGCAGCTGATTTGAATAATTTAAATTAAATTTTGTATGTAATATTTTGCTATAATGATTCTAGCCAAGAGCCATTGTGTTCATTGTCTGGGGTCAAGCGTAAGTCACTTGTGTGAGGAATGTAATTTAAGTATTCTATTTGACGTCTTAGTAATATTTCGGGTGATTTTATAAATAATTCAAAACATTACATTACAGCAGAGCAGAACAAGAGCGGTAGCATAGTGTCAGCCACGCTCACTTTAGTTTTATAGAGCGCGAGTGACCAGGGTTCGTCCCCAGTTCCGGCACAACTAAAATTGTTAATAACAATTTTAAGTGCTGCATTTACCACATGATGGGCGGTGAAGGAAAACAACGTTGACAATTGACAACTTGACTAGTTGTTAATGACATTTTAAAACTGTACTGTCAATGGCACAAAAGTCCCTAACTCCGTCACTTCAGAAAATATCGAATAACTATACAGCTATATATATATATACAAAACAGAAAGGGTCGTTCTGTCTATCACAAGCGTCTTGTAATTACCTTTCTCCGACGCACGCGGTGAATTCCCGATGTCACGCCATATGTCCCTGAAGTGACCACGGACTTGGGATTTCGATAATTAAAAAAAATATTTATATGTATTTAGGTACTCCCCTTTTGACTAAAGCATATTTTGTATGAAGCATATAAGTTGTTAGTTACAAAAACATTTTCATAGTATGGATTCCGATAACTAGAACTTTATGTAGAACACTGGCAGCTTTTATAATATGACCGCGGTTTCCTTCAATTTTAATCAACAAATACTTCCAGTCCTGTACAAACGTTCCAGATAATACAGTAACAACACGTAATATTTCACGTAAAACGTTGCACGTAAACATCCTAACAAACCTAACAAATAGGCGCACCATATCACCTGAGACTAAGGAAAAAATTACGTGACACAAACCATGTTTAGGTCACGTAGTCACAACAAATTCGGTGCTGATTTATGTGGTAGTATGTCATCTCAAAATCCGGCCCTGGTGAGTCCTCTACACCCTATCACTTAATGTCTAAAGGACATGCGTCTTGTGTTTCTTTGTGGTGAACACATAGTAGGTTCCATAAGCGGATTTACTTGGAAAATTGCTTGATTATTAATTAATAATTTTAAATAATTGTCATTGTTGTATTGTATGTATATGTATGGCATTGAAGAGTATAAGATATACATCACAACATTAACAATAAACTTGTAGTCTGTTATATCCCACCACTAGGCAAAGGTCTCTTCTAACTTTAGAATGAGTGCTCGTAAGTCATGTTATTTCCTATACATGCAGGTTTCTACAAGACCTTAACAGCCTGTAAATAGTCCACTGCAGGACATAGACATAGGGACAAAGAGGATTTGCCATAATCGCCACGCTGAGTCAGTGGTTTGGCGATTGCAGTATCAGAAACCTCATCTGCTGGCCATCATCGATCTGACCCGATAGTTGGCACTTTGAATTGGCATATTTGAAACATAAAATAATAACAAATTCATAGCGTACAGCGGAATATTATTCCGCTGTAAGCTACAGAATCTAACATTGTGTAGCTTACAGCGGAATAATATTCCGCTGTAAGCTACACTATGTAACTGACCTCATCGCAAGCGAGGAAACGTGTTTTTCTACCTGACTCGATTTACTTCGATGTGACAGTAAATGTCCCAGTTTTTCGTGCTATTTTCCGGAAGACAGCGTAATGTGTTATAAAAGCGGCCTGCAGACTACGATTTCATATTTATCTTCACTAGCTTATTTAATTCCACCGCAGAGAGCCCGCTCAGAAAGCCGACAAACATTTCTTAAAGAGTTTGAAGTGCGCAGTGTCGGTATACTCATACTAATGTTACTGCTTTCCATCACAAGTTTTGGGGATTTGGGCTCTGTAGACTCTGATGGATTTTCCTACATCATCCGGTCGCCAGATCCTCGTTTGTTAGCTAGTAGGGTGCCCCAAGGTTCAGGTGAGTTGTGCACCCTAAATTACTTAATAGAGATCACAAATTTGTCCCTTTTGCCGCTACTCGAATGGGCCGGCTCGACCGTGTTAGTACCACCACCTCGCAGAATATCGGCGTGAAGTAGAGGCATCTTCGTTCGGTGAGTGAGGCAATCGGAGGCCCACTTCTAATAGTCAAATTGTATATCTAACATATATTGTGTATATCTGGCATATATGATATATATCTGGCAAAAGTCTTTCGATGGTAGTAAACAATCTCAAATATTAGCAATTATTGTAACCCTTTTACTAGTTTCACAATATTTTTTTTTGTATTTAAATAAACTTCAATGAATATACCCTGAAGGTATCGGACGGTTCTTTATATAAATAAATAAAATACATTGTGAAAGTTGTAAAAGAGTTTTCAATAACTGCCAGTATGACGAAGTTTCACTAAGTGAGAACAACCGCAATTATAAATTATACGTTATAATTTCAATAATGTTAATCCCAGGCGACAGGACATCACTTCATCGATACAACGGATGTGATGGGGGGTGACATATTTACTTACTCCATCACAACACTAAGTTATGTTGATTGTACATTTAAATAAATATCTATGGAGTTTTCATCATATACATTAACAGATTTATTTTGGTTACAGAAATTTTTAGCAATTAACCTTCAAAAGAAGAAAAGATAACCATTCTTTTCCTCAAATACCGGATACTTGACCTAAAGAACAGTTTTAACCCTTAACGTCTCATAATGATAGAATCTATTGCTGCAACACATCATGAGTAAAAAAAAATATTTACAAAGTGAGAATCTTTAAAGCCATTTTGCTTTTATATGTTTTCTATGTCACAAGGACAGAGTAACCAATATTTGGGGATACCATACTCTGTCGTGGAAATGTATTATAGATCTAAGAAAAAAACGTTTTAACAAAATAATCTTGGTTTAAAAACCTACACGTATATAACTAAATAAATATTATTCAGAAGGCCCAAAATAATCTTATTTATAATGTTAAGGCTGTTATTGAATTCTGAACTAAATTCAACCACAAATGTAGCCGCCCGTTATTCCTTTATATTTAAAGACGTTTAATCTAAGTCTCAGAAGAGCCACTTGAAACACAAGAGGGGAGCTGCTGACTGTGATGTGACAGGAATGCATGCCAGGCGTGCCGGAAGCGTCCCGATATCTCGAAGACCACGCGCCAGAAGCTTCGGGAATATCACATCGGATGTTTGAAATTGATGAAAGATCGATTTCTCTTCACACGATTTATGTAAAATATATTAAATGTCATTCAATAATTAGTTTTCCGCTAGTCTATAGATAAACTAAATGTTATTTACCTAAAGAATAAGGTTTTCTGGATAAACGTGGTCATTGGGATAAATCTTACGTACTAAGAAAAATTTTCATCTGACCCCGGAGACCCATTTCATCCCGTGGGGTAGGCGACTAAAGGAAAACCAATGGCAGCCGACAGGCGGCGAGAAAACAATCCCGAAAAATACCGCAGAGCGACTCTGGGCAGCAGCGTGTAAGGTACGAGGTGTCTGGAACTGCGATAGCCGATCGGCTTGACGAGCGTGGCGATTATTAAATAACTCCTGCAGTGGACTATATACAAGGTAAAGTAAGGTCCCAAAGTGAACTGTAATCACTATGAAAATTATTATTTTTCTTATTCCACGAAATATTTATCTTACATAATCATATAATATCTATTATCAATAAAAGCGACGTGGAACAAAATCATATTATAATTTTCAAAACATTACGTCTTTGATTAAAAAGTTATTAAAATAAACATAAATGGTGTAGGATTTCATGGCTACTATGAATAAATATTAAGTTAATATTTCTTTAACGTTTTTACCATAATATTTTGTATGTTTCACGTTCGTTTCACTCTAAGAACTTACTAAGTCCCGAAAAATAATAAACAATAAATATACGTCCAGGAATGAACTTCGAGGAACAACAATATAAAGTAAACGTTATTTTGACCTTTAGTGTGTTTTGTCTTTTATTGATTGGGCTTTTCCAGTTAAGTGTGTTATCGAAGAAGGGACGAAAACTTTTGGAAAAGTTAGGGTGAAAAGGGAGAATTAGAGGCGCTTCATTGGATCGCAATTAAAAGAGGGAAGAAGGACGGAGTGATACGGAGTTTGCAACTGTTGTGAGCTTAGCAATGAATGTGGATTAATTTGTTGACTTTTCTGTGTTGCTGATGTATCAAAATTTAATTATGTCGGCAACCAACACTTTCATATTTTTGGTATGTATTATAATTTAAAATTTGAAAGTATATTGCACAGGGGTTTTACAAAACATGTCATTTATAAGCATCGGTTGTTGAAAAATAACTTAAAAAAGAAGACTAAGCAAGTATTGGGAATAGATAAGCGAAATTAACTTGTATTTTCCAATAATTTGCAAAAAAATTCATGAAAAATTATAAAATAAAAGTCATAATTGAAAGTAAAATAGGCTCTCACAACAATAGGGTTGGACTCAATGCAGTGAACAGAGGTCTAGACTTTTAATATTTTCAACCCATTATTCACCAGAATTTATTTGGGACAACGTGATAGGCAGTGAGCCTGTCGTCGTCTTAGTATCAAAACTAAAGATACAAATTGTACATAAGTTTCGAAAAACTCAATGGGACAAGCCCTCAACATCTCTCTCCAAAAACTTCTATAGAACTGAGTCTCCTGATTCGGAGGTACATCCCCTAACCGCTTGGCTATCGTGGCTTAATTATTATAAAAAACATTTATCCATCCATAGCGTTTTCTATGCTAACATGCTCACCGTCTGAGATCTTGATCTGATTGGTTTAATTTCAACAAAAATAACTAGCTTAATATATCTATGGGTATGATGAAAAAACTTATATTCTCTTCATAGTAACTACGCATCATCCTAATAACAAGTAACGTCCTAATAACGAATTCAAACAACACAATCTAGTCAAGCAAGCATAATGATAGGAATCTGTTGGCAATAAATCGTTAATGGTCTATCGCTTGTCCACCGCACTCGTGGGTGATTCAGACGTACTACATGCACTTATTACGAACATCGATATTGAAACGATTCCCAACTTTTCGTTCTATTTTTTTTTAGCTTATAATTTCTAAGTATATACCGGATCTCTTTCGCTTCTTTCGATCTTATCATAACTATATGGAAGTAATCAGTAAAATTACAACGGTTTTGTTTACAAATTTTTAACTATTAAATTACAAATAGTTTTTTTGTATTGAAAAGAATTAATTTCTCACCATATATCAGAAACACAGGTAAAATATGTATCATTTTAAAATCGAGTCTCTAAATAGCGACTGATAGCGTAGGCCGTCGCCTCAAGGTGCAAGCGCAGATATGCGATTGTGGACTTTCTCCATATGTTGGCAGCTATAGGCGTATTTATGCTTAGAAACATTAATTTAAAGCTCGTTCTTAGGGTTACAAAGGTTAGGTTTAGATAAAGTTGTTACTAAACGTTGAAATCAATTATGTACACATAGCGGGATTGTAGTAGTTAAGTAAACAAGCAACCTGTAAATGTCCCATTGCTGACCAAAATTTACCTCAATACGAAACGGTGGTATTTAAAATATGACGTTAGGCAGGTAAAATTTTTGTTTCTTATGTCTACGAATGAATTATTTGATTTGATTTATTTGATTAGAATCTTAATGCACTGATATAATAGATAGTAATGATAAACCAATCAAAGAATGTACGCCAAAATTCCTTGAAAGTAAGATTACAAGTAAGTAAAAAGTATGTATAGCACGAAACGATTTTGTGATAGAATGAAAATATGTTATATCATTACGCTATTATGCAATTTAACTTTGCATTAAAATGCTATTTAAAAATATAAGTTTGACAAAATTCAACCAATTTATTCGCAGCTTACATTAAATCCCGAGATAACTCCCAACCAGCATCGAAGTGGAAACCACCCAGTGACAGTCGCGCCGCCGGCAGCCGGCCACAATGGCGATTGTTCTCTTGGAACCGATCATGCGATATCGTACGACTCCTCCTCGCTACATTCGCTCCTTATTATTTATTGTGTATGGCTCTTGTAACAATTACGTATTATACGCTATGGAAACATAAATCCAATGTAAGTGCTGGAATTTCAGGGTGTATCCCTGTGGCGAGCGAACGAACATTCGTTTGCTTTGATATCGGAAGAACATTGCAGATTGTTTTAGTTTATGTTGTTAAACTGTCATCACCTGTTAATCACGATACTCGAATTAACTATTTTATCGAATAAACAATAAATGTAAAAATGTGATTCTTATGCTTTAATAAATAATTTTGATTAATTAGTAGCAGTATTTTTGTGTATTGTATAACATTCACCATGTTTTTATATTTACGGGGATTGTTATTGAACTTCCTACAATATTGTTTCTACATTATACTTTTTATCCCTGGAAGATATAACGTACGATTAAAAGAAAGGGGTGACAGATGAAATGACTAACTACTATTGATATTGATTCAGTATTAAGTTTGCACGCCTATAGTTGGCAGAATGTTTCGGAACTTATTTGTAATGTATTGTTATGATAAGCTTGTAATGCCTATATTCCATGCTAATAATCAAATAAATAAATAGATTCTTGCGCTGCTATTCAGTAAAATTGTTATATAAATAAAATAAAATCAACTTTAGATAGCACTTTTACTATACGTACGCTCCAAATGCCGCGACTATATTGATATAGATATTCTTATAAAATTTATATACTAGATTTATGGTAATATAATGATGTGGTAGTTATAAGGAACCCTCTCGACGCATGTCCTAATCACGTTTGGCTATTTTTTTCTAATTTCAAATCTATACTTTACCAGATAGGCTGTTAAATAAGAGAACGAATCCTTTCTACGCGCACTTGGCTGCTCAACAGTCCCCAGCGTTTTGTTCAGCACGAGCAAGACACATGCAAAATGGTGCTTTTAAAAACATTCGAGACAAGATGCCTTCACAATAGACCCATGTAATTCTTCATTATAATCCTTATAATATTTAAAATCATGACATCAGAGGCTTATTCAATGGTAATGTCATAACGATCGACGTTTGACATTGAATCGAAAAGTTATCGACGAAAAAAATTATAATTCGATAAAAAAACATCACGACGTACATAGTCATTTATACCTAGTTCTATGATTACGAATGATTACTACTCTTTTATAATAGGACCGAACATCCAGTTGAATATGAACTATTCCTCCTCCCGCGGCATTAACCAGTACAGGCGCTAAAGGGGGACCTTGCGGAACAACGGAGTCTTAATAGTAGCTTTGAAAAGGTTACGGTCAAAATAGCTCGGACAAGCAATGACGCTGGTACAAAAGACTACCTTGTGTGTCAGAGGCGTCACGAAAAAAACAAATTTCATATTATTGTGTGCAATTAGAGGCACGTATTAAATAAATTAAATGTTACATCGTTTTAGGTAGCAATTTAAATTGTACGGCGATATGTCAATGTAGAAATTAAGAAGTAGCGTTCTAACACCTGTTTAGGCAATAAAATCTAAAATTATGTAACTGTGTATAAAATACAGTGAGTGTTCAAATAATTTACTTAACCATGGTGGAACTTTTGAGTCCAAACGTACGGGCAATCTCTAATTAAACCATAAGGGACAGAACTTACGCTGCTCCCATGTAAATCGTTTCAATTATTCGTTACTGGTACGCAATGAGAGTGGAACACTTTACTCGCGTCGCTCTTCCCCGATAAGTGAAACATGTAACTCTTCAAGACAAGAATAATAAGTAATTTCTAAACTACCGCTATTATCACCATGGACTTCTTATTTACCTATAAGTATAATAAACGTGCATTCAGTCCACTATATCAAAAATGGCCATAGACACCTGAATGATTGATTGATGATAATTTAGATTTTGAATCAAGATACGTTGTCGCCCCTAGGAACTAAGATGGAATGCCACGTTATAAATAAATGGCTCTAATCCCTATCCATATGAAACATAACAGCATTATACATTATACTATTCACGCTGGTACTTTGCGAAAGTTTGACCCTTCCCTGGTGGAGCCGACCCCTTCGTGCTATACATTATTGTGATAATACAGCTGCAACCAGGCCCTTCCACATATTAAACTCTTATCACCACCCAACACCTTGGTCATATTTTGACCTATTATATAGAGTATTCAATAAATATTAGTCAAAATATTTTCTTTTATTAAACATATTACTAGTCTAATGTATTAGTGAACACAGGCATTCTGTCGTTAATTATGTAGACACAGATTATTTTTGAAAAGTATTAATACTATTCGTTTTTGTATACATGTTCAGATAAAGATAATAATTGCTTCAAAAGCAAGGTTCGAATACTAGGAAAAGACGTTACCCTATATATCGATTGAGAGAAATTGACATAAGATCTTCTCGATCAAAGGCGGCATCCGAGAATATTTCAATAAAACAGATTGACTAATAATGAACACGACTCAGTAATCGGACCGATCTGTCGTGAGAACTCTAGGCTGTTAACAACGATTTTTACAACTCTTGAACCGAGGCCACGAGATACGCGAGTTTCGGATGTAACGTGAATGGAAAATGAAATGTAATTACTAGAATAATTATTTGTTAATTTAAGCTTACAATATTAGCAAGTAGTATAGGGATTTATTATACGAGTATTAGACTAGTTTTCCATGCATGATATGCCAGCTTTTAAGCATGTCCTGCAATGAACCTGTACAGGCTGATGTAAAATAAAAAGATATAAGTGATTCGAATATTAAAGATTGTAGAAAATTTAAGTAATTCCAAAAGTGCACGCCGCAATCGCTCATGTTAACAGTTTATTTATAAGATTACAAAAGTTTGAACTACTATTAAATATTGTAGAAATTGTAATAGCTTTAAACATAGAAAAAAAGGAAAAATCCGACTTAAAAACTTTGCCTACACTATGATAACAAAGTTATAATAATAATGTTTTTGTTTGATTAGCAAAAGAGGAATTTATTAGAACAATAATTACAATTCTTCTTATTTAAATATTAACAATACCTAATTAGAACTTTTTTTATAATCGGTATTTGCCAAGACAAGGAAAAAAATAGAAAAATCGTTAAAGCATGCAATAAGTGGATCGAAAAATTCTAATTGTTATTACCAAGTTTTCTATTCATTTTAAGTCATTCTTAAAAGTTAAAGTAATCAAATTAAACAGAAGATCAATATACAGAATCCAGATTGACTCAAGCGCTATCCGTCAAGCGAGTCACAATCGTAAAGTAGCTAAGTAATTGCCACTTGCAGAAAACCAAGCAGAACTAGTTCTTATTATGGAAAGTCTCGAAAATTTTCAACCATTCCAAGAGTTTGTTGTGGATTAGCAATTTATTCGATATATCGATATCTCTAACATCGTAATTATCTAATAATGTACTCTACAGATATATTACACTCTTTTGAGAACGCTATTGAAATTTCAGAACTAGTTCAAATTGCTGGTTAATTTGAATTGTCGTGAGAAGTTACTACATGTTCCTCGAAACAATTTTGTACATTTAAATGAAAGTATCGCTCAAGCATATTCAAGATTTGATTTACAATCTTGGTACAGACTAATAAACGTTTAGTATAATAGTATTCAACTCAAAAAAAGGAATTTAAATTATTATAGTATTCAGCAAAGGAATGTCCACATCCCATTAGAGGTTTTTTGAAGTGCTACAAAAATCAGTGGAGATGATTTAATCTGACCAAAAATTAGTCTTTGGTTTTCCGATTACAAAGCCCAAACCTCCGCTTCGCGTTTGAAGCATATAAATATCTTTTAGATATTTTAAATGTTTAGCGCATATACCTTGCACATGAAGATGATACTTGTTAATGTAGAGTGAAACAATACTTTGATAATTTTAAATAAATTAAATAGATACATAATAGATTAGTACTTATTTTTCAAACTAAACAGCGATTTATAAGTAGGAATAAAAGTAGGCGTAAAAGCGTACTAGCTACAATTGTTTCAAGCATACATTACAGTTTTAGTGGCCCCGACCTAAACTGCGACTTACAACTGATACACTGTATAAGAAATCCACCTATTTCGGATTCGTCACGCAATTTGTCAATCAATTTTGCCGTCACCGCTCTATAGATCGTCCAGAGACCATTAAATGTCAATTTTGATAAAAAATATACCTCTTTGCGTTCGCCGCTCGCATATTAATTCCTATAAAATTAATAGCGATGACAAATCCATTAATTTGAATTGCTCTCAACAGGTTCCTTAGATTCTTTGATGAGTGTAATAATAGTAACTGTGTATGTGAGATCGCTTTGGATGTTAAACTAAATGTCGGTACATCCGCGGTCATCGATTGATCAAAATGTTATGACTTTCTTTTAATTACCGCTTCTTTGTGATTAATTAATAAAATGATCATATTTCTTTTATGAACTTGCAAAGTAATGACCGAAATAAAATCAAAGTAGTATTTTGAAGCAATACGAATAAGATGAATATAGTTTTTTTTAATCGTTTATAAATATCGTAGAGATAAGCAAGATTTTAATGTATTACTTATTGCTGACGTGAACTGCATTTTTATCATTATGAAGTTTCTAATCTAACCTTAAACTTAGAAATAATTGTCAATTCTGCAGTGTTATAGGTAAGGATAAAGTCTCAATATGTCAATGCAATTAATTCGGTTCTTCTTAATTAAGTGTCTTTAAAATATCTAATACTTCATCCAATATTATTAGATAAAAAAAATTGAAATATATACCAACGTTATTTTTATGTGTAATTCTTAAACCTAAATCTAAATTAATAACATATTCAAAACCCATCTTGATAATTTTTTGTACGTATTTGAATATACTTCAATACATCGTTTATATGGCACGTTAAGGGTTAAACGATATATGCTAATAATTAAAATGTTGATATAACAAAATATATAAAAATACACTCCCCTCATACAGGCACACGCATGCAAATGCGCACATAAACAAATTTAGATTTGAAGCCTAAACTTATTTAATCTAGCAGTACGCAGATTCACATATTTACAGAGACTGCAACATAGGATAGCAGATCCTATATCGCCATCACTGTAAATATGGGGTGATGTATCTGACTATGTACGCGGTTTCGTCTGTGCAGGACACATTGATATGGTATTATATTATTGATTATAAGCACTATCAAAATAGCATAATATTGAATCAATGTAAGTGTCAGTGCGCAAGGGTAGAGACTGCCAAGATCCGATATCGGTAAATACTAAATATCCAATAACAATCTAATATGTATTTTGTACAAATATTGTCTTCGATTGGGATTTAAACGGAACCGAATGAGCACGCTGCATACTAGACCACAAAGTCACATGCAAGGTGTGTGAAAAAATCGTTGTTCGTCGTTCATGATATAGGTGGGTAATTTAACCGCAGTCAAACAATTATAACGTTGTATATGTTCCTGTAGTAATTCAAATTGTGCGTGAATAAAGGTTTTATGGGCTGTGTCGTTAACTTATTTATATATCGTTGCTTTTTTCTAAATCTAAAGAACTTAAGTTAGGAAACTGAAGTTTTTGTAAATATTAGTGAAGGTATTCTTTGTACATGACTTTTAACTTTATCTATAATACTTGCGTCAAAGATATTGTCAAATTGAAAAAAAATGTTTATACATTAAGAGCTATATAATGTGCATAGTTATTTATAAAATATTAGTTTATTTAATAATTATAAGGATTACGTATTTCGTCTCTATATATAGGTACGTAATTATTATAATTTATATACAGGGATTACTATATTTCTATAGTAATATATATCCTTGTATATATGTAGGGATTACTATAGAAACTCAATTTCGTAGGTTTCTCTGACAGAGACATGGAGGAAGTTTAAGAAAATGTAAATTCTAACTCTTTCTATAATAAGCAATGTGTTGTACTTGTGTTGTGAATAAATGGTTTTGTTTTCTTTCTTTCTTTCAAATTAAATAAAAAAAAATTGTTATCTATGTTGAAAAATAAATTTACATTTCCTCGGAATAAATCAGGCTTTGAGCGACTGAAATACAATTCTGGCAGATCACCTGAACACTGTTCTTAATATTACTTCTTCTGATATACTCGTAAGAGCCATGTTATTGTAAGAACATACTGTATGCAGTACATTTTGTGAATAAACTTTACTATGAGGATACAACAACGCATACGAACGCATTGAGATATATATCTCACTTTGCGTCTTTACTAGAATAAATATTGTTTATGTTTCTCCTATTTTTTCTCGTATGTATGTTCTTCTTGACATTTGACAAAAGAAATCAATTTTCTTGCATTGAAGAATATAGAATTATCACTAATTCGTTCAATCTTTTGAGAAGGGTATGTTCAGCACTTTTGGTACGTATGTTCGTTTCGCTGAAGATGACAAGATAATACTGTAATAAAGTCTACGTCTGTGTGGGAAAATACCATATTTTTTATCCATACTTGGCTTTTCGATAAAAAAAAACTCACCTGCACGTGGTGCACCCTGCTTTTTTTTTTTTTCCCTGGATGGAAAATGCTGTTACGCATACCCTGTTGCTGGCCGGTAGGCCAGCAACTGGGTTATGTCGGACTCAATCCCCTGAAGGAGGACCATACCGACTAAAAACCATCCACACGCTGTTAGCCCGGAGGCTTTCACAGCCTCATCTGAATTGACTCGCGAGCAGATTGGCCCGCGAGTTTGGCGGGATGACGATTTACTTTAATGGCGCGCGGATTTATACGCGGAAGGATAAGACAAAAATAGTGGTGCGGAGACCGGTGAACCCTGACAAACCGACGCGACAGACCCCGATCGTGAGACGCTCCGGCAAAGTGTATATGGCTGCTTCTAACCCTTGGGGGTGAGCACACGTATGCGGAACGAAGTCGCTAACGGGACCGCCGCGTAGCGTGGACAGTCTGCAGTTCGCGTTCTCTATAGCTACACCGCTCGGACCACAGGTAATCTCAAGCGTTTATTGACATAAACGCTTCGAGAAACCGCCCGCGTTCTCTAGCGCGGCGGCGAACACCCCCAGGTCGCGGCGAACTGCACCAGTCATGAGGAGGAAGAAAGACAGCAAAAGCCCTGCGTCAAAGATGTCGACATCGGCATCTTCCGACGCCAACACCAGCACGGAGACCTCGGCGACTAGCGTGTCCACCACGGACAGCAGCGCCGAAAAGGACAGTACATCGTCACCCCCAACATCTCCAGACGTTTCCGATTTATCACCAAGGGCTCGTGTTGAGCACGAGCTCACGGCGATACGGTACTTGGAGAGCGTGGGGCATCTGCCTGCCCATCCACTCCGAGAACTATCATTGCGGAGCTGGAGAAAACCCGGACAGACCTCGTGGCTTCGGGCCACAACATCGGACCCGAAGAACTGGCAAAGGTTCAGCAGGCGGCGAAGGACCGTGTAGACACGGAGATACTTCGCCCTGCTAGACGCCACAGAAGCCCAGAGGAGGAAGAGGCAGACTGCAAGCGCATCTGCCTCGAGGAAACCACCATCCCCAGCGCAACTCGCGACCCGCCTGCCCAAGTAGCAGTGGCCGCGCCCCTCGCTTCCCACGAAGCCCCTCCACTTCCACGGCTGGGACCACGGCTGGCACTCCGCGCACCACCGCTCCGGTAGCGCCAGAGTCTCGCAGGCCGAGCACCACGCCCCAACGCACGCCAACACCTGTCCACTACTCCTCTCCCCTGCCTCTCCAGATACCGCACAAAGCGGTAATGGATTGATAGCTACGGAGACTGGAAACACCACGCAATCCACCAGCTATGCGAGCATCCTGAGCGTGCAAAAGAGCGCTCACAACGCCCTCAACCCTGGTCTCGGGAACCCCCGACACCCAGAGGTTGGTGAAAGCTCCACTTCCCACCCATCATCGTGGAACACCTGCCCAACTGGACTCACCACTTCAGAGTCCTGTCCGGCAATATCGGACGTAGACCTAACGCCCGCCCTTTTGGGAAGGAGTCAGGTTCTACCCCGAAACAGCCCAGGAGAACCACGCCATCACCAGCTACCTAACCTGGCTGGAAAAGGAGGAGAAAGTAGCTTGGTTCACGTACTCCTGCCGGCAGACAGAAGTGTCAAGGTGGCAATACGTGGGCTGCCGGAGGTACGGAACCAAGCGAAATCGCAGAGGACCTCCGGATCCTAGGTTACACTCCGGAATTCATTAAAAGCATCAGTGCGCGGAAGGGACGACCAGGCGTTATCTTCTTCGCGCAACTGAAGAAGACCCCGGACATCCTCCAGACACTGTATTCTGTCACCGAGATACTCTGTATGCCCGGTGTCAGAATGGAGGCCTGGAGAGGAAAAAGAGGAGCCGGCACAATGCCACCGCTGCCAACTCTTCCGCCACTCATCGCACTGTTGCCACCGGCCACTGGCGTGTGTGCGCTGCGGAGGGAACCACGCCGCCAGGGACTGCCCGAGACCTCGGGAGGAGCCGCCAACTTGCGCAAACTGTGGACAGGAGCACGGCTAACAACTCAAATGCCCTGTCTACCAGCGGGAACTCCGAAACCGCTGCGCAGGGGCAGTGGCTCTAACCAGGAACCGGACTGCCAGGACACAAGAGGCGAGGCGGAATCTGCCGTGAGCCATCAGGCTCCGTCAGAACCACCTCGCCAACCGGAAAACGCCCAACCCCCCTCAAAGCGCAAACGGAGACGCAGAGGAGGGAAAAAGAAGGCAATAACGCCAGAGCCTCCCAAAATGCTCACAGCCACCACCCAACGACAACAACAGGAGACGACGCCATGCCCGGAACCCCGGCCGACGCCCGTCTCCGCCCAACACCACGTCTCGCGGACGGACCCCACTGTCCCGTTGTCGACAGTGATTACCGTCCTGCAGGACATACTCCTGGCCTCCTTAAATGGAGACGACATAGGCCAGGCAGTAATAAAGGGACTCGCCACATTAACGGGACTACCCTGCCGTGCCCCAGAAGCCACAAACCCCATCCAACCCTAAACAATCTATGCGCCGCCTCCCGCGGGCAGGATGGACGGGCTTTCCCCGAAAGGGGTCCACCTGGCCACCAGCTCGCGTGGAGACTGGCGCAGAGACACCGAAGCCAAGCGTATCACGCACCCCCATGACCCGCACGTACTTCTACGTGCGGCGAACAGATACCACTGAAGGGGGCCAAGCCCCGATACAGTTCCTCCGACGCTCAAAAGGCGCCGAGAGAAGACCTGATAGGCGTAGCGTGCGCGGGACACGGACGGCACTCACTAGTAATGGCTCGCGATTGAACGCGGGAAAAGTGGTAGAGTCGAAGTAGGGACCCGCTGATGCGGGGCCCACTAGCGATATACTGACACACGACATATTGTACTGCGAAACTCCGACAAAGTGTTATGGCTGCTCAAACCTGGGGGCGAGCACACGTATGCGGGAGGCTAATAGTGGCGTGAAGACCTATGACCCTGACAAACCGACACGACAGAACCCGATTGTGAGACACTCAGGCAAAGTGTATATGGCTGCTTCTAACCCTGAGGCGAGCACACGTAAGCTAAGCGAAGTCGCAAACAGGACTGCTGCGCGGCGTGCGCGGGACACGGCCGACACTCACTACTTAACAGGCTCGCCGCGAATACAAAGTGGGAAGATTGAGGCGCGGCGACCAACGGCCCTGACCAACTGACACGACAGAACCTTAAGCCAGAGACGCTTAGCACAGTGGACCATATGCGGAGCGAAGTCGCAAACGGGACTGCTGCGCGGCGTGCGCGTTTTTTTGTACGTATTTGAATATACTTCAATACATCGTTTATATGGCACGTTAAGGGTTAAACGATATATGCTAATAATTAAAATGTTGATATAACAAAATATATAAAAATACACTCCCCTCATACAGGCACACGCATGCAAATGCCTCACATAAACAAATTTAGATTTGAAGCCTAAACTTATTTAATCTAGCAGTACGCAGATTCACATATTTACAGAGACTGCAACATGGGATAGCAGATCCTATATCGCCATCACTGTAAATATGGGGTGATATATCTGACTATGTACGCGGTTTCGTCTGTGCAGGACACATTGATATGGTATTATATTATTGATTATAAGCACTATCAAAATAGCATAATATTGAATCAATGTAAGTGTCAGTGCGCAAGGTAGAGACTGCCAAGATCCGATATCGGTAAATACTAAATATCCAATAACAATCTAATATGTATTTTGTACAAATATTGTCTTCGATTGGGATTTAAACTCAGGAACCGAATGAGCACGCTGCATACTAGACCACAAAGTCACATGCAAGGTGTGTGAAAAATCGTTGTTCGTCGTTCATGATATAGGTGGGTAATTTAACCGCAGTCACAGAGTCAAACAATTATAACGTTGTATATGTTCCTGTAGTAATTCAAATTGTGCGTGAATAAAGGTTTTATGGGCTGTGTCGTTAACTTATTTATATATCGTTGCTTTTCTAAATCTAAAGAACTTAAGTTAGGAAACTGAAGTTTTGTAAATATTAGTGAAGGTATTCTTTGTACATGACTTTTAACTTTATCTATAATACTTGCGTCAAAGATATTGTCAAATTGAAAAAATTGTTTATACATTAAGAGCTATATAATGTGCATAGTTATTTATAAAATATTAGTTTATTTAATAATTATAAGGATTACGTATTTCGTCTCTATATATAGGTACGTAATTATTATAATTTATATACAGGGATTACTATATTTCTATAGTAATATATATCCTTGTATATATGTAGGGATTACTATAGAAACTCAATTTCGTAGGTTTCTCTGACAGAGACATGGAGGAAGTTTAAGAAAATGTAAATTCTAACTCTTTCTATAATAAGCAATGTGTTGTACTTGTGTTGTGAATAAATGGTTTTGTTTTCTTTCTTTCTTTCAAATTAAATAAAAAAAAATTGTTATCTATGTTGAAAAATAAATTTACATTTCCTCGGAATAAATCAGGCTTTGAGCGACTGAAATACAATTCTGGCAGATCACCTGAACACTGTTCTTAATATTACTTCTTCTGATATACTCGTAAGAGCCATGTTATTGTAAGAACATACTGTATGCAGTACATTTTGTGAATAAACTTTACTATGAGGATACAACAACGCATACGAACGCATTGAGATATATATCTCACTTTGCGTCTTTACTAGAATAAATATTGTTTATGTTTCTCCTATTTTTTCTCGTATGTATGTTCTTCTTGACATTTGACAAAAGAAATCAATTTTCTTGCATTGAAGAATATAGAATTATCACTAATTCGTTCAATCTTTTGAGAAGGGTACGTTCAGCACTTTTGGTACGTATGTTCGTTTCGCTGAAGATGACAAGATAATACTGTAATAAAGTCTACGTCTGTGTGGGAAAATACCATATTTTTATCCATACTTGGCTTTTCGATAAAAAAAACTCACCTGCACGTGGTGCACCCTGCTGATTAACAAATGGCGCTTTTATGGAAAGGTCTCTGTCCAGCAGACTTATCCAGGCGGCAGAAGAAGATAATTTATGCTCGTGTTACTTCTAATTTCAACAGAACAGTGTGGTGAGCTCATCGCCTATATGGTATCCAAATGTTACCAAAAACAGTAGTGATTTATCTAAAGTTCACTAGATCAATTACAATACCGCAATTTCTTATCTCAATTTCAAATCGTCTAGGAGCTTTATCGGTTATACCACAAAATAATTCACAAATATTCAATCTTTAATCCTAGATCAAATCGTAACGTGTTTTTTTTTCACTGTATTATAACGTGTTTATTGGTAACCATGTCTTGAATAAACGAACGTAAAAACTTAACATAGTACGATTTTATCGGGGAATGATGGCACACGCAATTTTTGTGATTTTTTTTGTGGCATAGTTACTTTATCAGAAAGCATGCCACACATATGTATGTTTTAGAAGTCAGTCGTAAGGTTTCGGCTTCATTGCAGGTTCTTTATTGCTTAAAAAAATGTCTTCCTTTAAAGTCCAAAATTATACATAATCAAACACTGATATTTCCTATAATTGATTATGCTGATGTGTGTTACTCAGACCCGAACAAAGGTTTTCTTTGCAAGCTAGAGCGCCTGCTTAACACCTGCATCAGATTCATCTTTGGTCTGCGAAAGTATGACCACATCTCTCACTGTCGTTCTCGCCTTAAATGGCCTACTATCCAGCAGAAGCGAGACTTTAGAATTCTTTTTGCTCTCTTTTTCATCTTGTGTAATCCTACTACCCCTTCATAAATTACAGTATCTCTCTTGTATCCATGATAGGATCCTTCGTTCCTCTGCTAAACATATGATAAGTATTACCCATTTACCCATTTTGTTGGTGGTTCCTTCACCGTTCTGGCTACACTTCTCTGGAACTCCTTGTCCGAAGACATTAGAAAAGCCCCATATAAAATTTCTTTCAAACCATTGGTACGCGAGCACTTTTTAAAACCATCTGATACTTGTTAGTATTTATTCTGATTTATTATCTATGTATGTATTAAAGTGTTTGTATCTATGTTTATATCTGTTAGGTATTTATTATATATTATAGAATGTATTTGTATGAGTTTGTGTAGATATGTATGCTTATACATTTAGATATGTTTTAATTATGTAGTATATTTCTCAATTAGCCTTTTGATATTTTTATTATTTAAATTTGATGCACCTATCACCACATTTCTTCACGCCCTAGGTTGACTGTTAGAGAATGCCAAAAGGCATTAAGTCCGCCTTTTGTAATCCTTTTGGTTTACACAATAAAGTATAAATTTTAAAGGCCGGCAGCGCATCTGTAGCTTCTCTGGTGTTGTGGATGTTCGTGGGCGTCGGTGATCACTTACCATCAGATGAGCCGCATGCTCGTTTGCCCCCTTCTTCTATAAAAAAAAATAAATAAATTAATAAAGCAACAGAGAACATTATCATCTGTATTGTAGGTCGCAGATACGCATTGGAAAATATCGAATTCAAATTTCCAAGTTTAATATATTTGGTTTTAATCAAACATTATTCATTTGTCAGCATCTACTGAGCCATATTTGGCACCGACGATTCCATTAGTAAAGTTGTATCTGTTAATGCATAATAGTTATAAATAAACACAATTAGTGCTACTGTTATTTTGCAATACACTATCAATAACATAAGTAAGAATAAGAAAAAGTATTTAAATTGTGAGTTTTTAATACATATTTATTACAATTAACAGGGCGTGGCTTCGTCGCTTCATCCTAAATTTCTTCTAGTATTAATTTCATCTTTTGTAGTGAAATTTTAATCGAGTCCTGTGTGCCAAATTTCATTTAAATCCCTCCAGTCATTTAAGCATAATTTTCATTGTCCTTCAGGACAAATATCTAAAAATGTTTTCTTCTCAATTCAAAAATTAACATGTGGTAAATTCCCTCTATGCCTAGGTGTTCAGAGTCGTCTGGGAAGGTATCGCACTTTTATCCAGTTTTGCTGCCAAACATACAGACAGCAGTATAAATACGGGCTGAGTGGCATTCGTTCTTAGTCCTCAGTGTAACCTTCTTCAATTAATGTTGTTTGCAAGTGTCCATGGGCTGCAGTATCTTACCATCAGGTGGACCGTTTTCAAATTTTTCATGCGAATCCAATAAAAAAAATTATCTTAAGTCCTTAATGACTTTTAGATACATCTATCTTTTATGCCTTCTTTTTACCTATGTCAGCTGCTATAGATAGGCTTCTCCATAAAAGCACCAGCAATAGCCGGTATGTATGTCCCAAAAAACGTTTGCCCATACTCACCACGCCGGGCAGCGGGTTGCTGTGTTCAGTTCCGGTTCGCATGCACTAGTGTTGCTACTCCCCATCACTAGTCTATGCGATTTGCGCACCGCAAATTTGTGTGACTTTGCCGCCATTATCCTGTCGCCAGAGTCTCGTTGTTAGCTAGTGGAGTGTATCACGCTCTTAGCATGTCAGGCTGGTATTTGAAGAAAGAAATGTATTCATACATTAGATATCTATGTTCATTCATATATAATCCTTTTATGTTTTACTGAACCAGTGGGAAGGCCAATGGGTGTAATTCCCTCCCATCCCATTTCAGATTACCAAGTATGTATTTTTGGTTTTACCTACACTAATTAGAAAATCAGAAATCATTTTCTGTTAGTTAAGAGTTATCAAACGAAAACGTACTTCCGAGCGTAATAACGCTCGGAACTACGTTACCTAGGTATTCTTAAAGCCCATCACAACTACTGAGACGCACCTCATAGATTGAAACAAAGCACGTTCCTGAGCCTTCTGATGCTTTCTTTCATGCATCACAATTTTTGTATTTACTTGTAATTAGAAAATAATTCTTCTCCGAAGATTACAGAGGGTGGTCCTGAGCCACCTGCATTGTTTTCCCGAAACATTATTTGTATTCACTTGTAATTATAAAATAATTGCAATAACGAAATTAAAATTCGCATCTACTCGTAAATGAACATAAAATCAAGCAGCTAATTCATCCATTACATCTTTTATCTAGGTAAAGTCTAAAACGCAAACAATGGAAGTCCATACCGTCTTTTGTTCATTTCCACACGTCCATTGTTGCAGTCACTTACCGGAAAATTACAATGAAAAGGCTGCTTACTTTATATAAGGAATATAATGTACATCCATTGTGTCCACAGCAATCACGTCTGTAGCATTAGCCTATTGGTCGGTGTAAAGCAACATGGAACGACAAAATCATGAAGCGTGACATCCGTATGTTAGGTGACTTGGCACAGAATACATAAAGACGGTTGTATGAAACACAGTAGAGTAAAAATAAGTTAACAAAATGTTTGTTATTTTTTAGTCTGTAACACGCACTCATAATCATCTGATGATTTCGACAAAATTGACTCGCTCAGTAAAATTTTCTGACAAGGCACAATCGATTTTATTAACATTTAATACACGGCCCACTTTGAATAGTACGTACATATTGTAGATGCTTCAATAAGTTGGTAATTTATAAGTGAGTGTCAGTGGTCATGGTTTGCTAGTCTTCTGTGTCTTCACCGTCGACTCTTGCAAAAGCTGTCGTTGATTATATACCGTTCCTTGATTACGTTCGTATGTGTACTGAAGTGTCTTAACTATGCGGAATTGTGTTTTCTTATATGACTTCAAACAATTAATGATCATGAGTTAACCACTGAACAAACATAAAAACGGTTGTTTTCTATATAGTAGTCGACATACTGATACGGTAATATTATATAATATGATACGGTAATATTAATAAGATCTTCTTATATTTTACTCATAAATAATATACAAATATCAATTGCATATCTTTTTTTATTTAAATCGAATGAAATTAATTTATTTGTTTAACGAACTCTAATGGATTTTGAATATCAATCTATTATAAAAGTTCTCATATTTCCATCACTAGATTAAATCGTATATTTGAAGTCGCCTTCAAGGTTGACATGGTAAGTGTTCTGTGCTCAGTTGATGTTTTCGGCAAGTTACCAGTAGATGTCGTTGGCTTCGAATATTATCAACTGTACAGATTGAAAAAAGAAGAAATATATGTTATATGTGAAGCTGCAAAAACTTCTTAATGAAGATAAATTAAAATTTGCCTTTGAAGAAAAAGACAAGCTACGAGTACGTACTATATTTAAATTCCTTATTAATTATGAAAATGAAACAAAATATCATAACGTAGGTAGGTAGGTAGTTCTATGGTACAGATATTACAATAACAATAATCTACTTTTATGACTTAAATTAGAAATATTATAAGCGATACATTCATTATGTATGCGTAATATAAAGCTGCTTAATTACAAGTACTTAATGAATAAAGCGGGATGGTGGGCGCAATGCCGCGTTTCTCACTGAAATGCTGCTACCCATCACTAGTCTGAGTGATTTGGGTTCGGCAAATTAGGATGGATATTGTGCCATTATTCGGTCTCCAAAGACTTATTTATTGGCTAGACACGTATTGTTCTCACTTGCACAGTGAGTTTTGTATTTGGTAAAAGAAATAAAAGACTATTATAGAAAAAAGGAAACAATTTCCATAAAAGCAATTTTTTTTTTGGTAGCGCATGCTTTTGCTAGCACTTTCTAGAAGGAACATGTTCACTCAGCTTAGGAAGTTGATAATGATAAAAAAATTCTTTTACTTTAGAAATTAAAAAAATGAGGACAATCAAAAAGTGTTGAGATGGTAGTCTAATTTACAAAGAACAAAAACTCGACAGATACGGCAAGTCGTTCCAATTTCGAAACCAATTTATAACTTCACTTGAAATAAATCTGCAAAACATCGGAATGATCCTGGCCATAAAGATTGGAATTTGACAAAAAAGTGGACGAGCCCAACTCGATCTAGAGGAGTAAAAAGTCAAAGGGACGTTATTATGCAAATCTTTAGACATCGCCAGGGGACGAAACACAAGGACTTAGGGCATGTGAAGGGTTCACATGGCAGCAAAGTTTTATACTTGTACTTTCGTAACATTTAGTTTAAACTTAATTATTGCTATTTCTTGGTCAAAAGCTAACATGTTAGATTATTGTATGTATATGTGTATAATATTGTTCAATTATTATAACGGTCGAACGTTTACTTAAGTCGTTGCGATCCAACAGTTACTTATATTTTCATTATTATAATAAAGCTCCACAAAACATTTTTATTTAAAAGTATGAAAATATTTTATAATTTATGATTGAGATGGTGTATCAACTTTTTCGCCGTCTGCTGATTAACTAAAGATTTTCACATAAGATAGTCCTCTCAAATATACTTACCCCAATTAGCACATTCCAGTGATGGGGAGCCACACCACTGGTGTGACAGTGGTGAGACTGCGCTCACCAACTCGCCTATGCAAATCTTCCATACATGGTACTCCAGCTTTTCTTGGTGCTTTCACGTAAAGTATATCTGACAGTGGACTTAAATAGACTGACGACGTTGAAAAAGAACAAGATGTCAAAGATAAAAATACATAAAATATCTTTTTATATTAAAATATTTTTTTATTTCACCATCATATAAACTTACTTAACGTTTTATTTTGAGGGCGGTGACGGAATGTCAAAAATTTCGCAGCGAAATGTGACTAGTGTCGAGTCAGTCCAACGTTATTATACATGTTGATGATACCCGCCTGAGGACAAATGAAGCCGGCATACCTTTGTAAATATTCTCTAACTTTTTTTTTACATATGCGTAAATATACAATAGTTTTGCATTTAATAGGGTGTTTGAGAAGAGAAATAAGTATTAGTATACGGCATAGGAATGGAAATATACCAATACATTAAGAATTTAACATCATATTCGACGCTAAAAGATGTCTTGGAAGGAATATATTTTACAATTGAATAGATAAATAACAAGAAACCAAGTAAACTAACAAGTAAAGTAAGCTAGTAATATGAGGGTGCTTATTGCAATTGCAATTTTGGTTTTTTTCTTATTTTTAATCTGCAGAGCTCTTGGTAATTGTCTGCTTGGCTAATCCCCAGGTAAGTCTATACAGAATGATAGCCGACTTAAGAAATTAATACGTTCTCTAATGAAAATGGCCTCATAATTTCAAATCTTACAGCGCAACGTCGGAGACGTCGACCGCTAGTCGCAACGTGCTGTGACCGTTCCGGCGCGCGCGCATTTGAATTATTCATTGCTGGACGTTCGTAATTAAATGTCTTGCCGGGTAAAAAGCACTGACACCTTCCTGTGGGATTTATAGGGGACCGTGATATGTTCGTTTGCGAGCACATGTTTCGATATGAGGCGACGTTTCAAGGTATGGCTTTCTCGAAGTACTGCTGAGACGTACCTTCACTTGATGTTGGGCAATAATAATTGACGCAGCTTTTAACTTTTTTAAACGAAATTGCAATTAAATTTTCAATTTGCTATACAACATCGTGAGTTTCGTGAGTTGTGTAACAGTCGGCAAAAACAAAAGCAAAAAAATTTGGTAGTTTTGATGTGCGGAAAAATCACGTTTTCAAAAACGACGAACATTTGGTTGCCCACAGTAACAATAAATTTTTCGAAATTTTGAAGGAGACTGTTAAGAAACACAATTTTAGCATGTAACTCAAACATATGCGATGCTAAGTTTTAAGTCTTAGTGAACAATTTATGTGAGGGCATAAAAGTACAGAACGTCATAAAATAACAAATGCTTCGATGACAGTAATTTAACAAGAATCGGATAGGAACACTAATGAAGATGTTAAATGCAATTAAACTTCAATCTATCTGATATTCAGTCAAGCCTTTCATATTAGATCTAGTGTTATGAACAAACATTGGTAAATTACAGATTTATATTATAATAAATAAAAATTAATATAAAGATTTACGTAATATAATGCATATTTAAAGCTAGTAACAAAAAAAATAACTCTAATTAAAGAAAATTATGAAACTATATTTCGTAACAGCTACATATAGCTACCGACTATTATACTGCAGGTACATACTAAGCAATTTCCACGTTTACCTAACTAAATATCAAAACAGTTACAACGCGTGAGTCGTTAAATGTCGAGAAATTACTATTTCCTATATAATGATAATCTTTATAGTAATGATTTTTTTTTTATTAAACACGAATTAGGAAGTACCGATTCGTATATTTATTACCAATTTGAACTTGTAAGCCATGGGAGGTTAGTAGTGAACACGTCACTCAATTTTCTAGTACATGTTCGTATGCCGTCTGTATCTAATGTGCAAGGTTAATTTCGTATATATCTTTCGAGTCGCGAGAAATAATCGCGCGGATACCCGTGAAAAATTCTAGAGAATACAGAGAATAAATCAACTACGGGACATAACCAAAAGCGGTGCGTGTGTGAAGGTTGTTGAAACTAATAGCTTTAGTTTGAATACTGTTTAGTAGTTTTAGTTTTTATGGCATGTCCTCCTTTCTCGTTATCATTAAGAGTGCATAGGCTTTATGAGTACTGGACATAGACCGTTCCTAGAAAGTGCCCAACAATTTTTTTTTATTAAATACTGAATCTTCAGCACTTTGTAATAATAAAATATAGTACATCGTCTCACAGTCAATAACAGATTCTTACTTTTTAAACTTAATTAAATTTAGACAAAACAGTCAAAAACCTTTTTCAAAGAGAACGAAGAAAGTATCATTTTAGAATTGCGTTAGGGTTCCGCCTGGACTGACAGTATTGCAGGTCGGTTGGTGAGCGTAGTCCAATTAACCTCGCGCTTGTGATGCTTCTCTACATCACTATTACACATTAAGAAGGGTATGTAGGAGAAAATTCAAAAAAGCATAATTTTAAATATCTTTTTACATATTTAATTATTTGAGACGCTTATAACAAGCTTGCGGTGACATGATGCTCGGCCAATGATATAGCTTGTCTGCTGAGTCTTAGGGTTCGAATTACAACCACTGGCAATTATTGTGGGCATAACAAATTGTTTTCTTTTACTGGTAGTATTAGTTGTAGTAAGCAACATCATTAGTGCGAAGGAACCGTAACTGGTCTCAGCAGTCCGCTTGCCCAGCGCAGTGAGTATTGGCAAACCTTTCAAGAAATGTATGCCAGATTTAGCTGGCGCTTTCTTGGAGAGTCATATGTTCAGCAGTGGTCTTAAAGAGGCTGATGAAAAAGAAGAAGTAACCTTTTTTACCTTTTTTGTTGTATCAAATTACACGAAAAACTTACAGGAAAGGCAGAAACTGATGAATTTGACTGACGTCATCATAATTATAATCGTATTGTTATTGAAATTCATGTGAACAGTAGAAAGATATAAGCGTAGTAAATCGAGTTAATAGTTAAAGTAATTATTAAGTAAGCTAACATCAAAAATATACATTAAGTAATAACACTTAAAAATTACAAACGAGTCCTGTGCTTTCGCAGACGATCATCTGCAATCTTCGCGCATAATTCTTTGACTTTGTTTTGACCAGATTAATAAAACCCGTATCACTTTAAAAATTATTCCACAGTGGGTTCTCTGAGAGTCCAATTATCCGGCAATATGTTTGGCATCCCGAGAAATTATGCCGTATGTCATAATGCTAGGGAAAATTAAAGAAATTTGATAATTCGTAGTTAGAAAACGACCATTTTAATAATAACTAAGCTCAAATAAAAGGTAAATTTATCATGGAACAGAGACACCATGGAGACTCGGGAAGCATGGTTATAAAAAGTTGAAGTGAATCTCACGATAAGAGTACAATTTCAAGGGCCAATTTGTCGGCAATGTTTTAGTGCAAAGTTTCGGTTAATTGTCAGTGTCTTGCATTTTGAATTGAAGATTTGAATTGGATATTAATTTGTTTATGTATTGTATCTTTCATTCGGCGAGTTTGGTAATCGGAGGCCCACTTCCCCCACCTCCTCCCCCCTTGGTTTGCAGATGTATGTGGGCGTCGATGATCACTGACCGTCTGGTGAGCCGCTTGCTTGTTGCGACCTTCTCTGTAAAAAAAAGTTTAAACATAACTCAACCAGACTCGAAAACCAATAATTTGTGCGTTGCCGTCGGCAGAGATACGAACCCTGGACCCATATTTCAGCTATTAGATACCAACCACTTACATACCAAACACGAGATAAAGTTTAATAATAGATAAAGGAAATATGGAAATGTAAGGTTTACCACTTTGAAAACAACGAAAACTGAGAAAACCTTTTAATATTTATTCATGCAATGAAAATTAAGAAGTAGGCAAATATGAAAAATATATCCTATTTCATTTCCGATAGCTTCATCTCCACTCTCTGCGTTCCTGTCCAGGCGGTAACCAAGACAACCATTTATCACCCAGCCGTCAAAATCTAATTGTCCCGCCTCGCTAACCACCGCATTGTGACCGTAATTATGCCCTTACTTTTTCACGAAGAATTAAATCGACTTATAAAGATTTTTTGTCGGCTACACATTTAAAGACCCAATTTAATAGAAATTCGGAATGTTTCCTTGTGATATTCAATTTTTGCTGCAGGCCAAAATTTTCTATCGTTGCCACTAATTATATAAATTCCTATAAAATTGCAATACAGTTTCCATAAAATGTATTACACGTATTCGTATTAATTGGTAAAAAATATAAAATTACCTAGAATATTTCTAGTATTCTCATTCAATACATTTGTTATGTTATATAGTAAGATATAGATATATAAGACGTATAGTAAGTAACCGGTAGGAGAGTTCAGTGCCTGGGCTCCCCGTCACCAGTTTGGGTTCGGCATTTACGGATTTGCCATAACTTGGTCGGCAGAGCTGCGTAAATTAGTGCAGCTAATTGTAAACATTTTAATTACCGTTTTCATACTTGTGTACAACAAATAAAATATATGTTTAATCCACATCCAATCTACTGCTTATCATTCACACATCGGTTGTAACAATACTTGGAGGCCAAGACTTGTTGTTGCCAAGATTATGAAATGTTTTACCTCTAAACGTTTAGGCTCGGGCTCCTCTCTTATTTTTGAGATGGCCTTTGAATTCGCGCCGTGTTCGCCATATCATGATCCATTTTTTATTTTCTCGGTCTCAATTATTCTCGCTGTGTATTCCTGCACCGTGCTATAAAAATATCATTTTACAATGTTAGTGGCGTCACCACTAACATTGTAAAATGATATTTTAGCTAAGCACCAAACTTAAGCAGTTCATATACTGATGATGATGATGTTGTTTTCGACCACAAGTATTTTTTTTGTGGGAAAGGCAGCAAGCGTTCACGTGATGGTAAGTGATCAAAGGTGCTGCAGGTGCGTTGCCGGCCTTTAAGGGTATATGGGCGTTGACAACTGCCCGTGATTACTTATCGTTTAGTTATTAATTTCTTTACACACTCGTTTTCATGTCTCGTTTTTGATGTTCACGTCATACGATTCGGACAAAGGTCAAACGCAGCGTTAAGGTCAGGAGACGCAACACCATATGACTAGACCCCGAATACCAATAACTTGTGTAACCCAGCATCTATGGGTCAACAGCAATTTAGGAAGAATGCTCTGTCTGTGTTACGAGGAATAATTTAAAAGTGTCATTTTTCAATTATTCGGAAATTCATTTTATTAAAACGTTTTTTTTAACTTTGTATTTTGTATTACTCCTGAATCTTTAGTACATTTTTACATTTAAAAAAAATTGTATTGTGACTTATCTCCATTGTGGTTCTAATTTCTTGAATACGAAAGAGGTAGCAAAAAAGTTAAATTTACCTACAGAACCCAATTTCATAGACAAATTGATAGCCATTTGAGGAAATTACACGGGTTCATAATTTGGTGTGCAGCAATAGGCGTTCCTAATGGTCAGCTACTTATTTAAGGGGTTGGTCCCGCAACCGCAGAAGGCAGGCTTTCGGTAATTATTAAAAAATAGACATGGTGGAAGTCCTTCACAATTCTTAATAAAACTAAACCTTACCTATATACTAACTTATTTTTGACAGATATAAATACATAAAAATAGCAAAATATTACCTACGTAAAAAATAAGTGTTAAAAATTCATACATGCAAGTCGTTGTATTCAGTGTTGAACAAGTGAAGATAATTTTTTCTTTTATATTAATTATTTTTACTTATTATTTTACTCTCTATGCTTCATGCGTTCACACCCTAGTACTGGGAAACCTTTACACGATTTGTATCGTTGGCCTGAGCACTAAGACGGCGACAGGCTAACCACCTGTCACCTTATCCCAATTAAACTCTGGTGAAAAAAGGGTTGAAATTACTTAAATAAATGTCAGACCTCTGATCACCCCCGTATTGAATATACAATCGTGTGAGTTTATTATATTATGTTTTAAATATTCCCATTAGTAATTTTATACTATAATCACTAAAGTTACTACATTTTGTAAATTATCATTTATTCTAAAACGATGGACTAAGTTATTATATTTTAAAAGAGCAATATAGGTCTTAGGTACGTCATTTTTCTTACTATGTAAAATAATTTAGTTCTTAACCCTTAAAAAGCCTGATTTTTAAATCAAATTTAAAAATATATAAATGTACCCTTTACTGTGTTTACTAATGAGGAAAAATAGTAAAATAAATTAAAACGATATTTTTATATATTTATTTTGAAAAAAGATTTGGTATCATTTTTGATACTTTAGGCATCACAGTAATCAAAATATTAAAATTTATTTAATAATGAAATAATGCAAAACAGGGATTTTTCTTATTATCACATAAGGAAAATTTTCATTTTTACATAACCATGAAGTAAGCTTTCGACAATTTTGATATTTACATTTATTTCTTGAGTCCATAAAACTTTTTCATGTCCCACTCGATCATAACGTATGTCAGTTGAGGTAAGACCTGGACACAAGACCGTGATCTTTTGGAGGGTGGTTCAACATCATCATCTTTTCGACTTGTACTTGGCCTTCCACGTTTATTTTCAGGTCGATTTTGATACTGACATAAGGTGTCAGCAAGCTCTGTTCTGAAGTCACCTAACTTCAGTATGTCCTTCTGGGGTGTTCCTCTTTTGACGTTAACGTTTTTGTAGAGTACCCAAGAGTTGATTATTGTAATATCAAGTAGATGATAGAACAACCTCATTGTCCACTTTCTAGATTTTATGGGTATATGGTATCGCCCAATGAAGCTGTCCATCAGGTCAACGCCCCCCATGTGGGCGTTATATTCCTTGATTACGCGAGGACAAGGTACTTGAATATGTTTTACGTTTTATTTTTTGTCGTAGCGGGTTATAGCTCTGCTGGTTCGCAACTAACATAAGTGGAAAGCAATAGCACTTGCTTATTGTCCTTCCAACTTGTTGCCGAGAAATCCATACCTTCAAAGGTAGCAATATTTTTATGATAGGCTCCTCTTGTTACTATGGACTTCAAAACTTTTATGTTGCAACTTGCAAGTCTTGCCCAGTCTGTTCCTCTGGACGGTACCAAGACAGTAAATACCTTCTTTGGTTAGGTAATGTAATAAAGGAATATTGGTATAAAAATTGTCGAAATATAGGATATGGTTAACATTCCTTGGTATTGGTCTTAGCAATCGAACGACTGTATTCGATACCACTCCTAAATCCGGTTCGTGTGGTAATCTCTCAACATTCTTAGCTCCTGAGTATACCTCAAAACTATATGCGTAACCCGAAGGCTGCACAGCACATATCATTTCAATCCCCACTTGTGGGGTTTGTTGAGCAAATATTGCTTCATAAAATGTTGTATTTTGGTGGCACACATTTGCTAGTCCAGTGATAGCCGATGGTCAAAAGGTCCAGTAACGAATCTTTTATTTAAGTGGTCTAATACTGGGCGAACCTTGTGCAGTCTGTCGTGTTGAGTATGATCAGGTGGCAAGTGTTTATTGTCATCATTCATGTGAAAAATTTGTCTAATCTTATCAAACCTGTTCCGATTCATGGTCCGGGCAATTGGTTCAAATTTTGATTTATTCGACCAGTACGATCTCACGCTCGGATAATGATAAACACTTGTGAAAATAAGAATGCCAAAAAATTTACGTAATTCTAAGAGAGTCACAACTTCTGTGAAGTTAGGATTTTTTTGTATCGGATACTTGTTTGATTCTTCTACAAGGAATTTTAATAATTTCTCAACAAAGATCAATATCATCTTCATTTTAACTGGCCTCATCCTCAAATTTTCACCATTTTCTAGCATCCGTAACATAGCCTCAATATCGTCCGGCTTCATTTTCAATTATAATATACAGTTAAGTAAAGGCTAAGCACATTCAATCCAACACCAAACCAAGCGTATAAACATGAAACAATACTAAAATCAGTCAGAAATTGAACCAAAACAGGTAGGTAAGTAAGGCGGATTCAAACAGCCCAGAATGCCTGTAGTATCAAAATTGATACTTACAAAAACATCAAGTTTTCTTCAAGCAAAGCAGGTGTAAGAAAAAATATAAATCATAATAAAAATAAGATACTCACCTATCGCACAAGTCTTTTTAATTTACAAAAAATTTAAAAATCAAAGAAATTAATAAGCGAAACTTTTGTAAAACTATGTCACCCATTCAATGCGGCGGGAAACCGAAATGTCATATTGTTTGTCATCTTTCGACACTTTACGTTTGTTTTGTTTTCTAACTTGAAGATTATCAGTCAAAGGTTACATGTAAACAGCCTAATATTAAAATAAAATCGATTGTAGGTGCCCAATGCGATTTATAACCTCAGTATCAAATTTAAAACTTCAGGTATTTAAGGGTTAATGTTAAAATGAAATAAATTATTAGGATAAGCTTGTCCCAGAGAAGGGCCAAATGTCTATAAAACTTGGAGATTTTTAGATGCATCGAATGCAATCATCTAAATATGCTTCTGCTTTCGACATAACTATGCTTCTGTTATGTCGAAAATAAATAATAATAAAAAATTGGCATACTTATAATTTTCCTACAAAAAAAGCAGAATACAGCAGGACCATGATCCTAAAACGAGCTTCTACTGTGATCGCTAATCCATCGATTAGAGGTCGCTGGTCTCATTTCACTGGTGATTATAGCAAATCCTTCTAACTTAGGACCGACTTACGTCTAGCAGTAGACGTTTAACGAACTAATTATAAAAATAAATTGCTCAATTATTTACTATCTTTTTTGCTAAAAACAATATCGAAATATTTTATTGTAAACAACGAGTAAATTCGATTTGTCCATAAGTTTCTGCCTGCACCATATGCGCAAATGACTTTGATATTGTCAAGGTGTGCGTTCGTAAATAGTAAAACATAAAATACAACACCCAATAAAAAGCGATCAGCATCCCATTTGACGGCATCGGGTCGTGTTCCCCGTCCAACTATCAATCACGCTGTGTGGGACCACTCTAATTATAGGGATTAAGGGTTCAGCGGTGGATTTGGTCCCAGGTAATGGGTTCTATGCCGGCCCTTTTAATAGAACCGAAAACGGTGTGCCCATGCGCATCCCGTTTAATTTAAAGAGTTTTTTAATCAACGAGTCAGTTCTTATATATTCTTGATATTCGTACAAACTTGGTTGATGTTTTCATGAATAAGTAATATACTTACATTTTCCATATTTAACTACAAAGTTTATTTAACTTGTAAACGCAAATAACTCAATATATTTATTTTGATAATAATGAATCCCCGTCTGTCGAGACTTATTATTATCATTTTCTTATTTATAACATTAATAACTTATTCATTATTAATAAAGATCCATATTAATTATGAATAAGTTTAATATGAATAGTTTATTTAATATACGTTTGTGACAATAATGGGTACTTTCGTATATAATTATTTATCTTTTCAAATTTTTTAACTTTGTGACTGGTAGTAGTAATTTTAGTAGATATAACCTAAGTTAATAAAGTTAATGTCAAATATTTTGAAATTTGCTACCGGAGGTAGATCATCTGACAAATAGTACATCTTATTTAGAAGTGAGAGTAAGAGAAAGAGATAGCTATATCTCTTACTGTTTAAATTAAAATTAATTCATCCTTGAATGAAGAATGAACTAAAGAACAGTCATAAACAAATCACTTAGAGTTCACATATTACACATTAAAATATCGTATTTCTACTGTTCGTCAAATAGGACTTGAAGAGGAAAAAATATTCAGAGGCACTAGAGAGCCGTTATTTTGCGGTCACTATATTTAACGTGAACGCACCTTGACGGGAGTTAGTTAATTAAACATAATGTTTCGAACGCAACCTTCTAAATCTTTCCTGCAACGTGCCATTACGAGATTATTAATTGGGCGTAAACTCTGGGATCGGGGTTCTGTTCTGATACAGATTGCGCCCTAATTTAGTAGATTACTTGTGTTTTACACAAGGTAAAATTTATAATAAGAGCCCATCTAGATTAACATGGTGTTTATTGTTTTAAAAGTTTTGCATCTTCTGCGATTTGAACGTATGTGTTTTGTTATTTTATTTAAAGTTCTGGGGACAATTTAATTTTTGTTTC
Source organism: Bhutanitis thaidina (assembly GCA_029286595.1). Taxonomy (NCBI): domain Eukaryota; kingdom Metazoa; phylum Arthropoda; class Insecta; order Lepidoptera; family Papilionidae; genus Bhutanitis; species Bhutanitis thaidina. The sequence goes on from JAGSMS010000019.1 coordinate 401,324, forward strand.
AGTTTACAGCCTGGTTCTGTGATCAGCGTCCTTGACTGCTGAATCTTCTGCGACTGCGTCTTCAGCGTCCTTGTCTTGGGCACTAATCAAAGCGTGTATTCCTCCACCTGTTCAATATAAAGTCGTTGTGATTGATTTTATAGGTATTTTTTACATATATACATCACTACCCTATATCCCGTAAATCTTCTCAATATGTTCAGGTTTGATATCATTGATCTTCGCCCCATGTGTCGAATTTAAAGATCTGTGATACTTGAGACTGTTATTCTTAAAAACACCCGTTGTATTCCTCTTGACAACTTTGAGGATTGAGAAGAAGTGATGAAATTTCTTACTCTACCACCAAACACCTAATGAAGGAATCACAAACAGAGAAAACCTATCAATCACACTGGTTAAAAACCATTTTAATGACGAATTTTCAAACAGAACAGAACGAAACATTAAGAGATTCACTAAATCATACGTATAACGACCCAACTAATTGTAGCTTCCTGTCAATAGCGATTATAAAAGAGCTAAAAATAATGACAGCAAAAAGGCGAGCGACAACACGCAGTTAAACGTAAGCTTTCATAAACCCCAACCAAAATAGAAGGCAAATTGACAGATGACAAATAACACCGTTAACACTACGGCCACGGCGTCTATTGGTCCAATTCCAGTTGACCTCCAACATCAAATGTAAAATCCTCTCACTCCGTCCATTAATAAAGACACATCGGGGAGGAGAAGGTTTAAACAAACTGGTTTATGATAGTAAATATTTTTACCCGAGCTAAATGTGATAAAATATATCAAGACATTGTCGTTATAACAAGATAGATAGCTGCCTGATGTCGGTAACACATTCTTTGAGCAACGAGATTAGATTAATGTTGTACAACCAATGTAGGCATGGAGTACAAACTGGTTATTTAGGCCAGTGAGTTATGATAAAAGCTTAAAACACTTTAAGTATGCAATTAAACATTACATAAACAGGCATTATTTCTTTAATAATGTACAGTACCTAAAAAAAACCCAAAGTTATTAGTGACATATATGTCTCATTATTTTGTTTATGAAGGTACATTTGCCATAACTATTTAGTAAATATGTTCACTCTTTCAGGCCTGAAATTATTCTATTTATAGTTTTCAAAAATTTATACAAAAAAAATTAAGATTTTCATTTCTGTCACACCAATTTGTCAATTTTGGAAATGAAACATTCACATATCCAGAAGCTGGGAAAATAAATAAAATATTATAATTTTTCTTCAAATGTCAACCAAAGCTGCTTACGGAACACTGCACCTTTTGACGAGGCTCTGGCAACAGATCGTTGGTAAAAATCCATCCGGTCATACCATAATATAATATACCTTACAATATTGTCATAGGGACTAACATCACTTACACGAAGGATAATATCACTGCGCTTATTAACACATGCCGTGACATGGCTGTCTTAAGTGGTCAGTATATGCCAATCTTTTAAGGGAGATATGACAGTCTTTTTATGTACAGCAGTGGGCTTATATCTTGAAAATTATATGTTCAAGACAGAAAGTTCAATTCTAATAATTTTACCAAATATTTCTTTCGGCAACCTCCAATTCCCCCATTATTTGTTTGTACGAGATATATAAATAGATAAATTTTTAACAATCTTAATGTTGTTTACAGTACAGTTAAAATGTACTACAAGAAGATATAGACATACGAAGATAACATCTATCATTATAACCATAACATATAAATACTTTTCTAATACTCATATTGGATGGTTTAAAAAAACACGTTCATTATGCAGGCAGCAATTAATTAATTATTTGCTTTGAAGAGAAAGTGCTCTCAGATGAATCAAAACGACTTGTTTACATTTACACAGAAATACGGAACGACTGGCGCTTATTCTAAGTCCCTTTAATAATTTAACAGGAGAAGACTACACAGAAGGTATTAACAAAATTGTATATACTGCTACATTCAGTTGTAAGTTGGTGGGTTTAAATTTAGCCTGTAACAACGTCCAGGCATAAATGAGTTGCGGAATGTAAAAGCAGTATCAATTGAGACGGAGGGCAAAGAGGTCGACCCTTCTGGAGTGCATGGGTGTGGCGGACTTAAATTTTCGCATTGACAGCCGAAACGGCCCTTAGGGACGGCCGGGACGTGCTTTTAGTGCCTTTATTCGTTATGGTTAATGCGGCAACTAGTTTACGATCTGTACTGTTATTTGCGACCTCCGTGGGATGGAGTTGAGTTACTGGAGCTGGTTAAGGCTAACGTGATTTTCCTTCTACATTTCTCCATTATAATAAAGCCTTGATCGTCATCAGGTTCAATATTAATCTACTTTTTAATGTACTACTCCTAGTGTTACTCGTGGTTAGTGCGCTTGCTTTATGCACTAGGAGACTCGTGGTTAGTGCCGAGCGCACTTGATTTGATAGTACGGGAGTGACCGGCACCAAACAAATTGTTAGTAACAAGTGCTGAATTTGCCAAGTGCCCGGCAGTAAAGGAAAATAACGTGTAAACCTGTCTGAGAAATAATGAATAAAATATTATTTCGAGGACTCCAAATCGTACTAGTGGCGGAGCTCACCTAGGCTAAAATCCCTCAAATATTTTTTTTTGTATTGTATTTGTTGGCTGCTACTTTACTACTACTTACTTTTTAATCAGTTTTCTATATCAAGTCTTTAGTCATACTTTTTCTTAAATTTGACAGTGTGCTTGCCACAGGCAAATCGCCTTAGACCCTTGTCCGATTGTCGTAATAAAGTTAAGGAAGGTTTCATAAGAGGCATAAAGGAGATTAGATTCAAATTTTGAGTCAAGTGTTGCCAGGAACAGTTGGCTTGCTTAATATGAAAATGCTTGCCCACACTCACTAAGGACAGTGATTATGCCCTCCAGCGTCCCCCACCCCCGTCCCTTCGCTAGTCTGTTGTATTTGGGTTTGTGAATCGGTCAGTAGGGTTAGCCGCGTCCAGATGACATTTGCAGAAAATGTTGAAACATAACACTTGTCAGTATATTTAAAGTTTAATTAATTATCTTATTACTCATACTTTAATGGTATATAACAATAGTACGATAAGTTTTATTACCAAGTTATTTTTATTAACAACTAACAAAAATAACTTACTTGAACTATTGTATAACAAGGACAATCGACCAATTTAATGCTAATTTATCACACCAAATATTTACACCTACTAATTTGTTGACACGAAAACAGAATAGGCCATAACATCGGTTCGGTTCAACAGCAATTTAGATTAATATCGTACGCTCCTAGCCCATTGTCGTGTACGAAACGAATAAATCTACCAATATGCGCCGTCAAGAACGCCTGTATTTGACACGTCAACTGCCGAAGAAATGGGATTGGCTATCGATCAAAACGGACGGAATTACGTATATTGTTCGTAGTGCGGCGCTCCCTTACAAATGAGACCCCTTTGATTGTGACGGGCGATCACGAACTTCCAAACGGATGGTATTTTGACAGTGGAGATTTCGAAGGTAACAATATATTCTGTCGGTAATTATTATGTATAATAACACCTTTAATGGAATCGTTTCAGGCTGTCATTGATCTGTAAAGAGGACGAAATAACTGACTGTAAGTGGTATTTTATTTACCACGTTACAAATTAAAGCAGACCGATTACGGATAGCAAGTCTGGGGTGCGAGGCGTCTGGTACTGCGATCGCAAATCCTACGTATGGCAGAGGATATTTATAGGGTGCAAAGGTAAGGTATTATCTTAATTTGCCTTTAAAAGTCTATCCCTGAACTCAACGAAAAGAAAACGCCAGTAAAAATATGTACGTCGGCACGTATTTGCCAAGCTTTTTTGTGATGTCCTTTCTGTGTGGAGGAGTGTATATTACTAGCACCTGTAGGTGAGGTTTGTATTTAGAGAATATATCCGTTTAAAAAATTGTTGAAGATTCGACAGAGACATTATTTTAACAGTACATCAGCCTATTTTAGTTCACGGCTGCTCATAGGCCTCCCTAAGAAAGCTCTCTTAAAACGGCATATATTTCTTGGAAGTTTCATTCTATGCCCTATATGTATTATTTTTTATACTTCTAATTTATTGGCCTGTGTAAGTCTATTACTGGACTTATGTCCAGTTATATGCCTTTCCATTAAACCACCAACAAAAGCTGAAGATCATGCTAGGATGTATAATCCATACTTACTCCGCTGGGTAGGCAGAATGTCAAAAGCAGCGCAGACACAGTGGGCAGGTAGGTATCTTGAGAAATTAATTATTAAAAATTCAGCTCTTCCACGTTCTGATACATGTCTTACATACATATTATTATGTATAGCGAAGCACCGATACAGTACATTAGTATAGTTTCCAGATTATTATCTAAATAATGTATCAGACACAGTACAAACATACGTATTTATGTCAATCGGCATTAGGCGGGTGATGCGTGCTAAGCAATATTGACGTCTTCGTTAGTGCCATTGTCTTTAGGGTGAAAGTGAACAGTGGTAAACTATAAATGAAAAGAAATCACAGATATTTTAGTTTTTATCTATTTGTATTATTCAATCAATAATAGAGCCGTGGCAGCCGAGTAGACAAAGTGACCACCCGTCACTTTAGCCTCATAGAGCGCGAGTGTCCTGGGTTAGATCCCCGGTGCGGCTGAAACTAAAATTTTTAATAACACTTTTAGGTGCTGAATTTACCACGTGCTCGGCGGTGAAAAGATCGAGATGAAACCTGTAAGTCAGTTAATCATATACATAAATAAAAAATGATATTGAAATCGGCTCGTAACCCTTAACGCGTCTGTAAAATACGTCATGAGGCAAGTCATAGGTAAAAATGTTGCCATATCTTCGCCGAAATATACATTTTCGCACAGTTTGATTACCACAGTGCAAACCTAAACAGAAAAAATAGAAAATGTTTTGCTAGAATAAAAACAATACTTTCTTAGAGTTAAATGTGGCTGAAGTGATAAAAGAAAAACAATGTCAAACTTATCATAATAAGAAAGTAACTTGATATTAACACAAAAACCCACATATATTAAGCCGCCAACGCTCATATCAGCGTGGCTCTCCGCTTTTGATTTACGAGGCCAATTTAGCCCCCCCAGTACTTCCGAAAGTAGTGGACAGTGGTCTTATCTGATCCAACATGTCGTAAATAATACTTGGACTGTATTTATCATGGCACCGCGAAAAGTAAGTTACAGGGATTTATGGCTGCGAAAAATGTGCCGTTAGACGTGCACTTCACAAGAGCAGCCTAGTTGGTTAGTTAGAGGCTCGATATTTGCCAGCTTTAGTTAAACTGGTGTGGTGGTTTGGTGGTTGATGTAAGGAGAATATATATTCTATCCAAAATTTCAACTTCACCAGCAAGTGGCTAAACGAGTCTCTGGCGAATAACTGTTAGCGGAAATCAATACGAATATAACCGGAACCAAAAAGAAAGAGTAGTGATGGAGAGCAGCATCATAAGTGAGTAATCTCGACGTGCCCAGCGTGGTATGTTATATAATAACGATAAGAAGTTAGTAAATCTATGAAAAATATTTTTTAAGTTAGAAGCTTAAAATGTTTTATGGACCCGTACACTTTAGCTTTTAATTCGAACTTAACTAGATACATCAAACACGACAGGATTGACAGACAGACAGGTGAAAGATAAAGTTTTATATGCAACTTTAAGAAGTAAAAATATTTTATTTTTGCATTATTCTATGTTACGCAGTTAACAAACAATAACATTGAAGGCCTATCTTACTTTTCAATTCAACTTCTTCCTTTTACTGCTTTGTTGATAACATCTAGTGATGGTGTGTAAGAAAGAACAATACGTATCTACTCGTATGACCACGAAGTTAATTACCATAAAGTCGCGGTAGATGGCGACAACGAGGTTCTCAAAGCGACGCTCCGCTGGTCAGGCCGAGACATTTCACTTTGTGCTTGTATATTCCACTCCTTAACGTTATGCACGCCCGGTAACACCAAAAATATGCTTTAAACTTAAGATTATAAATATTTTATTGAAAATTATTAATTAATTATGTTGTTTGCAAAATTAAAAATACCTAATTAAATTATAAAAACCTTAACTTAAATACTTGTCAATAACATCAATCGCTGAACAGTCCACTGCTAAACAAAGTCCCAAAGCGATGCTTGACGTGGGGTCTGCAGAACAAGTACAAAACTACATCAGACGCTGCTGTCTATCGCTGTTTGGATATTTTAGACAATTTAAGCATAAATATTGATCGTTATTAATTAAACGTATTTCAATAAATTCAAATTGTATTTGGGGTGTATAAGGGAAAATATCAAATATTTACTAAATGCCATCCTCATCTTCATCGGGCTTCCCTTGATAGATAACTAACAAGGCTCTGGTAACCGACTGATGTAAGATATCTCCATCACCAGGTACAGGTCCGTCAGAAAATGTCTGGCAATTGATCTTTATTTTATTGTCATTCTAAATTCTAAAATATAGGTAATTGCTTATATTTTAGATAGCTATCAAAAAGTTAAACTATGGTTAGGAATATAGCTGCACTGGCGCAAGTACGTAAGTTTAATTAAATAAAATCAGGTAAGCTGAACTAATGAATTCAGTCGTCGGCGACACACTAATCACAATGTAATTGTGCAACCGTTTTAATGCTAATGTAGGCAGTGGACTGATCGTCTTTCCTGTCGTTTAGTCGCATTCATTATTTGGGTCGCATTTAAAATTACCTTTAATAAGTGTTAAAGTACTCTAAAATTAAAATAACTTAAATGTCAATATAACCATATTGACGGCTGAAAAAAATTATTGCTATCATCTTTAAAAAAGTTTCTTATTTTAGCTACGACTATCTTCTTATACTCTTCTTTTATATCTTTATAATTTAAAAAATATAAAACCTGTATTTTTCTTCATAAAACAACCCTTCTAAACATATTGCGTATTAGAATGATTTCTACGTATCAATAAGTTCTGCTCTAAGTTCAATAAAATACCTAACAACATGAACTCATGTTTCTAGGTATTTTTTAAGTAAGTTATAATATTCTGACGTCGACTTTAGATGTTCTCTGAAGTGTCAAATGGTCAGAACTATACGACTTGTATAGTTCCCTTATTATGTCACCTCATCAACATGCGCACGAGTGCACATTAATTAAAACTTGCTTTGGTCGTGGTATGTGTATTCTGTATACATACACACTCACACCACGATGCTTGCATGCAGGCATTATCTAATTCCAATAGGACCAATGAGAAAGCAGTTATTAAAATGGCAATTTTAATAGCAAGTTGATAATTACTTCGCAAGTTCATTACATTGCTCCAGTATTAAAGCGGGCCGAGCAAAGGGCCAACAATGTATAGAGACGCGTTCCATAGATTTACGATGGCTGGAGAAAGAAGTATACGCACTGTTCACATTATGAAGGCTTTCAATTATAATTTACATTAATATAATTAACAGTGAATAATGCGATGAATAATCTAGTATTTGCCTCAAATACTACATTTTGTTGGAAAATAATTTGAAATTATTATCCCTGTACTAAGAAGGAATCACATGATATTTGATATGGGACACACATTTCGATATTTCGCAACTTTATTATAATTTTTTTTTATTTATGGTAAAGGTAATATCGAAACTTTCAAATATAATATGGTTTTTATAATATGTTATAGGTATGCTAAAATGTAAATAAAAAATTAAAAAGAGGTAGTAATAATGAACTTACATAGGAAAGGTTATAAAGGGGAAAATCTTTTTGGTAGCGAACGAGACTGCCGACCATATGATGTCAGAAAATCTACCCGAATTTGCCATACTCAAATCCCTTATATTAGTATTGGTAAGTAGCATCACTAAGGCGATAACAACCCGCTTGCCCAGCGTGGTGAGTGTGGAAAAGTTTCCAAGAAATGCATGCTGCAGAGGACATGGATGATGTTACACTCTTAGTCAACAATATATGATAATTTTATAAAAAAAAACTGACGTTTTATTTCGATAAATGAAACAAATAAAATAATAATAACGTAATATAGTAAGCTCTCACGACCGTGTACTCAATAATGGTGTGATCAGAAGACTAGACATTTATTTGAGTCGTTACAAACCATTTTCATCAAAGCTTTTTTGAAACAACGTGACATGTGGTGTGCCTGTCACCGACTTAGTTTTCACATCAACCATAAAAATCGTACATTACTATTCACATACCAGTCGGATATCTAGGCTGTAAATAAAATAATATTTTATTAAAGAATAGACTGTGCATACACGGCCTTACGTTACAACAGAGTTTATAAGCATTTTTAGTACCCGCTCACCAGCGCGTCTCGTTAGCGACTGTCGTCAATTTTATAATATGAACTTTCGTAAGCTAACCTTAACGGGCTTTCAGTAGACGTTTTATAGCCTGCTATGATATTTATCTTAAGTAAAAATTACATATATTTCATAATCATTAATGGACATGGCCGTGTGGTGAATCTGCCACCCACTATCTTCCCGTGGGTGTCGTAAAAGTTACTAAAAGGAAATTCCAGAAAAATCTCATTGCTTTCAATAGATGACGGAAATGAATGAATGAATGAAAATTCTTTTTTCTTCAACGTAATAAAGATAATTTTGTTTGACGTTTGTCAAATGTCAAATGTGAGACTGCTCTGACGGAGAAGAATCAGGCGAAAGAAATTTTGTAAGTATCCTCTGTTTTGAATTTTTTTTAAAAATTATAATGTATAAAATAAAAAGTCTGGTCCCATAGGCAACTCAAAGCATGCCACAAGAATATTGTGATCCACCAAACATAAGCACAAGTGCACTGCAAACTCGAACAGACCAGTATCCATAAGCAGCACCTGTTCACAAGTATGACACAAGTGGCAACCATCGCTCTCCTCAACCAAATCAAATGGAAGTGGACGACCCGTCACACGACGCCGCCACAAGCAGAGGCCTTTAAATGTGCATGACATACTCAAGTCTACAAGATACATAGATAATTAAAGTAAACATTATCATTCCCATAGATCACATCTACAATTTTCTACGAGACGATTTTCAACCATGTGAATGTACATTAACAAATAAAACGAATTAATTATGTTACATATAGAATGAATAATATACTAGTTACAAATAGCGGCATCAAGTTACAAGATAGTTCGTATTAAACTGTAAGACCAAAAAAAGTAAAGTAGCAGCCGGTAAATGCCTCTTCTCAAATAATATAAATTAAGAGAAAAGAAAGAATTCCTTTTTGTGAATTTTAGTGGTTGGACCGGGGATGGAACCCAGGTAACTCACGTCCTTTGTACTTGAAAGCGTGCGCCACTTGACTACCACGGCTTTCTCTCATAGCTACATAAAGTCGGTAAATAATAAGAAATCATCACCATCACAAGCCCAGTAAACAGAAATCCGTAGACCGCGTCAAAATGCGGCCCTGAGCGACCTTTACTCGTGTGGTTAATAATCAATTACACGAAATAATGAAAAAAACTGATGAATATACGCCGGTGATAAATAAATTACAGAGAGCGTTTACTAAGCGATCGTAGCTTAATATTTATAATCAATCATCAGCCAACGGGTTAAGTCATCGGTTGGATCCGGTTTGGTGAGAATGAACGAGGTGTCTAGATTATTAAAGCTACTCTGGTCACTTTCTTAAAACAGTTATTTTTCAATTTATCAGTATACTACTACTGCACATTTCATGGAAGGTTTGGCTTGTGGGCAAGCGGGTGCACTGACGCAGTACCAGCAATCTCGCTAGTGATGCTCCGCCGAATCACTGGTCTGTGGAATTTGGTTTCAGTAAATTTAGACGGAGATTCTGTCATCATTCGGTCGCTAGAGCCGCGTTTGTTCGCCAGAAGGTGCACCACGTGCTAGTGAGGTTGGTTTTGGAGAAAGAGAACATATTTCCCCTTATATTGTCAATCTAAATTTTACATATTATTATTATAATTAATATTAAAGACGAAATTGAAAACAATGTTTTGCTTTTGAATATTAAGTAATTTACAAAAACATTTTGGAAATAATCTATAATGATGATGTTCTTCTTGCCGATTTCAACAGCAGCTGTCGACTACTACGCAGGAGATGCCGCAAGTACGCGCAAACACTCACTCGTCCTTATTTTCCCATATCTGTTGTAACGCTTATGCGATAAGATGGGAGTAAAGGTCTGAGACACGGGACGAAGCACAACACAACCTGACCAGAATACCTATAATTTTGTTCATATATTGTCTTTGGCTGCGATTATCAGCCAGGACCCCTAGATCATGTACGTCAACGGCAAAAACAAGCCTGAATGAAATTTGGATTTGCCGTAATGGGTAGATATTCTCCGTAGGCGGATTAGCAATCACAATAATCACTCTGACACATCGCCTTAGATGCAGTTGCTGGACATAATTTTGTATATTTAGGTCCACCCCCTGTCGAAAGCCTAGAGAATTTCATAACATATTTGACATGTTCCTTATATATTGAATATACCATTGTTGACAGCTACAACACGAACAGTATAAGAAGAACTTTTCACTCCACTTATTTAGTAACAACTGTATGTTGTGTACAAATCTATGCACTTGATATTGGCACTATATTCGTCGATCATATTTAAGAGACTTAACTAAAGCCTAAAATCCTTTCTTTATTTTTATGTCATGCTTAGGGAGCTTGTCACTATTAAACTGTACTGATTTCTTCAGTACGAAGTTCTTGCATTGATCACGATTCAGTCCATAGTCCGAAATATAATACAGAAGATGAGTTACAGTATCTCGTAAATTGATAAAAATTATTACCAGTCCAGTCAGTTCACCTACGCGATAACTGTATTTTGTATTTACAAATTAGAAACACTCACCGTAAGGTGAACTATGTACTCCTTTAGAAGGAGTACATAGTTCACCGCGGCCCATGGACACCCTCGAAGACTAAGACAGAATGTCTTGTTACCAGTGTGAGATCGTTATACTTCCCCGGTCGAGCCGATGGCTATACCTCATAAATATCTCTCCGTAAACGATTTTTAAAACAAATTATCGTTTGTTTGTTTGTTTGTTTATTTCATTGATTTTCCTAGTTGTTTCTTGTAATGGCTTATTTTAAGCCGTTACTGCATCCACTTTTCGAATATAATTATGTTTATTTCTTATGACTGTTTTGTATGAGTTAAAGTGTAAAGAGAAAAAAAAATATTGCATAAAATAAATATCTACAAACTGGTGAGCACAACAATAGTTTACCCACCGCATTTATATTATTAATTCACCGCCACTATATTACACCACGCCATGGGTTGTCTGGCAGAGAATGCCAAAAGGCCTTAAGCTCGCCTTTTGTTACCTTGTTAAGGTGAAAATAATAAAGATTTTAAATAATTAATTTACACAATAATTCTGAAGACAATTAGGTTACGGATTGGGTAGTACTGATTTCCTAACAAGGTCATTACACAACCAGCACTGAAAAGAAGGGTGTGCTTATACTTGTGTGCGACGAAGAAGTGTATAGAGTACATGTCAACTATTTCCGATAGATGAAATAAATAAACGCACACTTACACGCTGACAATCTAGCGATGGGCTCAGCTACTATAAACTTGTGTCAGTTAATGACGTTGTGCTTGATCAGATTAGTCAGTACACGGGAAAAATGCATACCCGGTTTTGCGGAGGCTTTCCTTGAAACAGATGTAAGAAATCCATATCGCGTCGAAAATTTTAGACGATGCTGAAATATAACGACCTTAGCGTCCAATGAAATAGGGTCACGCTAGGAAAGTTTCGCAACGAGGAAGGACGTCGGTATCGTAACACGTGGTTGGAGGCGCGGAAGGAAACCGTCCAGGAAGTTACCCAATCGGCCCGTCACGCCAACACGTTTTAGGGTTGCCGAATGAATTCAGCTATGCACGAATTATTTGTTTCTGGTTCTCTTTGTGGTTGTATAAATATTTTGTACGTCTCATGGCTCGAAGCGGCGTGAGATAGTGCTTTATACCCGACATATCAAGGTCAAGCGATTTGGCGGTCTTCAAATGCCTCTATCACAATTATATTGCACTTATATGCTAATTTGAATAGACTGATGTCAAGAAAACAGTTTAATTAATTCATTAAAATTATTTTGAAAAATCATCTAATTTGCTACTTTGAAAAAATTTGACGTGGATTTCCGAAGTTTTTTTAGGTATGTGGTCACGGTAACTCCCGAAAAAATTGACGTATAGAGACCAAGATTTTTATCGTGTCCAGAATTTTATCTATTGGTTTCCTATTAAAAGTCTAGCCCTTATAGTTATTAAGAATAAGAACAATAATCGTCCTGCACATCTTTTATTGAAACTCACTATGATAAACATGAATAATATATTATTACTTCTTATTTATGTCACATGAAAACGATGGCGCCACTTAATCCAGTTATCCAGTTAATAGTTAATAATAATATAAAAAAAATTATTGCATTACATTTTTTTTGCTTGTTGTTTTCATCTGAAATGGAAATGACTCGAAATATTTGAATCTCAATTAGATTTTTTTCTTAAGGGTTAAATGAGCGTCATGAGATGTGCACTTTTGGATTTTCCAATTTGTTACACTTGATACATTAACCATTCACTATATAATTTAGATTTACAAAGTTACTTCTGTTATTTCAGTGTCAGTTTGTTTCTATGGTAATACGCAACAAAGCGAGTAAATAATTTACCTAGTGACACGTGTCATTCCTGCCCATTATTGCTGCACTCGGAACTTTTAATTCCTGCCTAGATCAGCACTGCACCCGCTACTCTGAGAAAATAGTTATTGTCTTAATATTCCCAGTCACAAGCAGAGCCTTTCAACAAAAATCTTTGGATGTGGTTTTAACCCGGAATCTTACTACTTAGCCGTTAGCTATGACTACTGAACCACGCGGGTTTCTTTCATACTACATACTAGTAAATATTATATGCGTAAGTTATGCCAGAAGTTTTTTTTTTGGAGTTGCTGACCTTATTGATTGACTAACGATCGGCGCTTGCTTCACGCAATATTTACGTTTGTGTGCATTCTACACAATCATTCACGATGTCATAATATTTTACAATCTTAAAATAATATCGATTAATTATCTAGAATCGGAAGGAATATCGAGATATCGGAATACGGATTTAAGTTGTTAAGGAGTTAGGTGATAGAACCGAAGTTAGCAGCAGTAGTCCGAAAACTGTAAACATATAAGCTTACAGTTTTCGGACTCACTGATGGCGCTCGTATATCTTTGAATTGAGATTGGCTTAAGTTCCTTCTTAAAGGAACCTTCAGAGAATTAACCTAGGTTTAGCATCATGTTTAACCTAAGAAACTCGCTAGTAGATACTGCATTCATTCAGCACTACGTTTATAATATTAAAAACAGCATTTCAAGACGTTAATCTTTCATTTGTGCGTTCTTTTTTTTTTTTGAAATTTTTGAATTTTAATTATACCTGGTACAAAATATGTCATGACAACATGTTTTGGCTTTAGTAAATGTATATTTGTAAAGCTATTTGTTATAATTTCCCATATTTCTACTACTAAACGTGTACGAAGTGTAACGTGTATGTGAATTTCATATCGCTGGTACTAACAACAACGTCCAGTCCATCGGCGGAAAGGCTTTGCGGTAAATTCTTATAATGTGGCGAAAAAAAAAAACCAAGTCGTAAAGGCCACCACACACAGCGCCGACATTTCTTTATTCGAGTTCGGTACGAAGAAACAAACTGTGATAAGAATGTATTTGTGCGGTGCGCCGCGTATCACTTTTTCTATTACACGCCATGCCCCGCGAGCGATCGCGGCGTCAATGTGCGATAGAACAAGACGATGGAGTAGATATTACTTTTAAGCCGAGTCCTAATATGTTGGCGTTATGAAGATAAATCTCAAATAAAACGTAGCTATTTAACCATAATTGGGTTCAAAACGTGTGCTGTAATAACTTTTTACAATTGTTTTTATGTCACGTTACATTACCTCCTTAGGTTTGTGTCTACGTATAAGTAGAGAAGAAAACAGAACGTTCTTTTTTTCATTAAAAAAATAATTTACCTCCCTCAGTAGGAATTTATCCTTTGTCGTGGAGGGAGTTTACATACATTATTTACAAACGAACAAACACCCAGACCCGGAACAATTGTTTGTTGTCCATACACAGTTCATCCTGGGAGGGAATCGGGGAGGATAAAGAGAATTTGTTTAAATAGTCTTGAAAATTTACAATTCCGCCTCTCCTACAAATTATTTTATTTAAGTCTACAGCAGAACACGCTCTCCAAAAAATGCGCCGGAATACTGGGATAAATATTTTTGACGATTTTCCCATACTCATTACATCATATTACCCTGAGCACCCAGGTTGGTGCATCCCTCGTACTACATATTACGGGCGCCTTGAGATTTGGGTTAGATATATACAAAGAGATATTATGCACACTTGTGACTTTTTGTTTTCCTTTGGAACATTTATTCAATACTGCTTACGAAGTATATTTTTACGGAATAAAGAAAATAAAGATTATTTAAACTAAGGATATTCTATATGGTTAGCTGTTCTAGTCCGGGGCCATCCGTACAGAAGATTGTGCAAGCGTTTTGTGTGACCACAGACCGAGACATATACATATTTATGAGGTGACTTTAATATACAATTTCTATGTATTATCTCCTCATGTAATGCAGGAAGTGGGAGCACTTCATGATTGTCTTAACGGTCACCCGACTCGTCGCTCCGTAGATTCGGTGATATCGCATAATTGCCTTGTGCTACTTTTTGTGACTTCTTCATTTAAAAATCTAATTATATAGTGTTTGTTGTAATTATTACAAGGTTTTTTGTACCCTGTTTAATTTATATACATGTTTTGAGCAATTGTAATGATTGAATGAATGAAAAAGCATCTAAATCTTTTATATAACTGAATATTTTTAGGGAAACAATAATAAGCCTTAGTATAATAATTCAGACAAGTTCAACGACTAACATAAGTGAATAATCGTAAATAAGTAAAAATAGTGATAGGAATCTATGACGGACATGTTTTCGGACGCTAACACGAAAAGATATTTTCGCCATTACGTATCATTATATTTTTGTTATATTTCAAAGAATCATCTCCTATTAGTGGATGGATCGAAAGTGCTCAATGCCGACAAAGTGTTTGATTTGACAGCTCGATGTGTTCCCTCAAAAGCTAATTAATAAGCAGATACAACCACTTAAGATAACTAAAAACATTTTCATCCCGAAACTGCACCGGATGCTGATCGTATCGGAATGACAATGCGTGGCGCCAAGAAAGCTTCAAATCTGTTTTGAAAAATAAATCATTTATCTAAGAGTTTTGGGTTCATTTTCAAATAACACAAAATCAAATTTTACGATGACATTTGGTAACTAAAATTCAACCGAGACCTTCCAAAGATACGTTCTAGTTTTGAAAAATATCCAAAAAAAGTTTATGACCGAAACATTCATCAGTAAACATGAGTTCTATTAAATTTTGGTTCTAAAACATATTGGGATAGAATACAATTTTAAACTCATGTGTTATATCTGAAGTGCTACAAGCAATGTAACCGACGGATTCTTTAAAAGCTCCATCCACAGTTTCAAGTGCAGGTGGTATGACTCCTGTGTCTCTGAAAATAAATGAATTGGTAATATTGAGATAAGGCATCTTGCGACGTTTTAAGTAGAGGAAAACGTCAATAAATTCCATTCATAATATTCATTAAAAGTTAACGTCATGTTCGAAACTAAAAAATTGGCGTCGATAAGTGTTTTCAGATGTGCGTTATAAATATCTTAACTATCGTTTCTTACTTTGAATTGATATTTGAACTATTGATATTATTTTTACATTAATAATGAACTGTACTTTTGCAGTACTTAGTCCAGCAGTAAATAATTTAAAGAGATATCTCTGCCACTGAAACCAAGAAACAGTCGTAATCAGCACGCTTAGCTGGCGTAGGTATTGGCTATCGAAGTATAGCATCATCAGGTATCTCAAATTTTAGACGCTGCTACCCATCATTGCTTAGGAATAAATTAATCTAAGATTTTTTTGGAAATCACTAAATGGTAGTTCATATGTAGTAGAGTCACGCTGCAATGATTATATTATCACTGCAGTATACTTAATGAATAGGGCGGCTCAAACGACGACACTTACAAAGAATATCGTAAAATAAGCGTTAAATAGCAGCATGGCGATGCTATCCTGTAACGAGTAGTGACAACAGAAACTCTATCGTTATGACACGTTAAGAGTTATTTTACGCAGGCATCGGGGAGTAACCTAAAAACCACCATATTACCCCATGTTAAAGTATTATAGTAATATCTCAAAACATTCTTAATTTACATGAATCCTAAGGTTCACCTGTACAAATAAAGGCCTGAGGCCGATCGTTTATATGTTTTTATTTATTTATTTATTCTTTATTGAACCATATAAGAGTACAATATATGATCAAAAGGCGGACATAATGCTAAAAGCATTCTCTGCCTGTCAACCTTTGGGAGTGATAAAACATCGACGGCGGTTACAGAATAGAAAAACCAAAATAAAGGTTAAAAAAAATAAAACATTAATACGGTATATATATATAAAGTACATAAATTTATTTTATTCGAATATAATAAACTTCGAATACAATATGTACATACATATACAGACAAATATTTATACATTTATATATTTATGTATGACATTATGATGCAATTATGAGCAATTTTTAAGAATTTTTAATTTGTAATTAAAATAACATAATAAAGGAATAAAACAATGAAACAATCTTTATCTCTTTTTATCAATAATGCGAATGCTTACATTTATGAGACGTTCGTGGTTCACAGAATTGTGCCTATTGTCCGAAAGTGTACAAACCCCACTCCTCAATTTCCAGTTCGTAGTTTGCAAGCGGAGACTGAAATAATTCGTGACGAATTATTTACTTCTAAACGACTGATGTAAATAACAGGACAATTAAAACGAAGTTCCATTTAAAGTCAAAACATTTAAAGTTTGAAAAGAACATAAATTAATTCCATTACTTACTTAAAACAATCTGAACCATAATTAATGTATGTTAGTTGTTGAATAAAATGTAAATTACAGGTATTGTAAAAAATAACGATGTCTTTTATATATCTCAATATCAGAATGCTGATTATGTGTCTATGACGGTGGAGAAACAAAAAATATTCTTGGTGGAGCAGGTGAAACAATAGAACCACCTGATGATACTACAAGGCTTCGAGAGGTGCGGTAAAATTCGCAATAAAATGCACGACCAGCATAATTCCGCGACTCAGCTGCAGTTCATCGTTCTCGGTGTATTCTTCACCTTAATGTCGACAGCGTAACATTGTATTTGTGGTTTAATGATGCGTTACATATAAGGTTTTTGGATTCGCGCACGATTGGCGGGCGTGCAACAGAGAGCGAATGGATTAAATCTTGCAGGGCGCGTTGAGAGTTCTAAGAGCGCTGATATTTTCTACCCTCTGACGTTACCCGGCGTTATCAACGGAAATCATAAGAGGTTCTCCTGCTGTGTATAATTAGAAGAGCAGATAGCAGAAAATTATTTTTGTAGTTTATTTAATGTCTATGGTATGTTTTGGTACATATTATATGTTGACGACCGCGTGACTGGGTGGTCAAGGTACCTGACATAAGAGACATAGGTCATGGGTTTGTATTCAAGCCAAAGCCAGTACCTGTGCAACACTCATATTGTCGTTTTTCGTGTCTGTTTGCGTTGTGTTGTGTCCCGTGTCTTAACATTGCATATGACCCTGTCTTCGACCTTTTCTCATAAGCGTTACATTGGACACGGAAAGGTAAGTGAGTGCCTCTGTGTCTGCGAACCTGCGCAACTAACAAATGCCCAATATTGGGAAGTTGTGGCCATGGTCAAAATCGAAGGAAATCCTCTCATGCTATGTTTAAGGATAATCTTTACAATAAATAGAAAATATACTGTATAGAATATTACTATCATGTTATACAATCCAAAAGAAATTAAATTAAAATATTAATTTTGAATTAATTAGATATTAAGTAATAAAAGCTATGTTTTTCAGTTAGTAGAAGAGTGTATATAATTTTTTCTTGAATTTACGACTGGACCAAATAAAGTAATATTGAACAGCCAATAACTTATAATGTCCATGGACAATAATAGAGATAATTAAAGAGAATTAACGTACTTTTGTCCATCTGAGGGTGAGGCGACAGAAACGATCCGGGATAATGCGGGTTTGGCGGGCACAGAAAGCTTATACGTGTAACGCGTGATAATGCCAGTGCCAATCAATTGCAGTGCCACGCGAAGATAAAATTTCTTTGTTTTTCCGAACTCCACTATTGGAGTTCTATTCGCTTAGTTCTTTATTAGGACAATATTAGTTACTTCTAATGTTCTAGAAGAAATTTGATATCAATTATTTCATCTATTTAGTAGTTAGTAATATTTTTTTGGATGTCAGTCATATGAGTCGTAATGAAGAAGTTTGAAGCAAAAAACTGATTTTTCATTGTGTTATTAAATAATAACAAATAAATACTTGTGGTGGGTTTTAAGACGTTTTAAAGCATTAATTAGATTTTGTTTTCCCGTATTTTTTTTCAAATTTCAAATGCAGCATGTATTTGCCACGTGATCGACAGTGAAGAAAAACAATAAAACTGAACATGGCTGAGAAACAATAAAAATAAAGATAATATATTTTCGGGGATATGTGCAGTCCGCCAACCGCGCACTGGAGTAGCGCAGGGTGGCAGACTATTTTCGGCTGGAACACTGCCTTAAATATTTTAAAAATAAAAATATGAGAAAACAAAATCTAATTGATGTTAGTATTGCTATTGACAATTTCAGTGGTGTCAGCACTGGCGATAGAACTCTGGTCACTGAATTGAAATTTAAGCGAGCGAACTGACTATTCTTAATAGAAATCAATACAAATCCGGAAATAATAGTTTATTTCAATACTAACTTTTTACTTATTGTGTGTTTTAATCAACTGGGCGTTTTCGTAAAGTCGCCCGCTGTAACATAGTATAATTGATATTTAACTAAAGTTAATCTAAAAGGAATGCCTTGGGAATTTCAAGTTATCTACGATGAAAAGGGCAAGGGCAGACGCGGGCTCGGGCACGAGCTCGAGGTCATCGTAAGTAAACAATTCAACGGTAAAGGCCATAACTACGAATTTCAGAAAATGATTCTTTAATAAATTGCTTTTAAAAAAATATTAATACAAAATTAATCATTATTCAAATTTAAAGTAAATTTAGGCATAGTATATTTAAAATATTTATTACACAAATTACAAAATTACAAATGTTAAATTAATCCATAATTATATAAATCATATTGTGTGGCTCAGAAATGTGATGCAATAATTGTCGTAGTAAATAAATGGGCACTCTATCACGCTCAGGGTTCTTTAACGACGATGGCATCTAGTCTACTCGTATTATATTGAACGTAGTGACCAATTATAGCCAAATAAACTCTATCTACAAATAATGTTTACTAAATAAATATTTCACACAATGATTTCAAGACATCTAGTTCTTGCTTAATTTCTATCTTATGTCATAAATTATATAAATTTTTTTCAATTTGTCAACTGTGCAGAAGATATTATAGTGCCCCAAGTGTACACACAAACATAGAGTCACTCACTCGTCTTTACCTTCCCATATCCGATGACGTTATGCGACTTATTGCTAGAAATGACAGATGCAGTATCAGAGACCCGGGACTTATACATCACAAGCAGACACGAAAACAAATAATTTGTGTTTTTCACAAATATTGGCTACAGCTGGGATTCGAACCCTGGACCCATGGCTCAGCAGTTAGTTACTCTAAGCCACGCGGATTCAATTCCGCGGATCCAATGAAAATTTAGTACTGTTAAAAAATTAGGTAAAGGAGAAATTCGTAAGGAGTTATTTGTTTTATGCAACATTAAGCGTTATGTCGCTTTTCCTTCGTCACTGCGCCCCACGGACCGCAATCAATGTCCACATTGAGTGGCACGTGACACACAACGCTACATCCCAGCAATTAGACAAGTAAGTGTACAGACGTACCGGAGTTCTCGACAGATTTAATATCATTTATTAATGCCATCATTTGGATAACAGCAAGACAGCTTCTTCTAAATTTTTATGTCCACAACTGTACATAGGTTTTGCTAAGAAAGCACTAACAAAAGCTAACTAAAAGGAAGGTCACACGCATCACATTACACAGGCGGATTAGTGAGTGCAGTGATGACTGCTCTTAATCACTAGGCTGCGGGATTCGATTTTGGACTCGGTGACACTGAACTCATTTCGGAAGCCTCGCCTGTTTCATCATCATTAGGCTAATAGCTTACTGTAGGCATAAGGCTCACCCGATGGGAGGATTTGTTGTAATCTGACTGCTTGGCAAGCCGGTTGGCGACCTTAGATGGACGCTGCTCCCAATAATCCACTTTCAAAGATAAACTGGAAACTACTGAAATCGATTCTGTGTTGGTATTCGGACTTATTACTTACTAATCAATAGACAGCATAACGAAATACGCAATATATAAATAGCCAACATGTTTATAATACGTACTCGTATATAGAAATATAATCAAAACTTATTAATCAAAAGCCGTGGTACTCTAGAGGTCAGGGCGTTTGCTTTAAATTCATAGTATTCGTCTTGGATTCAAAGCCCGATGCCAGCACCACCAAAATGGGTAATTGCAATTTTAAGTGCTAATTTCACCACGTGCTCGGCGGTGAAAGAAAGCTTCGTGGAAACGCGAAAATGCGGCCTGCAAGTTTGTAAAATAAAAAAAAAGTGTTTTATTGATTCGAGAACGTGTGAAAACTCGCAATCCGCAATGGAGTCGCATGGCGGCCCTCTTCGGCTTCAAAACTCTGAAATATTAAGAGGAGGCCTTTGCCCAGCGGTGAGACGTTTATTCTTTTTCTTTTATTCTAACTATATTCATTCTCCCAATTGCCAGACGCCGCGATATTTTTCTGGAATATCCGTTAGTTTATTTTAACGTTATCCGCGCAAAGTCTGCCGTCATCATACGTCTAGTGCTATTTGTATTGACCAAAGAAAGTCAATGAGATTTATACGTATCGTAGCGTTTTCAATAAGTAATAAAATACATTTCTACAAACAAATAAAATAATTTTCGTTTGGAGTTAACTATGAAAATTGTGTATATTTTTGCGATATCCCCGTTTTATTTACAATATTAATTTCGCGTGTCGACAGGAATACTTTCGAGACTGATGGTGAGATTGGCGTTTGGTACAAGTTAAAAGTAGTCAAATGTTATGACTTTTTGTAATTAAGATGTATTAAATATACTAAATAATTAAGTATTTTTAACGATAATTTGTTATCAATAACTTCATAATTTCAGCGTCAAACAAGTCGTCTGCTAAAGATTGCCGGAAAGTACGGTTCCGAGTCATCCAACCACTTCCCGCAACACTGTGCGGGTCGTCACACCGTCTTGTGGGGGTCGTCCATCACTTCGTTGGCCTGTACAAAGTTGCCACTCCTGAACCTTTCTTCCGAAACGGTTTTTCAGTTCTGCGAGATATGTGACCGTCCCATTAGCTCTTCTCTTCTTTGCTTGCTGATCCATTCTGTTATGTTGGTTACCTCAGTTGCGCTGCAAACATCATCGTTGTAGACTCTAACACTCCGTGCATAGCCCTTTCCATATCTCGTTGACCAACTTCGAGCTTCCCCACACGGCCTACATTGCTTTGGTTCTATTCATCCTGATTTTAAGTTTCAATTACATATTTATTATTTTTAATAAAATACTTCATGTGTACTTTTTCGGTTAAAGCAACTACACTTCATATGTGTACCAATATTAGTTAATATTCTAGTTCTGTATTTTGAGAACTGTTCCGTAATGTATTGTTACCGTTACGTATTCTTATTCAAATAGTTTAAAGTAAATTAAAAAAGTATCATTTAACTGCGTTAAAACCATGGTAGCCGAGTAATAAGAGGATATGCCTGTAAATTAGGAGAACCGAGTCCAACTTTCTATGTGGAGAGCTCATATCAAAACTAATGTACGATTTGTATCGTTGGTCTGGCCACTAAGATACGGCTGATTACCGTATTCGGTTCGTTATTCCAAATAATCTCTGCCGACCGGCTGATGGCAGACAATCCGCCAGAATATACATGAACCATAGACTAATGATAAGGAGCATCGTCATGAATGTACACTAATGCCACAAACCGACTTGCGCTGCATATCTTCCATATCCATCAAGTTTTAATAGAGTCTTAAAATTACAGTTTTGATGGTCTCCCATTATTGCGAAGGAATACGGAATTAACCAACTCCTTGTCTTACTTAGTGGACGGGCAATTGTGGAATTTATTAAGTCACATGGGTGCAATATAACTTATAACCAATTGAAATCAAACCGAATCAAATTAAATTATCGGGTTGGATCTACAAGTATAGTTAAAATAGGATCAATACGATGTGATATTCAGCTTTTTGCTTTTGACTTAAGCCAGGGAAGCGCAATCTTCTTAGGGTGCGATTATTAACTGTCGTCTACTACTGTGAGCAGCTGATCAATCACATTCTTAAGGTGTTATTGTAAGTATAATCGACCACGTAGCTCATTGGATAGCGTAACTGCTGAGTTCAAATCTCGTTTACTACAGATAACTAAACAACCTATGCGAATTATTCCTATTTTAAATGTCAGGCGTTATAATACTCCTCAGTAACGATTACCTTTTTTTTTATGAGAAAGGGGTAAACAAGCAAGTGGCTAACCCGATGGCAAGTGATTACCGACGCTCACGTACACCTGCAACACCAGAGGCGCTGCAGGTGCGTTGCCGGCTTTAAAGGGAGGGAGGATGAGGAGGGCGGGATGGAGAAAGGGGAGTGAGCCTCCGGTTACCTCACTCACCGAACGAAACGTAGAAGCATAAGATGCCTCTACTTTACGCCGGTATTCTGTGAGGCCGTGGTACTAACCCGGTAGAGCCGGCCCATTCGAGCAGCAGGAAACGCCGCCACTTGACTCTACCGCTTAAAAAAAGTAACTTACTTTGTATAAAGTTAATGACGTCATTATGGAAAAAATGATGGTACTATACAAATAAGTGTGCCTATAATATAAAAAAATCTGGTTCACGTGAGAACACACACAGGCCGCGTTGTCCACTCAAGTGCCGTGATTAAAGTGATACATTATCATTTTCATAGACAATATTAAATGACAAATGCTTGCCGACATCGATATAATGCAGATAAGCTTCATAATACGCGGGTCGTTCTGATAATCAGCCATATGAGCGATGAGTTTTTAATATTTGTACTGGAACTTAATTGGTTTTAGAAAATAATTGGATCTACTTTTTCTTATCGACTGAGCAAAAACTCAGGGCGAGCGCCTGAGCTCTATGGAGAATGCGTCCACTTTTTTCAATTAAAATATCAAGTGTTAATAACATAATAACGTTCTAAGGCTCCCTGTAGAGCAGAGATAAATGTTACAGGTATATGATGTAGCCTTATGTTGGCGATATAGAAGGAACACTGATCCTTCAAAGACTATTTCACTACTATTACAATCGCCTATTTTAGTCCTCCGTTGAAATCAGGCATCTCAAAGAAAGTTCATATATAAGAATAGAAGCATATATAAGATTTGCCCATGTTCACCACACTGGGCTAGTGGGTTGGTGAGCGTAGTTCCTGTAACACCGCATTAGTGTTGCTGCTCCCTATCATTAGTCTATGAGAATTGAGTTCGGCAAATTCACTTGGATATTCCGTCATCATTCGATCGCCAGAACCTCATTTGTTGTTTTGCAGGTTGCACCACTTGCAGATGTGGTTGGTATTTGGAGATAAGAAATGGATATTAGTCCATTCCAACCCTGACGATGCAAAGACTACAGCAAAAGTTACTTCTTCCTATCGTCGAATATTCTTAGCAATCTAATGCAATAAACGTACCATAAAATCGGGTATATCTGACATGACCAAGACAAGACCCGACGCGGATATCGAAGGAGAAACACTGGTAATAGAATTACAAAACCCCTAATGTAACCTCAACGCGTTTTGCTTGCAAGAACCTTAGGAAATAATGAGTAGTGCGCATGAAAGGAATGTTCCCGCGCAATTCCTGGCGGTCATGAAGCTATCTTTTACTTTAAGTCTTCTTTATTTTGAATCGAAAATTCAATTTAGTCGAGTTATGGTTGCAGTGGGAATACACTAGATATAAGAAAAGTGGAAGTAACAGCAGTTTTACATGAACAAAAATTAAGAAATTATGTCATTTATTCTAAATGTTAATTAAATAAATTTAGTAATTCTTTCAGAGAGTCAAAGCACACGTATATATAATATAATTCGAGAATGTATATTGAAGGAAGCATGGAAAAGTGATTTCACAGTTTAATACAAGCTATCTTATAACTTGACGTCGCTATTTTTAACTTGTATACAATTAATTCGTTTTATTTAATAATGTACATTCATATCGTAGTAAATGGTCTCGTAGAACATTGTAAGTGTGCTCTTCGGGAGTGAGATAGTGTTTACTATAATTGTCTTGTCTATGTGTATTGTAGACTTGAGTATATCATCCTCGCCTAGAGCCCTCTGATTGTGGTGGTGTGGTGGGGCGGGTGGTCCACTTCCATTAATCTGGTTGAGGAAGGCGATGGCTGCTACTTGTGTCATACTTGTGAACCGGTGCTGCTTGTGAAGACTGGTCTGCGCGAGTTAGCAGTGCCCTTGTGCTTTCATTTTGTGAATATTCACAATCTTTTTCACACTGTATTTCTGTTGCCTATGGTGTATTCTTTAGATTGGGAGTTGAGAAAAACGTCTCATATTTTTGAAATAAGTTAAATATCAACATAAGTAACGCATAAATATTAATAAAATTTAATGACATTTATCTCTTCCAGCTGTTGTATTTCGTCACACGTATCCTTTAGAAAATGGTCGTCGGTCCAAGTTAGAAAATTACTTACATGCCGAAGCAATTTCCACAAACCGCAAGTAAGGTATAGGCAACAAATAAACACTGGACTCTTTTGACGGACCGCCGCCGCAAGATTGGCTCTGAGACAATGTTCTTATGTCTTGAGTTCGTCTTCCGCCATGGCAACTATACCTCAGAAATATATTACTTGTATTTTAATGTTTATGATGATAATAATGTCGTCATGACCGATTTCGACCATTGCAACAAATTATGAATACTATCGGCAGTTGGCAACTACGCAAGAGATTTTATAGTGCTTCAAGTGGTGCAAACACAAAGGGAATTTTTCGTCTTTACTTACCCGTATCGAATGTAATGCTTATTACATTCGATACGGGTAAATATTGACGGAAGGTTCAGATGCAGTGTCAGAGACACGGGATAAAATGTAAACACATCCAGACCCGAATAACAATAATTTTTTAAATATTGAGTTCCGCTGCGATTCGAACACAGGACCATTTTATAGCAGTCAGGTTTGCAAGCAACTCGGTGGTTTTGTAAGTTGGTCGCAATACTTATAATCAGGCGTGGATTAAGGGGACTTTAAATTTTGCTTAAAATATATTCTAATTTTCTAAGTGGGGTTGAAATCAGAAATGTTCGAAGTTCAAAGCAATTACATACACGCCACTCTCCAGCCGCATTTGCCAGCCTGCCCAGCGTGATAAACATGGACATTTATTTACTTGCATGTGCTTTTGACGGCGGTATTTTAGTAAAAGCCTCAGACGTCACATTAAAGAGGTTGGACATGTTTATAAATGTGTAAATATATATTAATATAGAAGGCTATCGGACGTTAAAAAGTCACTTTCATAAACCAAAACCTTGTTTACTATAATGACAAAACGTTGGTTACGTAATAATATTGTATCACGAGTACATACGCCTGGTTTCCCTCGAACGTATAAAGTATTTATAAAACTAGAAGATATCCGGTTATTTTGTTTAATCTTCAAAAGTTTACTTTGGCTACTTAATTTATTTATTTATTTAAGGAGGTAATCGATTTGGTAATCTTTCTCTAGTTAATAATGAAGATTGTAATATACTATCAAAATATGATTTTGATAAAATACGGTTACTAAGGTACATGATAACCGTAAGATATTTTTTTGTTATCAGCCCAGTTTTTTTTAATTTACATCTGATAAACAAACAAAAACTTCCACTTTCTGTAATATTAGTATAGACATAGATAATATAAGTATGCGGTCATCAATATTTAATATTTCTTAAAAAAAACTGTCACTTTTATTTAAATCTGACCGGTTGACATATAATTGCTACTGGCCAGTGACAACACTTACAGTCTAGACGAATAAAATTACGTCAATAATAATGATTAATGTCGAGAACAGATTACAAAAATTAAGAAATTATGTCATTTATTCTAAATGTCAATTAAATAAATTTAGTAATTCTTTCAGAGAGTCAAAGCACACGTATATATAATATAATTCGAGAATGTATATTGAAGGAAGCATGGAAAAGTGATTTCACAGTTTAATACAAGCTATCTTATAACTTGACGTCGCTATTTTTAACTTGTATACAATTAATTCGTTTTATTTAATAATGTACATTCATATCGTAGTAAATGGTCTCGTAGAACATTGTAAGTGTGCTCTTCGGGAGTGAGATAGTGTTTACTATAATTGTCTTGTCTATGTGTATTGTAGACTTGAGTATATCATCCTCGCCTAGAGCCCTCTGATTGTGGTGGTGTGGTGGGGCGAGTGGTCCACTTCCCATTAATCTGGTTGAGGAAGGCGATGGCTGCTACTTGTGTCATACTTGTGAACCGGTGCTGCTTGTGAAGACTGGTCTGCGCGAGTTAGCAGTGCCCTTGTGCTTTCATTTTGTGAATATTCACAATCTTTTTCACACTGTATTTCTGTTGCCTATGGTGTATTCTTTAGATTGGGAGTTGAGAAAAACGTCTCATATTTTTGAAATAAGTTAAATATCAACATAAGTAATGCAAAAAGTATTAGAAAAGCTACAAGAATTAAAATATTAATAAAATTTAATGACATTTATCTCTTCCAGCTGTTGTATTTCGTCACACGTATCCTTTAGAAAATGGTCGTCGGTCCAAGTTAGAAAATTACTTACATGCCGAAGCAATTTCCACAAACCGCAAGTAAGGTATAGGCAACAAATAAACACTGGACTCTTTTGACGGACCGCCGCCGCAAGATTGGCTCTGAGACAATGTTCTTATGTCTTGAGTTCGTCTTCCGCCATGGCAACTATACCTCAGAAATATATTACTTGTATTTTAATGTTTATGATGATAATAATGTCGTCATGACCGATTTCGACCATTGCAACAAATTATGAATACTATCGGCAGTTGGCAACTACGCAAGAGATTTTATAGTGCTTCAAGTGGTGCAAACACAAAGGGAATTTTTCGTCTTTACTTACCCGTATCGAATGTAATGCTTATTACATTCGATACGGGTAAATATTGACGGAAGGTTCAGATGCAGTGTCAGAGACACGGGATAAAATGTAAACACATCCAGACCCGAATAACAATAATTTTTTAAATATTGAGTTCCGCTGCGATTCGAACACAGGACCATTTTATAGCAGTCAGGTTTGCAAGCAACTCGGTGGTTTTGTAAGTTGGTCGCAATACTTATAATCAGGCGTGGATTAAGGGGACTTTAAATTTTGCTTAAAATATATTCTAATTTTCTAAGTGGGGTTGAAATCAGAAATGTTCGAAGTTCAAAGCAATTACATACACGCCACTCTCCAGCCGCATTTGCCAGCCTGCCCAGCGTGATAAACATGGACATTTATTTACTTGCATGTGCTTTTGACGGCGGTATTTTAGTAAAAGCCTCAGACGTCACATTAAAGAGGTTGGACATGTTTATAAATGTGTAAATATATATTAATATAGAAGGCTATCGGACGTTAAAAAGTCACTTTCATAAACCAAAACCTTGTTTACTATAATGACAAAACGTTGGTTACGTAATAATATTGTATCACGAGTACATACGCCTGGTTTCCCTCGAACGTATAAAGTATTTATAAAACTAGAAGATATCCGGTTATTTTGTTTAATCTTCAAAAGTTTACTTTGGCTACTTAATTTATTTATTTATTTATTTATTTATTTAAGGAGGTAATCGATTTGGTAATCTTTCTCTAGTTAATAATGAAGATTGTAATATACTATCAAAATATGATTTTGATAAAATACAGTTACTAAGGTACATGATAACCGTAAGATATTTTTGTTATCAGCCCAGTTTTTTTAATTTACATCTGATAAACAAACAAAAACTTCCACTTTCTGTAATATTAGTATAGACATAGATAATATAAGTATGCGGTCATCAATATTTAATATTTCTTAAAAAAACTGTCACTTTTATTTTTGTAGGCTCATATGTAGGCTGCTAGGCGCAGTTGTTAAAACCCTGTACGCGGTGCTGCGGATCGCGGGTTAGATTCCACACGCATGACTAAGCAATGACAACAGAGGAGATAACTTTTTAAAAATAAATAAATAAAGAATTTTGGATATATATACAGAAAACATTAATTTTGACATGTATATATTAAACAAACTTTGTCTTTTCTACCTACTTTTCACCAGAGCTTATTTGGATTATCGTGACGGGCGGTGAGCCTGTCGCCGTCTTTATGTTCACGCCAACGGTAACATTTATATATTCGTTCCAAAAAACACATTTGTACCTTTATACCGTGACCGTAAAAGTTGTATTACTTTTCTACTATTGAATTTGTAATATTATTGTTAGTATTATTTTTAAGTTTATTATTTAAGTTGCCAACACAAGAAAAATGTATTAACATTTTTCTTGTGTTAACAACAAAATCTATCATTATGCATTTTGCATAATTGTAATAACAAAACCTCTTGTAAAACCTTGCTATAATTTATTTGCAAAATGCACTTGTTTTTATTTTTATCTAACTGAAACTACTTAATTATCGTTACGTTCCCTCTTTTAAGAATTTTGTCAAAATACTCTTTTATTTTTGACATTAATATATTGTATGTTTTAATTATGCTAATCTTTCAAATTATGGACAAATTTATTTATTCATTATTACTTAAATTTGTGGTAATAGGTATATGATAAAAATATTTTAAAAATGTAATGATCCATGAATCCTTTAATTAAAATTAGCGTGAGTAGTTTAAAAGTGTTTGTCACAGTGCAAGTAACCAACGAAAATTTGCTTTTAAATTACATCAACGCTTGAAATGCAATATGCAATATGCCTATGGTAACATTGATACATACATATAGTCAGAACGTACATAATATCTATAGAATCTTATTCTATGATCATAATATGACTGACAGTTTTATTTTTGTAGGCTCATATGTAGGCTGCTAGGCGCAGTTGTTAAAACCCTGTACGCGGTGCTGCGGATCGCGGGTTAGATTCACGCATGACTAAGCAATGACAACAGAGGAGATAACTTTTTAAAAATAAATAAATAAAGAATTTTGGATATATATACAGAAAACATTAATTTTGACATGTATATATTAAACAAACTTTGTCTTTTCTACCTACTTTTCACCAGAGCTTATTTGGATTATCGTGACGGGCGGTGAGCCTGTCGCCGTCTTTATGTTCACGCCAACGGTAACATTTATATATTCGTTCCAAAAAACACATTTGTACCTTTATACCGTGACCGTAAAAGTTGTATTACTTTTCTACTATTGAATTTGTAATATTATTGTTAGTATTATTTTTAAGTTTATTATTTAAGTTGCCAACACAAGAAAAATGTATTAACATTTTTCTTGTGTTAACAACAAAATCTATCATTATGCATTTTGCATAATTGTAATAACAAAACCTCTTGTAAAACCTTGCTATAATTTATTTGCAAAATGCACTTGTTTTTATTTTTATCTAACTGAAACTACTTAATTATCGTTACGTTCCCTCTTTTAAGAATTTTGTCCAACTCGGAAAATGTTAACATTTTATGATGTGAACTCCATTCTTCCCCAATTGAACATTATTGTACATTGGTACAAGTTACCTATTGAAATGTTGAGTGTTTTTTAAAACTCAACATAATAAACTAGAAGATATCCGGTTATTTTGTTTAATCTTCAAAAGTTTACTTTGGCTACTTAATTTATTTATTTATTTATTTATTTATTTATTTATTTATTTATTTATTTATTTATTTAAGGAGGTAATCGATTTGGTAATCTTTCTCTAGTTAATAATGAAGATTGTAATATACTATCAAAATATGATTTTGATAAAATACGGTTACTAAGGTACATGATAACCGTAAGATATTTTTTTGTTATCAGCCCAGTTTTTTTTAATTTACATCTGATAAACAAACAAAAACTTCCACTTTCTGTAATATTAGTATAGACATAGATAATATAAGTATGCGGTCATCAATATTTAATATTTCTTAAAAAAAACTGTCACTTTTATTTAAATCTGACCGGTTGACATATAATTGCTACTGGCCAGTGACAACACTTACAGTCTAGACGAATAAAATTACGTCAATAATAATGATTAATGTCGAGAACAGATTACAAAAATTAAGAACGAATTTTGTCAAAAATACTCTTTTATTTTTGACATTAATATGTTGTATGTTTTAATTATGCTAATCTTTCAAATTATGGACAAATTTATTTATTCATTATTACTTAAATTTGTGGTAATAGGTATATGATAAAAAATATTTTAAAAATGTAATGATCCATGAATCCTTTAATTAAAATTAGCGTGAGTAGTTTAAAAGTGTTTGTCACAGTGCAAGTAACCAACGAAAAATTTGCTTTTAAATTACATCAACGCTTGAAATGCAATATGCAATATGCCTATGGTAACATTGATACATACATATAGTCAGAACGTACATAATATCTATAGAATCTTATTCTATGATCATAATATGACTGACAGTTTTATTTTTGTAGGCTCATATGTAGGCTGCTAGGCGCAGTTGTTAAAACCCTGTACGCGGTGCTGCGGATCGCGGGTTAGATTCCCGCACGCATGACTAAGCAATGACAACAGAGGAGATAACTTTTTTAAAAAATAAATAAATAAAGAATTTTTGGATATATATACAGAAAACATTAATTTTGACATGTATATATTAAACAAACTTTGTCTTTTCTACCTACTTTTCACCAGAGCTTATTTGGATTATCGTGACGGGCGGTGAGCCTGTCGCCGTCTTTGTGTTCACGCCAACGGTAACATTTATATATTCGTTCCAAAAAAACACATTTGTACCTTTATACCGTGACCGTAAAAGTTGTATTACTTTTCTACTATTGAATTTGTAATATTATTGTTAGTATTATTTTTTAAGTTTATTATTTAAGTTGCCAACACAAGAAAAATGTATTAACATTTTTCTTGTGTTGGCAACTTAAAAGAATCTATCACTATGCATTTTGCATAATTGTAATAACAAAACCTCTTGTAAAACCTTGCTATAATTTATTTGCAAAATGCACTTGTTTTTATTTTTATCTAACTGAAACTACTTAATTATCGTTACGTTCCCTCTTTTAAGAATTTTGTCCAACTCGGAAAATGTTAACATTTTATGATGTGAACTCCATTCTTCCCCAATTGAACATTATTGTACATTGGTACAAGTTACCTATTGAAATGTTGAGTGTTTTTTTTAAAACTCAACATAATAAACTAGAGATGTGACCAAATAATAGTAACGAAACCGTGATTTCATAAGTGTCACGATATTGCCTTAAGGCGGACAATTTTACAAATGGCCAGACCGTCACTTAATACGACCGTAGAGAATTATAGGTGTTTTTTTTTCTGTGAGGCAACGAGACAAATTCACACGGCCTTCGAATTGCGACATTTTATATTTCGATGTCGAGTTGATATAAGAAAGGGATTTGTACCAGTTTTAATGTTGCATTGTTTCGATTCAAAATGAGATTATTTTGTTATGCAAATTAAGTGACCGTTTTGTTGGCATTTATATTTAATGTTCTATTAATGGGAGATATGAAATAGATATTAAAAATAAAAAATATTTTCTACGGTCTTGTTGACGACCTACTAGAAGGCATCTTGTCCTTCCGCGTTTCGTTCGGTAAGTGAGGTAACTGGAGGCCCACAACCTCACAATTGAAGGTGTTAGCTGATGTCCGCGGGTTCCAGTAGCTATTTACTATCAGGTGGACTTTTAGTTCGTTTGTCACCCAAATCCAATATAAAAAAGAAAGAGAAAAAGGTTTTACTGGAATACTTTTAGGAAATATAATGCGTGCCTAAGTTTGAGCACAAAGATAGAAGTCCTGGCTCATATTCGACTTCCTTTCTCTGATGTAATACTTATGCGATATGATCGTATCGAAAGCGGAGCCAAAGATACGTCGACAATAATAACACTTCCGGTTCTGTAAATCCATTATTGTGTGTGTGTGAGCTCGTTTACTAGCTCTGGCTGTGACCACCAATAATTAATAAAATACCCAAAGCTCAATAATTAACAGGCTAGTTTGCTAACTGTTGTGTAACATGGTTATTAACTTAACTACTAGTAGTAAGAGATTGCTCATAACGTTCCGATTCATACTTTCATTAATGTAAGAAATGCTGCCTCGTCGCGACAACCGAATATTTACAAATATAAAAAAAATATATAAATCAAAGATGTTTGGCAACTTATCATCCTTCTCTTTCCTTGACAGGATTAAAACACACACGTACTCATACACACACACACCCACACACACCACAAACACGCGCACACTACTCACCAGTACACACATAGGTAATATTATTTTATAACATCAAAGACATTTAGCTTCTTTTACTTACGCTTTCGATGATTAATGAGATATTTAAACACACACACAAATACTCGCGCACATAACACACCCCGGTACACAAATAGTATGAACCAAAAGATTTTACACTTTTAAGATACAATATTTTAAAACTGTAAATCGTTTGTATTTACATGATTAAAAATTAATAATACTGAATTATGTAGAAGTTATAAATAAGCGAATAGTCTATTCCTACTTATGTTTTTAGAAGACCAAATGTACATAAAGTTGTGCTGTTGTGATCAAGCTTAATTTCAGTTCTAATTTTTTAACAAATTCCATTATTAATACGTCCTCTTATTTATTCTCATTTACACTGTCAACTGCTTTAATTGGCTATGTTTTACATACTTCTATAATTGTAATGTACAATAAATTAGGATAAAGCTATTATTGTTGCAAATAAATTTAAAAAAACCTGTTTTAAAAAAAACTACATTTTTGCCGAGCTTAAGTAAGTACTCGGGGCTGATTTTCTGCCGTGCCTGGAATTCAAACCTTGTATCTACAACTCAGTCACTGTAGCTCACAGCACTACAGCACACGCACTCACTGAGCTATCTGCAATCCACATTTTGGAAGAAGACCATTTAACAAATGACAGGAGTCTTGCCTCCTCTCATTTGATTAATTTTTGATCAACAACTCATATAGTAGCTGAGGTATTCTTTAGCAGCCTTTAAACTCTAATTAAGAGGAGGTATTGTTGATGTATGTTGACTAAGGTGCCCCAAAATTTTGCGGAAAACACAATCTGTAACATGTAGGAAAACAAATTAAATAACTACTAAGAACCCGTGATTATAGTCATACAAAAACTTTATTGAATAATATTAGTAAGAAATCCATTATAGGTTTCTCATACAACATTTTTGGCAGTGACAAGGAGACGCCTTGATCAAGTAGTTATTAATAATAGACATGGCAATTTGTTTATTTTTGACCTCGAAGGTAAAACGCATTTTTTAAATAATACTATTACTTTAATAAAGTTAATTACTCTGCCAAGCTTTGAACGACGTATTGGAAGGTTGCTTATTACAGCAGTGACGGAAATTGTGACGACGTAACTTTAGCTGGCCATAACCTAACCATTAGCCGCAGTTATTGCCGCCTTAAAAATTATATCCTACATAAAAATAAAAATTAAGTATCTGTTTGTGTTGTCAGAATACTAAACGACGTTTTCCTATTTGCACAATATCACAACTCTATAATAATTTTTATCCTAGAAGGTTCCTTCGCAAAAGATTAAAAATATTCAAAATCGTCGAAGATTGATGAAGTCGCGGGTATCAGTTAGTAATAATGAGAACGAGGAGGACGTAGAACAGTAATACTTAAGTGTTTATAAAGTAGCAGCAAGCAGAGTGAAACTAATTGCTACATCTGGCAGCGAATTCGAGACAACGAAAAGATTATTCCATAAAAAATAATATAAGAAATAATAAAATAATTTTAAAGAAAACGCTATTTAACCTTAGTCCATTAAACTCGAATAAGAAGCTAGGTCCTACTATAATTTACTATGCTAAGCAGAGATGTAGTTAGGTGTTAAATTAATTTAGCTTAGCGAGGAGAAACTCTTTAAGTATATTTTCGTTTTTTTAGATAGTTACAGTGTTTACCGTGTGTACCCGTTTGGCTAGTGATATTATGATGCCTGTCGCAAAATTTTATAATAGTCATAAATATTATTTCTTCAGAACGTAAGTTTAATATTTGTTATTGACAATTATAATACCGAAATACTTAACGGAAAGAAATCAATACTGAAAAAAAAAAACAATATGAATGATAGAACAATTTACGATTGACGTATACAGGTAAAAACATGGCAGTTATAATCTTGATTTCGGAAATATTTATGTAAAACAAATTTCAAAATATTTACGATCGTTATGGAACATGTTGAGCACAGCTATTAGTACCACTATTATGACATATTATTATTACTACAACTAGTATTATTACATAATTTTATTGTAAAACATTACTTAACAACTTAACATTTTACAATTTTAATTCTAGCTCAAAGAATTTTTTTTATACTTTCATTTTCATTTATGATATTCGCTCTGGCCTGACCCAATAATAATAAAAAAATATCTATCATATCGGCGTGTCTGTTTTCTTGATAACTCTACTCCATCGAATATACAACGCACGAAGGTTGCGTCAAAAATTGACTGATGAATTGAAACAATGATGTCACAATTAGACGAATGGGATTTTACTAAAACTGTCAGTGTGCAATGACAGACATTTCAGATGCTATCGGTGGGAACAGATGAGTGAGACAGACTGCGTGAACTTTGTACTCAGCCAGGTCACAAAGTATTAGATTATAATCTTCCACTAAAGTATAATTAATCCGTGACGAGCACTTTAGAGTCTGTAATTATTAATACTTAGTAATCTTTTAAAAAAATATGCATAGGAAAACTTGGTAACATCAACTGGAAAAACGAAGTGATTTCATTTATAAGTTACGCTTGTTTTTTGATGTTATTGTAGACTTCATCAGGAAACCAGCATTCACTCACTAGAGAGAGGCTTAAAGGATTTTGTTATCCTATAATTCCTTTAAAAATGCCTTAAACTTTGAATTACTTCAAGCAATTAAAGCGATATTGTTCGAGTTGTACATTTTAATTTATTATTGAACTGTATATTTTATAATCAAGTTGATAATACAATAAATGACTTAATAAGCAAATAACACTGGTGAATATTAAAGGCTAAAGTCACATATACCTTGAAAAAAATTCAAAGAATAATAATGCATATTAAAATATAAACATTACAACACAGATGGTGATGCTAAACCTAAAGATATAAATATCTGATTACATAGTAGTTTTAATATGGCTACGTGTATCTTACATAAGTATTTTCCCACTTACACACATTTTTCTCTAAATGTCACCTCTACAGCACGCGGTGCATCCGGAAATAATAATAATAAAAATATCTATCATATCGGCGTGTCTGTTTTCTTGATAACTCTACTCCATCGAATATACAACGCACGAAGGTTGCGTCAAAAATTGACTGATGAATTGAAACAATGATGTCACAATTAGACGAATGGGATTTTACTAAAACTGTCAGTGTGCAATGACAGACATTTCAGATGCTATCGGTGGGAACAGATGAGTGAGACAGACTGCGTGAACTTTGTACTCAGCCAGGTCACAAAGTATTAGATTATAATCTTCCACTAAAGTATAATTAATCCGTGACGAGCACTTTAGAGTCTGTAATTATTAATACTTAGTAATCTTTTAAAAAAATATGCATAGGAAAACTTGGTAACATCAACTGGAAAAACGAAGTGATTTCATTTATAAGTTACGCTTGTTTTTTGATGTTATTGTAGACTTCATCAGGAAACCAGCATTCACTCACTAGAGAGAGGCTTAAAGGATTTTGTTATCCTATAATTCCTTTAAAAATGCCTTAAACTTTGAATTACTTCAAGCAATTAAAGCGATATTGTTCGAGTTGTACATTTTAATTTATTATTGAACTGTATATTTTATAATCAAGTTGATAATACAATAAATGACTTAATAAGCAAATAACACTGGTGAATATTAAAGGCTAAAGTCACATATACCTTGAAAAAAATTCAAAGAATAATAATGCATATTAAAATATAAACATTACAACACAGATGGTGATGCTAAACCTAAAGATATAAATATCTGATTACATAGTAGTTTTAATATGGCTACGTGTATCTTACATAAGTATTTTCCCACTTACACACATTTTTTCTCTAAATGTCCACCTCTACAGCACGCGGTGCATCCGGAAATAATAATAATAAGAAATACGGAATACCTCAGACTGCTGATGGGCAGCACCAACACTGGTGAGCGCAGTAAACCGCTAGCCCAGCGTGGCGAATATGGGTAAATCTTCCATGAATGGCATGCTGGCTTTTGATCGCGCTTTCATGAAAGGGTATACTTATGCATTGGGATTTTACTGGCTGATAAGGTGAGCTACATAAACAACAGACAGCAGACGTAACCTTGACAAGTAAGACATGAGAAACGGTTAGAGAAGAGAAAGACGAGAGTGGCGTTTCCCTAACGGTCATTATACATATACTGACGAAGAAACAAGATTAAAAAAAATATTAAAATATTTCCCGTAGGTAAAGGTATTTAGGTAAAAAGTTCACTTTGGTTTCGATGTAAAAGAGATCTAGGCTAAATAGTCTACAGAATAAGTTTTCTTTGTAACTCATTCAAAACTTTCCACAGGACAGGATTATAAGTATTTTAATTTCAAGGAAGAATTTTACAGATTTATAAACACTGATGAAAACTATGCTGGTCTTATACATTAATATTATGTAATAAGTTTAAGTAAGCTTTAAAAGGCTTTATTGAAGTCTAACTTCTGATATATACCAATATCCTATTTGTAAACCAAAATACAATCAAATTAATCAAAGTGATACATGATCTACATATTCGATCTCACAACCGAAAGATATGCACCGCGTTGCGAACAAACTATGTCAAATGTAATTGAAGATCTTGTATACGTTTGACCCCGTCAAAGAAAAATTTTCGTCAAGATCTTATCTTCACAACATGACATCTTGAATCAAACGACAAGTATTGTTTAAAAAGGTTTGCCGCTCGCTTTAGCCTACCACATACGAAACCACTTATAATTCAATTTGGATCTTTAACCCGTAACACTTATGTTTCAAAATCTAATAAATATTTTTTTCTCGAAATCGGTGTTAGAATAGTAGTCATTATCGGAGAGAACACACGTTCAGATATGGTTAAAAAGTCGAAAAATGATTAATAGGGCGGCGGTATGAGCCGTGGACCGTGTGTGATTCTTTCCATTTGACAGATTGTCTCGACTCTCTGACCCAAGCGCCCCGTCGAGCCAATAATGATGTTGTCAAAGTCCATTTTAATTTCATTATCGATGTTGATAGCAATTATCTTTCGTCAATAAGTAAGTGAAAATAGTTTATTATAGTATATTGTAATTGATAAATAGAAATGATTTGTAATTGGTATAAGTTACTACTTTTTTATTATTCTACTTCATACGTCTTTACTAAAATCTTTTCTTTTATATCGGATATATTCAAAATAAACATTTGGATTGAAATTTTGAATCTACCGTCAAGTTAAGTACAAATTATAATCAGCAGTTCAAACTTATTAAACCACTGTCCAGATAACTATTGTACCCTTATGAATCAGATATACTTACTTACTGATATTAAGAGGCGAGTGTAAATGGTATAGTTGGGAGAGAAAGACCTAGGTGAACATTTCACGATCAAATCGGAGACGTTCTGAAAAAAGGCCAGGTCAAGAGTACTCTAAACCAACGAGTATGCACGCGAATATTGATGGAAGTGGGAGAACCGAAAGAAGTATGTCAGGAACGTAGCAAGTGGAAGAAGATTGTCTCTGCCTATGCCACAAGGCCTACCTAACAAGGCGTGAATATATACATACATACTGATACTAACTTTGTTTTCTTAATTGATTTTTTAAATATTACAAAAATAGTTGCCGATACTTTCACTCTGAAGAACATCACTAGATGCGAAGTTGGATGAGATTACTCTCAGCACGAGACTGTCCCGCGTCGGCGCTCGTTCGCGATGCTTTGACAACCCGACGTGGACCAAAGTATTTATTGGTCATAAAAATAAATACATCTTGTTTCTAACACCTTAAGGCTTACAATTTAATGTTAATTTAGTTTCCTGACAGCAATAAAGTTCCATATGTCATACGTTGATAGACGGCCCGTGGTTTGGTGCGAGAGCGTAACTTTTTTTCTTAATTTTTAATACGTAACATCAATATATTGATTGGATAAATTAGATTTGTCAAAATTTAAAAAATACCTTAAACACATACGTAAACAAGAATACTCATAATAATGAATTGAAAAACTTATATCTAAGTGTCAATCTGCTGCCTACCCAGCGTGGCAAGTGTGTCACATGGGTTAATCAGTACGTTGTTGGGTCCCCGTCACAGGTCCGTCGCATCTGTCGTCAGTTTTTTTTTGTACGAACAGAGTGACACACAAAAAGCTAATAGTTCACCTGATGGTAAGTGGCTGTTGTAGCCCAGCCCTGAGAACTAAACCTCACCGCCTGTAATGATAATGGATCTATATACTGTTTAAACTGAAAGATAAAATTTACTGCACTTCAGATTGACGGTAGCAATAGGTAAGAGAGTGGTGCTTAACTAGAGCAGACTCCAAGGTAGAAAAGGTAAATATACAGCTTTACTAGGTATCTGTAAAGCTGTATATATACCTACTAGTAAAGCCGTATTATGTAAAAACTCGTATAGTACAGATTCTTCATCATATCTTACAGATTAATGAACACTACCTCGGTGTTTTATTGACATATATATATTCGTGATGTAGCGGGGAATATACTAACTTTGTCTGGGAATCTCAACCTCATTTCCACGCGGTGGACCTTTCGGACTAACGAACGAAACTCTCGCGACACATGGCGTCAAATCCGTCCTCGGAATGTACCGAAGTCAAATACACAACAGACCAGTGTCGAGACGTAGCATCGCCTGCGCGAGGCTTTTTTTTTTTTTTATAGAACGAGCGTGCGGCTCACCTGATGGTAAGTGATCACCGACGCCCACGAACATCCACAACACCAGAGGAGCTACAGATGCGCTGCCGGCCTTTAAGGAAGGAATAAGCTCTTTTCTTGAAGGTCCCTAAGTCGTAACTGTTCGGAAATACTGCTGGCGACAGCTGATTCCACAAAATCGAAGTGCGTGGCAGAAAACTTCGATTAAAACGCACTGTGGTGGAATGCCAACCATCTAGGTGGTATCGATGGAACTTCGAATTCTGTCGCGATGTACGATGGTGAAACTCAGCAGCTGGGATCAATCCGAAAAGTTCCTCAGAACATTCCCGTGGAAAATTTTGTAAAAATGCAAAGAGAAGCAACATCTCTTCGCAAGGCCAAAGGATCAAGCCGATCAGAGAGCTTGGTCGCCGACAACTCGAGCCGCTCGACGTTGGATGCGGTCAAATGGAAGGAGTTGGTACTGGGTGCCCCTGCCCAGAGATGAGAACAGTATTCCATGTGGGGCCGAACTTGCGCCTTATAAAGTTGCAAACGGTGGACCGGCATGAAATACTGTCCCGCTCTACAGAGCACACCAAGCTTTTGGAGGCCAATTTGGCCTTTCCTCAAGTGACCACGGAAATGAACGTCGCTCGATATGTCAACGCCAAGGATTCTGATA
Organism: Bhutanitis thaidina; assembly: GCA_029286595.1. Classification (NCBI taxonomy): domain Eukaryota; kingdom Metazoa; phylum Arthropoda; class Insecta; order Lepidoptera; family Papilionidae; genus Bhutanitis; species Bhutanitis thaidina. Next base: position 441,696 of record JAGSMS010000019.1, read on the forward strand.
CTGGCTGAGGCAATAAGGGAATGTTCTCAAAAGAGAAGAAACGACAAAGTTCTTTTTAGCGGTGAACGCGCAAACCTGTGTCTTTTGGGGTTGAATAGGACCAAATTACGTCGACCCCAATCCGAGACTTTGAATAACAAGGTCTCGACTTCAGACACAAGTTTGTTCCGGCACTCGTCGACGTGTTCCCGAAATATTCGCACGGCCTGTATATAGGGCATCACCCGTGCTGTCGTCTGCATAGCAATGAATGCTACTGATTTGTAGTATGTCGTTGATATGCAGAAGGAACAGAGGGAGATAGCACAGCCTTGTGGAACACCAGCATTCACGGGTTTGGGGTCCGAGCATGCACCGTCGACAACAACCTTGATGCTCCGATCCGTGAGGAAGCTGGTGACCCAGTTGCACAATCTCTCAGGAACCCTGTAAGATGAAAGCTTTGAAAGAAGCGCTTTATGCCAAACCCTATCAAATGCTTTCGCTACGTCTAGACTAACCGCCAAAGCCTCCCCCTTAGACTCAACTGCTTCTGCCCATCGGTGAGTCAGATAAACTAGAAGATCACCAGCTGATCGTCCGTGACGGAAACCGTACTGTCGGTCACTGATGAGCTGGTGTTCCTCCAGGTACCTCAGGAGCTGGGTGTTGATGAGTGGCTCCATTATTTTAGATAACAAGGGGTGATGGCAATAGGCCTGTAGTTGGACGGATCAGAGCGGTCGCCTTTTTTGGGTATTGGATGCACAAATGCTGTCTTCCAAGATTCCCGGACGAGGCCTGAAGAGTAGGAGTGCCGGAAAAGACGCGTGGGAACCGGTGCCAACTCAGGGCACACATCCTCAGCACAATTGGAGGATTCCGTCCGGCCCACTCGACTTATGAATGTCCAGGGAGCGGAGTGCCTTTCGCACTGAGCTCTGCAGAAACTGAATTTCCGGCATGGAGCACTTACACCACGGGATGGTAGGTGGAGAGTTTCCGGTCATCAAGAGTCGAGTTCACCCCTCAATCATCGATTCTCTGAAAGACTGGACTTTTGCCCCAGACTTCGCATCAGACAAGTATCTCCCCGAGACTGTGCTGTCATCTGCATACCCAAAGATATCGGGTGTTACCAGCAGGTCGTTGATGTGCAGCAAAAACAGAGTCACGGAGAGCACAGACCCCTGAGGCACACAGGCATTAATATCATGGAGATCGGACGAGGCGCCATTAACGACAACCCGAATCGATCTGTTCCTCAGGAAATCCTCGATCCAGATGCAAAGCTCGGGAGCAATACCATATGCCGGAAGCTTGCCAATGAGACTTGCGTGCCAGACCCTGTCGAAAGCCTTAGAGATATCAAGAGACGCGGCAAGAGCTTCACCGTGTCTCTCAATGGCTTCGCTCAGTGGTGAATAGCATACACAAGAAGATCCCCAGTAGATCGGCCTCGACGAAACCCGAATTGACGGACACTGAGGAGGTCGTTGTCCTCAGGTATGCAAGGAGGCGGTTGTTTAAAACGCGCTCCATAACCTTACAGAGTATGGAGGTGATTGCGATAGGTCGGTAGTTGGCAGGGTCGGCACGACTTCCTTTCTTAGGTACAGGTTGGACATTGGCAATCTTCCAGGACTTCGGAACTTGACCAGTCCTCAGGGACAAGCGATAGAGGCGAGTCAGAACAGGAGACAACTCAGGCGCACATGACCGCAAGACAATGGCAGGAATGCCGTCAGGCCCTAGCCTTATTCACATCTAGAGTTCTGAGTATTTTGAGTACCTCTTTTTGCCGAATGTGTACCTCAGGCATTGCAGAGTCACAACGAGGTAGCAAGGTGGGCAGTTATCAGCTGCATCTAGTTGTGAATTCTTCGCAAATAGAGAGGCAAACATGTCTGCTTTCTCTTTGGCGGTGTGAGCTAATGAGCCATCAGACTTCTGCAATGGCGGGAAAGAAGACCGGCAGAAATTGGCTTCGACCGATTTGGCAAGAGACCAGAAAGTTTTACTCCCGGATGGGTAAGATGCTAGTTTGGCTCCAATACGGCCAATATGGTCGAAGCGGGCCTTGCGGAGAGCACGTTTGCAGGACTTAGCAGCACTATTGTAGGCTCTTTTCAGTTTCGGGACATTCGGTGCTTTGCGGGCTCGAGCATCCGCCCACTCTTGGTAAGCTAAGTGCTTAAGTGCTTCGGCACTATCACACTCAGAGTTGAACCAAGGGCGGGCTCTCACATGGAGTGAGATATCAGAATATGGAACAAAATATTCCATAGCCTGATATATCACTCCAGAAACAGCATCCGCGCAGCACGCCGGGTCGTCTGAAGAGAATGTGATTATTTAGTCAATGAAAACGATAAAATATGTAATGCACCGCTCCTGGCAATGTTCCTACAATAACAAAGCCCACACAGAGTTTTCTTTCCTCGGTCTTCACTCGACAACCGCTCTTAATATCCAGCCATTATACATCAATCTCCCATCCACTTAAGTGACCAAATGCAAAACGCATCGAGAATGTGTCTCACGTAGCGGATGAAGAGTGCCTAATGAAGTGTACACACTTGATATGTGACCCACCGGAGCGGACAGTTCCTTAATGATACGATTGACAGTACAGTGGAACGGTCGCCGTCAACCGGTCAATTGTTTCTGGATTGAAGAACTGAAGCCACGAAACGTGCGAGTTGTATTCTTATTGACTTGAATGAGTTATATCAATACATTTAAAAAAGCGTACCGAAAGTGTCACCTTATTGGGAAAAGCCGAGAAAGACTCCGACACGCTGCTCCAGTGCATGGTTGGCGGACTGTTATTATGTCCCAGAAGTGTTTCTTATGTATCGGATATGCAAGTCGTTACTGTGTTTTCTTCACCGCCGAGCACTTCAGCGGCACGGGATTCGTAACCAGGTTATTTAGGTACAATAAAATATATCGTGTCCCAAGAGCTATTAACAGTGTTTTTGATACGTCATCAGTCAACACATTATGTGTCATATCAATAGAATAGAATCTCTATTTTGACAGCACGCAATGAGTTCATAAACAGTAACTAAAATTAATACCTACGCTGTTTAAGTGGAATGGCGATCAGAATACCGCACGGATCGTTCCTTAGGCGCCGAATCGTTTACTAGACTCTAGACTTTTCACGAGTCTGTGTAATACCGGTTTTTGTATTTCAGATGGCTATTTTGATATCTGTATATTCAACGATTATTCTGTAGTAACAGTAATTTATGACCCCCTCGGTACAACATTTTTGCACATTTTCTAACGGTTCAGTAACCCTTTATATGTATATAAATTCTATACCTATATAAGGTATATAACTGAAAATCACAGTGCAAATTAGTAACATTGTTTAAAAATAAAAGCTTTCATTAACAAAAAATAAACAAAAAGGCCTAGTTTTGTTGCTAATTTTGTTAAAATACGGTCTTATTTCTTCCTTTTCCATTAGTAGGTATTATTGATTTCATAGATTGTATAAAAATATCGGTAATACAAATTGCATTTATACAAAATTATGGTAGATACCGTTATTTTGTACATTGTACAGTTTGTATTTTATTAATAAAAGCTTAATTTATTTTTGTTAATTTAAATATGATTCTTAAAATAATTTTCACAGTTAACGTTCATTCCGTGGCCTCAATTGGCGAGAAAGACGTATTTAAATCCCATTGACGTCTTGTTCAAAGAGTATCAAATATAATGGCGCCTCTACCGAAGGTGTTTTCTGAATCTGAAATCCAATAGACGCAGGTGATCGACATGTCTCAACAATAAGAATCTAAGCATCAGATTAAAAAATATATAGCATCAGATTAAATGTGTATAATAAATAAAAGTTGAACTTGGTTTGAAAACAGTACGTCTTAAAGATATTAATTTTAATATTATAATATACATTATAGTATTATCTTTGTCGATAAAGAAAACACGTGTACAAACTTACTATAGTCAGTAGTTCCTGAATTGCGTAGTAATACCTGATTTCAGGAGCCAGGAATCAATAGTTATTACTAATTTACAACGCAACCAAAAAAGGCTATGATTTACATTTTTGGATAGAATAGTGATAGTTTAATGTATAAACATGTACAATAACAATGTATAAATAAATAGCTAGTTAAATAGTTTATTTGAACGTTACAGTTCCCGGAGCGGTTTCCATGGAAGATACCTTCGAATCTTCAACAGATATAAGAAAAAAATAGGCGTGTTTTTGCACTGACACCATATAGAAATGACGAATAATTTTAAGAAGAAAAGAGTCGATGTAGTCTTTTGGCGCGAACTCATAAAGTCATGGTTGTCGTAAATTGTATTTATTTATTTGTGTATATTTCATGTTTTGATGAATAACATTTATAGTGTATAATGCTGCTAGTAATATTTACAGTAGTTGGAAAACTAAATCGAAGACCGGATATCGTCGATTTCCGTTTTGTTGCCATCTGCCCAACAAATGATTAGTAGAACTTGACTATCGTTTTACTATTGATATACTTGAAAATTAGCATGTAAATAATTATCAAAGATCGTTGACGTATCTCATTAACACTGGCAGATGTGATAGGGCTTCAAACCCAAGAAAAGAAAAGAAAGAATCGAGCAGTTTGCAAATATTATACGTATATTGTATTGTATTGTTGTTGTATAACGAGCTAACAGCCCATCTGACAACAACAGCCAAATGCAAACAACTTCAATCAGAAAAGGTTACAGGTCTAATTATTACATTTCATTATAACGCGATTCTTACTTTATGTGTTGATCGAACACATCTAAGATGAAATAAAAAGTAAGTCAGTATTTTTATCTATGATGAATTTTACACTAAAAATCTAAAATTATTAAAGATTTCGCTTTGAATACCAACGACTAATGATCAAAGAAATCGAATGCCAACCCGGTGTAATTTGTCAAATCCAATCACGAAAAATTTCGTTCTTAGAATCATAATAACGGTCTGGTTCGCGGAGACGTTTGATATTTTTTTTTGTTCGACATCCAATTTAAAAACTAATTACGGATCGTTGTGATGACTAGGCTCCCATGGTCAAGGAGCACCCCACAATGCCACCACAAAGAACATAATTTCCTCATGTTAGCACGAGTAGGTGACAAAAAAGGATGATTAATGGTCGAATATTATGGGCGACGGACGCCTCACAAAAGAACTGTCAGTGTAGCGGTTTATTTTCGTCTTTATTTATCTCCGTGATCCACAGAATAATCATGAACCTTTAGCAGAATCTGCACCACTTGGTATTTCGATAGATGTGAGTTTAATTCATTATGCTCTGTGTCAAGACGACATTCAAAAGCGTATGGACACCGTGGAATTATATTTGATGCTATTAACCATTAGCCGTGACCTTTATCGTTCGTGGCCCGATCGTGAACTGGTCGTGACATCTAAATGCTCGACACTGAGGTCGCTAGCAATCAATGACGGAAGTCATCTCGAATCAAAATCGAGATGTCGGAAGACCTGCATTGACATTTTTGAAAGGTACTACTATATACTTATGATGGATGATTAGTTAGAAAGAAGGAAGGAATCTAAATCTTTGTCAAAGACAGTTTATAAATTAGTAATTAGACTTTAAAGTATAGATTTATATAAAGTTTTATTTGTTACATACATGATGAGAGAAGAATGAGAATTTTCTCTCTCTGAAATCAAGCTTTCGTAAGAAAGTGTGTGGTTGTTTTTCTTAAGAGTTAATGCCTAAATTTTCATAAAGTTGCAGTTATTAGTACTTTCTAATGATTTTCAACAAGCAGTATCACTAGTTCCAAGGCACAGTGCTCATCAACTTTATATGGTTTAAGTTTACATTTTTGATTAAATTCAACACGAACTGAGGTGTCAGTAGTGAAATACGACTACTAAAATTTTATACACTAAGTAAAATTGAGAAAAACATTTTCGTAGCAAAAAATATACGTAGAAAATAAAATTCAACTAAGATAAATAGGATCTGTACTAGTCAGAGGTAGATACGAATGTAATCTGTCATCTAATCGTACAAAATCCAATCAAAGAGATATAGGCGAGACAACAGCGCTCATGGGAGACAAGTGAGGCGGCGGACCTTGACTTCATCCAGTCATGGTTTGTCAATTACGGCGCTATTGTGCGCTGATCGACGGTCCCTGGGCCGTCGATCTTATCGCATTGTCACAAAAAATACGCCGCCGCGCATCTGAGACGATATGTTGCTCTATGCGGACGTCTGCAATTCACTGATAGCTTAGAATTTATTTGGGAATATAGTTCAAGTTTAATGAGACATAAAATACTATTTACTGCCAAAATAACACAAATTTTAAAATAACTACTGATATATTTTATAGTTATTTTTGGAAAATCAGAGAAAATATGGCTTAATTCAATAAAAACCGTATCCTCAAATAATCAGATTTTATAAAAAAAAACGCAATCCACCTCAGTAGCCGTTAAAATGAAGGACTCCGATATATCTAGAAATACTTACAAGAAGTAAGACTAAGAAAAGAAGCACAAAACCGATGTGACAGTAGTAGTGTCAGTAAGTTCATAAATATTCATATTGATCGTAAGTACTACCTATTTGTCCGGGTGGGATTAGAATCTACCACCCCTTTCTTCCCGTGGGTGTCGTTAGTGACGACTAAGGCCTTGAAATGCCTTGAAAATCGCATTACGACAGATGGAGGGATAACCATTATTTACCAGACAAAGCATGTAACAGACAGATAACGGGCAACAGCATCTAAGGTGCGAGGTGTCTGGTACTGTGATCGCCAATCCACTTGCCGTGTGTGGCGATTATGGTCCTTTTAGGAGTGGCCTATGTCCTACAGTGGATTATCATGCTGGTAAAATTACCAGACAAAACATGTAACAGACAGATAACGGGCAACAGCATCTAAGGTGCGAGGTGTCTGGTACTGTGATCGCCAATCCACTTGCCGTGTGTGGCGATTATGGTCCTTTTAGGAGTGGCCTATGTCCTCCAGTGGATTATCATGCTGGTAAAGAAAGTACCATATTGCTCAAGAGGGTTGTCTTAGAAAACCCATTGCAAAAGATAGAGAACTTAAAGCTAAACTAATTGTATCGAAAACAATGTTAATATTCCACATATTATTTGTACTGTTGTATTTTGTATACACATTGCTATGTATACATAATACAAATTCAACATACAAAAACGATAATTGTGTACCAAAGATTATCAAGTAAGATCATCCTAATTATTACTAGAATGAGCTTCGATATGACGATCTGTCACGATTTATCTCTCGACGTGTCGTTATTCAAAAATAATAATTACATTCACGATATACAGTTGCATAATAAGTATGGAATTTAAATAATCGTTCTTAGCTCGTGTACTACAATCATGAAAAAGATTTTTCAGCTACTTTAAAGTTATTGCGGGTAGATATTGACGAAAGACTAATTATTTAATGCATATTAAATATATAAACTGATCTAACATTAGTACAATATATTAAATAGAGCTCAATTTATATGAAGTTTGTGCTTAAAATGATACCGACTGCATGGTTTGGTAATCAGCTTACCTGCCAACTAAGTTCTGAGTTTGGGGTATGATACCAACATTTGTCCAATCTATAAATTTATGAGAAATGTGCTAGCTCAGTTGTCATGTCGATCACTTTAATTTCATGATTCGCGAGTGTCCTGGGTTCAAATCACTGGCACCACTTAAACTGCTAACTGCAATGTGAAAAACTGAATCTACCACGTGCTCAACGTCGAAAGGAATACATCGTGAGGAAACACACAAACACACTCGATGCACTCTTTCTCGCTCCTCAACTTATTTATAAACCGGAACGGACCTTTACCCAGATTTGGAACATTTATGGGTTACCTATACCCTACTTAAGATAGATCTGTGTGCTTTTTTTCTTAATCGATTCTTACTTTACCACATGACGTCGTGATTAATAACATTATATAATAACTATTGATGATGATGATGTTGATAAAATCTTTCTGGCAGACTTCGATTATGGCGACATCGTCCCAATAGGGTTGTCAACGGCGCTGTGCGTAGGTACGGGATACTATTGTGCAGTAAGTGTCACCGAAATACCACATAGACACACACAGGTCTCCCATGTAACTCATTTGTGATGAGATCAGAGGAAGGCTTAGATGGAGTGTCATTGACCCAACACAATGCAACCAGTCCCGAAAATCGATAATTTATGTTTTCTATAAATGATAACCTCGACTGGGATGCGATCCCAAGACATGTGGAGTAACGGTGTAGTGCGCAAACCATGCGGCCGTTATTCTAGTGACGTAATCAATATAATGTTCAAATGCTAATGGCAAAGGAAATAGATTAAAGTGCCACGTATTTTACTGTGATAGTCTAATGCGTCATAGACATAGATTCCGTGAATAATGACTCTAGACAGTGTATCTCATAAAAGTTCTTCGAAATTATACGTATCATATGCGTAATTTCCGATAATCAGTGGCATATTTAAGAAAAGCATCCAATCACTATGTCTTTAAGGGCACGCTTGATCCTCCAGAACCCTATGTTTAGAAAAACTCTGGTTTCCCCATATTTTAATTCGGGTAATTTGAAGCCACAGAAGCCACACTACTTCAGATAGGGTTCGGAGTTTTCCATTCCCTTTAAGTTTTTTCCATTTTTCTGACATGCAACTTAGATATCCTTACAATATTTTCTTTAACTACCAAGTATATAAATGCTGCAAATAAATGGTTACAATACAAACGCTAAGGTTTTTAATAGTTTAGTAGAATTACCTCAAACGCCGTTCACGACAGGCGGAGTGTCCAAAGTCGTCGCTCGCACATTGGACACTGCTACCCGACAGCATCGGGGATGGATGTGTGTATAATTAGGCACATTCGAGATTCTGCCATCTATCGGAAGACTGGTTTTTCCTTTTGAAAACTAATTCGTGATAAACAAATTCTAAATAAGATTTTATCATGTGATCAGCAAGACACAAAGGTTTCTTATTTGTCTAATTAATTTTAAAAATTACTCATATTTGTAAGAAAGGGACATAAATCAGAAATAAATGATAGATGTCCTACTGTTTATTTCTGATTTATTTACATATACTCTCAAAATGAAATGAAAATTAAGCATAATCCGTTACATCATAATTATTTAAACATCAATTTAAACTAATTGCATGTAAATATAATCACAAGAATTTCTTACAATACTACAAACCATTGAGAATAAGTTAAAATGATATTTGTACTCATGCTTCCTAAGAATACATTTATTTCCGTAAAAATTATCATAACTTACCGCCGATTATTTATACTCGATAGTTACAGACATACAAACAGGTGCGGGTTTTTATGGTCGTAGAAATACAAATGACTTAATCGGATTAGCTTCCTTGTTAGGCTGTCGATAATATTACAACTAGTGACCGCATTACTATCGGACATACGATTAACTCTTGGGTTATAATTCAGAGCAACTGTCACTATACTGCATTAATTAAATTGCTTCGTGGTACAATCGTGACTTGACGTCACCATACGTCCCATAGAGATGCGCGCGATATCGATACACCTTGTAAATAATACTACTCCTAGGTATAAGGGCGATTTACCAAGTGACAACCTCATCTTTATTGGCTGACCAATAATGCTCTAGTTTCGTGTGCCTTTTGGAATTATAGAATTGATTTGCACTGCCATGTTGGTATGGTGATGGACTAAAACCTTAAAAAGTCCACATAATGGTAAGAGTGTACTGCGGGTCATAAACACCTATATCTTTCTTCGATAAAGAATAAAGTACCAGATGCGTTGGAATCACTGCGAACTAACATGGAATGTCTCGTTATCAGTAATCAGTGTTCAACCAATCACCATAAGAAACACAATTGCTTTTTGCTACTATTTTACGCTGGGATTCTGTAAAAATGTGTTTCAACATCGGGTATTCCCCATTCGTGCTGTAGCTATGGTATGGGTCTATTTGACGTAGTTTTGATGATTCAATTTTTGTTAAAAGTGTACAATTAAGTTAGAAGTATTGATGATCTCTGCCTACCCCGCATGGGATTCCTGGCATAAAAGTGTTTTATTAATATTGTGTAATACTAATGCTACAGGAAATTACTTTTAAAACTTAAATATCTACTTTAGCATTATCTTTGTCATTAAATTCTAATAAAGTAATCATTGTTGTTATGTACTTAGTAGAGTTTTGAATACCGAGCATAACCAATACAGCGAAAACCATACCAAGTTAGATAATAATTGTTATACGAATATCGGTTAAGTCTGTTAATTGGAAGCTAATAGAGTGGCAAAAATAGCTTTGTAGGATAGCTTAAACGACCCTATTGATAAACGGGAATGAATTTATTTTTAATTTTGTTTTTAGTCATCTTAATCTGTGTACGAGACACATGCGAATTGCAGTGATAATATATTATTTAAGCCATGTTTTTTAAAGACTTATTAGAATATTTTAAAAGGTTAAAGAATATGAAGGATATTACAGAAAAATACTTTCGTTTTTTACGTCTAGTATTACTGTAGCATCACAGTCGGCATATCACAAACAAATACCGGAATTATATAGATAAAAACATGTAATTCCCATCGAAAAAGGTCATCTATCGATTGTTAAGCGGCTTTAAAGAGGCGGTACTACCGGCATATGAACGTGTCGCCAATTACCTTCCTCGGCGTATTGACTCAGCCGAAACCAAGCTCTCATCATTTGCATAATAACACCTTGTACGTGGTCCCACAGCGTGCGAGTTACAGGCAGAGGCGGTGTAATCTGTGCAGATATTTATATAAATATGCATCGTCTTTTCTCTCTGTTTGTATGGTCGAATAGCCAAAAAAATGTGAATATTTTATACTGCTAAAGAAATTTGCACAAAAGTACGTATCCAAAAGGTGTATGAATTCTGAAGTATGTGTAAACAAAGCTTTTTAATGTGGTTTCTAATTAATTGTAGAACCTCGGTATCAGAAAATTTTCTATATAGAATTAATAGAAGCATTAAAACAAGCATCCTCCTTATATTTTTCTACTTGAACCCCTCAGCCACGTTGTTCCAATGCGGGCTGTGGACTTCTGTGGTCTTTGATTTTTTTTATTATGTCTCAAACTTTCAGGTTTCGTAATGTTCTTTGAAGCACCTAACTAATTGTAGTTAAAAAGCGGTGTTGACACCATGAATAGAACCCCGGTCAATGGCTTACTACATATTTAGCTATAATTACTGAAACACATAATTTAATGTCATTAACTTAGATTTTTGTAATTACTAAAAAATTTAAAAGCGACTACTAAAGGCATCCAGTCTTACTTTTTTTTATTTTGTTAGTCGCTGTCTCTTATTCCTCGACATTTCGCAGCGTATAATTCTAATTTTGACCAAAGTTTCCCTTCAAAACGTACGCTCGAAATACTTGACATTAGAGACTAGATTCGTCGTCAGATAACCGGTCAGTGAGGCGCATTGTTTTGTTTTCCTCTGTTATTACGTCTTAGTTTGTTCACGAGATATTTTTGTTTGATTACCCGTTGTTTGCATTTTATAGCTATTGTCAAATGTGCGATAGTATTTTTGTATAAATTTGTTGTATAATAATTATGTAGATATATAAATTATAATAATTTATATATCTACATAATTATTAACAAAAGAATTTATGCTATTCTTTTTTAAGTAAATTTCTGAAGCTCGTGTTTATATAGATTTAATTCGCCATTTTTATACTACCATGAAGAGTTTAGATTAAAAAGATTTAGAAATCTTAGAAAGATCCTAGCCGTACCCAATATATGTGCAAAGCTTAAATTATTGGCTTCGGGTCTGATTGTGATGTAATAGTCTCTGACACTCGCATCTGATCGTTCCTCCAATCTAATCGCAAAAGCCTTACATCGGATATGGGAAGGTCGGACATCGGAAAGACAAGAAGAGGCAAGCGGCGGCCTCCGCTACTCGAATGGGGCGGCTCGACCGGGGTAGTACCACGACCTCGTAAAATACCGGGGTGAAGAAGAGACATCTTGTGCCTCTACGTTTCGTTCGGTGAGTGAGGTAACCAGAGGACCCTCCCCTCCCCTTTGTCCCTTCTCCCAAATATCCTTATCGGCTAGCAGCCTCTCTGATGTTGGAGATGTACGTCGGCGACGGTAATCACTTACCATTAGGTGAGCCGCTAGCTCTTTATCCCCTCTTGCCATAAAAAAATTAGGGTCTCTGTGTTTGCACTGTGGTACCATAATATCTTCTGCGTAATTAACAACTGCCGATTGTATGGGAAAGTTATCGCGTAGTCAAAATTGGCCATGAGGACCTCATTAGTGACCCTGCCTTCGTAGCTGAGGGTTGCGGGTTCGAATACCGCTCCGAGCAAAGATTTGTGTGATGAATAAAACTGTTTGTACCCGAGTCATGAATGTTTATGTATGTTACATGTAATTATTTATCTAACTTATCATCGTCCAGTTATTAAGACAGGGTATCATAGTTTGAGACTGAATGACGTGTGTGATTGTCCAATATCTAAAAACAAATTGAAAAACCCACGCTCCAGCTGTATTATAGTTGCAGGACCACATTCTCATAGAATACCAATTTAAATTAGCAGTTTTCGTATTTCGAATGGTGAGTAATTGAACCGGATTGATTGAAATAGTCCTCATAAATCCTGCGGCCTCAAGGACGCATGTGCTATACTATGAAGCTGTAAAAGCCAAAACAGTTATCAGAACTTCAACGAATATATACGCATCTTAGTCCTCAGGGATGACAATGCATTCTATGCATTTTGTTTCCTAATCGAGGATAAATATCAATATCTATAGGCTGCAAACAGTTGCCATCAGGTGGACTGTGTATAACATTCTAAAAATTAATATATATAATTTAACTTTATTATTAATTAACTATGTAAATAAATCTAACAAACACAATTGCAACGCTAAACTTTAGCCTTCTACCACGACCAGACATTATATACTTACGATACATGCTTATATGCTATCGCAGGTGTGAGGAAACGGTGTTGCATATTACGACGGAAAGTCGCGGTCATTAAATCTTGCCGCTCTGGTAGCTGGTGTCCAACGATGTACACGCATTGTGTAGCGGCACCTATAACTGGACTGTGAATGGAGAACATTCGTATTTGTCTCACGGGCGATGGGGTTGAGACGTTTATACCTCACGGCTGATGCGTGACGATAACGTGAAGGATTTTGTACGTGTAATATTGTACGGAAAATTTGTATTAAACACGAGAGTTTGGCGAACGTAAACTTGTGCACTGCTAGCTCAAGTATTTCGCTGTATATCTTTATTAGATACTGAAATAATATTACAATTTATATATAATATAATTTGTACTCACACCAGATAGGGACTGCGTGTAGTCGAACGGGTTCAGCAACCCTCTTTTTCCTCTTTGGAAGGTGGAACATGACAGGTAGCGAGCCTAGTCGCCGGGTTTACTCCAGAGACTGCAAAGCTTAGTTAACTCCTATGAGACCCACTGGAAAACTGGGTAGTTAGATTTTTACGTCAGTATCAAATTATTACGTAAGTAACATTTCGAAAAGTAGAACATAATGTTATTTAATATATCTATATATTACACAAAACTTTTTTTCTCCAGGATAATTCCGATCGCTGATTGTAAAACGTCCTGTTTGAAAGGTTGCATAAACAGCCAGGCAGTCGTGACGTATAAAACAATATCTGTAATTAGAGCCGTTGAGATAAGTCCGTCTCTCGCGCATGACTCCCGCCGTCGCCCCGACGCCATCAATAACGAATTAGTTTTGTTACTACTGCTAGACACTTTACATTTTATTTATAACACAATGATACCACACGATACTATAATAGTGTTTCAAATTACTCTTAGTTATTTCAAAGCAAATTTACGGTTCGAATCTTTGGAATAGATAGTAATGTTTTCAATGCACGTATGAACATCCATCTTGCTATTGATTCGAGGCCATGCTTATTGTCTGCACATACATATCATTTGATTTTAAGTGGATGTTGATAATGATAATTGTATCAATAGTAATGTCGGGTTTGATGTTGCTGGCCGCCCAAGTTGCTTATTAATGCTTGCTAATATGTGCGTGAAAAGAGACTTACAGTTTTCTGTTTAGTTACTATGTACGTATTGTCACTATAATAACAGCAAACCTGCAAAACAAATCTTATACTCTGGCAACATATCGAGAACGCCGTAAAATACGTATAATGTCTTGTCAACTATCACGTCAAATGTCAAGAAAACATACACAGAAAGTAGTAAAGCGCGCTGGCACGCAATTCAACGATGAACTCCGAAGTAAGTGAAATAGGAAGACCAGGACGAGAAGGAAGAAAAAGACGGGATCAGGACTATTTATTAAGAACTCACAATTAATAACACCATTAATATTTATTAAATCTTTTAAGCACAAATGTGCTTAAAATATGTTTAAATTTCTTTGCCAATAATAAATTATTATCAAACAAGGTTGTCCTTAAGCAAGATTTTTTTTTATTTTCAGTTATTATTAAAATGTTAATTATTAAAATTCTAGAAGGTGTTAATCAATTTCCTAAGGATAAATTTAAAAAAATACAGAAGACTCCACTAGAAACTATACTATGACCAAAGAGTAGGGATTAGTAGTGGTGACTATGGTGTTGACCTATTGGTCAACACCATAGTCACCACTTAGAGAACAAAGAAGTATGAAAATAAAATGATGTCTGTATTGGTTATCACCTGTTATAATATAATGATATATATATGTACATATAAACATATTGGTATATTTAAATCAAGATGACAATTTTTTCCTCATTCATTCTGCAAAGGGGCTGTGAATGCTCTGTAGAAATATTAAATTAAAATAAATTTGACTGATGTTTAGGTACGAATAACTGTAAAGACTTTTATTAAGAATAAGATGGATTAAAAGTTTAAATTTGGTTCTTTTGTTAATTTTCAAGTTTGTCAATTGATGAATCTAAAGCTTTTAAGGCATACTATGCATTAAAAGTTCGGTGATAAAATATTCCTTAAAACCATTGAACATAAATTGGTGTTTCTAATTGGGTCGAATATTCCGACCACTTCCGTGCTGACTAACGGATGAGGTTCTGGTGACCAACTTAAGGGGTAAGTCATGATAGCCAAGTGGTTAGAGGATCTACCTCCGAATCAGGAGACGTGAGTTCGACCTCCAATGTGGAGGGCTCGTACCCAATGAGTTTTTCGAAACTTATGTACGATTTGTATCATTGGCTTGGACACAAATACAGCGACGGGTTTACCATCTGTCACGTTGTCTCAAATTAGCTCAAGTGAAAGGTGGGTCGAAAGGACTAGACCTCTGTCTACCCCAATATTGGGTATAAACTAATACACAATATACACAGAACATTGTTCTTTTGGTATAAGTGAAAAGCGACATTAACTAGCAGATTTTCACAAAAATGAGTGAATAGATATATTAGTGATAGTAATAGAGTCAAACATTATGAAAATATATTTATGAAAATCCATTGAAGTAATGGGAGAGAAACTTCTCGTTCTTTCATTGTACTAAGATCAATATGCAATATTATGGTAACATAACGGAGTTACCTATTTTTTTTATAGGAAAGGCGGAAAACGATCTAGCGGCTCACCTGATGGTAAATGATTACCGTCGCCCACGTACATCTGCAACACCAGAGGTGCTGCAGGTGCGTTGCCGGCCTTTAAGGATATTTGGGAGAAGGGAGGAATGAGGAGTGGGATGGGAACGGGGATGGGCCTCCGGTTACCTCACTCATCGAACGAACGCAGAAGCACTAGATGCCTCTACTCCACGCCGATATTCTGTGAGGCGGTGGTACCAACCCGGTCAAGATGTCAGATTAATTTTTTCTTTTATTTAAATACCTTAATAAATATTACAAATTGATGTAAGATAAAGTAATGAAATAACATTATGAAATGTATATGTGGTGTAATTTCATTATAATTAACCCGCCATATCTTATAAATCAAGGCACGCACACAATCGAATAAGTTACGGTCATTCTCCGAGTTGCCCTGTCTGCTATTTCGATATCAATAACGACTGGATAACCGTTAATTGATCGACCGTGGTGACATTTCACCGCGGACGCCTCACACTCGCGGCGCCTTTGATATTCGCCGCCATCCTACCTCCAAGCGTTTACAAAGGACACCGCCTCAATTAAATTCGTACGCGCGACTATGCCACACTTGTCTAGTTTCTGTATTTGTGACCGTTGTGGATGTCAAGTTTTTATGAAAAGCGGCTTATTTAATGTCCGTTTTTGGATTAAATAGGTAATTGATTAATCATATTCATTAAAATGTCGATCTTGATACAATGTGCTATATTGATGAAAATAGCAGCTTCGTTTTTGTTCAAGAAATTCTATTTATGACAGAGGCCTATTATTTGATATTTTTGATATCTTATTTGATATACTTACTTAGTTTTAGCGCCAAAAATGGTCTATCTGATAGTATTTAAGAGCGCAACCTTGCTGTTTATTTACATAATAAAAGGTACACCAATCGACAAAGGTACATAATACGTAGCAATGTTTCTATATGCCTCTTTAGGTTGCAATGTGCTTTAGCACATATATATATTAATTAGTAAACACAAACTATAAAATCAATTCATATCTAATAACTATATAAAATTTTAGCAAATTTCAAATGTTAGTGTTTAAAGAGGATACGTAAGAAGTTCTAGTAATCAGATCACGGGAAACTTGAATTTATGGTAATACAATAAAATAAAATAAATATTCTGGTAAGTAAATGGTGATGGACCTTTCCCGGCACCAAAACGCTCTCAGATATTTGAAAAGGAGGCCTTTGCTCAGCAGTGAGCATTTACAGGCTGCTACTTTTTTCTGTAGGCTTTATATATGCTTGTTCTAAGGGGCAATGGAATCCACGACCTCTAGCACCAAATCCTATCGCTTAGCCATTGCGTTTGTATAAACACAAATATGCGTTTGTACTATGCGTTCGAAATCAAAATTAAATCCAAATGGCAGTGTCATGCACAACGTAGCGTACTAAAAATTACTCATACACTCAACTCTTTCTTGAGTGTTCTTTATTAGGTGTGTATGGATTACACTTACGATTATAAGGACAGTATACCACTAACTAAGATGTAAGATAAAAAATTTAAAATAATACACAAATTCAGAATCCAATAATTATTATGTTGTTAGCACTAACATATGAACTCAGGCACTAAAGCACAGTGACCCAGGCCACACGCTCATAAAAACATTCCCAGGCCACGAACATGTTGAGTCACGATATTTATCTTCTTTGATAACAAAATTAATTTTAAAATGATATGGTGTAATTTAAATTAAGAACGAAATAAAAGGAGGAACAAAAAATACAATTGTTCTTCTATCAAAATGATATTTCAAGGCTATCAAAAAGCTTTGTTGTGGCAAAAAAGTACGCTACCTAGACATCAGCATTATGCTGTTTCCTATGTCCAGGTTTATTATTTTTAAATTAATTTTATTTATGCTACGTACATCACTCCAGTATCAAGTTTCGGCGGTTGATTTTCTAATTCTATAATTCACGACAATTAGAAAGAAATAAAGAAAGAGACGATTATTCGGTAATTTACAAAAAGTCAAGGTCACAATAAATTCTACCATTTGCCGCACTACATGGTGTCAAAAATGGACTCAAGATTTTTTCCGATCAAGAACGTTGCGCACCTCTTATCAACAATTTCTTTGACCAATGGCAGATAATCCTACAAGAAATTTCTGTACTTTTACAAAGTATCGTTTATGAATATTAAACAAAAATCGAGACAGCAACTTAACCACCAACATACAAGCGACAAGTTTGTAAACATGTGACGTCATTGTAAAACCACAGTTTTTGCCTAATCTAAATTATTGTCAAATTTTTTCAACAAAGTATTATTTTGCTTTATTTTATTATTTATATACCGGATGGCTTAAAGGTTAGCGTATTTTACTGTTATATAAAATACGGGGTGGTAAGTTAGTCCTTCTATTTTTGGGCGTAAACTTTAGTCTCTATAATATAGGCGCAGTTGACAACGCTTTCTTGGAGAGGCAGCAGTGGACTTAACTGATGTTGGAAGTTGTCATCAAAGTCGAAATCTACCAGATAGAGATCATCAACACATTCATCATCTTACGACGTGTTGCGGTAATAGAGTTTCTATTATTATGTAAACTTAAGAGTTATTTAAAAATACATGTATCGTAGGTCTCATTAATAATAATAATTTTGTGTATTGTAATTATAATATATATAAAAGATAACTTATTTATTTCATTGTATTTTATGTATGTATACATATTTATATATATCACCCAGCCAGGCGAGTATATATCTAAATAACTCCACATAATAATAAAATTAGCGCAAAACTATTATTGTATTACTGTTTGAAAGGTTTAGAGAGCTAGTATAATTATACTGTGGGGCATTCTATTTTACTCCTCAAGGGTGACGTTTCCGTGTGCTGCAGTAGCCCTTTATCATCGCGTGGACTGTTAGCTTGTTTTTCATCCCAATTCAAAAAAAAATCTTCAAAATTCTTGTACGTATATAGCGCTATACCAATCAGTGTTACTGTATAATTTTACTTGAAACTATATTCTGAAAGAAAAAAAACACTACAAACCTCTCGAGACTTCAAAATCTGATTCGTTTTTTAGCATTATTATAAATTTAATTTTAAAATACAACCAAAACGAGAAAAAAATTCAGTTGCGATATGTATTAGCTATGAGATCTATAATTTGAATTTCAACCTACATTTGCAACAATATTTCGACTCGACTCATCCACTGTATTTTCGTATATTTGAATTAGGCGTAAAAACTTGTCGTAATTCATTAGCCCACTCAGTGCTATGATGGAAATTCTGCCAATTACACAGATAAGTATCGCGAGTCGTCAGAGAACAAGCACAGAGACATCACCGACGTTGCTGGATTTTATGAGAAAAAAAAAACTCAATTAAGGTAATTATGGTGGCAGGTGAACACAGTGTGACGTGTGACGATGTTTTCTACTTTTTTCAATTTATTCGTTAGAGTTCAGTTGTTAAGTGAACCTTAAGTAGTTTATTTAACTTAAAGATGCCAAAATTTCTTTTATCGCTTAATTTTAAAATTATATTTTTACTAGATAGTTTTATAAGTGTATATTAATGCATGCAGTTTCTTACTCACCGCTACTTCACCAGCGTGATCTTTATTTTATCCTTATGGTCATAGTGGTATAACGGAGTTAAAAAGTATCATATGCCTTTTGTCTAAAATTCATTTAAATCCGTTTAGAGATTTCAAATTTGCAAACTGTCATATTTATAAAATTAGTAGGATTATGATTAAGGCGCATGTTTTGCCGTGTTACCAAACAGCGTCACACAAGTCACTCTATATCGTCCCGTGGCCATGTGGATAACAAAAAAATTATCTAGTAATCAGAAGCGGATTGCTTCTCTAGTAATATGCCAGCCGATACAAATATATTAGTAAGACTGACGAAAAGAAAAAAACACACTCTCCAATTGTTTCTGATCGCCCTTTCCACTACAATATCCACTATCTTATTGTATAATGGTGGGTCGAGATATGAGTACATCAGTGATGGTGAGCATGCCTACCATATAACGTAAAAAAATAATTTAAAGTATATAAATTGCGCCGCTAGGTAGCGGTCTGAGAATCTGTCACGCCCTTTGCTTTCACAGACGTGGTAAGAGGCGACTAAAGGCTTCTTAATAGACAGATTGCCATAACCCGTCTTTCGCCTCTCCACGTGATATAACGTTTCGGGAGGCGGAAATCCGTAGTCTCTCTCTGCTTAGAACTATAGGTGGCGGGAGCGAGTGCTTAATTGTATATGTATTTATATACATGTTATTGTAGTGGAATATACCATTGCTTTCTCCAAATTCTCCAACCTCACCTGTTAGTAGTGCACCCGGCTAATTAACAAACGCGACTATGTCGACTATAAGGTGGTGAAAAAGATGGAATTCCACAGACTAATGATGGGGGAGCAGCATCACTAGTCCGAGGATACCGGGACCACGCTAACAACACACAAATTTTGCTGGCGTTGGACTTAAGGAGACTGATGAAGTAGAAAACGTATTATCTTATACATAAAAAAATTGTGTACGTTCTTTTTTTTATGCGAAAGATCGCAAATGAGCAAGCGGTTCACCTGATGGTAAGTGTTTACCGTCGCCCACGGACATTTGCAACACCAGAGGTGCTGCAGGTGCATTGCCGGCGTTTAAGGGTATTTTGGAGATGGGAGGGAGAATGAGGAGGGGGATAGGGAAGGGGAGTGGGCCTCCGGTTACTTCACTCACCGAACGATATTCAGAAGCACGATGATGCCTCTACTTTCAACCAGCCCATTCGAGCAGCAAAAGCTGTCGCTCGGTAATCGTGTAACTTTTGAACAACTTGACCGATTGACATCATATTTCTAAAATATTTATATTGTAGAGCCGATGGTTAATAGCTATGCTAGGAGCTGATAGATAGCGCTGTGGTTGAGTTTTATATTTTATATTTATGAACCAATATTTTTTTTTGCCTCAGTTTCCCCAGGTGCTAATCACCTACCTGTCACTGAAGACAGTTATCTCGGGATAATTATTGAGTGTCGGACCGACTAAAAACCCAATGACAAGAGCTGTTGGCCCGGCGACCTTAGCATCTTCGGCGGAAATCGAACATTACGAAATTCAGACCCTATGGGCTCGACCAAAGGGTCGAGTTACTATAAAAAACTATTTCTCGTATTCGACGCCACCTACCGGTTACGGTATAACGGCAACTCCTGGGCCAGCTAGTGTTTATATAAATTATTACGGAACCCAAAAGAAGCAACAGGTACAAGCTTTACCGCCTTTTTACATTTGTCTTTTGATGACATTAGACATGAAATTAGTAATGGGTGGTATTTATTCGGGACCGGTTTCGGACAGGCGCGGAAAATCGCAAATCCGGTTGAGGAGCACGTCTCTGCTAGATATTTTTAATCGTCTTTTGATACACCGACTTATTTGAATTAAAACTTTAATTTCTCCGTATAATTACGTCGTATTTCGTTGCGTTTGCTTGAGTATAATTAAAAGAATTCTGAATTACGTAAATAAACTAATACATATATTTATAACAATATATTCCAAGGGCATGGATCGCCGTCCGTCACATTCTGGAGAGACGAAAAGTAGGTTGCAGAAGCCCATATTGCTACGCTGGGTTGTGCTAAATGGAAATTCGTTATCTCTGCTTAGGCATAACAGGAACTGAAATTTATTTACATACACATACATGAATGATGTGTCTACCCTTAGATAAAATTTAGAACTACAACATTTGTATGCGGAAAGTTACGACCTACTGTTACAACGTGCCATTCATGTCAAGTAATGCATCCGGCGGCCACACGGTGCGCTTTAACGGGACACTTCTCGAGACTTTATGGCGAATTCGTGTAATTCGGTAGAACGTAGCTCGCCCCCGCCACTTCTCTCCCGGCATGCGTTTACCCGGAATATTGTCACTGTGCTGTCAATGGATGCTATATAGGCAGCTCTACTCTTTATTTTTACTGTAGCTACGTAGAAAATGTAATAATATATTAGTTTTGCATTTATTTATATTATGTAATATTATAATAAAATATAATATTAATATACATATAAATTATAATAAAATAAGTATAGTTCTTCTTTGTATCGAAACTTAAAGACATGGCTATGACATAGCACAGGAAATTGGCGTGACAGTAAAGCCATTAAAACTTTTCCATAATTATGTATTCTTACTCCTTTAGGCTCAGGACCGAGCTTCGTGGCAATCTTTGGGGGAGGACTATGTTCAGCAGTGGACATCTGATAGGCTGAAATGATGATGATGATGATGATGATGACTCCTTTAGTAATTTTGTAACTAATTTTAATATATAAAGACTTATGCCGGATTACAAGAGGATTACTTTTCGCCTCTTGGAATAGTTGCATAGTTTTTTATGGGTACCGAGCCTGGTCATCGTGTAAGCCTCCGGGAGTAAACTAATTTTAAATACTTTATTATCTTTTATACATATTAAAAAAATATGAAATTTGCACGGCATAGATACAAATTGCAGAAATCTAACAGAAATATTTACCTTGTTCTATAACGTTATATTCTATAATAATTATACTGTAATTATGTATAGTTCTCAATGTTCCGAACACACTATATATGAGTTCATAAATCGTAAATCAAGCTCCGAGAACCGGAAAGCTTGACAAGTTCATTTGACATAAGTCTAAAGTAAATCACGCCATTTTCAACAAAACCGCGTAAACGAAGTACGTGTTCAAGGTTGTATTTTTTCACAAAAGAGAAGAGATTACGACTCAAAGATTGATTATTTTAAATAAAATCATAACAAGAAAATTATATTTAAATAAAAAACGTAATTCGTAGCAATGGCGGAAGAATGTATCTTTCTTTACGTTGGTGACATAAGAGGCGACTAATGAATATCGCATGCAAACTCTGGGAGCAAATATGGCGACGCGACTCGCCATCTGTCACCTTCTCTCTCCCGGAAAGACGAAAAGTGGAGAAAAAACTTAATCAATTTTATGATTCTCTTCGCGTCTGAAGAATCAAAGCGGATTTTGCTTTATGCCTTTTAAAAAATGCTTCGTACTGATTATAATTATGTATTACTTTGCAGAAAATGATCAAGTAATATATTTTAATATTTAGATGCAAATACTTTTTATGCATATCAAAATTAAGAATTTTGTGCACAGGATGGCTTTAATAAAGTCTGCCACTGGCTCTTAGTAGTCTCACCTTCAATGCTCCCAAAACCAAATATGTAATGTTTTCGATCCGATACTCACCTCACTTCATTAATGACTTGCAACATTATTGCACATTCTTGTAACATGGTCTCCGTTTCAAATTGCACCTGTCCGAGTGCTGAAAATACCAATGCAATAAAATTCTTCGGTATTAACCGACAATATTTATTAATAATAGATATTACACTCTGACATTCAAATAACTCGAAATTTTAACTCAAAAAAAAAAGAGAAAACTAACTAACAAATTACTAAAATTTAAGACACATCACAAATTGGAGTATTAGGAAAACAGTATAACTATCAATAATATTTATGTAAATCCTTTCATCATTTCCGAATGTGTAGAATCATGTTAACAAAATATAATTGAATTTGAAAGGATACACAGCCTAATTATATCAATAATTAGGCTGTCATACCTTTGATGTCCCCAGAAAGTTTTATAAATTGGCGGCCATTTAAAAAAAAAGACATATAAGTATTGAATGGTTGGCTAATATTAAAAAAACAGGTATGGGGAAAAGTTAAGAACTCTTTGAAACTTTTTCAGAAAAAACATCTTTTGGTATAAACAAATTAAATTAAGAGGTAACCGATTATGTATCAAAGCAAACAAGTTTCATTGCATTATAAGTCCAACAAAACTGGAATGTAAATGTAAAATCAAAGATTGGCTGTTAGAGTTTAATTATGAACAAACGGAACAATTAATATACACCGTATCTTAATCTGTCTATAGCCATTACGATTTCAAGGCTTTTCCATTAGTCGCCTCTTACGACACCCACGGGAAGAAAGAGAATGACAGAATTTTTACACCGACAACACATGGTGGAGATTTGATTTTGTTGAAAAAATTCTTGTTATATATATATATATATATTTATAACCGGATCTTTCCAAGAAGACTACTATAAAAATATTATATCAGTCACATATGTAGTATTTTGTGGGAGAGCAAAATAAAGACTTTTCAATTTCATTTTAAGTTCGATCCTATCCTTAATAGCTTGTTACCAACTTATTGCAAGATATAAATGACTCCTAAAATATCAAGGGTTGCTGTAATCGCCAAGCTTGGCGGATTGGTCATCTCTGTACTAGACACTGATGCCTGTGACCAATCTTTATATTTTAAGTTTCGCATATTTGGATGGTAACACATCTGTCATATATCTTGACATATTTTTTTATTTGATTTCATTAGTTTATTGAACTTATACACTACGTATGGGCCGAGGTAAGACCTTGAATTCTTTGACAATACAATCACACTACATAAATCTTAACGTGTCACTGTAAAATTGCGTAAAAACAAAAAAGTAAATTATATTTCAGTTCCTAGTGTTAAACGTGTAACTAATAGTGAAGCAAATCGATTTAGGACAGATCCCACTTGTTTTATTTATTAACTCAATGACTTGGTAAAACAAATTCTAAGAAACATTGATAACAAGTGGAACTGGGACAGAATAAGATTTAATCTGTTAACCCGAAACAGCAAAGGATTTAATTTTTTATTTAGATTGATCCAAACTTCATCAATTTTAGATAACACCATTGTATATACAATTTGAGAATACCAGGAATCCATGAGAATAAAATTACTTATTAAACGCTGTCACGCGTCAGATGACAGAAATTTTCGCACGGTTTTTTTTATACAATGGTTGATTGATGGCTATATTTGCTTTTCTATGAATCCTGAATAGTAGAGTGTACTTTTATGTATTTGTACAACTTTTTGTTACTAGTTCTGCTTCTACTCGTATTTCGATTTCGTAAATATGTTCTGCTAATCGCAAACTTCTAATTCTATAGCAGTGCTCATTCGTTTATACAATGTCTATCTGGCAAGCTAAGGAAAAGTTAATAGTTCAATAAGGTAAAGATTACTATCATCATTAATAGCAGGTTGAAAGTGACCAACAGCTCAATAAGATTTGAGACTCTTACAACGCCTAGAGATTACAGCGCCAGATGTCTGATACTGTGGACGCTGCTGCCCGACACCTCGTATATTTTTATTCTCGCTTTACATCGGACCGGTTTCCAGGTCCTAGTCTATCTCTTCCGATACCCAAGTTCGACTTTTTTAGACAGTTACAACACGCCTAGAATGAGTTAATAATATATTCGTAAGATAAATTGTGATTACGTAAGCAAGTACTTTTGTCGTAATTTGTAGAAATATCAACAACTGAAAAAGTACTGACGTAAATAATAATTTTACGGGTCACTTTCATACAATTCATACAGCAGATATTATTAAATGATTGTTATGGTACCGTTTATGTTTTCTGGAAATCAACTATATACGCTAAGCCACAATAGATTTCACATCTCTGTCTCTGGAAGGGTCCACCACGCTGCTCCAGGCGGACTTCACACATCTTCGAATTAACATTTTTTCATAATTTAGCTGATATGCAGGTTTCCACTCGATGTTTATCTTCACTGCGGAGCACGTGGTGAATTCAGCACCTAAAATTGCTATTAACAGTTTTAATGGTACCGGGACTGGAAATTGATCCCAGGTGTTATATTAAAGCGAAAGCTCTGTCCACAGGGCCACTACGCTTCTTCCCATCTTAATACTCTTGGTTATATAAATAAGCATCAAGTTTTATGTTCTTTCATACAATACATTACATTACGTATTAAAATAAGTTGTAATGCCTTTTTTAACCTAATAGCAAAAAGCTCTAGTCGTTTTGTATATAATATAACCAAGAAATAATAATTATTGTCAACATAGCATAATTCTTGACGCGTTGAAACAATAGAAATTATATTGTTATAACACGTGAAAGGCTACTGTGTAATGGATTACACGCGTAACTTGTGTATTAATTGTAAATAACATTCTTAACAAAATCAATGAAACAGATTTAAAAAAAAAATATTTCGTTCAGAAAATGCACAATTACAATTACACTCGTATTCCTCACATAATACAACGTCTTCGGTAGACGATTAAAATACGAACCTCGCTCCTAAAGGTAGGAACAAAACTATCTCTTATATCACGCCTTTTTGCTTCAAAGGGGGACCAACGTCAACGACCCCGCGTGGTAAGGTTGAAATCGTATCTATAATTAGCTCAGGGCAGCGCTTGTTCTGGTTTCTGTCGCGGCCGCTGTAAAAATTAAAGTAAACAAATACTCTCTCACGACCGGGTGGGCGAACAATCTCCTCATTTCGGATGGCCATTGAGAACTATAAATCACTACGTCTACGAATACCTACCGAACTCAATAGGTTTAACACGTACGGTGTGTTTTTTTGGGCCATTGAAATTTGTCATTTGTTGTTTTACTTCTGACGCTGGGAAGAGGGATTTTGTTATCTTTCATATAACATTTTGTGATTACAGTTCGGATATGTGACATAAATAAAGAAAACAATAGTTTATAGAAAATGTTTGAGTCTGCAAAAAGGATGTATCAATTTCAAATTTCCAATGATACCCAATAGGCGCATTCAGGCTTTAAAAAAAGTACTCTTTGTTTTAAATTCATAGAATTAAGTGACAATATTCGGCTTATCTATTTTAGATTTATATTATATATTTATTTATGTATCCTTTTATATACTTGTATATTTATTTGTGTATTTTATGTTATAAATATTTATTTTATTATATAGTTTATTTATATGTACTAATCAAGTTATTTTTATTGGAGTTTTTTATTTTATTTTATTTTAGTTTTTTTATTATTTGTTTTATACCTGCCAACTACCTTTCACCATAACAAGGGTTGACTGGTATAGAATGCTACTTGGCATTAAGTCCGCCCATTGTAACCTTAAGCTTAAGGCAATAAAGAATAAATAAATATCAGTTTCTTGTCATATGTATTAACGTCAAAGTAAGACAACTACTTTTAGAGTCATGGTAGCTCAAGGATCAGGGGGATGCTTTAATTTTATATTCCAAGAGTGACCTGGGTTAGAGTCCCAGTGCGGCATCACTAAAATTGGAATTTGTGCTGAATAAGAAGGTGTATTCAGCACTTCGAACAATTCAGCAATTCGGTTAACGTACGGAGGCGCTGGAAAACAACGTGAATAAATCTTATCTGTTTAATTACTCAAATTGATTTCTCATGTTACCAAACAGTTTTCAAATAACTCATATGCAATAATTTAGTTATCGGACAGTTTTAATAAAAATCGTTCATTTCGAAATTAAAATCATAATAACGTATTGCGTAAAACTATTGAGATAGCTAACAGTAAAAATACCAAACAAATAAATAATATTATGAAAGAGCAAAAAGTTTCACAACGTCGAACGTTAAAAGTCGTTACAACGAAAAGCTTTTATAAAATCACTAAAAATTGTAATGCGTTGGCAGAAAAAAGCCGGTAATTCCATCGCACTCAATCCTAGTCCTCAAGGTTCTTAGTGTCTGAAGTTGTTTGAAGGTATTTAGGGTCTGAAACAACCACTTACCATTAGTTGGACAGTTAACTCCATTATTACTCTAATATGAAATATTGAAACCTACCAGGAGATCAACATCGTTTAAGAGACTTATCCGAACAACAGAAACAAGCAACGAAATATTCCATACGCTCTGTTACCGTGGTCCCAGTGTAAGTAAATACCTTAGGTGCCGTAACAGTCTCACTTTCTTCCGTGACCATAGCGCGTGAACATGCCAATTAATTCCGTACACGATCGCATTTATTATTTCTGCTCATTACCGATGTTGCGTAAACATTTCCTTTCTGTACGCCTTACACGTAAAGTTGTTTTTTAGCATCCGATCCTATGTAAAATAAGGATTGCTTGCTATGCTTTTAAAAAGATACGATTTTTTTTAATTCAAGAACTCAAAACACTCAAAAGGCACAGAAGTATAACAGACAATTTATGCAATTTATGCAAGGGCTTACTTAATACTTTGTACTTATTATTTCGTATAAAAGGATGTCTTCCAGATAACCCATGCATGAAAATTTATTGAAAAGGGAAACTTAGTGAGTACATTTCTAATACATATATAGGACATATTACGCATTGAATTTAAATAATACTTTATTGATGTAATCTTATCACATGCACATCGGATATCGGAAGGTGATTGAATAATCTAATAATCGATAATTAATTCGATTGAACACGTATTTAATAGATACAATTTAAATTGCAGCTAATCCTTATACTTGGCTCAACGGACGAGGCTCCGTCGCGCGAATGTTGGCGATAAATCCATCTAAAATTACCGAAACCAATTCTCACCGTCAAGCAGTAGAGAGTAGGATCGCAGGCGCCTGGGGGTCCACACTGCATACCATGCCATCCCAGCGTGTTGAGTATAGGCAAAACCATGTAAAATGCATGTCGGCGTTTCTGGACACTTAAGGTCTGTTCAGCAGTGGACTTAAATAGGCCGATGTATACGTAAAAGAAGTAAAATACAAGACTAAAAAGAGACGCGGCTGAGCAATGGATTTTCATATTTTGAGAGGATTTGAAGCCGGGAAGACATGCAGATTTCCTCGCAATGTTTTCCTCCTTTTAGTGTTGACATCGGAGATCAAACCCAGCTTCGATCCCTTAGTGACGTAACAACTAACTACTATCTAATCTGTGTTATTTCGGCTTTAATCTACCCCGATATTCGAAGAATATGTAAAACACTTACGATGTTACTGTTTGATACCTTTTAAACGATAATCTTTAAGTTACTACAGATTAGAAACGATCTTTCAACTCGGGAAAGAGAGGCAGCTGTTGCATTTGTAGCTCCTTAAGGAGCCCAAGAATTCCAAACAACTTCAATAATTTGTCCTTAAATTAATAAGTTTGTTTGAAGTCGTTCCTAGGCCCTTTTTTTTAAAGGTCAATAATGCAAAGAGACAGCATTACGCAGATGAATTTATAATTACGTAGTTGGTACTGTTATTACAGCTTTAACCTTTACGTTTATAATCCTAAAATGTACAACTACTGTCATCATAATTTAAATGTGCACACGTTGATAATTATTATTAATACTAGCTTCCGATGACGTTAGCACTGACGTGGAAACGGTTTCTTTTATAACTGTATATACTACTATATGATACTTACACCAGCTTTTTCACTAGGCACCTGAACATCGATTGGCATGACTTTGATAGATAACGAGTAATTCTTGAACAGACAGAAAAATTCTAAAAGTTATTGGATTCGAAGAAGTCCATTAATCTTATTTTGACAAAAACGTTCGAACCGTAGCGGACTTCACATCACAATATATTTTAAAAATTTCTATTTGACATGGTTGTTCCAACCAAATGAGATTTTTGAAATCAAATCATTTGATATTTGCTCTTTATCAACTATCTATATATACGTATTCAGAAAAATTAACACAAGCGACATACAATAAAAAAAACTACTAAAAACTGGAAAAAAGCAAACTTGTAGTACACCGTTTGTAACTATAATT
This sequence comes from Bhutanitis thaidina, assembly GCA_029286595.1. Classification (NCBI taxonomy): domain Eukaryota; kingdom Metazoa; phylum Arthropoda; class Insecta; order Lepidoptera; family Papilionidae; genus Bhutanitis; species Bhutanitis thaidina. The sequence goes on from JAGSMS010000019.1 coordinate 471,127, forward strand.
TATTTAAAAAAAACTCGCATTACCAATAACTTAATTCGTGTAACACGAAAGTACACCGCCGAGAAATGACATTCCCCATAATTATATGGGACATTTCACAAAACCACAAGAGACGGTGTTAAACGCTCGATTACACGCAACGAACAAAAACTAAATGCCGCTAATTGACTCCCATTTCAGATGTGACACGAGACAAAACAGATGACAGTGACAGAGGGGAAAAAACAGGAGCCGTCCTACTGTTGCAAGTGATCGTTTAGAAAAAACGTCAACTTGAGACAAATGAGATAGATGTTATTCTAATACCTAATTAATTAATTTTATCTGTCACTCACATACATACATTTTCAAATTAGGAGTCTCTGTGTCGTGATTACTATTGGGTGACAAGATACTACATAGATAAATAATTAGAACGTATAGTAAATTACAAAATAATCTTAGCTCACGAGAGCTTCACATTTTTTTATTCATAATTTATTACCGTATGTGCTTAATAATGTGTTCAGAGGTCTAGATATTTGGTCTAGACTTTTCTGGCTTAAAGATAAACAATTATACAAAACAGAAATATTGCACCGAACACGAATCGTAACGTAATTGTAATTTCAGGTAGATAGTGAAACTTAAATGAATCGAGATTTTCCTCATATATATTTCTGCATGTGTCTACAGTGTTTCGACGTGTAGTGTTGTTAAAAAAAAACATTTCCGTAGCAGTGCTATTCTTTAAGGTAACCATTAGTGGGTGTGTTCGTCGGCGAGCACGATGTCGAAGCAGCCTTGATTTTGACATGTAAAGTCGAGGCTGTGGGCGAGGCGGTCGGCGAAGGACAGGCTGGCTGTGCTTTGAATTGTCAAACTATTCAACCTGAATAGTTTCACCAAAAGCCGTAAAGTCTCGTGGCGCTAGTGGCGTCGAGTTGGAGGGTGTGTAGCTTAGAGAATCGCAAGAGTCATCAAGGGAAAAGTTTACATAGCCTCGTGATTAAGTAAGTAGTAACTTAATCGTCGTAATGATGAAGATAACACACCTAGTATGTTAATATGCAAGTTGTCTCTGCATACACGGCGACAACTTCCGATTACTATAAAAGTCAAAGCCAATTTTTTTAAATTAAATTTAGGCATGTTTATAGCTCTTATCATCGTCAAAATCTACATAGGTTCGCAAAACAAGATCTTCTGAGAAAACAGCCGGCAAGAAACTATTTTTTTTTTAAAAGCTATTTTCAAATTTATTATAAAATAAACTCAGTGTTAACAATGATCATTTTTTTAATGTAAAATTTTACAATAAATCAGTGACCAGGAGACGTGCAAGTGCAAACTGAGAGTTATTTCCACAGGTCATTGTCCTCGATGTATTTATCAATTATATAGTAGTTTTTTTTTAACCAAGTCTCGTTAACAAGTTTTGTAAATATTATGTCAGAGTGTTGCACTATACTTTTACAGGCAGTATCGTGAAATTGTACGCGAATAGTAATCTTATTTACCTTACCGTATTGGATGTAACGCTAAAATCGCAGGAAAGACCAGATACGGTATCAGAAACATGGGACACAAGGTAATAGACAAACTTGTGTTTTTGGACAAATATTGGTTTTGGCTGCGATTCGAACCCAGGACCCATGCATTCTAACCAACAAAACATTGCGGTTTCATGGGGTACTCGCTAAGTAAAAATTTTTCTTTCTTCTCAGTTAATTAATATTTTAATTTAGAATCAAAATTTAGATCTTCATGGCACCATAGACCGAATGTGGATTGCTCGTGTTGCATCAAATAAATGTTAATCATGTATTTCTGGTGGCCGTTGATGCGAAAGTAAATCACGACCGAATTGTCCAGATGACCGTCCGCCATCAAGCGCAGTTACGTTCGCATCCATTGTTTTCTATTCCAGACTTTGTCGTTAAAACCAAAATAGCTCGGTGTGAGCGACGCATGGCACCAGTTTACTGCGACACATGTTCCAATGAGTCTGTCACCACGTGCCTGATGGATTGTTACACTTACCGGTGTTATTAAGGGGGTGTTCTTTGTCCATCAAAGTTTAGAAGGTTCAAATCTTAGATAGCCTATTTTTATTTTCAAATAATGTTGATTAGCATTATAAATGCTCATTTTAAATATATTAAAGGTATTATGGCCTCATTGCTCACTAAGGCAGAGTTTTTAATCCTAGACGCAACCAATAATTGCCACGTTTGCAAAGTGGTTAGAGGATCTCTGAATTAGGAGACTCGCGCTTGAACCTCCATTTGGAGGGCTCGTTCCAGTAAGTTATTGAAATTTAGTATTTGTGACACTGAGAAGGCGAAAGGTCTTCACCATCTGTCGTGCCGTCCCAAAAAAGCTTTGGTAAAAATAGTGGGTTGAAAGGACTTAAATGTCTAGATGTCTACCCACCTCTGTATAGGGTGTACAGCCGTGATACCTCATTAATATTATGTAATTAAAAAAAAAGATTATTTAGTTTCCATGTGTATATTTGTGTATTTTATAGTCCCTATCTATGAAACTGCATCAGCATTGCATCAAAATTTCATACTTTATTTCATATGTGTGTTATTTCCAGTAGTTTTCTTTGTAACAAGCAAACACTAACGGCACTCCTATACTTCCAATTAATCGTATTAATCTACAATCTTAGTAAAACAAAATAATAATAAACTATGAAAATAATGCTCTGTCCTCAAAAAGCTTCATAAGATTATTGAATCAAATAAAACCTATGTACGTTAAACGTTTTTTACATCCACTATTTTAATCTGTCATCTACAATATTCACGATTCTATTTAATCTGTTTATTTAACATTCTCCTTAACGACCCCCGTACCACCGGGCTCGTTGTCACCGTGCCAACTATCTCGATCTGTCATTCGGCTCATTTGTTTACTAATTGACCGAGATACCGTGTCGGTATTAATGGATTTTGTCAATGAAATCACTCTTGTCCCCGTTCATTTTAAACGCCGCGTTTGATGTGGTTTATTTGATGTTTACTTTAGAGAAGACAAATTGGCCGTTCTTAATTCTGAATTGATGTTATTTTATTTTATTTTATGATACGCAATGCTCCCGCTGGATGTTTATCTATTGAATCTGCAATGTCCAGTGTGACGTCAAATAATATTTTAGATGATGCTTAAAACAGATAGCTAAACTGAAATTTAGACTTACGATAATGACATTTAAATACGTAGTGAAATCTGTCTACTTTGAAAGCGCATTAGTGATGATCGCTTTGATTTGGCTCTATCATGACTAGTTTACGCCTCAGTGGAAACATCTTGTGTGGTTCGTTCAAAACTTTAGTTTTTTTGAAAGGGAACGTTATGTTTGAACTGAAATTGAATAGAAATGCAAGGTTACTGTGAGTTAAAACAGCTGTTAGCTGATATAATTAAATCGTTTTTAGTTAACGACAATACAATTTATTGACTACATGAATGAGATCATTATTTTACAAACTTAAGTAGTATTCAAATTATTTAAAGGAATAACACATTAATAAATGATAAAGCTTGACGCTTTATTATTTAATAATGTGATATTTATAATTACTTACATTTAATAATATAATTACTTATGCTTTGTTTGATATACCTTGTGTTTAGTCTTTAGTTTCATAGAGCGGAAGTAACCTGGTTCAATCCCCGGTGCCGGAACCTCTTAAGTTGTTATTAGCAATTTTAAGTGCTGAATTTGCCACGTACTCAGTGAAGGAAAACATCGTGAGGATATCTGCATGTCTGAGAAATATAATTTCGAAGACATGTGAACCCGCACTGGTTACACCTGCATACTTCGCTCCTGAATTGTAAACAAACCTGACCTGATTATATTCTCTTGAAACTTTTACATAGCTTACATAACATTTAAACACAATAATTTTTAAAAGTCATTGAATATTTTGAACCGGTTGAAAGTTATTTGTTTGCACGAAATCCACAAGTACGTGAATTATTTCTCTAACGACAGATTTGTGTGTATTTTCATTTAAGTCAGTTTGCAATAGACAAGTAACGTCACAAATCAAGAACGCAGAGAAAAGCCAGGCATGCATCAGAATAGATAGATGTGTTATTTGTTTCCACTACGCGTTCCAGAGATATAATTAGAGGTGCAAGTGTTAAGCATCCTTCCTCGATACGCTTCGACGGCTGTTTGTATGAGCGGTGGCGTCCCGATGACATTGCCGGCGCCGCCTGCACGATTTACATCACCTACAAAGACAGGGTTCCATTCACCATATTGAAATTAATCAGATTCGATTTAAATCCGACTGTGTAGAGTCTAAAATTCTGTGTTAAAATCGAGCGTCTCAATTCTCTGTACTTGTAATAAACATTCAAAGACACGTTCAGGAAATTAGACTTTGTTTACGTTAGATCAGAAGACAATCTCCTTTGTTCCAACTGACGTCTCGTCACAGTTGGACGCTTGCAAATGGTCTGGGGTCGCCTGTGTCGCCTACGCTCCACGCTTCACATATTGTTTATAGTAAGCGTTGACACGAGGAAATTCGTCAGCGGAAGAAACCGCATTTAGGACGGACGGGATATAAATCCCGCATGAGTGACAAGTAAAACTTTATTGAACTATAAATTAGTAGATATATAACCGTACAGAAATAACATGTGCGTTATTGGCGTTGATATCTAGTTGTAAAACGTGAGCTGTCGCACGCGGTGACGCTATACGATTATCTTCTTGAAGTGAAGGAACTATGTCATTCTCTAAATCCGATAGTTTTATCGAAGACTAGAAGCTTTATTTATGTTGGCAAACGTAAATTATATTATATGGGGTCTTTTAAAAATGTTTTCTAAATCTTACATATGTTTAATGTGTAGTGTAGTGTTTACAATCATGTTAAATAAGACGTAGCTTTAATTTTTGTTTTTATTATTTTTATTAGCCTTCTTAAAGATATGTTCAATTTGTTAAAGTTGTTTCTAAAATTCCAACAAATAGCAGAGCCTTCCTAGGCTTTTTTTTTACTACCAAATATTTTTTTAAAGTGAATTTTTTCATTATATGGGATCAACTATTTACCTTTAGAAAATCCACGTATTATAAATTTGTACTAAAACTTATATTGTGATGCCTCACAGCTTCAAAGAGGCAAAAGAGAAAGCGGCTTACCTTATAGTAAAAGATTATCGACGCCCATGTATGTTTGGAACATTAGAGGAGCTGCAGGTCCGTTGCCGTCCTTAAGGGATATTTAGAGAGGTGAGGGAGGAAGTGGGGAATGGAGGAGCAGGTCTACGAGTACCTCACCCACAGAACTAAACGCAGAAGCATAAGATGCCTCTACTTAATGCCGGTATTCTGCGAGGCCGTGGTTCTACCCCAGTCGAGCCGGCCCAATCGACCTACCACGTACAAAATAAGCTTCAACGTATCATAAAGTAATATACTTTTTCTTCACAGAAATTTGCTAAATTTCAGATGAATTTCAAAATAAAAGCAATTATAAGGCACGCAGTGGGCGGACGTACGAAATTAGCCACCGAAGTTTCCAGAAGTTATGACTTTGTTTCACGATTTTTTATTAGTTTAGCTCCGCTGTGACAAAACGCTCGTTTACATTTTATTACGCCAGTTAACTTTTTGTCAAAGCGAAACATGTTGGTTTTACGTTCCTCTGTCAAGCGTCCAACACGGTTAAACGTCCATCATTTGTTTTCATATTAAAAATGATACTTTTCTTCTCGCATAATGTCATAACAACTATTAAAACTGTATAATGTGCCGAATGTAACACATGTTTCTCGTGTCGAAAAAAAGTGTGAAAAACATATTCGACTCGATCGTAAAATGTTGTCTCGTACTAAAGTCACAAATAATTCCGACAAAAATAATTTTGCGTCTGTCACAACTGAGTTTGCACTTTAAGAAGCTAGAGAACCAAATTCCAGAGGCTGTAATTCAAAGATTGCTGAGTCGTAGTCTGGTATTTATTAAAAGATTGATAGGCTGTCGTCGGATGTCTCTGTGAGGTCGTAATGTATACAGAATGACGGACGGACGGACGGACTGAAATATCTCAAACGGCACTGTTTGTTGACGCAGCAACTGCGAGAACCGGGACATTATACATTTGACAAATTTAGATTTTTTACCGTACCCATTCCACGAGTGTTCCTCCTGTTGAACTTTACGTCGGGGACATTTTTATGGCGGCGCCTTACGCAGTTATTTCGATTGGTTATAACATATTTTTAAAAATATATCAAGATGCTATCTGACTTTTTTTACCTTCTCAGATGTAGGCAAATTAAATGAAGAGCTAATTGTTTAATTGCTTATGTAATTTTTCTTTTTTTATTAACACCACATTAGTTGTGCATTTATTTATTAACTTACCAGATTTAAAACAAAATATATGGCAAGTAAAAATAACTGAAACTCTAATAAGCTATGTGGTACCATCCATCCCCAGCCATCGAAGCTCTCATGGGTTGATTACAACGCATCATCATTTTGATTCTACATCGATGGTGGATCATTGCGTCTATAGGCCGCAACCACTGCCACCACTTACCATGAAGTAGAATCAGTCGTTCCTTTATGGATATTTTGGTAAAGAAACGGTAACGTGCTGTATGGTGGCGTAAGAAAATCTCCCTCTATCTATTTACCCGTGGGTGACATAAAAGTCGAGTAGTTGAAAAACCTTAAAAATTTCATAGCGATCGACAGATTGGCGAATTAGCCATAACGCATGTACGCACGTACGCACACAAACAAAGTTTGTATTAGTGTAGGAATTCAAAATATCACCTGAAAGTTTAATATAATGTACCTGTTGCTAATTCTCTCACTTTATCTAGCTATTGGTCCATTCACAACAGAAACAAAAGCAAATCTGCACTCGAACAGATGTGTAAATACCTATCCCTGTCTGTGACATTTTATTTTAGTTATCATACAATACAATCCCTAATTTATACAAATCCTAAATACCTCTGTACACAATCCTTTGTATTATTATTTACACACTACATCAATCGATTTTAGTCAATAGGTGAATATAGGCTACTCCGACAATGCGCAAGCAAAAGCTGGCTGCTGTTTCGGTGGGTTTGGCAATACGCATCATGCTGGGCTAGGGGATTGGTAAACGCAGTACCGGGATCCATATTCATAAGGATATTCCGTCATCATTCGATCGCCAGAGTCTCGTTTCTTTGTTAGTGGTAGCTCCTGCAGGTGAGGTTGGCATTTGGTGAAAGTTGGTGATATGCTCCCCGTTACATACAGATTAGTTTTAGTTTCTGCAATAGTTCAGCATATAAAACCGTTATGATTATTGCATATATTTTTTTTTAATTTTAATCACTCGCCAATAGGTAAATCCAACAACTTTAGTAGCTCGCTCACATATCCGTTAAACGCCATAACCGGCGAACTCTGTTGATCCAAACTTGACCCGTTATTAACAACAGCTTTACGAGTAGACCACCCAAACTTCAATTGCCTTCATCGTTAAAATATCTATAACAGGCGCCTATGAACAGCGGTTTTGGGTAATAATTCCGCAGACACACGCCTTGAAATAAGTCTTGTGTGTACGAGTATAATATCTATTTTGAACAACCAGATGAAGGATGATTGTCTTTACTCTATTGGTATCTAAACATCATCAAAATAAAATCATTGGATATTTTTGCCTTTTAATCAAATGTTAAATATTATTTTAGAAAAATCGTTAGTATCACTTAATTTTGTAAATGAAGTAAGGAGTGCCAATTTAATTAAAAAAAATGTATTTTGTTTTATTTTACTGATTATTTTCTAGACGTTTATGTAGAACTGAGCCTAGGTAAGCGATTTAAGAGGTAGTTACGTAAATTCGAGTAACAACCACACTCATACAGACATAATAATGTATTGAGCATGCCCCTTCGTGTCTCTTACAGTAATTGATTACGAAGCATCCTAGATACTAGGTATCCCAGTGTTCAGGGTCACGGTCAACACGGTCAAGGGCGAATGCATCTAACAATCAGAATTGTTTCTGATCTCATCCTGGCCAATACGACAATGAAATTCCGAATACACTTGATAGTCGTTAACTCGACATACACAATATAGAAAACACACACGGAACTTAATTTAAAAATAATAAAGGGAAATAAAAGTATCTAGATTTTTAAATAAACTATTAAGTAAAAAAAAATATCAAGTCATGTGATGCTTTAGTGAAATCGAAATGGTTTTGTTATAGTGCAGCAAGTGTACGCGCAAATTCAGAAGCACACACTTATCTTTTACTTCCCAAATCCGATGTAACGCTAATGCTATAACACTACGCTACTGCTTATGGACCCTACGGTCTGTCAAGGCCGGCAGATATTGTATATAAAATTTGTGAGTTGATACGATTACGATTCGAACTCAAGACATTCACGCTCAAAAGTTAGGTATGCTATCTACTAAGCTTCACTTAGAAAAGTTTACTGGATAGAAGTTTAGGAAATAATATTTATAACTGTGTCAACTATACGAGATATCACCTGAACGCATCGGCATTAATCAACGTCAAGCATATTTAATTGAAGAATAATACATAATATAATAATTGAACTAAAATAGTTTTAAATGACAACTTTTTGAAAAACTGCGTGAAAATTACATACAGTGATTGTGTTAATATTGGACGTACGAGTAATAACGATGCAATGGATTTCATTTCACTCGTCTATCTCTGTACTCAATCCGTCGGTCTTTAATCATAAGAGAATCCACTCCTCAATAGAGTGGCAGTGTAATCGCAATCGAAAATAGCTCCCAATACCTTAGCATTACAGGAAGTGTTGTACATTTTTAGCTCGGACGTTGAACCGCGTACTTAGTAACTGCACGTGTTAACCGATTCTCTTTTGTCTTCTCGTAATTCTTATGAGACGTCAACGTCGCTAATGTGTTGCTCTTGGTGGGGCTTACGGTGACGGGTTCGTTTTTAAATTTTTTATAGCTATCGGTATTAGAAAAGTTTTAATTTTTATTGCATGTGTTAGTTTGTAATTTTATTACTTCTCATATTATTATTTATATTAATTACGAACAGTTTCATGAATAATAAATAACGTAAATTAAGTTTTAAAGTATAGTCTATGGAAGCCTTTTTAAATATTAATCAAATTTAAAAATCTGCTGTTACCAAAAATTAATGATTGATTGACGGCTCGGTGGGGTAGTGGCTAAGCGTTTAGCTGCGGCGCTGTGGGTCGCTGGTTCAATTCAAATGAATGGCCTATAAGCAATAGTTCCCTGTCTTGGTATTAGTCCATGTGCAATTCATCTATGTAAACTGCCTCCGCGACACAAGAGAAATTCCTACAGCTTGCTGATTTCACGATGATAACAAAAAAAAAAAGACATTAATCATAACATGAAAGAACGTCAGTCCATTGTCGCTCTTTCTCATTCTGACACTGCCAGAGCCATCTTCGGCGACACTCGGTTTAGATAATTGATTTCTACCGCCACATGAAATCGACTGGCGCACCGTTTGAAGAGGGCGGACTTCCTACACCAATTTTGCCTCGGAAAATTGCCACTTCTGCTTGCTGTTCTTTAAGGCTATGTCGATTTGTCTTGTTGTGCCGCGGATATCGCGTGGTATAACAGACTAACTTTGTTGCAACATGCGCCCAGTTATTTTAAAAGGTATGATAAGGAACTTCACGTTTGTTTGGCTTACCTCCGAATAACCTACATGCCTACAAAGTCATAGATCGGATTATGCAGATTCTTAAGGTGCCAATACTTACATAACGCATATTTATACTCCCTGGAGGAAATCGATAAGGTCAACAACGCTCAAGAATATAAGTTGGATGTTTCTACATATAACTGAATATCTTGTACACTATCTGAAGTAGAAGTAAAATTTCTTGAAAATCCTTGCTTAACGGAAATCTGTACAGTTCGCACTCGCGCTTCGTATAGGGTCTCTCAAGTATTTTAATTAAAATTTTTAGCTTAGCGATGTACTCACATTCTAGCGAGCACTTTTCTTTTATGCAAAAGACGGCAAACGAGCAAGCGGTTCACCCGATGGTATGTGACTACCGTCGCCCACGTACATCTGCAACAACAGAAGTGCGTTGCCAGCCTTTAAAGGTATTTGGGAGATGGCAGGGAGGATGAGGAAGGGTATAAGGAAGGGGAGTGGGCTTTCGGTTACCTCACTCACCGAACGAAAAGCAAAAACACAAGATATCTCTACTTCACGCCGGTATTCAGCGAGGCCGTGGTATCAACCCGGTCGAGCCAGCCCATTCGAGCAGCAGCAAAAGGCGCCGCTTGGCTCTACCACGCACAAAAATTTCTTTATTCAAACGGGTTACAGATTATGTAGTGTTGCTGTACTATTCAGTTTACAGTGGAACAGAATAAAACAGTAATTATACTATACGGCGATCATGGACAATAACGTTCCTAAATATAGAGTTCTGGGTTCCAATCACAGCCAGAGTGAATTCTTACTCAACTCATAAGCTAGTTATCAAGTCTGGTTAAGTTGTTTTGTGATCCGTGTTCTCATGATGTTACATCGGGAGCGAGAAGGTGAAGTCGAGTGAGTGTCTCTGTATGTATGTATGTACACATGTATTTCAGTATATACTAAATCTATGTACGTAAACTTGCGGCACTGTCATACATATACCAGGACATTATTATATATAATTACCATAACCACACTATAATATTACCACGTTTTTATTAACTAGCTTTCTTGTTTGTCTGTTCGGTAAAAAATTTGCAATAAATTTTAAACTAACTTCCCGAATAGTCAGAAACTCGAAACTAGCTCGAAACGAGCTATGTTTAAAATTGCTCGGAACTGGATGAAAATGCGATATTTACTCGCTGTCTTGTCGGTTTGTATGTTTGTCTGTCTGGTACAAATTTTTCAGTCGATTTTAAACTATCTTCCAGATGAGCAGAAAACTTGAAATGTCATACTTTATTAGTTCGTTTTAAAAAAGCGGTATGAAATACGCTTTTTCTAATCAAATCATCACAAAATTAACGCGGTTACATCAATCAATTCCACCTCTTAATCGTGATAAAGTAACAAAGAAACTGTCACGCGTGTCACGTCATTTTTCTCTAACCCTGCATTTTCACCCTACAAATGTTGTTTTTGTTTAAATAACAAATCAAATTAAAAAAGAACTCCCCTTGTTTACGCATTGTTTGAAAGACGATTCCAATTAGCATTCTTGGCTCTGTCCCTAGCGTTTGGACTCATACTTTCAGACTTTCGTATGTCATAAACATTTTGTAATAAAAGGTCTTTGATGTCCTGCGCCAGATTAATCATTCAGCCACATGAGCTAATATTATGAAGAATTTTTGTGATATTTACTAGAACATTCATGAGCTGCGCTACCTTTGACATTTTGTTAATGATATTTCAATTAATGGGCTATCAAGGATTTCTTTCTCGTGATAATTCTTTGTACTGATATTTATTCATTAATTATCTCATTCCCTTGCTTAACATATAAATATTATTCTCTTTAATAATTATTATAGCAGATAAAAACGAATTTAAGGTATCTCAAGTGTAATAGAATTTGACATACGAGTATTAAATAATAACCGTATTCGATTCTACTCGAACTCTAAACAAAAAAACAAGGAGCTAAATAGTAAAGTGCTAGTTAATTACTCTTGTAGCACTTCATTTTTAAAAAGCCTAGATATTTGTTAGTCATTTAATTATGTTATAATTAATCCTTAAACATAAAAAAAGACAATAAAAAAATAATCAGTATAAACTGTAACGTCTATAATATGAACTAGTTTTATTAAAGATTTAAACAATTTTAGCTTTTTCCTTCCAAGATATTGTATCTGGTCTCAGTTCTCGTGTCCTTGATAAAACTCAACGAAGAGTAAATCACCCGGCGGCGTATGGCGTCCAAGAAGAATTTCGCAAAAGGTGTTTATTAAACAAAAAGTTCATGATAAAACTATGGATCCGTATGATTAAAACGATTCACTTGAACAATACGTCTTCTTGTCAAAAATAACGTAATGTGGAACCACATTACCACAGTTAAAATATCTGTTTTACTCAAACAAAGTTTCAGTAATATAGTGATGCTTTCAGTTGTATTCAACGAGAAATTATAAAAAAATTACAAAGACTGGAAATACATGGAAATTCCTGAAACGATTGAGATCTCGGTTGCAGTAAAGGAAACACAATCGAATGGCATCAAGATGCCAGTGAATTCAAATTTAACAAATACATATTTTAGTAAGTATTATACGAAATAATAACATAGTAAAGAAAATTGGCTGGTAACAAACTTCTTATGTTCCGAAAGTACAGAGTTTCTTTAAACTAATAACCAATGTTTTGCCAAAATTTGAGGTTCCATGGTTATAATAAACTAAAACATTCCCGCGAATTTGCCATTATCAGAACATTTTTAAACATATTTTGGATTTCGTCATTTCATTTCGTCATTTGGACATTTTTAAACATATTTTGGATTTCGTCTACACAGAACTCTACAAATATTTTTAAAACTTAACGGAGGCGACCACAGAAGTTGACATTTGACAAAAACGATTCATAATATCTCCCCGACATCGAAATTGTCCAACCTACCGTTTTGCGGACCTTACCGCGAACTGTCAAATGCTTTTATGAACTAACATCTTTATTGATACAGTTTGAAAAGTAGTCTCTATGCAATTAACGACCTTAACACATTAGAAATAAGAATTTAGAAAACATATCCACAGCTTAGCAAAATATGTTGAAGTTTATATCACCAGGACCAAATTTACTGAGTTATAAAATGCTTTTTGGCGTGTTTTTTTAATTTTGAAGGCTTTCGCGTCGAGTCGACAGAGTTCGGCGTATTGTAATAACTTTGAAATGGCCGACACAGTGTTGGGACTCTCCAAATATGTTGGGATTTGTGGTAAAATACATACACTTATGACATTAACTTATTATTGAATAATAATTATGGAATATAGATTAGATACATATACAATCGAAATACATTTTTCAGATTCCATATATCAACCAGATTTTTATGTAGTTCAACTTGTTAGTCAAATGATGAATAATGACGGAAAATCATTTCAATACTGCCAAACCAAAATTCCACAGCCCAGTGATTATTAGGAGATTATTATTAGGAGCAGCATCAGTACGAGGGTCCAGCATTATGCTCAGAACCCGCCTGGCTAGCTTGGTGAGTATGAGCACAGAGATGCATGTCAGAATTTACTGGTGCTTAGGAAATATCTTTCATCTAGCAGAAATCTAAGAATGCCTGATAATGATATGTATGTAATTTAGATTTGATACAAATCATTATCAGGTTTTTTTATAAGTGATAGAGCCAAGCAGCGGCTTTTGCTGCTGCTCGAATGGGCTGGCTCGACCGGATGGGTACCACGACCTCGTAGAATACTGGCGTGAAGTAGATCATCTGGCATCTAGGGATCTGCGTTGCGATCTGAGTGAGGTAACCGGAGGCCCACTACCCCTCTCTACTCCCTTCTGATCCTGCCTCCTATCTCCCAAATAGCCTTAAAGGGCGTCAATCGACTTCTGGTGTTGCAGATGTGCGTTGGCTACGGTAAACACTTACCACCAGGTGAACCGCTTGCTCGTTATTGGCCTTTACCATAAAAAAAATTATACACACTGAAAAATTTATTCCAATGATTTATTTAACCACGTTACGTCATTTCTAGTTGAGAACCACTTATCAACATGCCAACCGCGCAGAACATTTTACTGCTCCGTTTATTAACGTTTTTATTAAGTCTATTATTATGACACTGCAGCAGATTAAAAATCATTTAAATGTAAGAATTAAAGAGTTGATAAAATAAAAATCTTTATAATGCCTTTACACAGTACAGTGTCTACTAAAACCTACCTACAAGACGAAGCGACATCCTATACACTGTTGAAATAAGTCAGTGGATGTAAGTGAGCTATATTTGAAGGATGCCTATACTGCACCTTATCATCATGAATATTTGCTAATCATCTTCTATTCGTGTGGCTGTCGGAAGTAAAGAATAGCGCCAACCCTGGCTGACCATGGGTGTCGTAAAAGGCGACTAATGGTAAAATTTATATTAGGAGGTGGGCAGCAGCATCTTCCTGCACTAGAACAAAAAAATAAAAAAAACTGCGGTTGCCAACTCGCTCGCCAGGCGTGCCAACTAAGGCAAACCCCCCCATGATGAGAATCTTTGGGGGAGGCCTATGTTCAGCAGTGGACTTCTGATAGGCTGAAATGATGATGATGATGATCTTCTATTCAATATATATCCCTTTATTCCACCTTGTAGAAATCGTAACAATGGTCAGATGCAGTACCAAAGAAAATAATTACATTACATCTAGAACTGAAAGGTAATAATTTGGGCGCTGAACAAATTGAGATTCAAACACAGGACATACTAGTAAGCTGGCCGCTTAACCTTAATTCATCATGACGTCAGCGCCCCTCAAGTAACTCACAAAGTGAACGCTCTGGCATGTATAGAAAGTAATGCTTGCCCGAGCAAAAATGCTATAAAGTTTTTTGTGACAATGCACGCAGGGCTAAGGTATAATCTTGTATATTTAATGTCAATATGACAGATGTTAGTGCCCCGACAATAACACGCGTATTTCGCAGTGCGTTGGCATTGCCTTCGCTTTTTGTAACAATGTTTATAAGCGTATAACTCGAGTGCTTTGACTAAATATTCTTTTGAATGCATTTTACCTTTTCCTATACATGATGGTTAGTTGAGTAAGTGTGTCCTAGACTCGTTAAGTGTGCAACGTCACACCACAAGTATAACATGAATTTGTCTTATAGAGCCTTAATTAATATGCCCCCATTCTTGCTACAGCGTAAAAACGAATATTTATTATTGTTCAACTAGATAAACCGACTTATCACAAGATGGAGCGACGACCTGCACAGTGTTGCGAAAAGTCGATGGATGTACAAGTAAGAGACACAGGACCGTCCTTTAGGCCAATCATTGTTTAGAAGTCGACTTGTGACACCTTGCAATGATGACGGTTCATTCTTGACTGAATATCGGGGTTAAGATCACATAATAATTAAAGATCTGCTATAGTCCCGAACTGGGAGCTTGGACGTTTTGCATTAAGTAATGGGTTTTTCAACCAAGTGGAGTAATATGGATGTCCGGAAGCTAAAAAATATCCGACCTTAAAGGAAAACTAACTATATGTCTGGAAAACTTAACAGGTAATAGAAATCGGGTAGAAAAATATCTCGGAAAAGTCAGACGAAAATATATTGATGAAGACCGGCAACGTCTACGATGCTGACTGTTAATTATCACCGATTTCGTTCTTTGTAAAGTCTTGTATTCTTCTATAGATGAGCCATTTACCATCTTGAATATTCTAGATTGTTATTATCCAAGGATATAAGAGGGATTATACCATATCTTTCTTCAAATGCTTCTAAATCTTTGGCGACCGAAAGATGGTGGATTACCATCCAAACTACGAATATATATAGTGAAGTACAACAATTCGTTTTAACTAGGATCTGGCCTATATCCAGCAGCAGACAATTGAAATACTGGTTATGATATGATGAAATGAATCAGTATTTAGGTACAATTTAATTACATTACCAAGAATGATTATTATCATATCCAGTCATTAAACTTTGTACTGCGAATACAGAGTGCTTATTTATTACCTGTTCTGGCCGCCGGTGTGATGTGCGACCGTCGCGGCCGACTGATTTTATGAATAATGTAACGAACATTTGTGACGATTCAGCGGGTCGTCACGCGGCAGTGAATTTAATTTTTTTTCTTAAATGACACTTTATAAACAATTTTTTATTTTTATTAGAGAAACCAAAACAATAACTTAAGACTCCAGGGGAATAATGCCGCACGTTCAGTTATAGTAATATAGTTAAGTTTGTAAAAATTGTCTCTTGTAATTTAAGTGCCCGTAAATTTAATGTTTGATTCATTATGTATTTAAGTTTGAGCTTGTTGATCAAACCAAGCTAGCTTCGCGGGCCGAATAACGTTTTTACAACCTTTCTTTTCTCTTCCAAATTTCACCAGTTCCCTTACCCAGTCATGTAATTATTTTCTAATTCGTCAACCTTACAGTTTCTTTGACGGTCGCGAGTCGTATGTGGCTATGGGAAAAAATAATTGTGTCACATGGTTAGCGAAAGCGACATAGAAAACTACGAAAATAGAGTTTTAACGATCTCTTATACTTATTTATTGCTGCAAATCCACTGCTAGATATAGACGTGTCCATGAACGTGCCAACAAAATCTAGCATTTCAAGCATGGAACTTGTATTCAATAGTTGCTCTAGCTTTTTTCGAATAATTCTTTGTCATTCGATATTTGAAAATGTTTAGTCAATACTGAGACTAGAGACTTAGAGACTAAGGATAATTTTAAAGAAGAGGGGCAAAGGAGCAACACAAATCGCGAGGCGTCAAAGGAGCGAGCATCTATGGGTAAGTGATCGTTGACGCCCATGAACATTCAAATTATCAGAGGAGTTGCAGGTATGTTGCCTGCCTTTAAGAAAGGAGCAAGCTCTTTTCTTGACGATACTTAAGCTGTACACGTTC
Source organism: Bhutanitis thaidina (assembly GCA_029286595.1). Taxonomy (NCBI): domain Eukaryota; kingdom Metazoa; phylum Arthropoda; class Insecta; order Lepidoptera; family Papilionidae; genus Bhutanitis; species Bhutanitis thaidina. The sequence goes on from JAGSMS010000019.1 coordinate 487,798, forward strand.
TGCGACAGAAAATTCCGTAAACAATGCTCGGTGGTGGATTGCCAACAATCTAGATAATGAACTCTATCGCATCTGTCATTACTGAGGTTGAATCATATTTTATCCACGCTCTTTTAGTTTTATCATTATTTTCTGACCCCAATGCATTGTTATCACGACGTGTAGTTGCTCCAGTTCTTACAACGCCATGTCTTCTTTTAAATCTGCCCAAGTTTGACAATTTCTTTGTGCTCGGTCATTATATCATGAAATAACAGAAGTGGTGTTAATAATAAAAAAAAACGACAAAACTACAATATAAAGCACAACATTAATTATTGTTAAGTGATGCGTTGATCTTTTACATCATGCATTTATTTTTTGCTAGTTCAATTTAAATTCAAATGTACCATACGGGGGAATATACTAATTTTTTCCCTATATGTCAACCATACCTACACGCGGTGTACCCTACTAATAACAAATGACGCTCTGATGACCGACGGTTTTCGCTACTGCATCGTCTTATGTCACTTTAGTATATTTGTTACTTAACTTTTTTTTGTGATAAACAAGGAAGCGACTTACCTGACGGTAAGTGATCACCGATGCCCAAGAACATCCGCAACTCCAGAGGAAGATCCCAGGTTGAAGTGTTTGGCTGATAATCCCGAGAGAAACGCACTGTGGTGGATTATGAACCGTCTAGATGGTAATGGTGGAACATAGTATTTTGACGATCTACGATGGTGGAACTCAGCGGTTAGGATCATAAAATAATAAATATAAATATACCGAACTCAAACACCACAGACCTGTGAGCAGCATTACTGGTTCGAGAGTACCGGCACTGCGCTCGCCAACTCACTTGGCAGACGTATAGAGTATGCCAAATCTTCCATGCATGTCATGCCGGTTTTAATGGAAAGTCCTATACTTTAAAAAATATTCAACAATCTGATAATGTCAGTCAGTGTATTATATTGTATATTATGCTACACTGCATATGTAGTATGTAATACAAAGTGTTTTACTTACAAGCTTTTATTTAACATGAATTGCTCCTATCATAATAAAAATTCACTTCTATACCTTACCGGCCTATAAATAATCCACAGAAAAGCCTCTCGCATAAGGAGGATTGCCAATTGGAATAGCAGACGCATCGTACTTTAAACGTTGCTGCCCGTCATCGATCTTAATTTTGGTCTGGTATTTTCGAAATAGTTATCACGCCATTTGTCGATAGACCGCGATTTTCAAGGCGAGTGGTGCGTCTCGCCACCGAGTTTGCTTCTGAATATTGCAATAAGATTTTTAATGCCTATTTTTCATAGCCGCCTCTTATGAATCGACCAAGAATTAAGAGGGTATCAGATTCATAGGCCTGTAAAAATCTGTAAACAGTGTTTAAGGTAAACAATGTTTTGTCAGTCTCAATCTCGTACTACGTGCGTACGGGGACGACATACAAGGGACGAAAAAGAATTACCTTAAACATTGTTTTAATATTTTTATTAGTAAAGGGGTAAGGTATTATACACTTTACGCAAATGTTTACAATCGCTCTAGTTTCCTATTTCAAGTCGCAAAAAATGTTTCCAATTCACTTCCACGTGCTTCGTAACACAAATCGAACGTTTTAGAATAAAAAAAAACCTAGCGATTATCGGACATCGCTTGTTAACGTCGTAATACGGCACGGAAAATAATCACGCAACTAAAAGACTTCGCTTACCCACTGACTGACTTTCATTAATTGCAGTTGACATATATTTATGTATACATCACAATTTTAGTGAAGTGAAATTGTAGTGTTTGTTTGGCAACGCAGAAAGTTTTGAGAATTTTTTTTTGTATGAGTTACTCGCCAGTTATAATGTATTATGAAAATAAAATTATTTACAAGTAAGAATACGAATGTTCCGATTTTAAATTTCTCTCCACATGTTTTCACAAGCTGAATTTAAAAATTGATTTGCGTCGGGTACATTATCACACGATGATGTTTTACTATTTCCAATGTCACCTAAAACTGCTCGAATCATAAATAGACTTGAAACGGTATATATTGATAATGTCCTTTCTAAGGCAACCGTATGTTGCTGGTATAATAAATTTCAGCACGGTCGACTAACTTTGAGGGATGAAAAAACTAGTGGTCGCATGTGAGTATGAAGAAAATTGCAGATACTGCAGATTGGATCGGGTCGCGCTCACGAACACCTTCGCGGGAGGAGGATAGTTTCGCGCTGGGTGACGCACAACCTCTCCGATGCTCAGAAGCAGGCGCGCGTGAAATGGTGCCGAAAGACGATTACTAAACTTGAAGTAGACTCGTCGTGTTTAAAACATTATTAAAAGTGATGAAATAAAAACAAAATACAAATAAATATTTTTTACCTAAAATATATTCGACGACGAAGGAAAAGGTGAAACCTGCATGTCCTCCAAATAATAAAAAAATATTTGTAGGACACTAAAGTTCTGTGGTGGACCCTTACCGGCTCCTAACTCCCCTTAAGTAGTGAGAAGCAGCCTATGCCCAGCCGTGGGATATTTACTTTTTTTCGGCTCTAGTTGTGATGTTTCATCTCGAGTCGCTGACACTGCGATCCAATCCACCTTCCAATGTTCACGGGATAAGCATCATATCGGATAAGGGAAGGAGAAGAGATTGAGTCTCTTCGAGTTGCACAAACTCACGGCACTATGATATACCCTGTGTAGTTGTCAACTGCCAATTGCCATCAGACTCTATCTAACTATTGTTAGTAATATTTAATTTTGTCATATAAAGTCAAAGGATTATGCTATCTTGCTCTTGATAACTAGTTTTACGACAATTCTTTAGTTCCAAAGGGCTTTATTGAAATTTATTAAAACCTTACTAAAGTGGTAAATGAATCCACATTAGTGGTGAAAAGTGCCAACTATATATAATTATAATTCAATCTTATTTCAAAGTTTTAATACTTTAAAGCACCTAAAATGTTTTCCTAAACCAAATTCATGTCCCACACAGGTGCAAAGGCCTCCTCTCATTTTTGAGATAGTTTTGGAGCCGTGAAGAGTCCGTGACGCAGCACTAATGTGGATTGGCGGATTGCACATGTGTTCTCGAAATATTATTTCTCAGATATGCAGATATTTTCCGGGCGACCACGCGCTCGGTGGTGAAGAAAATTCGATAGCTACTTAAAATAGCAATTAACAAGTTTCGACGTGACGGCATTCGGATTAGAACCCAGATGACCTCGCGTACCATGAAATTGAAGCGAGCGCCCTGACCCCTGAGCTACCGTGGCTCTCATTATATTTATAAGTTGTAGTGACTAGTACAAAAAGTAAAATAGCTTCTTATTCATACTATAAAAATAAACCTACAGAATGATTGATATAGAAAAGAGAGGGAACGAAAACTTTGATGCTTTACGCTTTTTGTGCACCTTCAACCACGCCCCGCTTTTGAACGGTTGTTGAAAAAACTACCGCCAACAATTTCAGACCTCCACTCGTAGGTTCTTTTACCTACTAATGTTTGAATGTAAGGGGGCAAAGGGGTTCACTTTAAAATGGACGCTACGTCATAATTGGACGGTCTCGTTAAAAAATTTTAATCAGCCTCAAAACTTTATGAGCTTGCTATGAAAAGGCTTCTTTGTAGGCTCAATGGCAATTATGTTCTGTTGATTGTTGGGGTAATTAATATTGTTGCGATTTTACTAGCGATTTATCGACAACATGTTACTAAAAATTCAACATAAAAAAAGTACCTTGAATATATGTACGTATTGAATCTAAAAGTCGTAAGACGTCATGTTTTTAAATTTATTATTATAATAAAAATACCTACGAGACATATTTTGCTACAGGCAAACTACTACAACACCTTTATATAACATATGCAGTAAATGAAGAGTTGATACGTATACGAGGCCGCGTGGCGACAGCCTAAGGATAAGAAGATCTGCCATCCCTTTTCTTCTCGAAGGTGTTGTAAAAGGCGATTCCTATCTCCCGGAAAGGCGAAAAGTGAATTGCAGAAGCCCGTTTGGCTATGCTGAGTTATGTCATATGGAAACCCATGATCTCTGCCTAACCCTATAGAATAATTGGCAAGTGAGCTTATATACAGGTATATATAAATGTTAAACAATCAAAAACGATATTATTAACGTTGACATGACTTACAGATTCAAAGATTTGAATACCAATTTAAAACGGTATCACCAATACGAGTATACCAATGTACCTAGTATACAGTTAAAATGTTTTTTTTTAGGAACTACTACAGCTCTACTCATGAATCTACTTCTCTATCTATTCTTTTATATTATCGACGAAAGAGTTGGTAATGAAAGTTTGGAATTGGGAGACAAAGATGGAATACTGCCCCTTAAGCCCCCAGATTACAATTTGATTTAAAAAAAATGTTGCATAGTTATATAATTCTTGTAGGTATACATTAAATTCTTGATTCGAATAATGTTTCTGTAAGATACACTTCTACAACTACAAACCAGAGCATCCAGGGGAAGCCAAGGCGGGCCGATAGTTTTATATAAACAAAAATGCTAATTTACTGTCGAATTTTCATTTGTTAATGCACGTGGTAGTAATACAAGGCGGTAAAGTAAAGGTCCTATGATATGAAAGGGCCAATTATGCTGAGTAGCTCTTTTAAGGCCCTCCTTGCGAAGGGTCAATGGTCCGAATGGTTTTTCAATCAATTTGGTATCTTTGATCTTGACGATTGAAGATTTTCTGGACGATTTTATTATCAATGACCGTGTCTTAAAAATGTTAACATAGGGAGAAATAATTTTGATTAAACTATATATTTATTTACATTGTAATACGATTTTTTATTTCTTCTGTACCTCAAAATATAAAATAACCTTTATGAGATTCGCGTGACTGTGCGTAAGTCACAATCGACTTTCTCAGAAATCATGCGATGCAAATTACTCCGTCCTTTTTCTGAAACTGATGGTTTAAATAATAAAAAAAAGATAAAATAACGTTTTAGTCAAAGTTTACAAACTAATAGAAAAAAAATATTCTCATCATAGAGTTCAAATTCCGTTGTGTCATAATTTACAATTATAAGACCTCACTTATCACATTATCAGCATTGAAGTAAAAATACTATTAATAATAATTGTAAATGGACCAGACCTTTGACCTTTTAGCCAATCAATATAATAATTTATTCGTAGTATCAAATTACATGTTAAGTGCTGCTCAAGTCGGCGTAATGAACCTGGTGCACCGCTCACAGCGTGCGAGTTAGTGACAAAGCCGGAAATTACATTCAGACAGCCAGTCCCGGCGTGCAGGAGCACGCGACGCCGCAACTACGACCCATATACGAGTACAGCGTGAAATTGCATCGCAAATGCGTTTTCTATTAAAAGAGCATACTTCGTAATATTAAAAGAAATATCCATTTAACTCATTGACTTATTATACTTTAATACGTTTAATGTTTCGTTCAGGAAGGCTGGTATGGGATTTTTATGAGTCTACAATAAAAACTAAGAATGTGCAAATCTTATTAGAGAGGATAGGCGAGCTCTTGATGACGTTATTAATGAACTCGACAGATGTCAAGAGTAGCCTAATTTACTATAGATTCCTAGTAATATAAAGTTGGTAAATTTATTATCAAGATATTGTTTTATACTATTATATTATATTATTATTATATAATCACGCCTTGTTCCCAACGGGGCAGACAGAGATAATCTTCGCATGCATGCTCGTTGGTTTAGAGTACTCTTGACGTGGCCTTTTTCAGAACGTCTCTAATTTGATCGTGAAATGTTCGCCTAGGTCTTCCTCTCCCGACTACCATTTACACTAGCCTCATATATTTGTTTCGTCAACATACTTTCATTTTAATTAGCTATAAAACAACTTATTGGTAATAATTTTTTCAAAATTCTTACATTTTTGTTACGATTCATCAATGAAATGATGACGAAATACTAGCTTCAATCTTTACGCAGAACAGTTAATTTGTGTCATTGTGGATTAGGTTGAAAACACTCAACCACCCTCCAAAGAGCCCTACTGCAGCCCATGGAAACCAGCGAACAACTTCAATCGCAGATGGTTACAGGTGCGTTGTCACACGGCCTGTCGCCGAGCTAATGGCCAATCTAATGGTAATGGTATCCGACAGGGAGCGGATTAAACATCTCAAAAATATCGAAACGAAAATGCACAGGCCGGTGATGGACAGCAACGTCCACGGCACGCGGCATCTAATACTGCGATCACCAATCTGGTTGTAAATCATGCAATTGGGAGAGGTCTTATATGTCCTGCAGTAAACGTATCCTTGGCAGACAATAAAGAATAAGATTACTATTTTATCGAGATTAATTATTGTTCCGATAAACAATACATATTATTAATTTATTTTATGTATTTTTTTATTGTACTACAGCCATATATTTCTTAACTTGGTTTTACGTCTTTCATAACGACACCCTATATCCCCATTATACCCTTTACATTTCCTTAAGAGCCTTGAAAAATCGCACAACCGCTTCCCTAATAAATAGTCCACGATTTATAAGAGGAAGGAGTGACCATAAAAATGAAGGGAATTACTGCCCTCAGCGGTGGCACATTGCCGTTTTGTTATTCATAAAAGGAGAATATTTATGTATTATCGTCAAAATATTTATTATTGTGTCCGTTCGGTAGCCCTTCTAGCCCTTTGTGCGACGATACAAAAAATGGGGGTGTGAACAGGACGCGTTAATTTAGTGATGTGCGCTGTTTGTTATCGAAGAAAGATGATTACCTGTTCTTAGAGGTAGCGAAGAGGGTAATTTAGTACTAAATATATACTGCAAATACATACAGTACATATTTGTGCATCTAAATCAATGTTAGAATTAATACATCCCTTATTTATCGTGTCATAAAGAAATTAGTTCTATTGTCGTATTACGTCATGTTATATTATTTCATAATATTGACTTATCAGATTTACTGATGCATATATATTTAAAACTTCATGAAGTCATAATTCTATTTAGTTCTTCCCGAACCCTTCTTTGCCAGGTCGCAAAACACGGATAGTCAAGCTGAATATGTAATTTCGACGGGATGGTCCTTTGGTCAACCTTTTCTTGAAAAAAGTAACTTATGTCTTTTTTCGATATATATATTTATAGTATAATTAGTACGTTATTTTGATATCGATACACGAACGGCTCACCCTAGCGAAAGAGGAACGTTATGAAATATGTGATTCCTTATACAAGAGAAGTCCTTTATGCATCCCTTGGGACGCACTGGTCAAGTAGGTTATCACAAGTGGCCGCGGGCGAAATGAAAAATTTATGTCTCAATATAACGCCAAGTTAGGATATAGGTTTGTGTCTTATATTACTCCACTTCAGATGAACCTCTCTAGGGAAGTTGGGAAGAAATTGTACCGACGCATTTTGTTTCAGAATATTGCCACATATCTCTACTTTAAAAGGTCTATCTATCTATATGAGTATAAATCCACTAATAAACCACATAATCCACTGGTCATCAACCATCTAAACATTACTGGTTCAACAAAAGCTGGTATGCCCATTGGTGACTTTGCGCGTACTCACTACACGCGGCTACCAGTCCGTGGCATACTCGGTTGCATTTTGGACCGTTATTCTAGGCCAGAGCCTCGTTCGTTAGTCAACAGAGTGCACCGCGTCCACGTGTGGACGACCTTTGGAGAAAAGTTAGGATATTCCTCCTTACATCCCCTTATTTAAATTTTAAAAATAAAACTTCGATGCATTTCTAAATGCAGTGTATTTTGTCTATCTCTATTTTAACGAATTTCGAAGCATAGTAGTTAGTTTATGTAACCATTTGCGAGAATTGTCTATAGGTAGAACACATTTGACAAAGCTTAATAAACGTAGACGGTAAACAAACAAGTTTTTCAAGAATTATGTAATTGTATTAAAAAGCTGTAGTAATTATAAGGTTGTTAAAACATCCAACATTAGTGTAAAATAGTGTTATTGACTCCAGATGTAGAGACTAAGCGTTTGGTTAGAGCTGCGGCTCGATTACCGCACTGTACAAGTATTTTATATAAATTACAAACAATTTTTATATCTGGGTGTTTGTTCATGAGCAATTTATGTCTATATATTGCCTCCAGGATAAAGACAAAACAGTTGGAATAAAATGTAAAAACGAACAAAAACCGAAACACGAACATAAACGCTATCTTTATGTCTATGGTATGTCTCATTTTAATATTAATATTTATGGAATTAGAATAGGTATGTACTACATTGATGACAAAAAGAAGATATAGCTGTAGAATCGAGGAGCAAAACATTTTTTTGTTAAGAAAAAAAACCACGCCAAATTTATTTGAAATATTGATAAAAATTACGTGCACTGTATTTATTATTGCACTACTTTGACACAAATAAAAGTATTGATGAACAAAAAATATGTTATTGAAAATAGTTTTGAAATCTCCGGAACTAGTTTTATTTACGTACAATACCAGTGATTGTACCAAAACATGTGGCTAGTAGTTTCAATAGTATTGTAATAGTAACGAAATGGAAAGAACCGTTTCTTGGGCTTTCGTACGTGACATGAGAACGGTTATGATCACTTGACCGTCTCTAAATTCTAAGCGAGTGTCATGGAATTAGATGTGTATAGTCAGATGCCTTTAAAATGTACACTCAAAAAGGTGAATAAGCTAATCACGAAAACCACGTGATGGTAGACGCTCGCAACTTTTTCCTCGAGGAAACAATTTGAATAATATTATAGAACTACAATACTCTTGTACTAGACAGCATTGGATCACCGTCGAATCCACCACAATTGGCAAATCAAAATATAAAGCACACCATCTTTCGTCACAAGAAGCCTTTCAAAAGATTGCTTTCTGAGATAACATTAATATTATCATTAACCGTAAGTGGGTAGGCGACAGAGGAACGGCTAGTCATGATATCGACCAGCGCGCGAGAGCGTTGTCTCTTCTAACTTGATAGATAAGTCCTTTGGTAAAATGCAAAAGTCATGTCACGCCATGGATCAACTTACGGCGGTTATGTTAATAATAGAGGACGGCAAGGGGCCAAGTTGACATTTGACGTTGATTCACTATTGTCCCTTTCATTTTGGCTGACGTCACACGTAATATTATTTATCGGCTCACGAATCTCAAATCTTTAGTTATGGCTTTAATTACCCTACTCCAATTATAGTGTTTTTATAGTCGTTCGATAATAACAATATATTTAAAATATATATCCTAATAATATTACAAATAAATGTTATTCTTAAACTTAACCCTAATTAGTTATTTCTTTGATTTACGTATTTACTTTTAATGTAACATTTTCCGAGTATTTTCGCGTCTAATCTCTACAGATGGAATTCCTGTGAATTCCTATAAAATAGAGACATTACAATAAAAAAAATACTACAAATAATTGAAACAAACAAAGTCCGGGGTATATTATTCTAAATACAACTATAATAACAACGTAAATCATATCACTAATGCCGCACGTTTTTGACTAACAGAGTGCAGTTGTCTTTTTATTTTTGAGAAAAAATAAATTTTAATTACCAATGATGACGTACTCCTGGTCGATTTCAGCCGCGGTGATAAATTCCGAGTACCAACGGAAGTTGTCAACTGTGCTCTGCACCTTCCTGAATCTAAAGAATATGCAAAAGATCGGATGCAGTGACAAACACGAGACGCAACTTGAGACAAAAACGATTAATAAAATCTTGCACGGAAACCAATAACTTGCGAGTCAAACACAGAATCCATTGATCAACAATTAAATATATTAACTAGCGCGGTCGTTTTTAAAACAATGATAGTGATGACGAGATACTATTGCGTACTTACTGACAAATAAGTCAGCACACAAAGATCAGAAGATCTGTGAACCAAGAAACATCTTAATGACAATTAATTATTTTAACCACCACACGACAATTTTGCTAACTTGTATCATGTATGATATACAAGTACACGTTATCTACACAGGAATATTTTGAATACATTATCAGCTGAAGCACTCCGCACTTCAACTTGGATCCTCACAAGCTGTTTTTGTTGACCTTAAAAAACTTCTTTGAATAACTTTTTATTCATTCCAAGTCACCTGTCGCCAGATGCAAAACGCTATAATAATAATCTAACGAACTGATTGAGAGTCGGCTCTTTTGGGTGGTCTTAGTTCCATAAGTACAAAGGACACCAACAAAGTAAAAAGTAGTCATCTAATCCAATAAGGCTAAATTTTTTTCTTAAGTGTATTATATTTAATCAAAATTAAACAAAAGATTGTGGCTTCGTGGCAATCTTTGGGGGAGGCCTATGTTCAGCAGTGGACTTGTGATAGGCTGAAATGATGATGATGATGATGAAAAAAAAGAACGTTAACAGCAAATTATGTATATCACAATTGACTGTCTTACGTGGTTGCCACAATGTATTTGTGTATATTTGTCTTTTACTACATACATATAGGCAAGAATAATTTATATATTAATTTCTACCTAATAATTTTTTTTTATAATATCAGAGTAATAAACGATATAACAAAATACGTCACATAAGTGGTTACTTTACCCCATAGACATCTGCAACCAACATTAAACAAAAAAGGCGTTAGCTGCGTTATCACCCCTGAGGACTAAGATGGAATTCCTCATAGCCTGGCTCTCCATACCCTTCAAACCTAGGCCAGAAAATTTGTTTTATTTTTATTGGACAGATGCGACAGATGAGCTGAAAGCCCACCTATTGGTAAGTGGCTACTTCAGCCCATGAACACTGGGAAATAACTTTCAAGGCAATAAGGAAGAAGTTTACTAAATAAATGGAATGCCTATACGGTTGGACTTTCAGTTGATCGACAGTGCTTCGTTTGTTAACCATTTCGATGCTTCACGTGTTGGTAAGGTACGCATTTGGATATGAGAGTTACAATAATATTAACACTTCCATTCTGTTAGTGATATAATATTAACAATAATTCTCATTGACGTGTTGTCCAAAAATAACTTATCGCCTAAAAAGGTTTGAACCTTTCACAACCTTTTTAAATCTTTTTTTAAGAATACCAGCACGAAGAACATAAATCATGTTTCCTCGAACCCTTGCCTTGGCAGGAACCGATGAAGTCAGTGGGGTTGTTGATGCTGGCAGCAGGTGCTTCCATCGATCAACGTCCGTCAGCCGTGACAATATGACATATGAGACAATCCGGCCCATGCAAAACGGCGGGGTGACGCGCGAACTGTTTCAGTAAGGTTTACATGGCGCTACAGTTAGGAATTTTCTTTTGCATTTACTCTCTACTCTACTCTAGTACTCTAACTACAACTATAACAATTATGTGAAGGTGGATCTGTTACTTTCTGTGTGATATAATCTGTAGCCGTGAGTGAAATGAAATGGGAAAAATAAATAAATATTCGAGTTTCTAGTGGATTTAATATTAGGAAGTCATTTTTATTCACTTAAATAAAACATGTTGCTACAATTTTATAAATTGTAAAGCAAAAAACAAAAAAAAATATTTAACATAATATACACATTTTGCCACGTACAGTGTTAGCTGAAAACCGGTGCACTCCTCACAATTACTCTTTGTGCGAAGCTCTAACACCGAGTATCTTCTCCCCGTACTTGCCTTGTTACTAACACAGGGCACTGATGGGTACACCATGTATTACAGAGCAAGATCAGACTACCTGAAGAGAGCCTACCTAGAGGCGGTCGTTCGATAAAACCTGCAAGAATGACGAACTCCTACGAAGACTTCCTATGCCCGCGAACTAACCGAGGACTGTTTTCAGGACAATAGTAATAAATAAAACACAGTGGTTTATTTTCGTTTCGTTATCGTTCTAAGATAAGAAGTAAGGAGATAGTAGACGAACGAATCGATTGAGTCGTTTCGCTACCTGTTAAACATAATTTATGAAATCATTGATCGATGTTTACTTCAACTAGAGCAAGACTAATATTACTAAATAGACTAATAAAGTTTAAAAGATATTTTGTTATGATATTTACTATTTCACATTACAATTGTCCTTTTTACCACCACCATAGCGTTCCGATTTAAAAGCCTTAACATGTGTTCTTATTAATAAATAAACTTAATAATATAACATAATTCAACATCATGTAAACCTTCCAAAGCCTCGCTTTGACAATTTACATCGCAAATTGATGTGAGGTGTCAAGTTCGGGGTCGATCAAAATTTCAAATAGACTGTTGTAACTGGATTTTTTGGGGTCTCTGTGTAACCGTCGAGAAAATTGATGCTGTCAAAGGAGCCTCATTCAATTTGCGGCTTATTAATCAACAGGGAGGGCGGCAATTACTCGACGCAGAAGAATGCAATTGTTTTATTTTAATAAAGCAGCTATGTGTTTTATAGTTATGTTAGTGTTTCGGTAACATTTTTTAAATTCTTCGACTGCATTGTTAATCCATAAGTCTTGGAACTAGCGGAGTATCTTAAATTGATATAAATACTCATGCCTCTCACTCAGTGGGGTAGGCAGAGATTAGAAATTTCACCTTTCAATCAATGCTTCCGCAAATCACTTTTGCCTCTCTGGGTGATATAATGTGGCGGGTGGTGAGCCTTAGCGTCGTACAAATTTGTAATGGATAAAAAATTGTTACTCGGTTTAAAATTATAAGTATAACTTTAGGAGCCCATGACTGTTATTAGGGTATACTAACCGAAAGACGAAATCATTGTACGCTTAAGTTGTTTTAATGAAATGAATGGTCGAATCGGGTGGTAAGCGCGGGAAAGTAATTTTTTTTTCTCGTTAACTGTCTCAATACTGTACTATTTTACTAAAGAACGAAATATTTAACACCACATTTTACAACATCCAAGCGAAGAAGTGGCGATGATATTTCTCCACGGCTCTAAAATATAACAAAAGTAAAAACTCTTTATTGTGTTTGTGTGTAATTAGATATAATGCTTATGACTTAAAGAACTAAAGAATGTTAACGTAACTAACTAACGTAAGTGATTTAAAGCGAAAACAAACTAAAGCAAAAATCTAAATTGTTATACATTTGTCATTACCTTGAAAAGTAATTCTAATATAATTTTGTCCTGCATCGTATTATATTTCACGATAACGAGTCAAACAAAAAAAATATTTAACATAATATACACATTTTGCCACGTACAGTGTTAGCTGAAAACCGGTGCACTCCTCACAATTACTCTTTGTGCGAAGCTCTAACACCGAGTATCTTCTCCCCGTACTTGCCTTGTTACTAACACAGGGCACTGATGGGTACACCATGTATTACAGAGCAAGATCAGACTACCTGAAGAGAGCCTACCTAGGGCGGTCGTTCGATAAAACCTGCAAGAATGACGAACTCCTACGAAGACTTCCTATGCCCGCGAACTAACCGAGGACTGTTTTCAGGACAATAGTAATAAATAAAACACAGTGGTTTATTTTCGTTTCGTTATCGTTCTAAGATAAGAAGTAAGGAGATAGTAGACGAACGAATCGATTGAGTCGTTTCGCTACCTGTTAAACATAATTTATGAAATCATTGATCGATGTTTACTTCAACTAGAGCAAGACTAATATTACTAAATAGACTAATAAAGTTTAAAAGATATTTTGTTATGATATTTACTATTTCACATTACAATTGTCCTTTTTACCACCACCATAGCGTTCCGATTTAAAAGCCTTAACATGTGTTCTTATTAATAAATAAACTTAATAATATAACATAATTCAACATCATGTAAACCTTCCAAAGCCTCGCTTTGACAATTTACATCGCAAATTGATGTGAGGTGTCAAGTTCGGGGTCGATCAAAATTTCAAATAGACTGTTGTAACTGGATTTTTGGGGTCTCTGTGTAACCGTCGAGAAAATTGATGCTGTCAAAGGAGCCTCATTCAATTTGCGGCTTATTAATCAACAGGGAGGGCGGCAATTACTCGACGCAGAAGAATGCAATTGTTTTATTTTAATAAAGCAGCTATGTGTTTTATAGTTATGTTAGTGTTTCGGTAACATTTTTTAAATTCTTCGACTGCATTGTTAATCCATAAGTCTTGGAACTAGCGGAGTATCTTAAATTGATATAAATACTCATGCCTCTCACTCAGTGGGGTAGGCAGAGATTAGAAATTTCACCTTTCCAATCAATGCTTCCGCAAATCACTTTTTGCCTCTCTGGGTGATATAATGTGGCGGGTGGTGAGCCTTAGCGTCGTACAAATTTGTAATGGATAAAAAATTGTTACTCGGTTTAAAATTATAAGTATAACTTTAGGAGCCCATGACTGTTATTAGGGTATACTAACCGAAAGACGAAATCATTGTACGCTTAAGTTGTTTTAATGAAATGAATGGTCGAATCGGGTGGTAAGCGCGGGAAAGTAATTTTTTTTTCTCGTTAACTGTCTCAATACTGTACTATTTTACTAAAGAACGAAATATTTAACACCACATTTTACAACATCCAAGCGAAGAAGTGGCGATGATATTTCTCCCACGGCTCTAAAATATAACAAAAAGTAAAAAACTCTTTATTGTGTTTGTGTGTAATTAGATATAATGCTTATGACTTAAAGAACTAAAGAATGTTAACGTAACTAACTAACGTAAGTGATTTAAAAGCGAAAACAAACTAAAGCAAAAATCTAAATTGTTATACATTTGTCATTACCTTGAAAAGTAATTCTAATATAATTTTGTCCTGCATCGTATTATATTTCACGATAACGAGTCAAACAAAAAAATACGCAGCGCCAGCATGTCATCAGTAAACTGTATTTGGAATCAATTTGGCCGATTGGGGAGCTCTATTACCAATAATCACGAATGGAAAAAATGGATTGGAATTGTCATCGCGACGAATTATGCAACCGTTTCGATGTCGATTGAACCGATTCCTGCACGATTCGATTATACCGGGCGACAGATGTCTGCGAACGTGACGAATTTTGACTAAACGCATCATTTTTAATCTGACATAAATCCATTGAGCAGTTTTTTCTTATTTTGGTTTCTATGGATTGGGCACTAAGTGCATTTTCGTTTTGTCACTTTTCCACATTGTTTTGGTTAGGGTTTCGTATTGGTAATCAGTCGGTGACCGCAAATTGTTGTCCCTCGATCAGGCGATGCCAGGAAATTACAATTTCGATTTTTATTTCACGAGGATACGTAGTACGTGTTAACTTTTTAGATGTTATTATTTTATTAACACAATTTATTAATACAATTTATAAATACAATTTATACAAATTATAACACATTTTACAAAAATCGACAAAGAAAATTTGTTTTTATAGTGCGAATTACTTTCTTTCTGAGTATCCACTGTCCATAACGACTATCTTCAAAAGCCACAAAAGTTCCAGCATTGCTAAGTTATTCATACCTTACAGTGTACCTTACCTTACGTAGTTACAGTTTACCTGACTTTTACCATTTCTTTAATTTGTAACACGTAGTATGTAATGTATCCAAACTTTCAAATAGTTACATTTTAGCGGTTAATATATGTTGATAACTAATGTTTCCATTAGGAGTGTCCTATGTCCTGCAATAATGTTCTTGAAGCCTGATGACGATGTAAGTAAAAGTCTTGAAATCTTGATGGCTACCGACAGATAAGCAGCTGATGGCGAGCAGCAGCTTCTAGGGTGCGAGGAGTCTGGTACTGCGACTGCCAATCGTCTTGCCGTGCGTGGGGATTATGGCAAATTCTCCTTATGGGAGATGCCTATGTCCTGCAATGGACTATAAACAGATTGTCAAGGTAAGGTAAGAATTTTTATGTGATTATTTTACATTCTGAATAATAATTACTCTGAAATTTTACCATGTACTATTAGATGTATTGTTTTTGTGAATGTCATCCTGAGCAATGAAGACTGCGCCGCAAACGATCGCGGTTCCCTTTGTATTTAGCCGTTATAATAGTAGTACAAAACATAAGCGTTTGGAGGTTTGTCATCAATACTTCAGAATCGAACGCAGAGAAATTTTCACTTCATCTAGTCCCATAGGACGTAAGGTATTAAACAAATCGAAAAAGACTAGCTATATAGTATTTTTTATCTAAATATAATTAAATACTGTTACCAACCCGTCTGCCAAGTGTGCTAACTGAAGCAAAGCGGCACCAGTGCTTTATAGACATCGGCCTATTGTATTCGAAGGGTATGAGTTATGACAGCCTTTATATAGCTAGTTTTCTGTTACATATATATAAGTATTTCTTTTTCTGAATTCATATTTGGAATACGTTTATTATATAAGAAATTTCAATCGAATTCGATTTAAGTAAATTATTATTTATGTACTCGTAAGTTTATTTCATTTATATTTTTACTCGTAGATTTTTGTTTTCGCTCCTCTACTCTACTAAAAAATTATGAATTAAAATTGTGAAATCTGAAAAAAATATAGTTCAGCAATAAATGTTTTACGGCTTGTAACAATGAGATGAGAGAGAGCTATCGTTAATATCCATTTAAAATACATTAAATATCAATTTCACAATAAAAGTTGAATAACACATTTATAAAACTTTTTCGATCAGTTATTTACTTTATGTTTATATGATAAGTTGTACTAGTCTATCGAACTCATAGATTTTGAAGTAAGTTTAAAACGCCTTTATAATTATAACCGCGTTTTGTTCAAAGTACTAACCAAACCCGATCGCAGCATAACTTATTAACGCTTACAGAAAAAAAAATGATAATTTAACACACACGTAAAGTGTGTGTTAAATTATCATATTTTATGAAACAAATTATTTCAAAATTGTGTTATTTATTAAATAAAGTTCGTAAAATATCGATGTAAGTAAGTAATAACTGTTAAAAATTAAAGTTAACTTTTAAGTAACTATACCTGAACTCGGGAGCAAGCATAAAAACAACTATTAACTTCGTCTATGACACTACGTCAAAGGAACTTCGTCACACAATATTTGACTATCACTCATCGACACATTGTACACCGGATGTCACATCACTATTAAGATGATGTCTATTGTCGCACAACCCTAAAAAATATTAGTAACTTATCTTAGATTCGAATTTGGAATATCATCGACGGATATATTTCATCTTGTCATAACATCGCGGGTCAAAGAAGGATCAGAGCTTGATAAATTGCAGTTCAAATTTGGAATAATGTCTTTTTCACTATTCACCGGCGGCATGGCCGTGGACTTAGTGATGACGTAACAGAATCCCATTTCGTGAGGGGTCTACAAATAATCATATAAATGTTGTAGATATCATACTAATGTATACAATCACTTATTGAATATGGGAAACTAATAGCATTTCAGTGAAAAGAAAAGATGTGTATATGTGATGTACTTTTCCTATGACAATTTTTATATATATAACTGTATACGCTGGTTTAGGATCTTAAATTTGTTAATATTTTCATACTACCAGCTATCACGTTTAAAAAAAAGTTTCGAGAAAATCTATCTATTAATTTTCAAGTTAAATCCGTCAATCAAGCATATAAAGATTTTTTATTAATATAGCTACAAAAAGCTATGAATAAATTAAAAAAGGTGCAAAAATATACATTTAATTTAAAATTTTATTATTTATCCCGTACTTATGATGCAACAGCTTCATGCTATAATTTATTACTATACGTTTTTGCTCACGCTATAAAATGTTTACCAGCAGCAAGAAATTCGGCTTGCTTGCTTCTCCGGAGTATCCTGTAGTTCATTACACGTATTACTTTATACATCGACACAAATCATATTGATCAAAAAGTACACTAGATAATACAGTAGTGGCTATGATTTGTCAACGTTACCAGGATACCCTTACGGTTAGTTCAGTCTCGTCCATAATGGAATGTTTGACAAATGATAGAGACGTGTAGCTAATGATGGACGACGGAGAAGTTATTAAACCGAGTTTAGATCGGGATAGAATCGGCTGATGGCGGATCTTGGGTGGCTGCCATTGAGCGAAGCTTTGATTCATTACTCATTCTTATACATTAAATTGTAACAGAAAAGTAATTAACTAACACGTTAATTCATTACGATGAAAGATTTTTTTTATATCGGTGTCCTTCTTTTCGATTTCGACTATGGCGACAATAGTTAATAACAAGAAGTTATCTTCTGCGCAGGATATGCTATATAATAAAAACAAGTAAATCGTTTTCTTTTCTTCCCGTATCCGATGTAATGTATTTTGTGTATAGTCAGGATTATTGGTTATTCGAGAAAACGCAGCTCCTCCAGAAAACCCAGCTTAACTTTTATATTACCGGTGATCTGAGATACCATAGCTCTGTAACATTTTAGGGTCTAGTATTTTTATTACAATATTTGCGTCTTGAAGTTGTGAGAATGTTCTTATGTCTCTGACTCTGGATCTGTCTCTTCTCTCTTCGAATAAGTTGAGATAGGAGGAAGACGAGTTAGTATCTTTGTGTTTGTGCATATTCTTACGGCACTATAAAATCCTGGCAAATCAACCAAAGGACTACCAAACTATATTTTGTGTATATAATAATTAAATCAACAAACTCAGATATTCAATTTGCACATTCTCAGTGAAGCCAAACTATCAACTTAAAGTTTCTTTTTCGGTGTTAGGTTTCTTCTTCTTCCTTTCCAGGATGTGATAGTGTACCACCAGGCGTACTTCTTTTCATAAAAGCGCCAACAAAAGCTGGCCTGCCTCGCAACGAAGATTTTCCACACTCATCACACTGACCAGGTGGATTAGCGAGTGCAGAGCGGGTACGCTCGCACTAGAGATGCTGTGGGATTTGGTGTCGGCATAGTTAGTTTGATTGCTGAATGGGTAAGTGTGCGGACTACGAAACATGATGTCGTAAGTTCGAGCCCACCATTCAACTATTGTCGTGAACCACTCCAGATACAAGCTGTAAGCTTAGTTGGAGATATAACAGGAATATTAGTAATGTTACTTAATAAATAGCATTGCTAGTATTCTTTTAAACAAAAAAAAATGTTTCTCCCTATGTTTATACTCGTAACAGCTCTACTAGACCACCGTCGTTGATATTGTAATTGAAGCAATATGTTAGCGTTTGTGCCAGTTAATGAAGATATATCTCATTGGATATATTTACTCAAGACCCTATAGATGTAAAGAATGACAAAGAAACTAAATGGACCATCCATGAAAAATATGAACGAAGCGGGGTGGTTAGAGCAGCCCTTACTTGCGGACACGCCGACAGTTCCCGGCTCTCATTACGCAGTCGGAACATACATCATCGTCAGGCCTTCGACGATATGCAAGTCATCGGGCTTCAAACTGCCGCCGCTCGGTTAGTATGGAATGGATTTCAAACTGAGTACAAGGATTATCGTAGTATTTTGTATTTATGAAATTTAATGGTTTATAACTTACACACAAATGAAATATTATTTCTTCTGTTAAGAACTACTCATGTGTCGTGGAAGCAGTTCACGAAATCGTAAATAATCGAATCAGGGTGTTTGTTTGCAATAAATTGCACATAAACCAGTGCCCTGTTCCAAAAAAAAATATTTGTAATCCATACATGACATGGCACTTTCTTGGAGAGGCCTTGTATATTCAGAAGTGGACTAAAATAAGCCGATGAAGATAAACAAATGAGATTGATATAACAATTGTTGTTTTATTGAAATATGTAAAAATTATATATTGATCGTATTTTTATCTATTTTATTTATTAGTAAAGCTTTAAAATAACATAAAATTTAAATATCGTAAATGTTGAATATCTCAAGTTACTTTGTTACATATTTCAAAATTTCAAGGACTTTATTCCTACGTAGGTCAGGCAATAAATATATTTGATAAGTAAAAATTATGTTTTAAAGATTACAATAAATACTTAACCGAAGCCGCTTCCATGCTTTCTCAATAGCAAATGACAAAAGAAAATATCAAAGCGGTGGCTTTTATAGAAATTAACATAAGTATCGCTGGAAGCGAGCGTCGCGCGGTCATTACAACGCGTATGTAATTAAAAGCGACTATCTTAGATTTATTCTCGAAAAAGTACGACCTCATCGCCGGCGGGGGAAGAAAGCGACAGTCATGAAATAAGTATCGCCGAGATTTGCCGAAAACAACCGTCCTGTCGCATGTGTCGGAAGCAATGCGACGGGAACACAAAATACCCTATTTATATTACATATGTATAAATATATATATATATATCCATATACATATATGTATGTCAATATACATAGATCTTCTCGTTCTATGGATGAACCTTCCTGAAACTTTGGCCACGGGAAAGTATATGTAATTTTTAAAGTAACATATAATACAATTAAAATTTCATATTTTTTTATATTTGATTAAAAGGGCCGCAATCCCTCGTATACATAATGCAGAGTAACGTATATGCAATTACTTCTCACATTTCTCTTTATTCTCAAGATGAAACGAAGCATCGTTGTGCTACTGAACGCTAGTATTCTGAGGCAAGTTTGTCATTCCCCGGTCTATATCTTTATAATATAATACTCCGATAATCCGATTTCATTTCATGAAAAGTTACTTTTCAAATTTCAATCTACCCTTAAACCTTAGTACTGCAGGATACAGAGGCATTTCCCATTTTGACAAAGTCCCTCACTCAATTTCCAATTGCCGATCAGAGCCAAACAAGATAAACAAGATATTTTTATATTTAAAATTATTATTCTACCAACTCAAAAGTGTCGGAATTCCAGTACATGGTAGGTGCCTATGTTATTTAGATGGCACCAAATTGACGAGAATTTAATACATCGTCCATAATACCACATTGAGCCTAATTACTTTGAGTAAAATAGTAACTTCACCGTTTTTTTTTGGTGGTATGTGCTTTACATATAATGCTTACGGATCTCGAGAAAGCCTTTGATGATCACTTATACTTTTCACACGCATTGTGAAAGCACATCATCAGAGTCCTGAGCCGATGTAGCGAGCTGCTACCATTAAGTGTGTTTGATGATTCCGATAAATAAAGATCTGATTGGCATTGATACGAACAGCTTCCATTTGGAAGTTCATTAGACTATAGTGCCTATGTCGGATAGATGATGCCTGGCTTGTCAGAGTAGAGTTACACCTAAAACACTTTTTAAGAATACTTTGAATTTAAATAAAAAATTACGCCAGTGTTTTATACACCGACTGAAGTCTGCCATCAAAATACTTCTAAAATCGCCGGTGATGTTTATACACAGAGTTTATAACTTTTGTTCTGTCAACAAATTGTTTTGTTCAGTAAATCAGTTAGGTAAACCTCAACATTGTTGACTCGGACTCCTGCTTGTTATTGATTTTTGAACTTTACCAATGATTTCATTCATTTCAATCATTTAAAATACATACTCCTGTCTTTGTGGTAAAAAAGGCACAGTTTAAATGATAATGTTTAATGTTAACCATATTGGCGGTATTTCATAAAAAACTGTTCTGACTATGCTAATATACTGAAATCCAAATTCCATCACCAGCGGAGCTGCATCTCTAGTGCAAGGATGCTTTACGCTCACGAAATTGCCTGCCCAACGCGGTGATTATGAGCAAATCTAGCCGGCTTTTGTTGTCTCATGAAACGGCTGATGTCCAGGATGGTTAGGAGATCCTTGTCCGAATCAGGAGACTCGAGTTCTGTTGCCTATGTGCTCGTAATAATAGCTTTTTCGAAACTTCTTACGATTTGTAACTGCTTCGACACTGATACGGCGTCAGGCTCTCCACCTGTCCCATGATCCTAAATAAGCTCTGGTGAAAAGTAGGAAGATGTGAATATAAAAAGGGTTAGTCCTCTGATCACCCCAGTATTGTGTATACGGTCGCGAGAGCTTATTTATATATTCATATTTATTATGATGAAGATATTAAAAATAATTTGTTTTACCGAAGTTCCTTCCATAATCAGAGCAGCTCGATTGTATCATATTATTGAATTGAGATTGGTTCTTAGTCCGTGTCCAAAATTCTAATTTATTCGAACGACTGGAAGTGGGTGAAATTTTTATTTAAAGATTCCACTATATACATACAGATCGAGCTTATGAAAAATGTTTAAAAAGAAGGACCATATTCAAATTAAATGTTTATTATTTCATATAGTACTATAACCTAAACGAAAAAAAAAAAAGTTACGTAATATTTTCATCGAAGTCGTCTCCAATCACTTCGCTGTCCAGTCATAGTTCCCATTAGTAGCCGACACCCTCGCGATTAACGATTGACTTGGCCTTTGTGGTCAATTTTTTCTCGGCTGTCGTTAATGGAGATTTTTCTGATACGGTCCACGGTGTCAAACATGCGCCTGCATATTGTCAAATCACCGCGATCAAAGGCCGCTGCCGCGTTCGTGGTCAAAAAAGCATAATGTAAGTCAAGAGTCCTGCCAATACAACACGTTTATTAAAAATATGAAGTGCTATTGAAAAAAAATACTTTGTCTACCAGAGATGAATTAGACTCATGATATGGGACATGCTGACCTAAAGTAGCAGCCTATAAATGTCCCACTGCTGGGCTCCTGAAGCCTTATTTTGAGAGGAGTTTGAATTTCCTCGACTCGAAGTATAATTTTTGTCTTAATATTACTCAGACTTAAATATGATTTCCTATACAGCTGAGCACGTGAAAAATTCAGTTAAAAATGTTAGCGATGGCACTGGGATTGTCACTCGTGTACCGTGAATTTTGAACCACCCGCCTGACCCATAAGTTATTATAAAATAACAGAAATATAATTTAACTATTAACACAGCGCACGGGAAAATGCCTGTCCGACGACTGTTTGTTTGTACGACACCCACGGGATGAGATGGGGTGGCAGATTTGAAAGAATTAACTTTTTTTTATGGGAAAGGTTGAAAACACGCAATCAACTCTCCTGATGGTAGGTGAAAACCGATGCCCATGTACATCTGCAACACCAGAGGACATAAATGTGTGTTTGCCGGACTTGATATTTAGAAAAGGGAAGAGGACGGGAAAGCAGGAGGAAGTGGGCCTCCGGTTACCTCATGAACAAAATCCCTCTACTTCACGCACGGTATTCTGCGAGGCCGTGGTACCAATCCGGTCGAGTCGGCCCATTTGAGCAGCAGCAAAAGCCGCCGCTTGGCTCTACCACGTTTTTTGATCTTCTATTTATTAAGAAAACAACATTACAAACAAAGCTATTTCGTACTGATCGGTAATACGCGGATCATGAAATGAAATCACGGGTAAATTTTTTATCACACTAATATTAATAAAAAGCAAGAAATGTGTATGTTGATAGTAATGTCGTTAATTGGAATGATGAATTAATACTGACCGAGACTGGATGAATCTTTATTTGTCACGACAAGTAACACAAAATACATGAATGTAAGTCCATTGCTGGACATAAGCCATTCCATGAAAGCATGAACAAAAGCTGGTATGCCATACGTGAACGATTTGCACATGCTCAACACGAATGAGTAGAAATGGTGAAAGCTTTGGCACCAGACTACTTCCCATCACTACTCAATAGGATTTGTATTAAGCATAGTCGGACAGATTTTCCGCCATCAGACGGTCGTCGAAGCTTCATCTGTTAATCTAAGTCGTGTTCAGGTGAGATCAACATGTATTATATGTATGAGATATTAAATAAAATCTTCTAGACATTCAAATTACACTTCTAAAGTTTATTAACATAACCATAGCGAAGTAAATACTGCGCTTTATTACGTCGGTTATTTATATTTAAATGTTTCCACCAATTTCCTGTTACATTACAGATTGTGGATAGAAAGCCTGATTTCACTGACCATCCGACACATGTCGGTTGTCACATCATAATTTAGTGGAACGGTGTCGATGTCGTATAGACGTCATAGCACGAAGTTTCCAATCAAACCAAGACCAATTGATGTCCGCAATTCTAAAATACAGGCAATGAATAAAAATACTGTTACGTTCGATCTTTCTGTGCGATCATAAAATTATCAATTTAAGAGAGAAGAAACAGAAAAGCCCAACCTACAATCGTTATTTCTACAGAATGGTTTTGCAGGCAGTCAGGAACGAGTTTCGATTAAGGTATTCCTTCAAATATTATTTATTATATACTGTGTAACATGTACACTGAGTTGAGGGTTTTCAGTCAATGTTATGTTAATATTACTGGATGTCGTGTGAAGTTCAAATCTTTGGAACATAGAAAGAAAGAAATACTTTTACTCTTTAAGAAATTGACGCACATAAAAGTAGTTAACTAACATAAATAGTAAACTATTTACAATAAACCGGAAAAAAAAGAAAAAGTTTGGAAATTGTTCGCCGCATTTCCTGCAAACGAGGTTGGTCTCAGTATTTTGCTACACCGGAAATAAATCTCAACATAGCACTGTTTTTCAGTACCAACCCCCATGACACTCCGATGCCATTACATGTTTTTATAATCTACAAATATACATAACATAAAACATAGTAATACATAATGTATAATATAGTAAATTCTATTTAAAAATTGTTCTATCAGTACGCAAATGAGCACATCGAGTACACCACAGATTATCTTAATAATCGAACACAACACAGTCCACTTAGGACAACTGTGGTCTGATCTCAACCTCTGCCCTCTTGCACATAGGCTATTTAGATATGTTAAAAAGTAATGCTTTTTCGTGAGTTGGTCTAAACAATCCTTAGCTTAAATACGGACAACTTTTTGTTCATCAAGCAGGTGTTTTTTAAATATATATTTAAAAGATTTTACTGCTTTTAGGTCTCTAATTTTAAATCTCTAATTAAATTTAAGGTGGTGGGATTTCGTTCCAACATCGAGTCGCGGCGTATTTGAAACACCCCCAGAATGCGCCCGTCCTATGCTTAGCGGTTACCAAGCGCAGAGTAGTTGACCGAAATGTATACAGTTGAGACCTAATCTGCCTTAAACACCATCACATTAGACCATGCAGATTATCATTTCTTTCAGTCTGTAAAAGCTTACTGCTAAACATAGGGCTTTCCATAAAACCGGCGGTATGCCATGCACGGAGAATTTGGGCGGGCGGGTTGGTAAGTGTAATGCCAGTATTCATAATATTGTACATAATATAATACTAGAATAAGTTAGAATTCATAAGTTTATTGTTTGCGTATACACGAAAATTAGTGAAGAGAGAATTTAATATTTTTATTAAAAAATTGAATTAAAATAGTGAGAGCTACTGTACTCGTGCTTCATGGTACAATACTTGACGCAATTTTGAAATGAAACGAATAAAATTAACACAACAGTTATAGCTATAGAAACGTTACATGAATGTCAAATTTTGTAGAAACTATTAATCTTAAGATTCGAGATATTGACAGACATACCAGTAGAAAGCTTGGATAATAAAATTTGGATTGGCCTCCTTCACAGCTTGTAAAGATTAAATAAATTTTATAGTTATAGCCTAAAACTGATAATATCCTTCTAAGTAAATATATCCATGATCGTGTCATCACAGCTAAATTCGACCAGGTCGCCATGGTCTGCTTAGTATCCAGAAGTTGCCTTCTGCGCAGAGATACATGTTTTCCAGTGTCTGTTCCCGTATCCGACATAACGTATATAACATAATACCTTGAATATTTATAGAGATTTTCAAGCTCTATATCTTGATAACTAGAAATATTATAAATTTGAAATCAATAAATTACGGTTTCAGTTATTTCATTTTGTTTAACATTTTAAACCATAAAGTTTTCTCGATCTCATTAAGTCTTACGTATTTTACGGCTTTACATGTACAATTTTCATGTAGGTATTTGTATGTTTTATGAGCTGGGCGAAACTTTTTATTTAAATATTTTATGTATTTTATTAGTCTTTTTGATTGATTATTCGTGTTCATAGATGATTAGACATATATCTACTAACTAAATTCGATTTTTGTATACGAAAGTATTTCGATATCATTCTGTTGCTATTTTCTAGATAGCTAATAATGAAACCGGTTGAAGGTCCGGAGTAGAATCGGTCAATAGAATCGTGGTCAGGGAGTTCCCCGAATCTGAGATCGATACCCGCTAAAATTGTTAATAACATTTTTAAGTGCTGAATTTACCGCGTGGTCGTCTGTGATGGGAAACATCGTAAGGAAAGCTACGTGCCTGAGAAATAATAAACAATGTTATTTCGAGGACAGCGAGGAGGGTAGCGAATCCTTCTTGACTTCTCAAATATTTTAGAGGAGGCCTTTACCGAGCTGTGGTTATTTACAGTCTGCTACTTTACTAAAATCAACAAATATTACATTTATAACACTCTTAAAATAATAGACTACCAATAACAATACTAAAAACTATTTTTAAATCAAATGTAAAATAATATACGTAACAGATTAAACGCACTCGCATCTCGCCTTTATGAATAATTGAAAAGTGCGAACGGCCTACGGCTGATAAACCTGGTGTGTACTGGGCTTAATAGCATATGTGAAATTCCGCATATTTGTTTCGTATTTTTCTATGACTTTTTAGTTTTTGTTCAACATTTGGTCAGCTTGTATTTGTATTTTCTGCCGTGTTTTCTCTATTCCTTTTGGAATAAATAAAAATAAAGTTACTGTCTATGACTTTCGAATTTAAGTTCTTTTTTAGTTCATAACATACTTGTTAACTTTTTTTTTACTTTATTTTTCTCACCAACCGTCTATAATTTTTCCTCATTAATTAAATACAGGATTTCGATATCTTTTTTTCAGTGTATTCTTTTAAAGATTAGTAAGATTAGATGCATTGCATGCGGAATTGTCCGAAGTAACTATTTATAACATTTTTAAAGAAATGGATATCCGCGTAGTACTATTAACATACTCGTATATATAAGTTGTCACTAACAAAACTGGTGCGATCAGTGGTCTAGACATTTTAGTCTTTTCAACCCACTTTTCACCAGAGCCTATTTGGGACAACGTGTCAAATGGCGAGCCTGTCATCGTCTCAGTGTTAGACACTTAGACACAGACGGCGACGGCCAACGATACAAATTCTACATAAGTTTCGAAAAAATCATTGGTACCAGCTATTCACATAAGGTATGGCTCGAGTTTACTGATTCGGAGGTAGATCAACTAAACAATCAAAAATCAATCAGAGCTTTATCCCAAAATTATAATAGATGGTAACAAACCAGCTAACAGTCCACCAGATGGTACGTGGCTGCTGCAGCCCATAGACACCAGTCAACAACTTCAATCGAAGAGAACTATGATCGATCATGATCATGCCTCACAGCCTGCTATTATGACGGTTCTCTTTAACTTTAAACTCAACCTTCTTCGATTAAAGTTGTTTGCTGATATACTTAGGCTGCAGAAGTCATTTGCCATCAGGTGGACTATCAGCTACTTTGTCTCCCCAATTGAATAAAATAAACATAGGCATCAAAGCAAGCCCGATCCTCGGCGTCAAGGCACATCACCCGATGTTGGTGTTGTCTTCTCCTCTCTCTGACCACTCCAGTGTAAGGTATACGATCGTTATAGATTTTTTTTTTGTGTACTGATTATTTCATTTGTATGCCGACCTAATAAAATCTTGGTGTTTATAAACGCGAAAAAATTCGTAAACAACAGCAATCTATTGATTGAACAATAATATTATTGATAATGAATTAGTCTAATATTCAGATAATAATACGTCGTTTTAAAAAACTTTAAGGAAAATCAGTTTGTGAAATACAGTAAAATAAATCTTCAATGAACTACTCTATTATTGTACACAAGTGTACTAATTGAGTTGCGGTTCTGGAACCTACAGAACGCCTCATCTTGTACATGAGTTAGCAGGTAAATATAGATCGTTGAACAGTATTACTAATTTGCGCCGTATTATGATAAATAATGTTTTGTAATAATATTATGCTTTTGTCATCTGTGACTGAAATATTTTGAATATAACTGTATATCATTTTAATTAGGAAAGTATACTATGAATTTTAACTAATAATGTGTACTAGAGGTATCTCACGGCTAAATAAAATTAGCTGTCTTTATAGTATCTATAATTACAAATCCCTTACCGATATCTTTTCACAGAAATTCTTAATATTATAAAAGGGCGTCGCCAAGTGCACTTCACCTCACGTTCCCAACATTAAGGCGTTGTACCGTGCAAATGATATTTTCCCGCGCAACAAGCGCAAAAGCGCGCCATAATTATAAACGCATCAATCAGATGGGCGCGCGAGCCCTTAGGGCGCGATGCTCCGCGTAAATGCTTATTAGTCGTTGTAGAAAGCTAAGGTCGATTTATTCTACCTATATGTTTTATAACCATTCACGAGGTAAGCAGCACAAAACTACGGGTAATGGGGAAATGGTTTCTACAACCTGTAATACCCACCCACCCGTAAACCCACTTATACTACTTTTTATTTGATAAGCTTTTTGATAACTTATGATATCTTTATAATGATATAGAACTCACACAGTGCGATACGTTTGATTCTTCGCCATAATAAAATAAAAAAAAAGTAACAGATGTTGCCTAGTAGTTTTTGGTTCTGATTTAGTTACTGAAAACTGTAAATGCGTATTTATATCACATACATCACATATAAGTCAACAAAATCATTTATCAAAAGTCACGCGAAAATAACGCTGAAAAAAGAAAAGTTTATAATCTAATGCTTATATAAAATTTTATACTCTGCTTTTTTACATGAAATTAGTCGGATAAAAGTTATGTTGACCAGGGTTATAAAAATGCCTAACTTCCTGTTATTCCGTCCAGTAGACAAAGATACAGACAAAAAATTATTTATTTGGCTTTATGGGAAAAAATATGTGCATATGGCTATATGAGTGTATTAGCCCCTTCAAAAATCACTTTTCTACAGATTATACATTATATGTTCAAAGAATGATTATATGTATTACATTATATAAAAGTATTATCCATGTGTACATTTTAATGTAACTACAGCGCTTAGTACCAACTTTAATCACATAGATTTCATAAAATTAATCACAACCTTTACTTTCACCAGGAACTTATACGAGTACCTAGTAGCTATTAATTACCAGGCTCTAAATCTTAACGTTCTTGCCATAACATCAATGGATATTTCAATATTATTTTAAATAAGACCCGTTACATTCCTTATATACACTTACCATAAACGTAAACAAAACACTGCGTTACTAAATGTGATAACATAATAGTTAAAGTCGTAGTAATTTATTTTTAAATAATAATGGTAAGTACGTACTTGCGACTCCTTCGTCACAATGCTGGCATATGATGATGTCGACGTTAATTTTGATAAATGAATCAAGACATGATTGAAGTAGAACGGAACAAGATTGGATTTGGTCTCGTTGTACAAGTCAAACATATCAAGACTCGCGACAATAGAAAGTGCATGGAACGAATTTAACGGATGTGAATTAGGCTTGAGAAATTTCTAATTGTGGATAACAATTACAATTTATATTCCTAACAAATTCAGCCATGTCAGGTAGTTAAGACTCTAAATAAAGTATGATGCAATAATAAGGTATTAAAACTTTCCTTTTTAGAGTTTGTCAAATTTGAACCCTTTGGAGTGTTTTGCGTGGCGCTAATTTTTTACTGACTTTAGACAATGAAAAGCTTTACTTTTTAAACGTATGTAGTCACAAATTACTCAGGAATATCTAAATCGATCAAGGTCATTATTATTTCGTCTAAAAGTATGTAATTGCTGTACTTTCACATGTAAACGTGATGAAGATCATATCACTTTGGAGATACTGTGAGGAAATCTTTAAGGTTTACTTGATTAAATTAGTTGTATTCTGTCAGCAAACGAAGGTTTTAGAATTGAAAAATAACTCCCTTGTCAACAATCTAAAAATAAATCGTCGATTAATTTAATACCATGTTTGGTACAACATATTCAAAATGTTAAGCAGTTGATGCATTGTTTGATCCTAGAAAACTCGTTTTGTCACGATGACATCTGGCATTTTCCAAAACATCTTATCTGTGTTCTCCACGATGATCTTCATACGTCATAAGGAATCCATCCTTCCATTACAAAACATTCCTGGAGCATGGGCAAAATCCGGTTGGAACTTCATCGCTCTACGCTGTGGTTGCTATGTGGCGTGTCAGTAAAAATTTATTGACCATTAGTCGGTCGGCAAAACCACCTTTATTGCCCAGCAAACCAGGTGCACCCGGTGCATGTAGATAAGGTAGTTCAATTAATTTAAATCCGAAACTGGTATACTCATTTAAAAAAACTATAGTTCATCATATAGTTCATCCGATTTTGTACGAGAGCTTCCGGAACACAAAATGCAGTAGAGTTTTATGGATTTACAAAATACTGGATTGGAAGACTTAGCCATTATCGCCTTGCTCATCGGAAAGATTAGATCACACTATTAAACTCTTCGTATCTTAGAAAACCCGAAAATACTCGTTACATTTCTGAACAACCTGATACAATTAAAATGGTTACACCGTCATCAAGTATAGACCCTAAGAACTCTAGCATGTCCCTCTGTCGACTGTTGACTTACAAAAAGATGAAATTTTAGCTTGTCTCGTGCTTCCTAGAATATATAATAAATATTAATAACTTCATTTTAAAGATATCATGAAACATATTAATTTTGAATGTACAGTACAATATTGTTTCACTTTGAAGGTGTAGTTGGTTGCAGCATCGGAAATGTCAAAGCAATTTCCATTCGATTGGTTTCTAGCTAATGTTGTGTCATGATCTATGTTTATAACTCCCATCCACCTTTCTCTTAGCGACAATGTAGTATTTTGTTTCCAATTAAGAGTATTACTTAAAATGTATGTAAAATATGTAAACGTATTTATTTAATGAGAACTTTTAAACAAATTAATTTTAAAATTATGAAAGCTTTAGCTAGTTCACGTCTTAAGTCCGATAAAATAACACAAATTTACTCCTATTAAAGAGTGACAAAACTTATCAACTTCAAACACGTCCTTGAATTTGTCTTGATAGTCAGCCAATAGTCCACCAGGAGACAGGCCTTTCCTATAAGGAGGATTTGCCTCAATCGATACGTTTGACAAGCGGATTGGCGAACGAACGAACTCTCACCTTAGAAGCTGCTGGCCGTCATTGCTGTGCGTAGTTTTGGCCTAGTATTATCCGAGACTGTTATCCCGCCATCTGTCGGTAGCTACAGCGATTTTCAATGCCTATTTTTAACCTTAGTCACCTCTTACAACACCAACGGGTGGAAAGGGGGTGGGGACATTCTTACGCCAATACCAACATTACAACCACGAGTTGATAGAAAATATTCTAAAAAAATTTTGGAATTCATTAGAGATTACACGATTCGCTTACGTTAGTTGGAGCCA
The DNA here is from genome assembly GCA_029286595.1 of Bhutanitis thaidina. Taxonomy (NCBI): domain Eukaryota; kingdom Metazoa; phylum Arthropoda; class Insecta; order Lepidoptera; family Papilionidae; genus Bhutanitis; species Bhutanitis thaidina. The sequence continues at coordinate 519,239 of JAGSMS010000019.1, forward strand.
CGTTGCAGCTCTATTGTAGCTGCAACACGAGGCAGTCGAATCAGCAGGGGTACAATTACAATCCCACTGAATAGGAGTTAAACTTTGGTTCGCATGGTAGTTGATTGAACCACAGTCAAATTTACACATAACGAAGGTGATATCTCATTTTTAATTTAATTCCATTACTCTTGGTCCATTCTATTACTTCTTGCGACTACTTTACTGTTAGGTGAACCATGTGCTCGTTTGTTATCCATATTTTCATAACATTTATTTTTTTACTAAAATAAATAATAAAATATATTTTTAATAAGATATATTAAATTTAGTAGTAAGTATCTCCATAACAGAGCCAAGGGTATTAAATATTTTGCACGAACAAACTCGTATTTCAATCTTCCAATATCTATACGGCTGCTTACTACTCATAAAGCATCACCCTGACCCATCTCCACTCAATGACACCTCACGAAAGCCAGCGAGACAAAAGAACAAAGCAGCTAAGGCCCATTACATTGCACAACCACAATTTTATATTCACGCTTCGTGAACTACATAATGACATGTACCGGCATACGTTCTCTCGGACTCGTCTAATGGCGATCGACCAAATTGCTTCGGCCACTTACCTCCCTCTCGCCTCTGGTCACATAATAATTAGTATCATCAAGAATAATAAAAATGACTTCTATTCCTATATATTCAAACAATAATGAAGCAGCATGGATAACATTGTCAAGATCAATTTTATAAAGGAACTACCACGCCCACTGTTGCGACAAATGGGACAGTTTTCTTACCGTGAATTGTGATGACAAACAAATTTTAACTTTACATTAGTACACTTAGATACAAATTACATTACATAAGTGTACTTAAACTTATAATCACAAAATTTAATGAACAATATTAACGTGAAACTAACTTAACACGTACATATTTTTTACAGGTTTAATTCTTGATCTAATACATAAGAATTTACAACATAACCTCAGCTGAATGATGGATATAACAGAGAACTTAGTGGCATTAAAATTATATGAAGTTTGTAAGTGATGCTACATTATTCTTCTTCATGGTCGGCCTGTACAATTCTATTGCAGGCCCTTATACGTATTTATATAAATATAAACATATGAATATATTATACATACATATACGGCTTATCATGAATGCGCCTATAACGATGACGATAATGATGTCCTCCTGGCCGATGTCGACGACGGCCACAACTTCCGAATACAGTTATCAACTCCGCAGGAGATAAAATGAAATGAAATGAAATGAAAATACACTTTATTGTACACCAATAGCAAAAATATGAAAAAATAAATAAATAAAAAGAAACACAAAAGTACAATTGGCGGCCTTATCGCTTAGAAGCGATCTCTACCAGGCAACCATTTTGCAGAGGAAATAATGACCAGTGAGCAAGGGTCAAGGGTGTACGCAAGTTACACAGAAGTGAAAAAAGTATATATATATATAGACTAACATATACTGATATATCTAAATAAATACACAACATATACCCATACATATACAGGTACATAAAGAGTAAAAAAGAAATAATATAATATAAGAGCCATACGACGCAAGGAAAAGTAAGTGTTAAAGGATAAACAGATAACGAGAGATGAAGGAATAATTATTTAGGGAGGAAGGAAGTGCGCTTTGACCAGCCTTTTAAAAGTATCTAGGGATATTATAGTGCTCTAAATTTACGCGCAAACTCAGTGGCACTCACCCGTCTTTACCTTTCCATATTCGGTATGACGCTTATGCGATATGATCGGAGAAAGGATCAGATGTAGTTTCAGACACATGGAACAAACACAATACATCCAGACACGAAACAAACCATTTGTGTTTTTGCCCAAATATTGACTTATTGGCTGGGATTCAAATCCAGGATTCATGGCTCAGCGGTCGTTAATAATAGTAAACTTGTCGTGGTTAGTTGGTGAATACATCATCAAAGATCTCGAAAGAAAGAATCTCCCATATTCGGAAAGATTTTCCTAGACAGATAAAATGCATGCAGGTAAGGTTGAATTTTGTGGAAAAAGCTTGGAACGGTGAAGGAAAACATCGTGTGGGAATCTGCATGTCTGAATATAATATAAAAATATTAGTTCCTGGCTCCAAAACCCTCTCAGATATTTGAGAAGGAGGTCACTAGCCATCAGTGGGCATTTACAAGCTGCTACTTTTTTTTTTACCTATTTAAAGTTTGTATAACATGAGAACCTGTTCTATCTCCGGTCGAGCTACTGTATCCACTTCACACAGCGTCCAGCATCAGTGTCACTTATACACCACCTAAAAATTATGCAAATAACTCTGATCAGGTTCTACATTTAAGTTAGCCTATAGTTATTTAATTCCAAGGAATATTTATTTACTTTTGATGTCAGTAGTCAAGTTAAAACATTTTTATTAAATTAAGGCTTGTTTAAAGCTCTTATGGACGTCATAAAACCTTCACGGAGAAGAACCGACAAGAAACTCTGGGGTCCTTATTTTATTGCTAGTTGTTTAAAAAGCGTAGCGAGTCGCGAGGCCTCAAGTTATAGATTGACCATATCGCTTGCTTCTGCAAAATGGTTACAGATCCCCTCAGTAATTTACCATAAGACATGATACTATGGAAGTAAGAAACGTAGACTAATTTAGCTGCTTCTTGTCTGTCTGTTTGTTTGGAGATCACGCAAAAACTCACTGATCGATTTTTAAGTATGCGGAAAATTCGACGAATTCAATATTGGTATAGGTAAACTAGCTTTGCACCCGCGAATTGGCTAGCGTGAAAAATCTTCCCGCGGCTTTCCAATACAACGTAGCTAATGTCCTTTCCTAGACTTCAAGGTATCTCCGTACCAAATACCGGTATAAGGTATACCGGTTTTCAGTTCTGAAATCACCACAAATATTGAGAGGAGGCCTTTGCGAGCCAATTGGTCATTTATAGCCCGCTACTTTAATTTACTACTGTATAAACATTCACACGTAGAAGACAAATCGGATATATAATATCATAATTTGCTCAAAGATACATTTTCATGCTTAATGTACCAACATAAGTGTTAAGAGTTAATGTATTTTGTACAAATGGGAAATCCATCAGAAATTAACCATCGCAAACAGATTTTTTTCGAGTTTTCACGCCACATTCAAACATGTGTTTCTGTTAAAGATTCCAACCAACAAACTAAGGCAAGTACCTAACTAATTATATCAAAGCAGACATACAAGTCTCAATCTTATTAAAGATACCGAAAAAAACAAAAGCATGACCTTCTAAATAATTTCCACGTTCCATCGTCCGTTCTCGTTGGCGCTCGCTTCGGTAATGATACGAATTATAATAATTGTCTAAGCGGGAGGGGGGCGGGGCCAAATGACAATCACGCGCCGCGACCTAATGAACGGGTGCGTGCGCAGTGAGCACAGGTGACGCTAGTAGTGGGGCGATTTAGCAGTAAGATATCGATAATCACACATAATTCCAAAATATATCGTCAAAAAAACGCGCTATAATAGTGAAGTAATGCCATCGACTACAAAAATAAAAGTAATGTATATAATACACCATACATTTTAAAAAAGTTTACTCGTAACATTCTCAACAGATGTAGCCACCAGATTTCTGAAACCCACTAATCATTGAGTTTAACTATGACTTTAACAAAATCGACAACATCGCACCCCTACACTCAGGCTAACATGCATAGTGTCGTACATGTACTCATGTGTTTATTACACGAGGCCGTAGACTTAACGCAGTAGAGCCTAACATCTGTTCTAACTTATGTAAAAGTACGTGTTTTTCGAGTCTTGTTTTATTTTTAATTTTCTACTTACAAAAAAAAATTTAGGGTTCATGAACTGTAATACTCTTAGGGGGATAAGATCAGATCAGATCAACCGGATCAAACAGATCAGAAAATCTACAAATTTATTTTTAATAGTTATTGTCAAACACAGAGCATGTATAGAAGGGTTAAGCTTCACGTGTCGAAATAATAGATTTCTATTGTGTCAATCCGTCAAGAAGTATTAGATTCGATTAAGGTATAGTTATATAAATCACACGCAACAATCATACAAAATCCTACATAATATTCTTTTTCCTGAAGTGATATAAATGATGACAAATTGCACATCCTTTGATTATTATCAACGAAGTAAGAAAACAGCGGACAGAATGTACACAGAACCGTGATGCGCAGAAACGATTAAGGTGTGAGGTGTCTGGTACTGCGACTACTAATCATTGCCACACGTGGATATGTCCACCAATCTCTTGCTTGATCTAAGATCAAAATTCTGATCTGATCTGAGCTGCCACATTTGTTGCTGTACGAGTAAATACTTATTGGACACGAGTCAACGATTGAACTCAGCAGTCACAAATATATTAGCACCTTTCGGAGTTTTTTTGAGATTCATACATCTCTGGAACTCACAACTAATTAACTAGGAATTTATTCTGTCTACCAAGTCCGCAAAGATGTACTTGGTCGTCTTAACACATGTAAGTCCGGGATACATAATTGCTACTACTTTTAATAAACATTTTACAGCGTTTTAAAGCGATCTCATAAGATAATTGGTCTTTAAGGTGGATAGTACTTATTACTGACTTTATTGCGATGAACTGACTATTCCGATTGAGATACTAGTAACTTAAATATACCTACAATAATACTTTAGATATAATACATGAGCAAACTTAACTGGGCAATCTGCTATACTAGAATTTTGTCTTAAATCTTATATTTTAATAAGGGTCTAAATTTTTCAATGCATATCATACTTAAATGTTCTCAAGTGGCAACCTTGTACAGGTAACCTGGATAGGCCAGTGCAGAGTAACGGTAACGTAATGCGTTAGGCGCAGTGCGACTTGCGCAGTTTTGCAGGATATCGATGAACGCCTTTATTGGTCCTTCCCAATTACAATTACATAAAAGTTATTACATAAAATTATTTTAAATATACCTTATTTTTTACAGTTATTTTAAAAGTTCATAAGTTAGGTTCATTTTATTTACTTTAGCCTGGAAAGTGTAGTGGATACAGGTAATCTTAATATAGGGTAAAGCTCATGTTAAGCAATTTAGACTGCTTAGAGGCTGCTAAAATACCAGAGTTTGACAATAACTGCATATTACTTTCATCACAGGACAGGGGATCACAGTGAGATTCAAATAACAAATTTAATTCTAATGATACTGTTTTATATTTTAAACGAAAATCCAGTATTCATCGTTTTCAAAAATGATCTTCGAAATAAAATTATTATTTCCGCCAACACTTAAAATAACTAACAACAATTAAATCATTATTATCTATTAAAGCCGCGAAAACTTTTAAACGCGAACCACTAATTATAAGTGATATAAAAATAAATCAAGAAAATGTCAGCAGTTATTGAGCAATAAAACCCAACGCCGAGTCTCATGTTGTTCTTAATTTGGTATCAACGACAATAAGTCCAATTAAAAGCAGCGCCCGAAGAAGACGGACCGTCAAAGTTATTTATGTTTCCCAGTGTGTTTGGACTGAACACTTATAATTATCGGCGGGAATCAAACCGCCAGTTATAGCCAATAATTGGGAGGGAACAGTGGGTAAGTATAGTGCCCGCGCCGTAATGTTGTTTTATGAGGTTCTTAAAAAATAATGAATGTCATTGGTTGTAGGACATCCACGCATCGTAATGACGGGAGGCGACTGTACGATTGCAGACCACCGCACTAACTCAAGGTATTTATATTGATTTAGAAATAGATGTTCATGATTTGCTTTAATTTTTTCTAAAATAATAAATAATTAATTGTAAGAATCCATATCAGAACTTTACGATCTACGATCGCTCATATTTTCCATAAAATAAGGCAAAAACGTTTGAGAGGAAAGAGTAAGAACCAAATTTCTTTCTCTCGCATCGAAGAATAAAGAATATTTATTTTCTTTTGCTGCCATGCCATATACAGTATTATATTGCGTAACATAAACAGGAGATCTATTTAAGACTCTATTTAATTTCAAAACTGTCTACTTTATTACTTTAATGCGTCTATAACTATTATAATTATCGATACGAATAATTATTTCCTTACGAATAATACAGATGGAATTATCATTAATAACCGTGACATTACAGATAATGATTTGACTTCGAAAATTGCTTTGACATTTACCAAGGCCGCAGATGTGCAGGGACAGCGTACTCACTTTTGTGTTGGATTCTGTATCATTTCAAATGACCTCTAAGCTTAAAGTATTGAATACGCAATTGAAAACATGTGCTGATCACAGTGAATTATTTATGTAAGTTTTTTTTCTTTAACTAAAAGTAACAATATAACTCACAGGCTGCCTTATTGCAAGTAGTATATACATAAGCATGGATGTAGGTCCGTTGACAACTCTAAGGGCTATGATAGAATACCTCTTTGGGTCAATTGAAAATGGAGGTACTTTGTCTGTTTACCGCTTATCGATCCAGTGGCAGAAAGGTGGATCGAGGAAAACCATAATACTTTGAAACTAGATAATTAGTCATTGGTTGGTTTTATTTATTCAGGATTTAAATTTAAAATCCTATAAATGAACACGCAGTAATGAAATTAACTGCTACTACATGGACGTCAGTTTGAATTTGAACAAAATTGGAAAAATATCTTAAACTACACAATTATACATGAACATATGTGAATTGAACTGAAACACTATAGAAAGATTTAGAATTGATGCAATCAACGCCTGAGAAACTCGTCAAACTTTTGTAATTGATTCGAAGTAAGTTACAGGGACAGCGACTAACTCTTAGCCATTCCATAGACCTAAGACAAATCAGAACTCTAAGATTTTGATGCTCCTAAGAAATAAGTTTCAGTCTTATAAATTAATATTAATGTTACCTAACGGCGATAATATGACCATATATTGGTTCCTTCATTTTACTGTGTCGGTAGCTGTGCTCTAAGCTTCGTTGAAGCTGAATCGCGTGCTACAAATTTTACGCAAATCAAAGGTTTAATCAATACATGAGTAGTGGCTAAATAAACCTCCACTTATAGCAACCTTGCAAAATCAATGCGAATCATTATAATACAATTTGGGCCAAGTGACTTTAGCCATTGTACGAAGACTGGATATATTTTAAAAACATACTACCTACCCTTATCTTTAGGGTTGTCTGACTTTCTGTGCTACTATACTACAACAAATCAAATGTCTAGTGTGGTACATTATTTAGTATATTTATATCTTAGTTCTCAGGGGTGACGAACTGAAAACTTCTTCGATTGAAGTTGTTTGCAGGTGTCCATGGGCCACAGAAAACAATTACCATCACGTGTATTGTTAGCTCGTATTTGAGTGACAGGATTTAAAAAGTTGTAATCAACGATGCGCGATCTTTCGGGTAGACTGTAATAATAACAAAAACAAAGAATTCCGCAGGGCTCATTTTCTGCCCAATTACCAATGTACTTATAAATGTGTAAGATTTAATTTTTTTTTAACTTACGGATTTTCTTTCTTTTCCATCAGAGAAAGACATTTCATGATTAAACGTTGGAAGATTAAAATAAGAGATCGAAATTTGACCAGTGAAATTTATGTTCCAATATCGAAGAATAATGATTTTGCTTTTGATTTTATTTTGATTGGAACGCATCGATTTGTAAAGGCTTACAGTTTGCATAGAAGATATTTCTTATACTTCCAGTCCTTGTAACCATAGTTTCTCTGTGACAGTTATATTATGCGTCACATAAGGCGAAACACTATCCATATCCTCTACATTGATTGCCTTCTGTGTTTTTCTCTACATTGATTCCTTCATTGGACGAAATTTTAAAAAAGGTCAGTGAAAAACTTAACAATTAGTATATCCATAAAATAAAAATGATTTTGTTTAAAAATACTACTGTACATTGAATGTTATCCACTCATTACTCGTATATCTCTATTCAAAATATATACATTTGGGTGAAAGGCTGTGTTCTTGCAAGTGTTAGATTTCAAAATGATGATATCGCTTGCAAAATCAAAGAACCACAGGTTTATCTTCCTACCACAATAAACTTAGAACTGTACTGCTTCAAGTATCTAGTCTGATCTTTAGTTAAAACTGATGTAAGATTTTCATAAGTAGTTCACTTTTATTTAATAAAATTTACACTAGAGACTTCTGAATTATACATAGGTCTATAAATAGTTAGCCAAAGTTGTTTCGTGCGATTAGCGACTGGGTATAGACGGTGTCGCGTGGTGCCAGGCGCGGCTCGAGTGCTTCTTCTATATAATTAACACTAGAGAGTTTTCATTTTACGACTCGATATGCTTATTATATCGAGGGCAAAGGCGGAACTGCTATTCGACAAATTATTCCATTTTAATTGGGAATTACAATTGAATTTGTACAAAGCACTTATATGTTCCTTTTTTTTAAATAAACGTTACCTTCCACTGTAGGAATTTCTCCAGTGTCGCGGAGGCAGTTTACATACATGAATTTCACATGGACAAACACCCAGACCGGGAACTATTATCTGTAGTCCATACAAATACTAGTCCAGAGCGGAAATTGAACCCGCGATCCACGGCGCCGCAGCTGATCGCTCCGCCACTACGCCACCGAGCCGTCTAAACGTTCCTTACAACTTCGTCTGGAAGCTTATACAATATCCCTCACGTGCTTAAGTAACTAAAGACAGCCACCAATGAATGGATTACCTAAATGCTGTAATTGGGATAAAGGTATCTGTGTAAAGGCTGAGTCGTAACGTAATCTGTTTAATAAGTAATCTTATTATTTAAAAAAAAAACAAAAAAACAGGAAATTATTCTGAAAAAATATAATGGTGTCAGCATCACTGAAATCGTTGATTGCATTTTTAAGTGATCATTTACTAATTACTCGGTGGTGAAAGAAAGTATCGTACCAAAATCTGCATATCTAGGAAGATTCCAAAATATGTCTATTATGTTTATATATTTCAAGGATATATGAAAACTGGAGCAGTGTAGCGAATTTTACCAGCTCCGAAAGCTTTTTAAAACTCTCCCAAGAGATTTGGCCACTAAGCCTTTGCTCAGCTATGGGACGTTTACGTAATTTTACTTTACATTTTACTTTGCCGATAATATCAACAATATTACAACAAAAATTATAGCGGTAGCATTACAAATAACGAAAATACTTCATATTTTATCTGTAAAATATTAATGTAACGAGCCGATCGGTCATATTATAAGCCCCATCCCTTGAATTGCGAAGGTAGCTTAGAAAATTATGTATGTCATAGATTGTTTGTCACGCCGCACCCGAGATCGAACCCCGGAACCCCACGCACGACGCTTCAGCATTTGTCTTCATTTTCTTACTTAGCTTCTAAGGGATGGAATATGTAACTGTACATCGATATCGACGATTTACAATACCTATTTACATTGTATTCTAAGTAGAATATTATATTGCTTTTTGAATTATAAAACATTACTATATATTTTCATTAAAAGAAAATTTCCTATAGCGCAAACATCCACGGTATCTACCGGCACTAACCTGCCTGGGCAACCCTTCCATCTCTTATACACGAGTGTTATTTGTTTATCAATTAATTTTTAAGGAAATCATTTATAATTTTTAAAATAATTAATTGAAAAACGACATTAAGTATTTGAAATTAGAAATGATGATAAGTAAAGCTCTAAATTAACAGCCTGTAAATGCCCACAGGTGGGCAAAGGCCTCCTCTCAAATAATTGAGAGAATGTTGGAGCTGTGAAGGGCACACGCTGCTCCAGTACTGGTTGGCGGATTTCACACGTCCTCGACACATGCGACACCTCGAGACATGCAGGCCTCCTTACGATGTTTTCCTTCAAATCCGAACACGTGACAAATATTTGTCACATATTCGTCATTGATTTCAAGAGTACATATATTTGAAAAAATAAAACTTATTTTTAACTTCGATATATCACAAACTTGCACTTCACTACACCGTTGGAACAAGGAACATTGATATTAATTCCGCCTTCCCGTACCAAATCACGTCGCTATCTAATTATCCAATATTCTACGACCGGTAAATATTATATTATGAAATTCGCGACCTTCTTCCCTCCCGTGGGAAATAATAAGCGTATTTTTAAATGAAATAAGGAGGGTATTCGAGAATAACCCAACGGACCCCAGTTACGATTTCCAATTAGAAGCAAAAGCTTCTACAAATTGGTAATTTTTGTTTTCGTTTCCTAAATACACGTGAAACGACAAATAATATTTAAAAAAATGTGTTTTCGCAAATGAAGCCGGTTCTACCGGATCTTGATGTGGATAAGAGCTTTATACAAACCAATATAGATTGAATATAACCCTATAAACCTAGATTAAAAAATGATAAATCACGGTGACTTATATGAGAATACAAAATGTTGAAAGAATTTTGAATTGACACCCTATGATAAATAAAATTAAATCCAAACCCAAATATACCATTTCAAGACCTCAAGATTCTGCTATGGAATCCGTAAAAGTAATACGTCAATAAGTAGATTGAGATGCATTGCGATTTAAAGACTTTGGATGCAATACAGACACCAAGATCTAAAATCTCAATTCTAAATGCTTCCTTTGAAAGGAATATTACTTTTTAAATATATCTTCTGTTTTGGTTCCCTCTACATTTTAATGGATAGAATGTCTTTGAAGAAGATCTTAATCGGCGTGTTTAAAGGCCACTACCAAGAAAGATTTGCCATACAAGATACGTTTTGTAAGCGTTTTGTCAATCGCAATACCAAACGTTGATGCCCGCCATCATCCTATAGTACTTCGTTAGTTGCGTTGCAATAAGAATTTCAAGCTTCGAGAGAAGGGTGGAAAAGGTGTGGCAAATTTTCATACGCCGCCACATCACAGCTAAGATAAAAGAAAGCAATATTTTAACTAACAATTAGTTAAGTTTTTGAACTTTAGTGATATTATGCAAAGAACGAATGCAAGCATTAAAAAGTATTAGAATGAATTATTTAATAATATATAACCAATGGGGCCGTAAGGAACTAAAGTAATTTTTGCAACATATTTTTTAGATTTAATTTTTTCCTATGGGAAATGGGGCAAACTACAATGAGACTTCCTTGATGGTATGTGATTACCGTCGCCCACGTACATGTGTAACACGCGAGGAACTGCTAGCCGGCCTGTAAGGATATCTAAGGGATGCTAAGGATGGTGGCGAGAGGAGGGAGAGGAGCAACAGTTACCTAACTCACAGAACGAAACGCAGAAGCACTCTTACGCAAGTAATTTTTGCCTTTATTTCACGTCGGTATTCGGCGAAATCATGGTACTACGCCAGGTCCTTTTCGAGCAGCAGCAAAAGTTGCCGCTTGGCTTTACCATGTACAAAATAATTATTGGCTATCATTAAATAACCTTATAACTTATTTTTGTTGCAGATTAACGATGAAAGAAGATAATAAATATATATAATATAACTAGCAGCAACTAAAAGAAGTGGTGAAACAAAAAATAAATGCAAAACAATATATAAAGTTTCCAAGAAAACAGGTATCCGATGGGTACTCCGTGGCTAATGAAGCTGCTATGGCAAGTGAAATGATGGTAAAGGATTTAAAAAAAAAACTGAACAATATTTTAACTAAACTAGCTATCAAGCACAAGCCGCGACTGACTCGATTGAAATTGGGACGGAACTGGTTTAGCTTTTGTGGTAAAACCGTCAGAAAATATTACCGCGATAGGTGAAAGTATGTTTACAGAAGAATCTACGCTGATCGTGGCCAAACGATGTGAGTTTGCATTTGCTTATTATCATATTCAAAGTTGATCGTTGTAATGAATCATTTAAAAACGTCGCTCTTAGCAAATACTCATTGGTTAAACGGTCTCCCAAGAGATGGACCCATTCTGAGTATTTCTTAAGATGGAATTTTTTTATATAACTTGCATACTGTCCGAACGTCCCGTGATCCTTATGGATTTACATTCTGCGCATTCACACGCATTCCAGAAGTCCTAAAAATTGCACTTATCCTGCTCATTTGTTACAGTCTCCTGACGTCGGTATATTGAACCGTTAAAAAAGTTACTGGCGAGAAAGCTTTAGTATATAATATATATGAACAATATTTCATCAGATCCTCGATATGGTAGTAATTTTCACTCCATATGTTTGTTTATATACGAAATATAAATAATTCTTTATCTCCCTGGGTTGACTGTTAGAGAATGCTACAAGGCATTAAGTTCGACCATTGTAGCCCTTAGTGTATGCAATGAAGAATATATAAATAAATATCTTCCTAGTAACCAAAATTCTACAAAATAACCTTTTCTATATTTATAACCAATTACCTTACCGTATCCTATTTATTATACTTTAAAGTTATCCCGACCTTACACAACTTAACCAAGTTTGCCCAAATTACACCGACACTGGGAGCACTTTGAGCGCAGTATAAACTGTTCTAGTACCAATCAAGCCACATCAAAGGTCTGCAATAATCCAACGGATACCAAATCACCAAAGGACCAATTACAAGGTTAAAAGGAGGCGCGCCGCGGGGCACACATGGGAACCGAATTTGAATTTGAAATTTCGATACCAATTTAGCTTGAGGTGCCAGGCGACAGATACCGAAACGTAGCACTGGGAAAGGAGTGATCCAAATTGTGTTGTATATGTAAAAAAATAAGATGTTTTGCCAAAAAAAATATTGGTTAGCAATACTATAAATATATGCTAATATAGTTGGTAGTGTACGAGTGGCAGGATTAGAGCTATAGATAGTCTATCCGCCTACCATGCGTGGGATTCCGACAAATCTTCCCCATTTGGCAGACTTCTATGTCCAGCAGCACAAATCAAGTTTACCTTAACTGCAAAATATCATAAAACAAAATTACAGTTTATGGAATATTTTGTTATTTGCAGAACACAGACATTTCGTTGATTTTTTCCGCTTATTAATTTATTACTTTATCTTCGTTTTAGAGGTATACTACAAAGAGTCACAATATTAATATCGGGTCGCGTCGCACTCCTCCCGAGGGGTTTCTAAATCATCCGTCCCTGTCGCTCCCTTGCGCCCGTAGTCTTGACGAAAGAAAATCATGGACATGGAAATTTTAAATTAATAAAAAAAATTACAAAGGCCGTCGCAGTCGAGCACTCGAATCCATTGTTCCGTATCTGGCTGTTTGTCCAAGTGCAATTTATATACGTAAACTGCTTTTGAATTGAACCCGAATGAGAAATTACTACAGAGGGGATAACATTTTTCTACAATAGTGAAAAAGATTGTTTATTTATATATATCATTATCTCAGCCTATTACAAGGTACTGCTGAAGATAGACTTCTCCTAAAGATTGCCACGAAGCACGGTCTTGAGCCACCAGCATCTATCGACCTGCCGCAACACTGTGCGGTTCGCCGCACCATCTTGTGGGGGGTCCGTTTTACACCGTTTGGCCTGTACTAGGTTGCCTAGACAACCTTTCATTCGTTAAAACTCTCAGTTCTGCGAGCTATGTGGCCGGGTCACGGTTCATTGCCATATTTTTTAGGCTATTTCGGTTACCCTAATTCCACTGAGGATTTCATTGCTGCAGATAATATTCTCGTAAAGAAACACCGACCAGATCCTTTTCCATCACAATGATATGGATACATCAAACAATTATTTGTAATCAACAATATGATATCAGAGTAATATTATTATATAATATAATATTTTCAATATTTTTTTAAAAAAAAACAATTTTTTAAGTTCTTATCTAAAAGGTTAATTCAATATTTTAAGTCAGGTCCACCATAATCACACCAAAAACGTAGTGCCTCCGGTAACATTCGCTTTACGAAGTAATTTTTCTTATGTTATTTATTTATTTATTACGAAGTGAGTGATCTATATCACGTCATATCTTACACTCTTGTAAATGGGCTGGCATTTGTTCAGCCCCGACGCGCCGCTTCGGCTTTGTCTTGTCTGCTTGAGCTGCCTTTTCTTTCATTGTTTAAACGGCAACGTGATTATAGGATCTTTGTTGTAATCCGTAATGAGTTAAATATGGTCAATATGTTTGTGTCGAAATATTAGTATTATATTATAAATTATTGTAATAACAAAGATATAATGGATTGGGCTTGTGGTTTTGCTCTATTAACGATATCATATTCAATAAACATATAACGATTTCGATAGGTACTTTGCATCTATAAAACTATAATTTAAGAAAAATATAAACAAATCTTCGTGGAATTAGGTTAGTTGATAAAAAATATCAATTTTCTTTTCAACTCAGTAAATTAAAAATTAAACAGTAAGTTACATAGTCTTTTATTTTATTAACATAGTCATGTTGACTATGTTAATTACCTTACCTTAGAAAAATTATTGAAATAATTTGCAAACCATCATACAAATCTTTAATCGAATTAAATAAAATGACGTATATGTCCTGCAGGCCGATTTCGATCACGACACAGAACTTCTTGTGATCCCCAACCAAAACTGACTCCGTTACGAACACGGTGACAACCTGCGTACATCGGCAGTTCCAACTGCGCAGGATAGATAATAGTACCGCAAGTGTTCACGGTACTCTTATGAAATTCAGTACGTGGCAGAGTCAAGCGGTGGCTTTTGCTTCTGCTTGAATGGGGCGGCTCGACCGGGGTAGTACCACGACCCCGCAGAATACCGACGTGAAGTAGCGGCATCTTGTGCTTCGTCGTTTCGTTCGGTGAGTGAGGTAACCGGATTCCCTATACTTCCTCCCATCCCCCAAACATCTTTAAAGGTAGGCAACGCACCTGCAGCTCCGGTATTGCAGATGTACGTGGGCTACGGTAATAACTAACCATCAGGCGAGCCGCTTGCTAGGTCGCCCCCCTTTCCCATTAAAAAAAATAAGTTAATAAGATCGGAGGAAAGAACGGGCGCCTTATCCACAATGCCACAAAAATTTCGTGTGAATTCATTTGTCAATAAAAACATAGAGTGTCAATAACACTGCTTCTGAGGTCACAGGCGCTATGCTTTGATACATCACAATACATAAAACGCGAAATTTTTCACAAATATTGACTTCGTCTGGATTTCGAGTCCACAACCCATAGCTCAGCAGACAGGTATGTTAACTACTAAGCCAAGCGGTACCTGTATTTTGTTTTATTACTATACTTAAAAAAATGTTAACAATTGTACGGCTCAGCCTGTGGACTCCACTGTCATTTTTATTTTTTTTAAATCCAAAGGTTTTTTTTTTTATAGAAGAAGGGGGCAAACGAGCGTGTGGCTCACCTGATGGTAAGTGATCACCGACGCCCACGAACATCCACAACACCAGAGGAGCTACAGATGCGCTGCCGGCCTTTAAGGAAGGAATAAGCTCTTTTCTTGAAGGTCCCTAAGTCGTAACTGTTCGGAAATACTGCTGGCGACAGCTGATTCCACAAAGTCGAAGTGCGTGGCAGAAAACTTCGATTAAAACGCACTGTGGTGGAATGTCAACCATCTAGGTGGTATCGATGGAACTTCGAATTCTGTCGCGATGTACGATGGTGAAACTCAACAAGGTCAACTTCACCTCGTGTTGACTAACGGAATGTTGGTCAACATCTAACGGACATCTCTGATTCATACTGAATTAGTATTATTACTGAGATCTACTAAAATAAAGTTCGGAATCGGCAATAATTAGAATATAAATGCGGTATCCTCCTCGATATTATTCAGTCCCTATCTGTGACCAAGTTGAAACACTGTCCAGCGATGAACCCTGTTTTAGCCTTGCCTAAAATAAAAAATAAGCTCTCAAGACCGTTTATCCAATACCTAGTCAGATAATTCTACTCTAGATAATTTGGTCCTTTCAACCCACTTTTCAACAGAGCTTATTTGAAACAACGCGCCGAGCTGGTCGTCACAGCCAGCACTGGGAATCGTTCATAAGTTTCGAAAAAGACATGGTTAATCGAAAAACAGTACGAACACTCCACATTATTTGCTTATCTGGTATTTTTAGAGATGGTTAATTCTTACTTATATTCTTATCTTCGACGGTGATCATTTACTTACCATCAGGTGAGACGCATGTTTTCCCTCTTCTTCTATAAAAAAATCTTATTCCCGTCTTTCCCAATCATTCTTATGATTGGTATAGTATTGTATTGAAAATATTTGGAATAATATAACATCTAATGTTATTCCAACTACAACTTATTGCCTACGTCATTTACGTCCATAAGTCGCGGGTTCCTTTTTTTATTCTTAAAAGGATTCGTTTCGACCGCAGATGCAGGAGGCGCAGGTGATATTTGATAACTGTGAAATGCCCCTCGATATACGATGAAATCGTTAGCGATCTTGTATAGTGGTTTGTTATTAATTTTTTTACGATTGCCTCCTTTATGCTCGATCATTTGATGGAGTGATTGTCAGGGTATCGAATTTGTTAATAAAGATAGCAGCCATCTGCACTATACACAAATGTATTTAAGGATTTTATGCAAATAAACCAGACTTCGTATTATGCGTATTTTGTGAGACTGTAATCCATCCACTCACATGTGTCTATATTAAGTACTTAAACATATAAACAGAGAGCCACGATAGCCGAGTAGTAAGGGGAACTGCCTCCGAATCACAGGACACGTCTTCGATCCCCCATTTTGAGGGCTCGTAGTAATGAGTATTTCGAAACTCATGTACTATTTCTATCATTGCCTTGGACATTATACGGCGGAGGGCGGACCCACCGCATGTCACGTCGTCCCAAATAATCTCTAGTCAAAAGTGGATGAAATTAACTAAAAATATCTATACCTCTGACCATCCGAGTATTGGGTATATGATCGTGAGAGCTTATTATTATTATTTATATCTATATTCTTCTTCTTATTCTTTATCAGCTTTGGAACATAGGCCATCCAATGAAAGCGTCAACAAAAACTTGCTTGCTGCTGCATGGACGATTTTCTCAGCACCTGGGCAGGCCAGTTAGTGCCGGTTTCCTGGCACTAGAGGTGCTGCTTCCTTTCATTCGTCTGTGGTATTCAAGAATGACCTATTATGATGGATTTTCCGCCATTAATTTGGCAGAGCCTAGACTATTCGTCAGCGGGGTGCACTGTTCTCTCTAAGCATATCTTCTTCATTTTTATCGGCCTATTTGAATCCATTGCCAAACATAGGTCTCTTCAAGAAAGCGTCAGCAAATGCCAGCATACATGATGCTATCTTGATATATTCACTCATACCCTCCACGCTGGATAGGGAGTTGGTTAGCGCAGTGCAGCACTAGTGATGCATCTCAGATCTGTGGGATTAGGGTTCGGCATATTGTGAATTTGGAGAAAAATATTGTATTTAAGGGGCAATCCCTTAAGCCTACCATATTATAAAGTTGAAATGAACGTGAAATTTCCCAGCCTCATTATTTTAAACACTTTGTCACAAGACATTATATTAAACGGCATGTTATACAGTGACATAAGAATGTCATTTACATTTACTTTAGTAACGAAACTAAGTGACATTACGGATACAGCATAAATAAACGCTAATAAGGACATCCGTGGACAGTGGTCGTTATAATTCACGTCGTTTTATCGAGTAGCGACAGTTCGCGTGTTGGTAGCCGTCGACGTTATCGAGTTTATGGTCAGTTATAAGCCTCCGTCAAATGATATCACACGGAGTAAGTCAATGTCGCGTTAATTGATACCGTGACGCATAAATGTCACTAACGACGTTATTATGCACATTATAAATGTACTCGTACATATACGTGACACCTTCGTGTGAAAATTAAGCTAGCGGTTATTCAGTGGTTAATTCTTTTGAAAAAACAAACATTTTGTATTTATTTACATTTGTGTCATTGCGAAGATCCGTAGGGGTTCATTTAAAAGTTGCATTAAAATATATGGATGCGGCATGCTTGATAGTTTTACTTACTAGTTTCCGCCCGCGGTTTCGCACGCATAGAAAATCGTAATTTTTGAAGCTTAAAGGTGTCTCCATCCCATCATTATCAAAATCGGTAAAGTCGTTTATTCTTGATTGAAAGACAAATTAAGTCTACAAAAAAACTATGTCAACGGTTCTAGATCCTTCGGACCAAATATTAATTTAGAAAAAAAGAACTAATATTTTCCTAATAAAGTCTTTATCGAAACAGATGTTGATGGCGATAAGGAAGACATTTCCTCAAATATAATTTTTATAGTCTACCTGCACGTTATTAATACCTCTGTGCCAAAGGAAGTTAGAAGTGTTCAGACAATTTTGACGCTTAAAAACATTTCCACAAAAGTGTTATTAACTTCTAACCTTGTTCCAGGATAAACACAATAAACTTGGATGCTATCGGTTGCCTTGACAAGATGGATTCACGACAGCGCGTCACGTCTACTCGTATCTTCACGCTAAGTGCTGCAGATGGCGAGCAGAATGCTAATGAAGTGACTTCGAGATAAATTATGTAGTGACACTTACACGTGTTTCCTTAATTATGCTATAAACAAACTTCTTCCTTAATTTATAGTAAACAGACTATTCTGTTTTATAGACAGTGAACATGCCTGCTTATCATGTTAGGCCACTTATTAAAAGAAGCCTTATTTTATTATGATTATAATGCTTGACATTTAATTTGTTGAGACTTGAAAAATATGTTTTATTAATTGGATCATCTTTCACTGCTTTGAAATCATCTAATAATTTGATAAACTGGCACTAATTGATTATGGCCTTTAAAATATTATCTACGTAAGAGTATACAACTAGGAGCCGTGGTGTTCTAGTGGTCAGGGCGCTTGTTTCAGTTTCATAGAACGCGAGTAACCTGGGTTTGACCTTCGCCAACCCGCACTAAGTCAGCATAGTGGACTCTTCCCAGCTCTAGCAGCAAAACACTCTCAGATATTTCAGGAAGCCTTTTCCGAGTAGTAGACATTTTTACTTTTAGAGTTTATACAAAATATATTACCACGTGGTAGCGACGCAAGAATCTGTCATTCCATTTCTTCCCGACAATGTCGTAAGAGGAGAAAAGTCTTCAAATCTGGGAGCAAACCTGATAACGTGGCATCTCGCGGGTAGGAAAAAAACTAGGTTATGTAAGCACGTTGGGCTTCGCAAAGTCGTGCCAATGGAAATCCGCAGTCTCTGGCTACCCGACTATGGGTGACAGACATGCATGCTTATTTATATGTATGTAGATATTTACACACAGTAGGGGTATAATGGCGAATTTATTGAATTAAAACCTTCATTGCTTACACTTTAATATAAAGGCAACAAAAGGCGGACTTAGTGCCTATTGACATTCTCTGCCAGTCAACCTGTGGCATGGCAAAATACAGTGGGAGGTTAAAAAATATAAACTGGACTTCGTACTAAAACTTAAACAATACAACTACAAAATTATGAAAACATATCTAAATAACACGTACAAATATACCATATACACTAATACATATGAATAAATATCCTTAAAAATTTAGATATGGTAAATAGACACAAACTCGTTTAACAGCATTAAACTTTATAGTTATTTGTCCTAAAGAAATATTCCCGAAGCGATCTTTTAAATGTGCTCTTGTTTGGTGATTTCTAACATCTTCTGGTAAGGACTTCCAGAAATGTAAGCCTGTACGATAAAGAAGTTGCCGATAAAACTGGTGAAGTGCGGAGGAACATTAATCTTGTGATTAGTTGAAGAAACGGACATTCCTGTCATAAGTTAAGGAAAGAAACTGAAATTCTTCCTGAAGGAAAGAAGGTTCTCCTACATCATTTAAGATAGAATAGGGAGCAAACAGAACTCCAGTGTCGTTTGTTGAATGGTGAGTTATTTAAGGTGAATGCGATATGGAAAGTCCCACTCCCCATCCCCATCTCTCACCTCATCCTCCCTCCCGTCTCCCAAATACCCATAAAGATTGGCAATGCATATGCAGCACCTCTAGTGTTGCAGATGTACGTTACCATCAGGTGAACCCCTTGCTCGTTTGCCGCCTTTACCTTAAAAAAAATTCTTACGAAGTTAATGTTATCGAGTAAGCGCTCTAGCTAGTTAAGAAGATCTTGGTTCAGATCGGGTAACATATATTAGCATAATCAATAATGGGTATAACAAGTCTCATGACAACAGAGCATGAGCTTTGTCTTGTATGGAAGAAATTGTGTTAGACGATGGAGTATTCTTAATGTAGCAGAGACTTTATGTTGAACTGTTTTACCTAGTTTACTTTCTTGTCCATATGCAGATCGAGATTTTTAAGTGTTTAAAAAGGTGTCTAAAATAATGTTGTAATAAGAGGACCGTCGTTGGCAGTCTGACGTATGGGAATATCCTGAAAATTACACACTACAGTCTCCGAGCTTAAGGTCATACTGGTATGATTAAGTTCACCTGGCCGATTTCCACTGCGAGGACATTTTCCGGTTACATCCAAAAGTAGAAAACTAAGAACAAATGAAAAGGCCGTAAGTTGTTTGTTTTTACATAATTTTTTAGCTGAAATTGAAATTAAGTCTTAACGTGTTGAAACAATTGAAATTCCATTGTTATTATATCAGAAAGGTTAACCGTATCATTGGAGGTGGCTCCAGGGAACGAATCCAGGTCACACGCATGTCATGTAATTCTTGACTAAGAAATTACTTCGATTGAATATTATTGAAAAATTAAAATTGATTCACCTTAACCACTATTAATTCCTCTAATAACACAGCGCTGTGATATTTAAACTTGATATTTTATTGCGCACAGAGTGACATGCCAATGATTTAGCCCGTGGTTATAATTAGTAAAACCCAAAGGTTGGGTATACAATCACCGTGTCCATTCTTCTTACGGCGACATACTAATTCTATGTCAGTTTTAATAGCGGATTTCCCATATGTGTGGAACAGAGGGAGAAAGAAAGAGACACCTACCGTCCCTCATGCGTTGATTAGTACCCCGGGATGCACGTGAAAAGTGACTCGAAATGGATGGAAGCCTATAATTATCTAAAGAGAGTCCGTTTTCGGAGAGAAACGATGATTTAGTTAAACGTTTTAAAAGTCTCTCTGTGATTTGTTGACCAAACATTTGGTGAATACACACAGCTCTTGCCAACAATGTATTAAGAGATACCTTTTCGAGTGAATATAAAATAAATATTAGGGAGTGGGGGTTAAACTATTTTTCCGATTATATCCAGATGTCAAATTACTTCAATTAGAGAGTATTATAAATAAATGAAATTTAATAAGTATTTTTCAGAGCATTTGACCAAACAACCGTCAATTATCGTTATGGTTGTGCCTTATGACGAGGATGCTCCTTGTAGTGAAAAGACACTCGTAGATAGTTGAATCATAAGGCCTATGAACCTGTGAACTTTCATCTCTTTCCCAATGAACTATAGCCGATCGATAGAACACGCATATATTGTTAGAATTATTAAGCGAGAGACCCTAGCTTTCAATGTACTTAATTTATTTTTAAATATAAAAATTAATATCATGAACAAATTGTTGATTGCTATTTAAGTGCTGAATCTAGCACGCCTTTGGTAGTGAAGGCTTAATTTTGAGGAAATGAGATAACCTGCAATCCGAAACGGAGCAGCGTGGTGGACGTTTTCGTCTCCAAAAACTTTCCTATATATATATTGAAAGAAACTTACTACTATCTCGCATATCTTTAAGCATTATGATAACGTCATAAATACTTTTCTCCACTTACCTCTTATCTTCAATATGTATACTTTTTTTACAATATGCTGCCTAAATTAGCATAGCCTAAATTAATCTACATGCACTATAGGTAACAGACAGAGACAAAATGATGTTTAGCAGTATTACATAAAATTCACAGGTTTTAAAGTTTGCCATACTTCTTAAGCTGTGTGTATATATTTCGAATGTTGTACCAAAATTGCCGGTTCCCTTGTCATGTTACAATGGGGACTAATTAAGAGCCCTCAGAGTTAATTAGATACGGGGTTTTAGTAATCTTTTCAAAGTTTAAATTCTCCTTTGTCTTTGGTTGTGAATAGGCTCTGAAACAAGAGAGCAATATCGTGGTTGCAGTTGTAAACAAAATCACTTTGTGCTTCTATGAAGGAATGTTTCCACTGTAATGAAAAAAAATTATTATGATTTGAAAAATATAAAGACACAAACAAAAACTTAAAATAAACAAAATAATTTTCGTATTTTTCTTAGAAAAATCTAAACTTTTGTAAGAAATATAATTTGTAATTGATTTATTCGTAAATTTTGTAAAAAAATATTACAAATTATAGTAACATAAATTGTTAAATATGAGTCAGATATAGTTGAAAAATGAAAATGACCGTTACCCAGCGGTGGAATATTTATAAGCCACTACATTTTGTTACTGACATTCATAGCGTCATCGTCTTCATCAGCCTATTGAAGTCTCCTGCTAAATATTATTTTAAAGGTTTGCCAATACTCTACACGCTGAGCGGGCGGTCTGGTGAGAGCGTTGCCAGTACCCTACCAGTAGCCCGCTTAGACCGTTATACCTGGTTTAATAAGTAAAAAACATTATTGTTACTTAAATCCCGGTAGGATTTAGAGTTAGGTAGCAGCATCGCTCTCCCATCCACTTGCTCAGCATGGTGAATATGAAAAAGACTTTCATGCTTAACATATCAGCCTTTGATGGCGCGGTTTTTCAAGGTTTGTCAAGAAAAAATAAGGTCCATGAAATAAAAATTTAATAATAATTCACTCTGTGGCGATATTGTAACTACAAGATCGAAACCTCAACCTATCGTTACACATGTGCATTCAAAACAATGTTTAAGTTACGGGTGACCTGACTTAAACTCAGTCTGTCCTTTAATAGATATTTCTACGTAACAGTCATTGCATTACACCTTTGACCGATTTGCTTTGGCTCAATAGCAGAATCTTTTTAGTACAGATAAATTATTAATATCGAAGCCTCTCCACTCCCAACCTAGACTTGAACCATTCATTCAACATTCTCCTTTACAACCTTTTTAATACGACGAGCTAAATGAGCACAATACTGGTTTTCAAATTTACATTTCAAATTAACACTTTCTGAAGCATAACTAAGTGAAGGACAATGAAAACCCCGACAAAACTGAAGTTAAATATATAAAATTTTAATAACAAGTAATCAAGGCTCAGTCGAACATGTCATGGCAAATGATAGATCCAAATACCCCTAACCCAAATGACATAGAAAAGTAACATAGTGTAAAGAAGAAAGAAAAGCAGTACTATGACGGCGTCACTAAACTGACTAACTTATGCCAGTGATGGATAGTATGGGCCAACCTTCTATGCCACAATTAGACAAAGAAAGGCTGATGATGAATTGAAGATGCAGAGCCAGTAGAGCGCATATAAATCTAAGAAAAACCTGGTGTTCTTTTTATTAGAAGCCACTCGCTAAAAGAAGGGAACGCAATTATAAGTCAGTAAAAGCGTTAGTAGTAACATAACATGGAATTTACCTCGTGGAATGAATACGGAACTTCAACACCGTCGTTGAGATACCTTATCCGATAGTACTCAAAACAATAGACGATCTCGTATAGCAATTTGTACGCAAACCGCGGGAACAAAATATTCCTAATTTGTTACGGGTCTCGCTGATCCGATGTTTTCTTGGAGCACTTTTACTAAATTTGGATGTGGCATTTAAAATTAATATAAATAATTCTGCTATATTAATCAAAAAATAAATTTAAGTTTATACTTTTTGTAGTATTATCCAATAACAAGGTTATTATTAAAGTTTTAGAAACACGTTGGACAACATTGCATCAGATATATATGTTTTATAAAGGACTTTGTTCTGTGATATTTATTGTTCGAGGCCCTCGCGAATATCTCCTAATTACAAACGTAAACATATTTTAATACCTTTAATGACCTTCTTCGTCATCTCATTTTGATTTTAAACGAGACAATCATAGTCGTAGTATGTAGATATTAAAAAACCGGAAATCAAACATTAAGCTAATGTATACTGATTTGTTTTACTAATATTAATTAAGGCTTTCATTGGGATAGCAAGTCCTTCGTGGATGTAAACTTCTGCAACATTTGAATCTAAGTCTATTCTTATCATAAAAAACTTTATCTGTTTATAATGTACTACGCACACAATCTGTCCCTCGCAGGGTAGGCATAGGTAGGTACATCCAACTGTCTACGTACAGAGTTCCTGTCGAAAATTATAGTTATATCATCAAAAAGTGATTATCGGTCCATCGCTTTCTAATACTGCATTTTCATATATAACGTCACCCATCTGTGAGGTTATTTGAAGTATTTAAATGCTAATGAACCACGATAACAAGTTAGGGGATCTGAATCAGGAGAACCAAATTCGATCCCCTATGTGAAGAGCTCGTACAAATGTGTTTTCGAAACTTATGTATCAGTTTTATGGTTGGCCTCAACATTAAGACGGCAACAGACTAACCGGAAATTACTAAAATAAATGTCTAGACATCTGACCACCCCATTATTGGGTACACGGTATGAGATCTTATCATATTTTAATTAAGAGTCTCATTCTAGAAATTGTATTTTCTAACTCTTTGTACGTCAAACTAATAACAATTGTGGGATGATGTGCGTGGGGATTGTTCGGGGACTGTCGCACTTCTGTTCTATGTTGATAGCAATCTGGTCGTTCACATACGTAACTCGTGTCGTGTTCCAAAGTGCCATTCAAATGTAATTAGTTTTTTTTCAATAGTAAGTACACAAATGGCAGTTCTGAGAATATAGTTGTCATTGTGTCTTGCCAGTTTCAACGTAATTTTTTTATGTAATTTAATTGTGTTCTTAGATTGTGCGATCTTCCGCGGTGATTACGCGACTAATTTGATTTGACTATGACATCATTTTTATTTCTGAATCATCATCATCATCATTTCAGCCTATCAGAAGTCCACTGCTGAAAATAGGCCAAAGATTGCCACGAAGCTCGGTCCTGAGCCACCTGCATCCATCGACTTCCCGCAACACTGCGCAGGTCGTCACTCCATTTTGTGGGGGGTTGTCACTTCAGCTTGCTGATCTTTACGGCTATGTCGGTTACCTTAGTTCTGCTGCGGATATCATCGTTGCAGACTCTATCACGCAGAGAAACACCGAGCATAGCCCTTTCCATAGCGCGCTGAGCAACTTTGAGCTTCCTCATACGGGCTCCAGTGAAGGACCAAGTCTCGGATCTGTATGTCATCACTGGCAACACGCACTGGTTGTATACTTTCGTCTTGAGGCTTTGCGGTATACTCGACGAGAAGATATGACGTAGTTTCCCGAACGCAGCCCAGCCGAGTTGGATTCGTCGATTGACCTCTGAGTCGAAGTTGGACTTACCTAATCGGACAATTTGTCCCAGGTATACGTACTCGTCTACAACTTCGAGCCTATTGTGCCCAACAACAACCGGTATTGATGTGACATGGACGTTTGACATGAACTTCGTCTTGTCCATGTTCATCTTAAGACCAACCTGTTGGGAGACGTTATTGAGGTCATTGAGCATTGTACTAAGCTCCTCCAGCGATCCTGCCATAAGAACTATGTCGTCGACAAATCGAAGGTGACTGATGTATTCGCCATTGATGTTGATACCGTATCCTTTCCAGTTCAGCTGCTTGAAAACATCTTCCAATGCAGCGGTGAAGAGTTTCGGGGATATAACATCACCCTGTCTTACACCTTTCTGCACTTGGATTGGTTTTGTACTCTGATTCTGTACACGGATTTTATTTATATATTTATTATACTGTATTTCTGAATAGCTAAAATAAAATAAAAAATCTTTTAATATGTATATTACCTACGCTTGGCATTTTTAGTATCGAGTAATCGAATATGCAATGATGATGCGTCATGCAAAATAACATTGTCAAATTGAATTGAAGTTATGAAGGTCTTCGTTAATTCCTGTCACAGAACCAACAATTGAGATAATTATACTGCAGCTGTGACACTTGTCTTCATTATATGCAAATTGCTGATCAAACTATCTCGATAATTATACTCCCGCTTTATTACTTAGTAGCATTCGATTAGTTCACTATGATGCAAGCTTGTAAATTATTACCTTTGACTGCCTTCTTACCGAACAGAGTCAAATATTGCTTGCATTTTAATCCCCTTTCTTTCCGTGGATGTCTTAAGAAGCGGACAAAGGGAAAATTTAAAACCTCAAGGCATTCTTCGGAAGCAAACTCGACGGCGAGGCTTTGCGAGTCTCCTTATCCTATATCCGGAGTGGCAAAAGGTGACTTAAATGTGGGACTACGATGAATGTAGCTGGGCCATTATTTACATAACGTTTAGCAAGCTTGTACCACATACGATGTTATATGAACAAGTCTAATTACAATATTAAAATTGATAAGATATGTTTTTCACAATATCTATTATAATAGTAGTATTCGATATACAGCGATGCGGGCTATAAAGCTACCTAAATATAGGTACGTAGGTACATGCATAATATTAAACTTTATTTTATTTTCAGACCCGCACCTGACAAACCCTGCCCGCGGATCCCTAAATATTGAATCGAGTATGATTTAAATCCGACACTAACTAATTAATTAATCATTTAACACTTTAAAGGTCAAGGCGCTGCTCATTATAATAATAACGAGGGTATTGGCGTGCGATAACTGAATATTTGCATACGGTCTCGCGTGTTCAGTTCAATATTATTTACCGGCGTCAATGGAATAAATTTGAGATCCAAAAGCATTAAACAGTTTAGTACTATAATGTCGTATGCATATTTCTGTCTGTAATCACATATATCGGACACAGAGGACACCTTCGTATGCCTGATTCTTCTCTGCCTGTAAAAAAAAAATCACATTTTGACAAACAAAGTTCGCTTGTTAGAAGAATAAAAAAAATTCATTCATTTTATTTAATTTAGCCATCTCAGATTTCAACGGTCCCGATATTTCATTGAACGTAATATGATCACTTGCAGTTTCAAATGTTGGTATTATTAATTACACTCTCAACGATATGAAGTAAAGGTCATACCTTAACTCATTATTTCCCTCCTATACTAAACTCTTCTTTTTATTGAAAATGTTTTAAAAAAATAAATAAACACTTCTGTTACAGACTAACAAGATTTTGTTTTCCGCTCAATAAGCTTTATGTGAAACGAAACGCTAAAGAGTCATATTTAAATAAGTTAAACTATTTTCTTTCAAACAATAGCAAGTCGTAAATTAAGTGGAAAATATATTTTCGTACTGGTAACAAGGCACAGCGACCGTTAGCCCAATATCTATTTTAAGTGTGGCAACAATGTCATACCGACACATAATGGCGACATGAGAGTTTTGGCGCCAACGCGCGTGCCGCCCACTGTAAACACCAATTGTGAGACGTTCAAATTTCAAAAACATTGGCGCCGACGTGACGCAGTTTCCGGTGACGATTCCGTTTTACTCCGAAATTTGTTTTTCGATTTACAAAGGTGCTTGGTTAATTTGTAACCTATTTATTTTGTTTATGTGCTGACTCGAAATTAGTAATTATCGTCACTGACCACAGAATGGATTCAAAGGACATATATTGATATACCTTACCCATTTCTGCCGTCAATCAGCAGCGCAACTGCTGTTGTGATCCGGTTTGAAAGGTAAAGGGAGGCTGTATACTTACAGACTGAGAAGCATTCCATCTTATTCCGCAGAGAAGACTATGCATATGTAATCTTCTTCGATTGAGATTTTCGCAGGATTCCAAGGGCCATAAGATGACATGACATGCCTTACATAAAACATTTGCTAATGATAACAAAGGTATACCGCCCGGTTGGTGAGAGCTGCTTTGGCACTCTGACTTACTTATACTTGATCCTGTTTGCCATCGTCACACTTGACATTTGTTTCATGTATAGTTAATGCGAATAGATTTTCCAGCATCAATTTTAAGGAGCCTTATTTTTCATGCGGTTACACCGAAGAGATAAATATATTTGGAGATCAAGTATGGTCACTAAAAATTACGCTGCATGTGTTATGTAGCAAGTCAACGCTTCATATCAAGGTCATCTATCGCCTGGTAAATTGGACTCGAGGGTTCAATTTACCAGGCGATAGATATTTATTACCACAACATTTTCGTCGTCTTACTATACCCATGGAATGAAGCGGAGGAGCATCTTTACTTACGCTGCCACCACAAAATAATTAAGAGGTCTTATTCGTTATGGCAAAAAAAAAATTTAACAAAATAGCAAGTACCAGAAAATATCCTGGGTTTGGCATATTTGAGATGATCATTTCGCCAACTAAAAGAGGCCCGCGCCAACAGGAGTGTGTGGTATTTCTCCCAGTCAACATTTATTACACCCACGAAACAAGATGTGACGATGAATTCCCTAAGGCTGCCATCACACTGCAGACTTGTATCAATTTAAAATTCATTACATTTAACGAATGACTGAATAATATGAACGGAAAGACTAACGGCAATAAAACAAAAAAGTTTACCTCGTTACTTTCAAACGCAGCCAATGGCAAAGTTTATTCAAATGGGGACCTTGTTCAGAAAAAAAGTTTAATAATTGACCGACGAATTTAAAATAGATATTCACCGGGTCCCGACATAGGCGGGGACAGGGCTTATGAGTTTTGGTCTCGTGCTTTTTTATTTTCGTCTGGGGGCTAAATTAAATTGAGGACGCGCGTTCACGGCTATCCTTGACGTTGGCACTTATAATCTGATGGCGATCAATGTTTTTAATTGTTTTTTTTTTTAATTTAATTTCTCGGTGGCCTGCGATAAGTTGAAAAAAATACTAACTCTTTCTTGCATTATATCACTTCCATGTTATCAATTACCTTGACTAAGAATACTTACGATAAAATATGAGGCATTAGATCATCTATCATTAGTAACGAAACTAAACTTCTAGATAGTAAAAGAATGATCGACAACAATAGGATGGATTCGTTAGGACAGAGGTGGCAAATACCGCGCACGCGGGCGCAAATGCGTCGGCGGTTAATCTGTAATGCGCCTGCTGCTAGATTTACAAAATACTTATTTAAAAATACCATTTTTTTTTAATATTTTTCTTAAACATATGAAAATAATGATTTCTTGTATTACACTACACATTTTAAATGAAACTGTTATTTACGGATTTTATGTAAAGCAATCGAAACGTCGGGAATATAATAACAAAATTAAACGCCATAAAACCCGTAAATAAGATTTTCATTTAACATATGAAAATAATTTTAAAGTAAGTAATAATAATTTTATTTTTATCTATTTTAGTGGTTTGAGTATATTGCAAATCTACAAAAAATACTTTCCACCGAATGAGAATTGCAATTTGCAAAACTATAAAAAAAATGGTGTGATATGTACAAAGGAATAGTCTGAATCGTCGGCTCATAATAAAAAATATGTTGATATAACGCCAGCAGTCGGCAGGCTCCGAACTGTGCGGACTCTGTCGGTCTGTTTGCATCATTCGCAAGTGTACGTTCAACGACGACGCAACTGTATATTATGCTTGTTAATTGATATTAACGTTTGAATTGTCTGTATTATATGTTTCATAGTTGTCTCCAATAATTCGCATAATTCGTAAAGTTATGATTACAAAGATATAACGACAAAAACGGCATGTCTGAAGCAGGACCAAGTAACGGTTTTACATCTTCCAGAAAGACTTGGAAGAAGAATATTGTTTCGTGGAAGTAAAGGGAAATGCCGTATGTTTTCTGTGTAAATTGAACGGCATTATAAATTAGAACATAAAATCTATCATCAACAATATATGCCCAATAGTGTCGTAAGAAAAGAGAAAATAAATTCTTTAAAAAGGCATTAGTGAGTCATCGTATAAGAAAGAGAGAGACAAATCAATAAATGTTACTAAGGCATCGTTCAAAATAACTCATTTTCTTTTAAAGGACAAGAAAGCGTATTTAACTGGAGAATTATTTAAAAATGCTTTACTTGCTGGTGCTGATTCTCTCTTTGATAATTTTTCCAATAAACAAGAAATATTTAGTACAATTAATGATTTACAATTGTCACGTAATTAAAAGAAGAACTGCTACTATATCGACCAATATTATTGATCAACTTGAATTTGATATGGATAGGTGCTCTTGGTTTTCACTACAAATGGACGAAACATTGGATATAACAGAGAGATCACAATGAATTATACTAACGATAATGGTTTTTGAATATTACTCTGTGATGGAAGAATGCCAAAATCTTTTGCCAGTGAAAGAGGGAACAAGAGGTGAAGATATTTATCAAGATTTAAAGATAAGAAGAAGAGAAGATCCCAACTGGATACGTGACTTATCATTTTTAGCTGATATCTTTAAGGCCACAGTGAACAGATATCTAGGCAAGCGTGTACCATCCTAGGCCTCATCTTCGCCTTCCATCGGGCAAGATTGAGACCAAACGCAAGACTATATTTCATAAAAAAAAAACTGATATTTGTCAGAAATTAAATCAGTTAAATCTTGAACTACAAGGTGAAAATATAGATTTGGTAGATATGATAAATGCTATTAAAGCATTTAATGCTTAATTAACCCCTTGGATTTCACATTTTCAAAAAAATCGTTGATTTATTTTCCTCAAATGTCCAAAATATTTCCAGAAAATTAGTTAATTCCCGAACATAGGTTAATTATCTAACTAAATTAAATAATGAATTTAATGAATGATTTAAGCAATTTGACGATTTTAATTTAGAATTAGAACAAACAAAATTTAGAATTATAAATTATAGAATTTCAAAATGACGCTTTGAAAGCTGTTAACATGGACAAGACATTTTGTAATTTGTTAATTCGCATAAATATCCAATATTAAAAAATTGCACAGTGAAGGTAAAATCTTTTTTTGGATCGAAGTCATCTAAATGAAGCTACGGTTTCTTCTATGCAATTTATTAAAAATAAGTTTAGATCGTCTTACGGAAGAAAAATTTAATAATTGTTCAAAAATAGTAGTATTAGTTATATAATCAGGACAAATTATAGTCCTGATTATAAAAAATTGTGTGAAGAAATACAGTATCAACCTTCTCGTTAAAGAAGATAATAGCTTTTTTATGTTTATGTTTAATTCTTATTTACCATTTATGTATAATTATTATTATTACCATTTATCATACATTATCCATCCACCTTTCTAACAACGTGACACTTAAGCAAAGGTATTAATTTAACTATCGTCTTTGGCCTTTTGTAGGCGGAAAGAATTAAAACTTACAGTTCCAATAACTTATGAATAAAGACAGTTTGCTAATACGTTAACAACATTCCACCTTATAATCTTAGTAATAGAGACCTTTATAACACCGTTAAGATATTATGGAGTACATTTTACTAAAATTAAAATTTTCGCGTGTGACGAACCTGTTTCAAAAAACGCACGGACGCTTGGACATCACTGCGCTAGAATAACGAAGAATAGATTATTTCTTAAATTTTGACGCTGTCTCTCTTTTTTTTATTTATTAAATACATATACATTCTAATTTGCAAACAACTTAATGTCTTGTGACACTTTGTGTCAGTCAAACCAGGGCAAGGATGAAAAAAAATGTTGGCACGTGCAAAATAACATTAGAGTTATGAATTATTATGGAAAAAAATCAATTGTTTTAAAACTTACATACTACCTATTATAGTTTTTTAAAGCTCCTAAGAACGTTAAAACTGTACACTCGGTTCAGTAAGTAAAATCTCCAAACCTCCAAAGAAGAACATGAAGAAACAAATTCTCCAGAGTAGGAAAAATGTGCAGTTTTTTTTCCCGTTTATGTCGTAAGATTTAATGAAAGACCTTGTAAATATCGGGGAAATCTTCAGTATCAAATCCGGAGACGAAACTCGACATCTACACGTTTTAGAAAAAAAAAATACTGACCTGAGACTCATTTATGTATCCCTGTGCAGCTAACGCAAGAGCAAGTTATTATTACAACAAAATGTTTATGGAATAGTTTGAAAATATCTAAAAGGCCAAGGTGTTGCAATTAAAAAATGGCAACATAAAAACAGAACACAAAAAAATGAAATTGGTCCTTAACTTTTACGCAGTAGAGTCTTAACTATTTTTAATTCGTACCACATTATCCTTGTATTTAAATCAGGCAAAGGCTGAATTATTTCTTGGCATGCAAATGCAAACAATAGAAAATCGTGTGACAAAGTGACAGATTCATGCAAATCGCAGAGCTAATTACACTGCGGTGCCTGTGTGATTAATATCGTTGTGCAACGTAATGATCGTAACCGTAGTGCTTTTAGATGTAATGAAACTGTGAACCATTTCGACTCAAGCGACATATCATAGCATCATCATATAGGAATCTAGTATATAATGTCGGAAATAATAGCTTAATCAGTAGAAGCTACTGGTTTTCACTCTTTCAAAATTGATCTAACATCTCGATAAATTCGGAGGAACGGGATTATTTGTTAGGAGCATGGGGATATGATTTTCAAGGCGGTTACTTTAGTCGGCTCTTACGAAAATCACGAGACGAAAAGAAGTGATCGAAGTGGAAGGTTTTCTAAGGCCACAAACACACGTTAAAAATGATATATCCCAAAATCCCACTAGTAATCGTACCTATCTTCCAATTTTTAAATAAAAGCGTTTTTATGCTATAAAGGTTTTATTTGTCGTTAGAATATTTATTATTGTGATCAAAGAAAAACTTTACGCCTGCAAGTTTTCAAAAATAATTATTACAAACAATTTTGGAACTTCATCTGCTCCTTACTCATACTTAAAAATACACCGTGTACACGTGGAACGGAACAATAATCAGACCGAATTTTTTATATCAGTCGTGTACCAACATTTAAAACCCACGTCACCGTCACCGCACTAAGACTACTAAAGCATTATAGCGAAACCCATAAAGCTCTCTATGGGCCGTATATCTAGTGGAATTAAATGGCTGTAAATCCATCGAAGCCAGCGCTTTTAGTTCGCTTTATTTAGTGCGCGGAAGCGCCGCGACCTATATACTCGTAATTGTGGCTGTGAGCAGGATGAGATAAGTAAATAATTTCTGTACGAAGGTAGGATTTTCCTTACCGAATATAAATAAACAAAAATAATAACGGTTTCTCGTGTAAATGTACCTAAACAAATATTGGATACAGCTCCAGTAGATTAGTAGGGAGGACGCTCGCTTTAAATTCATCGAACGTGAGTAACCTTGGGTCGAATCCTGGCCCTGGCACCACTAGAACTGTTAACAGCACTATTAAGTACTGAATTTATAAAATACTCGGCAGAGGACGAAAACATTCAGACGAAACCGGCATGTCTGAGAAATAATAAAAGAAAGTATTTCACGGTTCCAAAACTCTCTAAAGTATGAAGAAGTAGTAGCACTGGAATATTTACATGCTTGCTTTTTTTTTAGAAAGAAATTATTAATTATCCAATGTAAAACAAATAAATTTTAAATTAAAATGTTACTATTTTCGGGCATCAAAGAAACATTTTCTGTTAACTTTAATTATTTTGTGTATTCTACCTTATAAATTTTATAGTCCTGTTTCATGACTTTAGTGTACTAATTTTAGTGGTGCTAGTATCGAAATTCGAATCCTGTAGCGCTATCCATGAGCTACTATCATTTCTCTATGCTTTAACAGAATCTAAAGATTTTTTAATTCTATGAAAAACTCATCTTAAGACTTAGCAACGATTATATGCGCCGTTACAGGTTACATTAAGACATAAACCACGCATCGGATTCCAGTGAAATTGCTCAGAGCGTTCTATAAAATCGACGCTCTCGACGACCGTTCGGTCTATTTCGGTAAAAATAAATAAATAAATGCGTTCGCTGTGGTCCGGTGCCAAGATGTCGATTTAATAGGAGTGGTAACTCGATAGTACGCTTAGTTTATTTACACATAAGGTAAAACTCATAAGAGGTAAATTGTATATTAGGTAAGGCAAGTAAACAATCTCTACTATCAGATTTTTACACAATTAACATTCAGATACATTGACATCAGTCTCGTAACATTTTTGCATGATTTTACGCGTGCTCCTAGCACCTTGCACATAAATAGGAGGGCTTTACCAGGACCATACGCTCTCGTACGTGATTCCCAAGGACTAATGAAGAGCTATAAAATGATTATCAGAAATGTCCTTGCGTATAAATGTGATAATTGAGCTAGACTTGTGCTCAGATATTGAATGTACGGAGTAATGACACTTGATCATGATCATTTGTGAATCTGTAACGAATTAGTGCGATATTGATGACAAATTCGAGGAGCAAAGATTATGATGGTTTGGACATGAAAATAAGAAACGATTGCAATTAATTACACCGCAAAAACCGACTCAACTTCGGCTCCGAATCAGGTGACGCGGGTTCAATCCCTTGTGAGAAAGGCTAAATCAATGGCACGTCATTGGGCTCTTCGGAAGTTATTTAATTATTTTATCGATGGCCTGAACACTAAGACCGCTCACCATCTATCACATTTTTTCAAATAAGCTCTGTAAAATTGATTACAGAGTTCAAAATCAATATGGCGTTGACTCTTATGGCTAGTAATCGGTTGACCAGAGTTTACAGCGTCATAAATTATGATTTGGCAAACTGTAACGTTGCTTAAGATGACCGTAATAATACATATGAGAAATGTAGGTTAAAACATAAAACCTAAGAAAAGGCATGGATAACAGATAGGGTGAAAAAGAGCATAGGTAAGGAAATGTAGGAGTAATTTATTCTTTAGTATAAAGGGATTTTGTTATAATAGCCGATGATGATAACGGCGAAGACACCCTCCACCACTCGCATTCCATCTCCAGGCGAGGGATAAAGTGGTTTGCAGAAGCCTTGGCTACACTGAACAGGATTGTTCTAAATTAACATCCGCAATCACTGCCTACACCTATTGACGATAGGCGTGAGTGCTTAATATTAGTATTAATAGTGGAAATAGCCCAATAAAATTGCATTGGTCACTTCCAGTAATTCTACAAAAAAATGTTACCACAGGACAAGTCATCCAAATAT
This sequence comes from Bhutanitis thaidina, assembly GCA_029286595.1. Lineage (NCBI taxonomy): Eukaryota > Metazoa > Arthropoda > Insecta > Lepidoptera > Papilionidae > Bhutanitis > Bhutanitis thaidina. The sequence continues at coordinate 554,402 of JAGSMS010000019.1, forward strand.
AACCGCACTTGATAACGACGTATTAGACGCATAAATGTTTTACGTCGAACGGTAAGTGTTCTATATTTAAAATTCGAATCTGAACCGCGACAGACGCTTACATTTATGGTCCGATCCTACCGATGACGAGCTTCCGGTGTCGTTGTCGATAGCGCAATGGCGACTGGTATTGATTTGAAATTAGAATCTGACTCATTCAGTTCGTGGTCGAACGCCTCTGGCAGATGAATGCTCCACGTGAAAATGACAATAATGAATATTGAAATTTGGAACACGGCATATTGCGAATGAGTTATAATAATTATACTTAAATGTATATTGATAAAGTTTCGAACATTTAGATAAAAGATCAACATTTAAAGAGTAAAGGTTAAAGTAAAAATGATTAGTGTAATTATTGACGTGTTGAAACAACAGAAAATGTTATTTAGGAATAATAAAGACTTGAAAAATACAACTACTAACTATAACATTATATAAAAAGAAGCACCATTCCTCCAACAAGTGTATGCGCTACATAGTAGACTATGTAACCACCACCACCACACCAAACTCAGAACCCACCACAACTCTGACACATAATTTACGCCACATTGCACTGCCTTTCTTCCGTTGGATGTCGCTAATTTACGAAAACCGTAGCGAAGCAACTATCAGAAAATATTGAAAATCACAATGGCTACAGACAGATATAACCATTATCAAAAATACCAGATCAAAGTTAAGCAAACCGATAACGGGCAGCATCGGGCTACTACGGAAAAAGGCATGTTTCGAAGTATTGTCTTGTATGTTTTGCGAACTAGGTGATGCCTAAAATGTTTATTTTGAATGCGAAATTATGCAAATTAACATAATTTCTCGTTTTTGATTCAAAATTAACTTTAATATAATTAAAGATTCAACTAAGATATTACATGTAATTTAGTTTAAATTTTAAAACAGATTCCACTTTATTCGAAATTATGCGTTTCGATTTGTTTACATCATCTGTCTCCGGGTAGACAGATCCCTAACCTTAAAGACTGTTAAATTATAATAAGCGATGCAAGAGACGCTCAATAATCAAGCAAGCGTCTCCAGCGACGCCCATCGCGTTATACCGGCTCCCTGCCGGTGGTAGCCATGCATTAAGGCAATTGAAATTAATGTAGTTAACATTCATTTCGCAGACGTGAAAAACTGTTGAAAAATTGCTCTAGATGCTTTTCCGTACCTAACGAAAGCACTGATGGAATTGATCAAACACCGTCAAGGAATATTTGGATACAGTGCTACTGACATGGGTTAAACTTAAGAAGGCACGATCCATACGTTAAAGCTCGATTATAAATAATTATATGTGAGCCGTTCATATTTAAGGTGTACGTAACTAGTCCATGTCGATTTTGTTCACTGTGCTAGAAATAGATAGATTCCCAAGATAAATTAACACTCTTAACTCTTAAGTTTGGCGATAATCTTGTATTATCACGTATCACGTCAAAATCACGTTAATTGTGTTGTACGATCGGACGAGAGAACCAGAATCCGAGTCCAGTTGGCAGAAAAGACGGTGAACAGAACATATAGACTGAACATAGTCGTCATATTTTAAAGTAAGGTTCAAAAGAGAGTATATATACAAAGTTTCTGCATAATGATTAGAAATAAATAAATTTTTTTGAATGCAATAAATTGTCATATTTATTGCAATTACCTATTTATATTATACATGAAATTAATAATAATATTCTTTGATTACTTAAAACATGGTGACCCTACAAACGTGGGAACAGTGCGCATACGCGGCCAAAACTTTAAGCAGGCGGGACCTCCAAACGCTTTGTTTTTCTCATCATTTCCGGACGTCATTTTTGGAAATTTTGATTTTTCGCCCGCCCCTAAATAATTTACTTACGTTGTATTTCTATGGCAGCTACATGAGAATTGGAAAAAATTATGGCAAAATATTTTGATTACTATACTAAAAATTACAACTTCGCTGCATAGTATGTTGTTGCATAGGAAAATACAATAATTAGCTACGGAAAGGATTCGAAATACAAACATTGCAATAGTTAAATATCGCTGATACATGCGAAAATCTCAAATGTTAGCGAACCGACTGTACACACGTCACATAGGAATAGAAATTCTAAGGAGTAGGGAAACTTGCCTTCTTCATTATTAGCCGTCCTAATCGTTCCATTCATATTAAGCGAGTGACGTATGTTCAGTTTTTTTAAATTTAATTGAACAAGTGGCTCACCAGATGGAAAGTGATAACCGATGGCCACGTACATGTTCAACAAGCAACAAGAGAAGCTGCAGGTACTTTGCCTGCCTTCAAAGATATTTGTGGAGGAGGAAGAAGGTGGAGGGGGGCAATGGAGACGGGAGAGTTGGCATCAGGTTACCTCCATCACCGAACAAGACGCAAAAGCATGGGATGCCTCTACATCACGCCGGTATTCGCAGAAGCGAGGCCGTGATACCGCCCATAAATGCCAGTGCCTGCAACATTAAAAATGGTAGTTTCAATTTTAAATGCTAATATAATCATGATCTTGGTGGTGAAAAGTACTATGGAAACAAAAATGCAGAAATGAAAACCTCTCTGAAAAATAAAAAAAAATACTTCCAGATAGGTACCACCTACAGTAGTAATCAGTAGTAGTAGCAAAGTCCTCCAACGAGCACTCGAGCAGCGTGACGTACTCAGGCTCCGAAAACCTCTTATATATTTAGAGGAGGCCTTACTGACGTGTACCTAATGGTCAGACGGTAAGTTAACAAACTACTTCCCTATAGGCTACCTTTATAAGTACGAACCTCAATCTGTATAATGTAATAACCTGATCTATTCCAAAATTTTTACAATAAGTTAAAAAGAAAACAAGAAAACTTTTCGTAACGTCTTTGAACTGTGTTATGATTGACGAAATTAAAAGTAACTTAATCTATTGTCTTATGAATTCAAGTTTACATTTTATAATAAACTGGTAATATAATTTTTTGGAAGAAATAAATTTTAGCCTTTGAATTGCCACATCGTTATAAGCACCGTAGTGTTTACTTTGAAAAAATAATTTATGTCACGCTATTAAAGCAATACAATCGTTATCATATAATGAGCCTTAAAAACTCAACAAAAGCACCGGCATATTCACAAAGAGCCTAATCGATTGTGAGTGTATCGAATATTATGTGAATCGATTATCTGGTACCTCCGGGGTCCATGTCACCCATAACAAATCGCCGTGGCCCACGGACAATGGTATTTCTTCATCAAAGACAAAAACGGCAAATGTGCTGGGGCAAAATATGAGATTATAGATTATAAGTTATACATAATCTGTTGTATATACAGGTTGTTAATTTTTTTTATTCTGTAATCTACCTATCACAGAATATAAAATAGAAATTAGTACTTGCATTCATTTATATTGATCATTAGATTAAGTTCGTTTTATTTAAATTATTAAAATAGGTATATTAAGTTACAATTATTTGCATGTGATTTAAAACGCCGATGATTTTTTTAAACATATATAAATAATATTTATTTCTTAAATACAATGTATTTTCAAAACTGTCAACTAAATTTCATAATTTTATAATATATAAAATCACAGAAGTATTTTAGCAAGAAATATAAATAATATACGTAGATGATGATCTCATGTTAAATAAAAATTTTACAATATTAAAATTAGAACGGCCTGTACAAAACTTTGTGTCCGCGCATTCTGCCAGCGGGGGAGGGCGTTTAAAAAGCAGTTCGCCAGCGGGACGCGGGCGCCGGCGCAACCTTTGTGTTTTTACTTTTTACACACAGCCGAAGGCATCTAGCCGTACAGTCACTTTGTTTGGTGGACACTATGTTTGGAATTTTGATACGGAATAATTAGTAGGGTTCACCTATTTAACTGTCATGTCTGAGATCCAATAGCGACTTGATAACTAACGGTTAATTTGACAGAACTTAATGAACATGAGCTCTGTCCATTAAAACTAATTTCTGTATAATAAGTACAAAACTTACGAGGAAATATTTCTTACGTACCCATGCATTTAATGAAAAATAAATACTCACGACCGTATACCCATTAGTGGGATGGTTAGAAATCTACACATTTTAGTCCTTATCCCTTTGTCACCAGAGCACATTTGAGACAACGTGGCAGCTGAAGAGCTTGTTGCAGTTTCATTTTTCAATGGCAAAAGGGACAAACGAGCAAGTGACTAGCCTGATGATAATTGATAACCGACGCCTACGAACATCTGCAACATCCGATGGCCTACATTCTTTTTTCTAATTTTACATGGAGGAATGGTGGGGAGGAAATGAAACACCTACTAATCAGGCGGTGACTGATTATGTCCGGATCCACATTTAAGATATTGGACAGACTAAAAACCACGGACATATGTGTGCATGGACACGGTAGATATGCTGTTGGCCCGGTGGACTTGACTGCTTCACTGATGGAGACTCGCGAGCAGAAGGTCCGCTAGTAAGATGAGGCTGCACTGCAGCACAGGAGGAGTGCGCTGTCGGTTTTTAAGTATATTTGGGGAGAAGGACTACCCCGGTGGAGCCGGTCCATTAGAGCACCAGCAAAATCAGCCGCGTGGCTCCACCACCTCACACAAATAGCGTAGTGCCCTTGCTATATCGTAATACATCTCGTATATGTTTCCATAATCAATTTGATAATATACCTTGAATCCTACTTTTTATCTCTGGCAATTCTCGGTGGAAATTTCTACGTGGACAAAGCCGCGGCTGGAAATTAGTAACTACTAAACGTAAAATGAAAATCAGCTTTAAAAGAGAATTATTACTCTCTCTTACACACTATATGCCCATGTGTCGCATAAACGTCACTGTATTTACTCCTATAGATTGCAGTGAGATGATAAAGTTCTGGATCAATTTTTTAAATGTTGTTAGATCAAAATATCTTCATGTAAAAAAAAACTTAGGGCGTCTATGATCACGTAACTTTTAAACGTCTTGACCAATTGAGATCATATACTCACACTATATTTGTACTGTCGATATGATAATTCATATCTATGCTACTGTCCAAAAGATGGCGCTGTAGTCAAGTTTTTAATAAATATTTATGGACTAAAATTGGTGCCAAAAATTAACCTCCCCGAATGGGTGCCCGCCTTATCTTAAAGCCGGGGAGGCTTAGTAGCCGTGGCTTGGTCTGCCTCCATTTACATATGTGTATTAATAAGCGGAACTAATTAATTATATACAGGCAATTTAGAAAAAACGGCGTCAAGTTACCTTTCTGCTTTCTTATCATTAAGATAATCATTAAAGTCATAGTACACTTTAGAGCACAAACATTTTTGATGTAATTTTCAAATTGTGTTCGTGAAAGGTTTAAAATATTCACTCTGAAATTTTTAACTTTAATTAGTCTACATTTTGGATTGTCGTTTCCCGAGGTGGGGCTGCAAAGGGCGGCTGACGCTAGTCGGGTTGCAGATGAGTGCTAAAGTGTTACCGTGGCCTTACTGATAAGCGGTAAGGCGGAACACCGAGAGTTTTTGATAGTTGCACGTTAGGGTTTTCTCAATGAAAAGAAAAAAAATCACTCTCCGATATGTACCCGATAGGTGACACTGTAGTCGAGTTATTGAGTAATTCAGAAATAAAACATATAGCGCCACCTACCGGATAGGGCAGAACAAAGTCTGCCATCCTAGCTAGTGTTCTTTAAAAGTTATTGCTTACTTATCAAATGCTTCTTCTAACGGTTCCGAATTTCGCTCGCCTCGCATTCAAACGTTCCGTAGACATCAATTTACTGAATCAATAACACCTGATGCTAAAAAAACGACAGTATTTATCTTAGTCACGGCAGTCCTAAAACATCATAAACAGATTGCCAAACCAAAAATTCAAAAAAAAAGGCGCGTACAAAACGTTCGGTCACCCAACACCGGGTGAAAGTCGCGCGCAAGCTTTTAAACCGCGTGACAGAGTGACAAGTTGACACGAGCGTCCGTCAGAATCAAAACGGTTAATTTAGACGGTCTGTGGGTGGCTGTTAATGGCGGATTGTCTCTTACGGTGCTCGTTTTGTACGGGTTAACGAACCTGGTCCGAGAAGACATGAGGACGTTCGTATATCTATCAGACTGTCTCATTTGGCTGACGCTTACAGTTTGAATAAATCATAATGGTTCTGCTAACAACTAAAGGTTAAGTCAAGGTGTATTACAGAATCGTAAGTCTTAGGTCAAAGAAACTCCCTTGTCTTTACCCTTTTTTTTTTGCTTTTACTTTCTGCTTGGCTGTGGAGCACGTGGAAAATTCAGTGCTTGAAGTAGCATGGGGAATGTATCTTTTTTAATTCCAAATGCTAAAACCGCACTCTACTAGCTAATGAATATTTGAGAAAGTTTTTGGAGCCGTCATCAGTCCGCCACGTTGCTCCGGTGCATGTTGGCGGACTTCATTTTGGGGGAACCGGCGGAGGTTATCGAACCTAAATCAGTGGCTATGTGAAACATAAACGAAACTTCAAATGATCTCATGGTACAGTGCAGTGCCGCAGACTTCAATCTAAATTTCTAGTTCCCACTGTAATTGTTATGGGCAGGTGTTGTACTAAGCATCAAGTGCACGAATTATTGCGTCGTCACCCAGCTCCGTAAGAGAATCTTAGGAAACTTATTTTAGTTTTTATGATTTTATTCAAAGTGTTGATGTCTCCCGTTATGACCACGGCAGGGGCTTCTGAATGCTATCAGCCCATGGACACCAGCGCCACAACTTCAATCGAAGAAATTTGCAGATGCGTTGTCACTCCTGCGGTGGAATTCCACACAGCCTGTACTTATTATACTTACACTGGCTCCCCTACCGTTCAAACCGGACATAACAGTTACTTCCGTTGATGTTTGGCGGCAGAAATGGGTAAGAGTGTGGTAGAAACCCAGACGACTCCTGGGCAGAGAAGGAGTCCACAATATTTTAAAATCTATCTAACGTAATCCTAAAACGTATATCTAAAGTAAAGCTTATACAATTATGTCAGATAAAGAGTGCTGTGTGCACAGCACTCAACCCGACCAGATTCGAAGACCAATAATTTGTGTGTTGCACAATCATTGACTCCGACTAGGATTCGAACCCAGGAACAGACAGTTACACTGCTGTAATATAACTCGATAATGTATGTTGTTATATTATAACCTGTGTTGATTGATAAGTAGAGTCAAATCCACGGCAACTTTGAAGATACAAACTTGACTTACAAACCAAGGAAGCAACGATTCGGAGCCAGACGCGTATGCGGTCGACACAAAAGGATCGCCGCAAACAAAAGGTCTCATCAACCTGCATGATCGTACAAAAATCACACTTTTTTGTGACACCATGACACCAAAGAACCATTGTCGCCTGCGCATTGTCGAATAATTATCACCGAGCCGGTAATGATGTTGATTAGAGCCTTGCGCCTTGCAGACGGCGGCGTCAAAGGTACGCCGTGAGATGACATTGATTGCTCTTTGATATGGATTAAGTGATGGCCGGGACTTCTTTTAGTCCCCGCACGATATCTAACAATGCAACAGGTAGAATGCTTTCTGTCAATATGCAACCAAGAAACTTAAAAAAAAAAATCAAATTGTTAAGAGTCATTGCTTCTTGAATTTAGTGTTATGTTTACGAAAAAACATTAAGCATAAATTAAAAATATGTATAATATAAATATATAAATGGAAATACCATTAGATCCTTGAGCGTGGCAAAATTATTAATCAGCTAAAGAAAACAACACAGTATTTGACACAATTTACCTTCCAATTTTTTTAATACCTTGAAAAACCTTTGTGAAAGCTGGATTGTAATCAACAGATTTGCCTAAATCCCGCAATAGTAATTCTACTTTCCATAAATATTTCGATATCGTGTAAAGTTAGCCAACTTCCACCGAATCAGCTAAAAACCTCGCGATTACGCGAAACCTATTTATTCCTAGTAATTTTATAATACGTTCAGGGAGCTCAAGTTTACGTCTACTTCACTTTTAGACACAACAAAATTGAGGCTAGTGCTACGGAATTACCTTCTATTGACCTTCGCGCTTTGAGAGAGTAATTTAAATCTTTAATTGGCAATTATTGAAAATAGACTCCACCTCGGAGTGACAGCGTGACATATTTAGGCCTACCTGACTTTCAACAAAAAAAAACTACACGCAAATATCAGAAAGATCCAACCACACCTTATCATCGAACCAAGATACCATAGTTGGTAGTACTGCTGTCAAAGCAGAGGGTGCGGGTTCGAATCCCGCAAGATTTAGAACGTTTACCACGTTTGTATGACGAATATAAATTCATCGTATTTTATACGTCAATAGGAATGTTAAAACGAATCATTTTCAGGTGCACAGCCTCCTAAAATAATTATTGGCCAAAGTTAACTTTTAGGAACAGAACATAGTGACGATTTATGAATATTGAACGAGAAATAGGTATTTACAATAGTGAACTTACGATGGGGGTTTATTTGTAATAATGATGATGAAATTTATATACGAAAATAACGAAAGAAATAAAGACAAGTTCACATTCACACATTTTATCGACATCGCCTTACCGACGTATACTTACACAAAAAACAACGAATTCTGAAGACTGTTACGAAAAGATGACGTTGCCGTTTCTGTGCAGCCTCTTCGAACACATTCGAAGAATCCCTAATGCCTAATTGTAAGAGCATAAGGTTGAATATTAAATGATAGTTGATTTCAGGACTCCTTTCAAAACGTGGCAAGTAATTGCCATTTTGGCTTGACACGTAGAGAAAAAAAAAGTTAATAAAGGGTCGGTCCTCAAACTGATTTCTTAAAAGAAATGGGTTGCGGTGTTAATTTTGCATGAAATGAGACTCGAAACTGCTAAAGGACATCAGTTTGTTGACTCATTGTCCTGTACAGTGTTAGATAGGTTTTTTTTTTATTTAGAGCATTACAAAGGTTTTTCAATTTCTATCAGGCTGGTAGCCAGATTCTACTCGATCAATCTTAAGATGTTTTTCCATCTAAAGTAGTAACCCCCTCGGGTTCTCGCGTCATCGTGGGGCCTTCGGGCTGGGGTTTGGTCATCCACGATGAACGAAGAGGAATCTCCGAGTAGGCTTAGTGAGCCCACTGCGGATGCGAGTTGAAAGATTGTGGGATTAGCTTATAGACCAGATCAGCCGCAGGGTGCCAGGAGAGCTGGTGCGAGTGCTTCCTGATCCCAGTGGTCTGACTGGTGGACTCGGGGGAGTCTGTTGCCCACGTGGGATTGGGCGAGTAGTAAGGCGCGTCTAGCCAGGAGGGAGAGGTTGTGTTCACTCCCAGGGAGACATCTCCTAGGGTGGCCGGCGTTGGTGGGGTCGCGGATGCGTGCGAAAGCGTTCTCAGCCGGTGTCTCATGCGACGAGGATGGAACACTGAGGACTTTTGTTCAGTTCAAGCCCGATGTCTCGTCTGTCAATTGCGCATGATATATTATAGCGCTATATATACGAGTAAACACAGAAGTACCTACTCACACTTCTGTACATTTCCATATTCGGTGTAATACGCGTACGACAAGATCGGAGGAAAGGTTTGCAATTGCAATGTCAAAGACACAGGACGTAATACAATGCAACCAGATCCGAAAATCGATCATTGCTGAGTAGCACAAATATTGACTCCGGCGGGGAATCTAACACAGGACCTATGGTTTAGCAGGTACGCTAACCACTAGACTACACGTTCGTCAAATAAAAACGATAGAATTTTTTAATTTTTTTTCCTATATGCAATATAATATGGAATACACACATTCATTCATCAGTCTATTTAAAGTACACTGCTGAATATAGTCCTCTCCGTGATAACGCCAGCAAAATCCGGCGTGCACATCATGAAAGGGTTGCCCAGACTCGCCACGCTGGGCGCAGTGCCGGCACTCTCGCACTAGTCGTGACCACTAGTCTGTGGGATTCGAGTTCGGCAAGTTCGGAAACATTTCCCGGGATCATTCGGTCGTCAGAGCCTCGTTTGTTGGATACCGGGATGCACCCCGAACAGGTGAGGTTGGCAATAGAAGACTTGCTATTATTTGCTGGACAAGTTGAGACGGTTCCTCATAATTGCCGCGCCAAGCAGGCCAATTAACGATCTCAGTACATAATACTGCGCGTCTTTGATGCTGATTTTCATCACTGTTAGATACTGATTGAGTGAGTACCTATTTATGATAGTTAGTCCTGGCACTAAACCAGTACTTTCACTTGAGTACTTCAACTGTAATGACGTCTGTAGGTAGTCCACTCCTGCTACGCCTCTCCCACATGGAGGATTTACCGTTATCGCCTCGTTTGTGTAGTGGATTGGCTGTCGCAGCTCCAAACGCTAATTTAGACACTACTGGCCTCACCGGTTTGACTAATTTAGCTCTGGTATATTTAAAATGGTCATTTCTCCATCTATCGGTGGCCATGAGGTTTCACTGTCATTTCTCTACATTACCACATCTTTTACGATAGATTCTGCCTACCCACCTTGTTGGCAGATTCTCTTAAACATATTTTCTATTGTATAATTTGTATAAACGTGATTTGTATCGTTGGCGTAGATACTTTGACGGTGAGACATGGTGAGCCTTTAAACAGGTGACAGGGTTTAAAGCTGGAAATGACTAAAAATACATTTCTAGCCCCGTATTATGTTTCTGACTACCTCTGAATTATGTTTACGGTTGTAAGAGCCTATTATTATTTAATTTCAAAGATTTAATACTCAGAAAAAGAAAGTAAGTTGTTAATATTATTCTTTGTGCAAAAGATAGTAGCTACTACCACTACTAATTCTTACTCTGTGGTACTAAATAGCAATTATTAAAAAGGTTGTTAATTAAACTTTCTGGCAATTAACGAATACGGAATCTTGAATCGTAACCTACACTTAATGCAACAACGCCCTTGACCAGTTTTAATTAATATCGTTATAGGCTGCAAGCAAACAAAAGAAGGTTTAGAAGTGGTGATAACTTTTTTTTATTTCGCACACTGTTATTTCTGCAGCCATATAGTCTGTGCATAGTTGCTTAGGTATAGAGGAGATATGCTTGGTAGGAGGAATTGGGCATCTTTGACATTGACGCCGTTTTTTGGTTAGGTTCTGTCTATTAGCAGCTAAAACTAACTGATCATTTATATTGGCAGTGAAATAAACGAAATCATAAAGACAGTATATTGTCTTATGTTTCAATTATAAGAAATAAAAATGTTGTGGTAACTCCACAATAAATATAATAAAAATTATAGAATTACATCTAACAACACAATGTGATCGTTTGCGCGTCATGTCACACCGCATTGTTTATAAACGCTGAGTCAGCTTTCTGCAATTTGGCACCAGATGGCGCCGGCGCCGGATGGATTCGTTTCTACTCGATGCGAGATTATCTACGCCTTGACGACGACACTAAATGGAACGATGGATCGCAGAGTGATCGTGTCACTGTGTAATTTTAAATTTTTAAATATATTGTGTTCTATCTGAAGATATAAACGGAAAGACCATATTTAGGTGAAGAGAATATTAATGTCTGTGCGGAGTGTTCGTTACAAATATGAAATATGTTCGGACAAGTTTTAAATTGTTACCGAAAGATGTCGCTTAAATTATGTGTATAATAATAAAAATACTTCTCTACTGTACAGTGAAATGCTATCCCAAATTAATTATTTAGCAATAAAAATATAAACAATTTTTTATACCTTTTGCTCTTTGATGCTTTTTAGTCACCTTCTCATTGACCATCAGAAAAATAGCAGATCTGTGATGGATTACAAGCGTGTATTGTGTTAAAATATCAATTTTGTAGTCTATTTTTTAGCAGGATTTATGTTTATTCGGATCGCATGGGTGTCGTTAGAGTCCAAGGGAAACGCCTCGAAAGCCTTACAACGTTCGACAGATGTGGAATAACAATCTAAAAAAAGGCAAATCGAAAATGAACGGACCGATGACAGGCAGCAGAGTGGAAGGTGCGATGCGTCTGTTTCTGTTGTTAATTATCTATGGCGTATAGACTCCCTAGGAGAGGCCTTTCCTATGTCATATCTAGTAATCCTAATCTAATGTAGTAGTAAATCTAATGGACTATTATCGAGGTATTGGTGATGGAGAAAGGTTTTAAGGGTTAACGTTTTCTTTCTTTGTTTTTTTTCAATAGAAAACAGGCCATGTGCGAGTCGAGCTTCGCTCTGTTAGGGTTCTGTCTTTAAGGCTAATTAACTTTTTAAAACAAAAGGGGGTAATAGCAGCTAAAGAAAGTTTTGTATAATCCTCCTACTATAGGAATTTCTCCTGTATCGTGGAGGCAGTTTACATAGCTACCTACATAAATTAACTGTACAATTTGTAGGCGTACAGTGTACGCCGTAGGCCACATTTATAATAAGAAGGTACTTCCGTTTCCGCTTGCACGCGGGGCTGCTTCCGTCGATCGCGCATTTTGACATGTTAAAAAATTATCGAAAATTCGAATTAATTCACTATTAGGAACGTGGCTATGCATTTTTCTTTCTTGCCAACAACCAAATTTCTGATAATATAATAGTTTTCTTATATAGTACGCGTGGAAGTATACCAACTTTTACTCAGATTGGGAACCTAACCTTGCTGAGTATAAGACAACTTTCTGGCAGAGAAAGCAGACAATCCATGCAAATATGCGGCAATCTATAAAACTATAGAAGGTGAGTATGGAACTCACCTTCTATAGTCTGTAGGATTTGGAAACATGTCTACAAATACTTGCCGACTTTTTGGAAATACCTGCAGCCAATTGGCTGATGAAGAAATTAAGATGGGGAAAATTTTGTACCAATTTGCAGATTTAAAGGTATTTTCAATTGGTAGATTTATAGGTAATATTATAAATTATATGGGTTCGTTATATATAAAAAGTTTTCCTTTTTTAATATTTAAATTAAGATTCCTTTAATGAATATTCAAAAACAGCCCTTTTATTTAGTCTGCGTGTTTGTAAATAAATTTGTAGATTTTTTTATTTAGTAGATTACATAAATATGGGTACAAAAACAATTACGATGATTGATAATGCCTGTGTTTTAGGTACTTTTCAACCGACTTCAAGAAAGGAGAAGATTATCAATTCGTCTGAATTTTTTTTTGTATGTATGTTAGGTACGCGATATGTCCTCCGGTTGTGAACCGATTCTGGTGATTCATTTTTTAATGAATATAATACATATCAGGGTAGATAATTTGACTGTTTCTCTCCAAAGGGCGAATATTGGGTTTGTTGCGAATTGGGTATTCGGAATCTCCGACTACATCGTTATAGGTGACAGCTGTTCGAAATACCTAGCTATATGTATCTAAATCTACTTATACTAAACCTGTTTTCGTAGATTAGCAAATCAAGAAATAAAATGTTACGTAAATATTAGATGCCAGCTAATTCAATAACAACAAAAAAACCTCTATTAAAAATATTTAAGTGCTATTTTATTGGTGCCTATTAATAGACATACCTATTTATAAGCGAATGTGGAAGATTTTGCATACGATTAAGATCGATTCGGTATTAGAACTATCGTTGGAAATTAAGATCACATGACTGGTGATCTATTTTTGGATTGCTTTTCCTTTCTATACATTTTACAAAGAAACAATAGAAAGCCCTTTATCAAACTAGACCCACCAACCCACCACGTGACATAGCGGGCGTCGACCTCACGTTGGCGACTGTCAACCCGGTGTCATTGGGCACCGGCGACGTTTGCTATTGGTCCGTAATGTCGCGGGCGGCAATGCGACATCGATGATTGGTCGCTTTTGTCACACGAAGGGCGGGGAATGGGTGTTCCGATTTTAAAATGCGACAAACGCTGTGTCAGTGAAATGTGTCTCTTATCGAACAACGCCTATTCGAAATTAGAATTTCAAATGTAGAAACAGTCCTCGTTTTTATTTTATTTCAAAATTGATACAAACGAGTAACAAAATGATTATTTTCTTCTTTTTGCCTCTCCAAGAAAGCAGAAGCTGAGTGCTTTCATGGAGGCCTGTGTTCCTCCTGTTATTGTTATTGTTATTTATATTAACATTTCTTGCAAGATTTGCCTAACTCACATGCTGAGCAAGCGGCTTGGTGAACACAGTGACGACACTCTCCCACTTGTGAAGCTGCGTCCCTAGTTTATGGGAAATTGGTAAGGTCTAATTTTTTTTCGGATAGAAATTTCGGCATTATACGATCCCCAGAGCCTCGCTTGTATGATATCAGGATATACCACGTGCAGATGAGGTTGTTATTTGGGAAAAAAATGGTATAAGCCCTCTTACCCCTACCCATAAAACCCATAATACCTTTCATACAATTTTACTATAGTCAGACAAAATTTTATCTTGTAGTATTCGAAGTTAAGTACCTAACCGCCTAAAAGACCAGTGGTCACACTAGTAGATATTAAATAACAATAGAGGCATCGTTGGAGTAGTGGGTAAGTATGGTCTACAAATGATTGTACCAGGTCTGGGTGTTTGTCCATGTGCAATATGGTGTACCTATGTAAGTGTTGTGCCTCCGCGACACAGGAGAAATTCATGCAACGGGAAGTTACGTTTTTTTTTAATAAAGAAAAAGAAAGGAATATTCGACAGATTTGGGGATTTAACCAATTTGTAGTAGTAAGGCCTTGTTCACACGGGTCTCCGTTAGAGGGGTGTCCTCTGCAGGGGAGACACAGCTATTGATCGCGACGCTTTCATCCCTTTACCCCCATCCCCGACAACTGGGAAGCGTGTTACATTTAAGTGTTTGTAAAAAAAATGTTTTTTTAAATATTACAAATAAAACAGAGGGTAGGTTATATTAGAAGTCAAAATTACCTATAATAAATATATTTGGTTTAGGAAATCTAATACAATGAACTTTTTTACCTTTATGCTCAGCGCACCATTTTGCCGTGTCATGGCGTCTAGATTCAAATCCCAATAAAATCAGTCATGATGACCTTCAGGGTCTTAAGAAGGAATCATCTAATACTGACAATATTTTTTTAAGAATAAGTATTAAGAGATATTCAAGTTTATAATGGCAATAGAAACATAGATAAAGAATGTATAGATTCTTCTCCAAAATACCTTTCGTAATAAAACAGAGGGGTTATGGTTTAAATATACTGAATCCCGGAGTCACAAGTCTAAACCCACAAGTGTACAAATAAAGGCGCAATGATTCAAGTGCGCGATGTGATGGGTATAACGAAACGGTGATATCTAAATAGAAAAATATCAAAAAATAAGGGATGTAAAGAGGAATAAGGATGTAGAGTGATCGTTTCTATACTGGTAAACAATGAATGGGGTTAATAGCTGCTAGTTCTTATCCCATCGACGGCAAAGCATTTTTGGGTCATCCGTGCTCACCGCGGTGAGTATTAGATTAATTCCATTGAGCGAAGGTTAAGTCGAAATATGCCATACTTTTCTCCAAATGCCAACTTCCCAGCTCGTGGTGCACACTTCTAGCAAACAATCAAGGCTCTGGAACCGTATGATGGCCCAATATTGATCCGCATTTGCCGAATCCAAAACCCACAGACTAGTACTGGGGAGCAGCATCACAAGTGCGAGGGTAGAGCCAAGCGGTAGCTTTTGCTACTGCACAAATGGGCCCCCTCGACCGAGGTAGTACCACGCCCTCGCAGAATACCAGCGTGAAGTAGGAGCATCTTGTGTATCTGCGTTTCTTTCTGTGAGTGAGGTAATCGGAGCCCCCCACCCCCTTTTATCTCTCTATTCGTCTTCTCCCTTCCCCCAAAATTTTCTTAAAGACCGGCAGCGCACCTGCGGCTCCTCTAGTATTGCAGATGTACGTAGCGAACGGCAATCAATTACCATCAGGTGAGAGCCGCTTAATCGTTTGCCGTTATCTCTAATAAAAAAAAACGTATACTAGCTTTTGCTGGCGCATTCATGGAGATACCTATGTTCAACAGTGAACTACAATAGATTGATGTAGTAATAATATGAGAAGTTATAGAGAGCCAGTGTGTTTACGGGGGCTGTGAGGCATTCCACATTAGCTCGCAGGTGACAACGCGCCTGTAGCCATCTTCGATTGAAGTTGTTTGCAGTTGCTCATTTGCTGCAGTAGCCACCAGGTGGACGTTAGCTCGTTTGTCATGCCAAACCAATAAAAAAAAATAAGAAAAGGTATTGCTTTTGGTTTTGGGAGTAAGCGGACCAGGCCTCTGGCATTTATCAAAGTCTCTACCTCTAGTTGTTCACAAAAATAGTGGAATGGCAGCGTCAAACTTACAAAATTTCGCAGTCCGTACTCATAACCATTAGGCTATTGGTTCTTATTGATATCTGCAGATGGGGCTGGATTATTTTAGGCTGATTATTTATTCAATCAAAGTAAGAGACTGTTTCTTCGCAATTTTCTTCACTAGCCTTACGTCGGATAGTAATAATGATGATGGTGATGATGATGATGACTATGATTAAAACGAAGCGAAATCTTGTCTTAATAGGCACGGAATGCATCACACAACTCCTTAATGAATTTAAAATCGATTAGTTACGAAACATTGCAACATCTCGATACAAAGGTATCGAGCAATCGGCATTCCCGTGTTTAACGACAACTACTGTATGATCGAAAGGCATAAAGATTCGCCATCATTTAGCTTTATATCGCCGCCTAACGTATTCGAGATCGAGACTAATTACTTTTCTTTTTCAGAAAATGAAGCGAAATTTCGACCTTGATGCGCTGACATAAAGCATAGTTTTCTAATGGATTCATAAGTGTCGGAGACAAAGGCATGAGTCGCAAAGAAGGCCGCCTATTACACTGTATCTTTAAGGAAACCATTAATTTAAACTAAATTTAAAAAAAAGTACTTTGAATACAAAGGTTTCACCCCACATCACTACATTTTAAGCACTGGTTAATATAGGTAATTGTTTAGGCTTGATGTACTTAAGCCTAGTAATGTAGGGTGATAACGATGAAGTGAAGTTAAGAAAAGTACATCACTATGCAATAAAAATAATTTGAAGATACGTTACCTCCGACCCGCGGTCTTGTAGCTTGGCGGACTGTCACTGATTCACAATATTTAGATAACTCTAAAGTAAAGAATGGAAAAAAGGTAACTCCCTCCATCCATCCTAGGAATGTTTAATTGATTGCATAGAAATGACTTTAGAACATGTTACTGGAAACATGGCGACAACGCGCTTACATCTAGAGTCTTCGTCGGAGATGGATGGTGTCCATGAGCCCCAGTGAACTCTTTTTATAGGTGAATTAAGTTCTCGTTGGTCAGTAAACTTCAAATTTTATATACAATAAAAAATTAAAGCGAATAATCCTTACGCGTCGGTGTAACAAGTGACTGAAACACTCGAGAGTATATTATAACGCAAGTATAAAAGCCGGTCAATAAAGCTGATTAGTTTAAGTCTAGGTTGGCAGTGGAGATGCTTCGATATTAGAATTTTATCTGTACTCAAAAGAGTAAGTAAAAGATTTGAGTAATAACAATAATTATTTAAAAACTATGAGATACTAGAGTTTAAGGAACTCATTAGAACAGCATCACTACTGGCTTTGCGCTCATCACTTCTCTTGCTCAGCGGGGTGAGTTAGTGATGAGCAACCTTTCCAAGAAATATACGCCGGCTTTGATAGGCCTATGATCAGTAGTGGACTAAAATAGACTAATGTATTGATGGTGATGGAGATGATAGTAATGTAATTTATCTTGTTACCTCCTACTTCCTTGTTTTCTGTCTATCCCTTTATATTGATATCATTCTGTTCGATGTTTTTATATTATAATTTAATATACCATCTTTTCAAATTACCTTTTGTTTTTACCATTCTCTTTATTCTCTTAAATCATTATTCATTCATTTCTCAATTTGCTTCTCAATACCTCTGCTTTGTATTTATTGTATTTTATTTAATTACAATAATAATATTTGTTTACATTGTAACGTAGTGATTACATTCATTACACTATATGGGAGAGCCCGCGCACGAGGAACCGAATGGCTCTTATTACGTTTTAGTGTTTTTATTAAATTTATATGTATCCTTACGTATCGTTTTTTACTGTATGTAACTGTCCGTTACGTGACATGATGTACGTACTGTCCGTTACGTCTCATGGCCGTTTTAACCATGGCGGCAACTTACGTATGACACTATAGTTACTTATAAGTTGCCATTATTAGGCTGTTGTCATATCGCAGGGGCATTGTACTATCGGCAGTGGACGTGCGGTAACAGAGGCACTCGCTCGTCTTTACCTTTCTGTTTCCGATGTAACGCTTATACAATTGGATACGCCTATATGATTGGAGAAAGGTTCAGATGCAGTTTCCTCTACACGGGACGCACACTCCCCGAAAATCGATCATTTGTGTTTTTTGCACAATGATTGTCTTTGGCTGGGTTTTGAACCCAGTACTCTTGACTCAGCAGTCAGGTACTCTTACTACTAAGCCATGCGGTCGTCAATGTAATAGTATTAGTAGCGTAAGAAGGAATGTACAAACAGTTTCTCTAATTATTTAAAATGAAACTGTTATTTACAGATTATATCGTGTTTATTTAGATATTTTAAATCCTGACATTTCGGGTGCTTACAGCATCTATGGTCACGGGGGTACTGAGTTGTTAGACGTCATCATGTCATAGTTAAATGAAACTCTATAAAATCCGTAAATAATGGTTTAATTTCAAATGTGTAATGTTCGCTTAAATACATGAAATCATTATTTTCTCTTAATGTTTGTTAGTCAGTTGCTGCTGTTGCTGTCTAACGAACGAGGCTCGGTCTTAAAAATCCGAGTTGTTTGCAAAGTTGTGCCTGATTCTGTTACCTATTATAACTTTATTCTTTTTCTTCATAACAACTTCTATAATTATTGACATTCTTTGATTATTACCACGTAAAGAGTAAAATATGGGGTACTTAATCATGAATACTAAACAAGAGTAAAATATATAATAACTAATGTATTACATACAAAAGACAGCCGCTGCGAACAATACGCTGTTAACAATATAAGCAGATGCGCACGACACCTGAACGGAACTCGTAGCTTCCACATTGTAAATCATTTTAACCTTACGAGGCAATGTCAAACATAACCTCATTTTAAGGGATGATAAACAAGTATAATTTGTTAAGATGGTAAGGCATCTCTGGTTTTCTGATCTAGAGAATTATGTGTATTATGTTTCAATGAGTAGAAGGACACTGTCATCCCCATTGCATCCTGAGCGTGACGTAAGAGGCGACTACGGGAAAAGATTTGAACATCGCAATGGACACTGATAAAATGGAGCGAATATCATCTCGAAAAATACCAGAGCAATGACGGCAGCGGTGTCCAAGGTGCGAGGTGTCTGCTACTGCGATCATCGACGGCCAGGGCAAGATCATCATCATTATCGTTATCAAGATATTGTTAGCTATATTTAAGAAGTCAACTGCTAGAAAATATATATTTTACGGTTTAAAAAATACCTAAGTTAAAAAAATATTTCAAACCCCTAAATTTTGCGAAGCCAGATAATAAAAACGGTGAACGGATTCTGTTCACTTCCTGAGCAAAAAGTTTTGTGTTTAATTGTAAATAATAAGTTCTTTAACAAATTTACCTACAAATTATACAAACTTTAAAAATTTTCAAATGTGCATGTATTAATAATAAGCATTAATTAGCAATTATAAAAAAAAACAATTTATGTATCTACAATAAATATAATAAAATTATAAATTTATGAATTTATGTATGACTTGACATTGCCAGTAATCATATTAATGAGGTTACTTAAAGAATAGGAAGAAGTAATAGAACCAATACCTTTGTGAAATGCGATTAATTATAATTCAAGTATTTTGCACAATAAAGTAGGTTTCTTATTGAAACCGAAAAAGTCGTTGGAATTTAATGACAATCCTTTTTAGTGCAATGTCATTAATCTATTCATTTCACTAATATAACGATGATGTGAACGACTTGTTCCCCAGCGACAAAGGGTCCGTTAGATGCATTAATATAACGACAACAACGCTATTCCCTATTTTGTTAAATTTTTTATGCGCTGACAACACTGTATTTCGAATGTCACGCCTCGTTCATCGCGGCGCGGAGGAAAATAAACGAGAGCGATTCTTTTTTCAAACGGAGCGCCAGAAAAAAGTTTATTTAAGTTTAGAACATGTTTGGAAACGTTCCGTTATATCCTCATTTAATCAAAGGATGCGCTCCTATCAACGCATTATGGTACATATTGAAACTTTTTTTGTTTCGTTTTGTCATCAATATAATCGAATTTTTGACAAACAATATGGGATGAAATTGGTTCCTTTATTGATGCACCTTTAATGGTGGCGGATAAATTATTGATTGCATCTCGAAATAGATGTCTTCTTGTTTATATCTGAAAGATTTATGAGATTTAGGCTTTAGATAAATCGACTCGCTCAAAGATGGTACGATGGCACTTAAGTATAAAGCTTACAACATACATTATTTGAGTTAAATAATGTAAGCTAAGTACTCACATAAAATTACTTTTATCAACAAAATACAGTATCTGTATACCATATTATTTAAAAAAATTAATACCTTTATCTAATGTAATAAAAGTACACATTTAAAGGTATTAACGAGATTTAACAAATTTAACGTCGAGGGTAATTCACAACTCGACTCGAAATTAAGTAGGGGCAGAAAACAAATACTGTTATTGTACACTGTATGGATTAGGTGACACACGTTAAATAAGTCTATTATGATATAATTAAAAATAAAATTGTATGTACTTATTTAGGAGTTGCATTTCTCTCGTAACACAGAAGTCTTAGGCAGGTTGACTCCGTATGCCAGCGAGGGCCACAAACCGCCCGTGGCCGAAACAAGGCGCATAATTACACAGATCACATTTACGAATGTAAATGCGCTTGCTTTAGGGTTGTCGTGGCCGGTAAACAGTTACAATATATTATGAATGTAAAAAAAATATTTTAGTGTTTGCGGCATTAGGTTATTTGAAATTCTTCCGACAGTCGTAAGAGTCAACTAAGGGAAAAACCAATATAATCTATATAAATCTTAAGAAGCTTATTTTTGCACTAATACTTACCTACTATATCTATCTATTTTAGTCTACTGCTGAAGAGCTTTTATCGTAGTAGAGACTTTATATAGTGGTGGAGCCATTACATCGGGCTAGAGCCAAGCAGCAGCTTTTGCTGTTCCTCGAATGGGCTGGTTCGACCGGGATAGTACCACGGACTCGCAGAATACTGGCATGAAGTGCATCTTGTGCTTCTGCGTTTCGTTCGGTGAGTGAGGTAACCGGAGTTGATCATCATCAAATAATAGAAAATAACTACAGTTTAATTACTACATCCTTGTGATACATCCAAGTAATACAGGTAAATCAAAAATACGCATAACTATTATCAACTAAACTTCCTATTAATGACTTTTCCATCACAACCCTACATCGAGTGTAACCCATCATAAATCATGTTGCGGTCATCTGCCGCCCGCGGCGCTGCCGACGCGTCGACCGGATGACCATTATAATAAAACCCCTACGTTCCATACATAACCTTTAAGTATAGGTTCAGTTTAAACTGGACAACGTTTCAAATGTGTATCAACGGAACGTATTGTAAGCTGCAAGTTCTTTTTTTAAATCGCGGCAGGCACGCCTGACAGATGCATGTAATGTTGCCATGTGCGTCGTGATAGGGACGTATAATAAGTATTTAAACGGTGGGATTAATAACATTTGAAACCATTGAAAGGAGTTTTATACAATCTCCTCAATTTATATTTGATTGATGTCAATGATGTAAGCAATCGACTCAAATAGACTGATGATGATGAATATTTAGCATACTTATGGGATATATTTTGGATATTTCTTCAAATTAGTAGACTTTCTACAATTTAAGGTTTAAGATGATAAACTTTTTCTGTAAAAGGACTCTTGTGAAAGGAATCAGATTTACTCAAAATAGCTTATGCTGAAGCGTCACAGAGCTAAATGGCAAAGACTTTTACAGGTGGATGTTTACTTAACTTAAAAACTTAGCGCTATTATAGGAACATACGACATTTCTTCGATGTAATATCATGTCAGACATGTTTGACCCTTTTAACGTGTTATTTCAATAGAATTTATATTGTTCCAAACGTCATGGGTACTCTGTTATAGTTATCTTCCTAAATTACTGGCATTTTTTAATGAATGCTTTGCCATGAATCAAGAGTGGTCAATCGTTATATAAATTTGTCACAAAACATAGATATTTCAATTATATCGCTATTAGGCTATATAGTGTGTTTACTTATCACTGGTTACTTAAAAAAAACCGTTATCTCGTTACTTTTGTAACTATGTCCTTACATTTTCTCTTTTGTTCGCCCACTTACTAAACATTACTAAGCACAGTATCGAAAACACCAGTCGGCTAAAATCAATTAAAAAGTCAATTTAAAGGCAATTCCCATCTCAATGTTTTGCTTATTACATCGAATATTTCCCGCAACTGTCAACACGATGCCTGATAACCGTAACACGGTACAGCGTGGAAGCCGATGAGTTCCGAGAATCGAAATGGAATCAACTTGTTTATCGATTTCATCTCATCAATTCAATCGGCTATCGCGAATCTTGAAACTCTGCTTAAATACAACGGTATTGCGACATGTACCTTTTTTAACTTACTGTATAAGTTGTAATGCACTAATTTTTATTTTTGTTGAAAATTCTTAAGCTTTGTGTTTCTATAAATTAAATCGTATCGGTACTAATTAAATGATCAAAATGAGGTTATTGTCATGTAAACTTAAACATAATGAAGTATTCATGGAAATACATAGATAAAAAATTAGCAGACAGCATTATCGAATGGACAGCGGCGTGTGGAGTGCGACGTGGCTGGTACTTCGCCAATCCGCTTGCCGAGCCGAGAGAGGAGAATTTGCCACAATCGCCATGATCACGGTAAATTCCCCTTTTGGAGTGACCTATGTGCTGGAGTGACCTATCTCCTGGAGTGGCCTATGTCCAGGAGTAGTCTATGTCCTGCAGTGGCCTATATCCTGGATTGAACTATTTACAAACTGTAAAGGTAAGGTACGCTACTTAAAATAAGAATTTTAAAATGCAAACTCTAATGTGTCTAATGATCATGGGTGAAGTAGAATGCGACGAAAGGCAAATACGCATATTATCTTTGCATGTTGTGTTAAATAACGAAAGCACGACAATGGGCTGAAAACTGCACTTGAACATTATTTTCACCAAGTCTTTCTCTTACTCCTTTCCCATCTGATTCTTTTACTGCTACTGTCAAGTATCAATAAACATTTTTATATGTTCGTCAATGAAAAGTAATGTCTATTCTATATGTGTGTCTGTTCATAAACACTTCTGCCTACCCCGTCGGAGATTAGTAGTGAGTTACAGGGAAAAGTTAGAATTTCCTTTTTCGTTTAAAGCAAATTTGAAAAATTTGCGAAATAATTTTTAACGAGGTTAGTATTCTTCCGAATACTCCTTGAGAGCCGACAAATTCAACATGCTCACTGAACATGGATCTAAATACAATAAGAATAGTACAATTATTAACAGAAAATAAAACTAAAAACACACCTACCATGGGTATACGGAGATTAGGGATTTCCATTCGTGACGACATGCACAAGCAAACTTGCTTAACCAACCTTTTCGTCTCTTCGGGAGATAGAACGTGACAGGAGGCAAGCATCTTCGCCTGGTTTGCATCCACAAATCGTCATGAGAATTTCAAGACTTTTTCCCTTAATCGTCTCTTACGATACCCACGTAAAAAAATACCACTACCACACGAACACAAGAAATAAAAGTAATATCACAATACATGCAGATCATAGGCGATTTTAATACACTGCTGAACGTAGGCCTCTCCAAGAAAGAGCCATTATAAGCCCACATACATTTCCAGAAAGATTTGCTACTCATCAAGCTGGGTAAGCGGATTGGTGAGCGCAGTGTAAACGAATAATTGATACGCCATGTGAAAGGAACAAAAATAAATGAACGCCACTCTCCTAATCGCCAATAATCGAGACCCTGGCGACTAACAGACCACAAAAATGTATACTCAAAAGTTTCTTCATAATTACGACTTAGATATTTCCTTGTAAAATAAAAAACATTCTATTTTTAAAACCATTTCATCTTACCGTATCCAGTATGACTATGTTCAAATAATTCATATCGACCCCGCTAATGAAGCCAGTAGTTTTGCGCGCATTTCTTTTTCCCTTTTCATTTGCTTCAATCGAGTTCTCGAAAGGGGAACTATTAAATTGCTAACGCTTTCAAGCGGAAGATATCAAAATGGCCGACTAGTTAAGTGACTTTTCACACAATTTTCATTACTTTTTTCTACATCGAAGATGTTAGAACTTATTTTCTGCCTAAGAACCGTCTGGGTAAGTACCTATTTTGCCCGCAATCAGCAACGCAACCACTGCCGTGTTCCGGTTTGAAGGATATAGAGCCTGTGTAATTACAGGCTGCGAGGCTTTCCATCTTAGTCACTAGGGGGCGACATCGCATCTGACGCTTTCTTCGTATAAAATGCTTGCTTGAACTGTTAGCTCGTTTGTCACTTTTGCGTTATATACAATGCTTATTACTTGTATCTTCGAAACTAAGAACCATTTAGACTCGATTCATCAAATTAGGAATGAAACTTTATTAGCATTATAACTTGCTTTAAGTGTCTTCAATAAATAAAATAACTGGCAATAGATTAGCCGTATGATAACGGCGTAAGAATCTGCTCCACCTTTTCTCCCTATGGGTATCACAAGACGCGTAGAAGGGTGTCAGGTATATGGATATCCCTTTGCATTCGGATAAAGCGTTATTCTTCGTCATTTCTTATGCGTACAGTACAATTTCCACCAGAAGTCAACGCATGTAAGAGAAGAGTGGAGCCAGTAAGAGCATTTGGCCCATATGCAGACAATTTTGATATTGTGTAAGGCTGAACTCACTACTATCGAGGATTTCGTTACCTCTCCACATCGAGGAGGATTCTCGTCGAATGTCCCTTTCTTAATAAAAATAAGAATTAATTCGATACCCTTTCCCGAAACATTTAACGTACCGGAAAATCACCTGACAGCAATTTGAGCTACAATAAAGCAATTTGAACGGCAAAGCGACGCGGTTGATGCGCGACAGTTTGATTAATTATCGGCGCCGGTGTCACGATGTCGCGCCGCCGGTGCCAGCCGCGAGTGTGGACGAGTTCTTATGACAGAAACGTTCAATTAAATGTAGCTGTGACAAGGCCAATTACTTATTTTCTAAATTAACCATCTTTCTTCTTTGACCCTTAACGTCTCATAACTATAGAATTTCTATTGCCAATGAAATTCTAATTACAGGCTATCTAACTCATGATGTGTTGCAAACTCGCACGTCATGAGTTATCATGCCTGTAAATAGCCCACCGCTGGACATGGTTGCCATTGGCAGGATTTTTCGTAATCGCTGAGCTTGGCACGCGGATAGGCGATCGCCTTATACTATCAGATATATCAAACACTCCCACTTATACGCTAAAGCTAGTCACCGGCCTGGACTAAATAATCCAGGCCGGTGACGTCTGGCATATTTGTGTCAGTTTTTCCGCCATCTATCAGTAGAAGACTCTTTAACAGCTACCACCCGGTACTTAGTACTTACCAACAAATGGTGGATTATGTAGAAACTTATGTAAGTAGAAGGTAACAATTAGTATACTGAAATTTGACAATTGCTTTTAAAAAAATGTGATAAATTGCAGCTTAGTGGAGATCACATACGGTCAGCCCGCGACCGAGAGATGGCGGAAACTCATCCTAATATGTGGGACCAAAATTCCCTAGACTACCGGCACAAAGCCGCCAACCAAGCGAATGCGCAACTCTTCCATGATTGGCATGAAACAAGGGTTGAAAAAACAAAGAATTAATGGTATCTAGACGGCGACAGACTCAACACCTGTCACGTTGTCCCAAATAAACCCTGGTGAAAAGTGGATTAAAAAGACTAAAATGTCTAGACCTCTACTACAACTACCTCAGTATTACTACTTTAATTATATTTTATATCGACCGAAAAAAAAACAGCATATTAATTTAAGGTATAGATTAAAGAAACCAACTATTAAACGAAGAACAACATAGACTTTGTATACCTAATACTTTAAAGAAAACACCGTTGAAAAACTAAAGTGTGATCCACACGTGTGGCACAAGTGAGGACATTAATCATTCCATTAATTGAACGAGTAAACATTAAAAAAGTGTCAGTAATTGTCACTAGTATGCGACATCGCGATGCCCGGGGCTGTCACCTGTTAGCGCTGCAATTATGCAAATTTCATGGGAAATTGTTCGGCCCTGTACAGGGCTGCCAGTGATTGAAACGAAAAGAAAAGAAAATATTCTACACTTCATTTTATGTCATTAAAGTTATGGTGATGATTATTTGAGGATACATAGTAACGACATATTACATTCCAAATGACAATTTTCACCCCAGAGAACTTAGTTGATTTACCTAGTAATTACCCCCAATTACTTCACCATCAAAACAGCAGCGTTTTGGCTGCTATTTAACGCCAGTTTCTCCAGATAAAAAGGAAAGAAGAAATAAAAAAAAGAAACAAAGTTTTTTATAAATGCAACATACTGCATGCGCTTTTATTCTGTCGACGCTCCTAAGTAAGTTACAATCAAAAAAAGTAAATTAAATCGCAAATCAAATATGTCTATGCTGTAAATAGTACTAAACCTTTTATATTTTTCAGTCGTTTTTTGAAGCAGAATAAAATGAAGTACATAACTAGCAGCCATTATTGGTATAAGTCATAGAGTCAGAGCGCTCGATTTAATTTCATAGTACGCGAGTGACCGGGGCTCTATCCCCAGTTCTGGCACTACTAAAATCGAGAAAAGCTATTTGAAGTGCGGAATTGACTAAGTGTCCGGCGGTGAAAGAAAATATCGCGAGGAAACCTTCGTGTCAAAGATACAATAAAAATATTTCGAGGATATGTGAAGTCGACCATGCCACGCTGGAGTAGCGTGGTGTCTTCCCGAAACTACCTGAAATATTTGACAGCATGCCTTTGCCTTTGTCAGTGGACTTCTACAGGCTGCTACTTCTATATATTGCAAATAAGCTAAAAGGTAGTGGTCGTTACTTATTTATTATTTATTTTATTTAATGAACGCCAACATAATGTACACTATTACAACAAATGAAATGTATACATCAATGATATTAGCTCAGTGCCACTACAGTTACAGGCGAAGACCACATGCAAAATATAATGAGCAAAAAATTATGTTTTTATTTACACAAACCAATCATAGACAAAATAATAATGCCTTATGGTAATTATGGTTAGTATTTTTTTTAATTGGGATCAGATTGCTCTCAAAAATGTCATAAAAAAATCAAGACATAATTTGAAAAGATAATAGCAATTTCATCTTAAGCCCGCCAATTGCATCTGAAAACTAGTCTAACTTTAAAGTCTTCGCTAGGTTATTATATTTCTTGACTATTCGGTTACAGTTCGAAAGTATTATCAGTAACTCTGACTCAATGCATTCAGACCCTAAGACAATAATTTACGTTATTGCAACGACTTTGAATACTGGGACTGCCACGAGAACGCGAAAAAACAATACATGCATTTTCAAACTAGTGCCAACCCTGTACCGAGTAATTGTTCCGCGAACACGATGCACACCTTTTAATTTTCTCTTTATTAACCATCGCGTATTATCTGTACTCGACTTTATAGTGATATTTATTTTTACTGTTTTTAACTTAATAAAGAAATGATTTACGTTTAGGTTGCAATAAGATTCAGTTAATTCTTTACATGTGAAACAATAGAAATAATTTTTATAATGAAGAGCGCTACATGGATCACTATCTATCATTAATATCGACATATTATGAAAACGGCAACGGAAAACGTATCTGTGTCTCATATAAAACATAGTTATCTAAAAAGCTAGAATTTGAAATGAATTCAAAGCGATTACGGTGACTGGCCGGGGCGTTGTTCTATTGTTTGCACAAAAAAATGTCTAAACACATGTTTTTTTTTTGGTCAATTTGCCAATTGTCGCATGGCAGCAACATGGCGTCGACAAACGACGACAACAGACACCAAATTACGCAACGATCACCGAATTCAAACCGCTAATTGCAAATCGCAAACCGCAATGTGCGTGAACGTAATAGTTTGTAATATTTTATTCATTATCGAGCAATGAGATACATTAGAGTCACGCATAGGCATGCTCCGTGGCTGCTTTGGCGGCAAACGTGTTCCATCGTTTTAGTACAAAATGCTACGAACACTAATTGTTCGCTAAATAATTATATATATTTATTATAAAAGGCTATGATATCCGAATCAGTATATCCGACATCTATCCCCTATGTAGAGAGCTCGTACTAATATTTTTTTTGTAATTTCGTACGATTTTGTCGTTGATCGGAATCCTGGTACGTTGGTCCAAATAAGCTCTGATGAAATGTGGTTCAACTCACATGACTAAAATCTCTCTGCCTCCGTTGTAATGATGGCTGAACTCGATCACGGCGACAACTCCTGGTTAATCGACAGTTGTCAATTGCACAGTATACAATAGCCCAAGTTTACGCGCAGACACAAATATGAGAGATACCTAGGCTTCGAAATCGGAGCCTATGGCTTAACAGTCAGAAACCTTAATGACTTTTTTCAAGATAATCTCAGAAAGTATAAACTGGTGTCAACAATTATTTCAGAAATAAAGAAGAATCCAGATGGAAGTTACTTATCTATTTATTGCAAACTCAGTACCTAACCACAAAGATAGGGGCATACCCGTGTGAAGGTCATATTAATAACGTAGTCAATTTTTCTTTTTTTAGTAACAACAGAATAAAACACGTGAGACTGTATCATTTCACAATGCTTATTAGAAAAATAAAATTGCGCAATTATGAATGTCTGTCTCACTATACTTCTCTACATAGTACATGTACACTAACCCTTCCGCACCCATAGCAATTAACCCTTCGTAGCCTGTCGCAGCCCTTTGTTACCCCTTTAATAATCCATCCATTGTGTCAACTGTCGCTCAGAAATACTGAATTAAAAGTGGGTGTATTAAATTTTTTGCCGCCTCTTTCGCATAGAATAGTTCGTGGTAAGTAGGGTGGTGAGTGGGTAATAACGCGGTCCTGTTTTGAAATGACAGCCCTATAAGCATCTTTTTAACTCGACGTCGAGTGCTATGTAGTTTGTTTTGTGAAATGGTATGTGCCTGAATTGTAATTTGACTTTAAGTTTAGAGCACGTTTTTTTCGATTCGTGTATTGTTTGTGGCGATAGATTTGTGGACTGATGAATTGCAGTTGTTTTCTATTTTATATTCTGTGTTATATCATACCGGTGTATGATTGATTTAGAGTTAATAAAATAGTTTCTCTAAATATCTTATGAATATTAAGTACAATGACTGATGAATGATTTATTTTTATTTATTGGTTTCTTTGTAATATAATTTAATTACAAACTAATATGCGTTTTAACGTTATACACTTGCGTACACCCTTAACCCTTGCTCACTGGTCATTATTTCCTCTGCAAAATGGTTGCCTGGTAGAGATCGCTTCTAAGCGATAAGGCCGCCAATTGTACCTTTGTGTATTTTATGTTTCTTTTCATTTATTTATTTTTTTCCTATTTTTGCTATTGGTTTCAATAAAGTGTATTTAATTTAATTTCATTCATTCAATGACATTTTTTACTTGGTACGTTTTCTTAATATAGTAATTAAATCATGAAAATAACAATTTTATTCTATTTCACTAGGCGGTAGACTGCTTCATTACCTATGAGTCGTCTGGCAAATTAAGTTATTTTTTTTTGTGGGAAAAGAGTCAAACGAGCAAGCGGCTTACCTGATGGAAAGTGATTACCGACGTCCACATACATCGAACGAGACGCAGAAGCACAAGATACTACTTCACGACGGTATTCTGCGTGGCCGTGGTTCTATAGCTGTACAAGAGTTATAGGAAACTGTTTGAGAATTAATTAATAACTTACCGTAACTGTTATAAGTGGAGCCTCGAGAAGATTTTTAAAAAATTGTTAAATGTAAAATAACATTGATTTATAATATTTTTTATTATCTTAGAAGGTTGTTTGAAAAACTAACGTGAGATTTTATTAGTAAAACAGACCGTCTGTTACATTCAAAACATCAATATTTTATCACTTCGAAGGCTAGTTTTGTCAAAATTTTATTACGCAGATGACCACTACTTCTAACGCGAACACAAATAATCATACAGAGGGTTCAAAACGGATGAGCCAGATTTTGCTTTAACTAACCACCACGTTCACACATCACTCCATACATAAATAAGGGAAGTATTTTAAAGATGGCCTATCGTAGGTAACATTTTGCGACACTGCTGTTTGGAGTAATCGAACACAAAATACCGAAGTATATGTACAATAAATCAAGGTGGGCAAAAGACAACACTATGTTTGGCACCAGATCGTCTGCTTTTAAATTGCTATACCCTCGCATACTGCACAGCCGCGTTTCGTGAAAGCTTCAAGTATGCAGCCACTAAATGCTGGAACAACTTGCCACCACCAGGACACAACCTACGATCAATTAACAGTTTTAACTATAAACTATATTACTTACTTATTAAAAGATCAAAACAATGAATAGTTTTTACTATGGTATGACTCTATTAACAAGTATCTTCAAGGTAAATGTATATGATGCCCCATATCTGCCTATTTATCCAAGTTCTGTTTGTTTAAAAATATAAGTGATTATCCGTGTTATCTTGTTCTCGCAAAAACACAATGTATGCAGATGAAATGATAAAACACAGGCAAATTCCCTTTTTAACGTTGTATAAATATTGCTGCTGAACCGAGGTACTCGGTCCATGACTGGTCTCACTGAAAGTCATTACAGCCGCGGCCATTGCTTAGTGAGGTCCCTTTCACGGCAACGTTGCAGCGCAGATAAAGCGAGGCTAAGACAGCATACAAATTTTATAGCTTTTATTTTTCTTTTCTTTCCTCAGTTTTTATTATTGTTGTAGTATTTATTTTAGTTTAAGTTAGTGAATATTTTTTATTTGAGACATCTCTTAATATATTTATAGTTATTATACCTTTTCTATTAATATGTGTATCTTTATGATGACAACTAAGGAGCAATTGATAATGTAAAACTACTTTAACCGTACTCAAACGACAATTCTATTGCGCAGCACATTACAGTACATCAGTTTACGGTCCCCGGTGTTCAACCTCCATTTTTTAAATTGGAACAATATGAAAGGTAGCGCCTGTCGCCGTCTTAGTGTCCAAGCCAACCATACAAAGCATACATGAGCTTTCGAAAAAAAGAAAAGTAATACAATCTACTTATATTTGAATGAAGTCTTACGAATCATATACAATTGGGTTTTTAATTATTCAATGAATGAGAATAATATTAGAATTAAAATGTTTATGTTGATGATGATGATGATGAACATCCATGACCAGGGAACCAACATTTACTTTCATCATGAAAAACCAGGATCACTGTCGTCTAGGATATCGGGTCGACAATATTAATCATATAGTTAGATAAACACTGTCAGTTATTAACTTGAAAGTCGCAACAATTAAACAGAATTTTTTTTTTCAGAAATATTTTAAATATGTCCGTGAAAAATATTTAGTGGAACATTGCATAATTTCATAACGAGGAAACTAAATACCAACCCTCAATAATTTGAACAATGAACGAACGGAATCCGTACACAACGCTCTGAACAATCCGTTCACGCACACAGGCGCAGTACGGAATAAAATGGCGGACGCGTCTCAGCATAATTTCGGATGACTAAATATGAATCCTTGCTCAAATAACAAGGGGTACGCGACCCCGAGCGCTTCGCAAACATCTCAATTACCACTGTTATTAATTCAGGAGGGTGATTATTAATCAGGCTTTTCTCTTGGCAAACATTAGGCTCTGTGACGCGGAATCATCAAAATAATTCGTAAGTAAAACAACCAAGACCCGCAGTTTGTGATTCATTCATACGAAACCTTAAAAAATCTGATAGGCGTGTATTTACATTACGAGTATTTTAAAAAAAGATACAAGTATTACGTGACAAAGTCATGCTTCAGCTAAATGTCATAGCACACTATGTCTTAGAGGTTACCTGAAAATTGAGCCATGGATCGTAGATTGGAATGCGCATTTAGCAAAGATAATTTTTGTGTAAAGTTAAGAGCTTAAATAATTTACTTTGGTTCATCGTTTACAGTGGATACAGATATCCAAATAAGGCACAGAACACGTTTACCCTAGACGTATTACGGAGTGGCAAGTTTTAGTTATCAAGCATACCAGGTGTTGCTTCTCACGTTGTACTCGAATGGAAAGACTATACGTGCTAAATAATAATATTGACTTTCCGTGAGTTTACCAATTTCATGAAGACATTTTCGTAAACTTAAAAGCTGTTTTTCACTGTTTTTTTGTGTTTCAAATATTATACTACAGGCATACCTTTTTTATTATGATTTTATAATTATTGAATGCAAAGATAGTAGAGTAGAGAGTTTGATCCTCTATGTGAGGGGATGGTACCGTAAAATTTTTCGAAACTTATTTTCGAATTTTATCATTGGCCTGAACACTAAGACGGCGACAGACTTACCACCTGTCGTGCCTGAAACGATTGAAAACGTGACGTCGTGCGGACTTTATTTACATTTTATTAATAATATATAACCTAATTTGAAATATAACAAATATCCCTGTTTTCTTCTTATAAGCAAGTTGTCAAATCACAAACCGAGTAATACGCTTTAGGCTTAAACGTACATTTACGAACTATATTTCCGGTTAATGAACACTAGCCCCAGGTTGTCATTAGTCAGCTTACGAAATCACAACCACTAACAGGTAACCCGATGATCAGATTGACGTGTGCGCCGCAACTGTTGGACGTCTCATAGGGACGCGTATTGTATTGAGAATTATTACATATTGTACATTCTATGTACTCGAATATTTTTTTTTTGCAAATTTAAAATTTTTATCATTAATGATAATACTGCTTTTGAACGTAGGTCTCTCAAAGAATAAAACATAAAGCATGGTTCGCAGTACTAAAAACTGTAGTCTGCCTATTTAATCTACTTTTTCATTATTAGGTTTGTAGTATAGTTTTCGAAATTTACTATTCAATCTGTATCGTTTACTGGTGAATAATGGGTTGAAAGGACTAAAAGGTAATTCCTTAATTCATAGTTTTATATATTATATTTTTATAGTCTATATTGGGTGTATATGGAATATACCATAGTTTTTCTTGAAACGTCAACCTCGTTTCAGAGGAGTGTATCAACCTGCTAGCTAACATACGAGACCCTGGCGATCGAATGTTGGCGACAATTGTGGTGAATGTTCTGAATTCAAATCCCGCAGACTGGTGATGGGGGGCAGCATTACTAGTGCGATGGTATCGGCACTGCGCCCACTGACACGCCTGCCCGGCTCACTCACCACGTATAGACAACGCTTACATGTATATGCATGCCGGCTTATGCTAACGCTTTCTTGGAGAGGCCCATGTGCAGCATGCGACTTAAATAGGTTGATGAATTGTGTATTTTAAATATAAATGTAATTTAAATTTTGTAAGAAGCCGATTGTCGGTAATACTCTAGAGCCTACGTTTAAAATTATTCCGGGGCTGTGAGTGTAATTTATGTTCGTAGCACACTTTCTCGAAACATGAAAAATTCTTACAGTAGAGCAGGGGTAAATATTGCAAAAAAATATGAAGTTAAATAGATGGACACTTTAAATAATGGAAATTAGAACATAAATATTAGAAATTTATATTTGCCTTTATTTAAGTCGAAATTCGTAAAAATATTTCATAATATAATTCAGTGTAAAGGGTGAAACGAATCGAAGTTTGCCGTCGCCAAGGAGCACTAAGTTGTTCTGCAAATTTGGGGTGACGTCGCTACAGCAAGGGAGAACTGGGTGTGCCCGCATGTACTCGTATATAATATTATTTTAATATAAATTTACTAGCTTAAGCCTCCGGTCGCACCTACGTGACGTTCTATTTTGTTCCCAAGTGTGATCTCGTTAAAAAATAGAATAAAGCGCGTGTACTGATACACGTAACAGAAGTGCAACTATCATTCACTTGAAAATAACTGCTTAGTACATAAACAATTATATATGTACTAGTAAACTACGTATAATTATAATGTGTAAAATATTAATATCTAAAGGTATGTTTAATTTTAAAAAATTATTTACTTTGATAAAATAACACTGACAAACAACAGAAACGAACATAGTGTCCGCGCATATTTTTAAATATTAAAAATGCGTTTTTGAGGGGCTGTATCCACCACCCATGTGGCTGATAGCTAGTTTTTCACTCCATCCAAATAAAAACTAAATTTTGTTTTCACACTAATAATTAAAATATTTCTTTTTAACTCGTTACTAGTTAACGAGTTAAAAAATTAATTTAATAATAATTAGATACTAAACAAAAATTTAAGTTTTCTAGTTGAATAGTTTCCGCGATCAGTTGTAATAGACGAACTCTTAACAATCCACTGGTGAACACCAGATCTTTCTGAAGCTGGGAGGCTATGGTGTAATAATCGTCCATGGAATCAGCGATCTTTGTAGTACAAGATATCTCGCATCTTAAACGTTATTGCCCGTCAGGAGTTTACATATAGGCCTTAAGCCTGAAATAATTAAAGTTGGTATTCCGCCATCACGATTTATTTGTCATTTGCCTTAGTCGTATATTCCGTGGTAGAGCCAAGCGGCGGCTTTTGCTGCTACTAGAACGGGCCGGGTCGACCGGATTGGTAACGGCCTCGCAGAATACCGGCGTGAAGTAGAAGAATCTAGTGCTTCTGCGTTTCGTTTGGTGAGTGAGGTAATCGGAGGACCACTCTCCCTTCTCATCCCTCTCCTCATCCTCCCTCCCATATCCCAGATACCCTTAAAGGCCGGAAATTGTGAGTTAGTAACGTTATGTGAAACTATTGCACGCACACATTTCTTATAGCCGTGGTAGGTTCTTTGGCGAGTGATGATTTAATATTTTATCTGTACCACAAAAATGCCACAAAATTTCTAAAATAATGTGAAGCTCATCTGTTAGCGATCTCGAAGACGTTAATGGATTGAGTACAGGACATGCTATAAACGTTCGGAACTCCTTACCTTTGTTATGATACTTTTCATGTGACTATTTTATTAGACCTCTCCATTATTAACGCATGTTCTCTGTTTTTTACACGTAAGAGTTCTTTGTGAATATTATAGAGGTCACTGAAAAATGGAAGGTAAAGCCGTCCTATAGTCTCCAGTCACGCGATATGTGAATTAAGGTGTCTGTGGTGGCCATAGATATTATTTGCTATATCTTTGCCTGTTATCAAACTATGGCATTTTATTTATGATATAATTTTATATAACTTTACTCCTTCATTCTATTGAACACTATGAGCCTACAATGTAGAAAAAAAAATTAACTTCAAGGTCTTTGATCTTCTTGTCTGAGTTTCTTCAAGAATTTCTTATGTTCTAAGATACGATATCATAGGGTTTATAGGATTTGCCTTCGAATCAGGAGACCGGAGTTCATTCCCCCGTGTAGGGGCGACAGGGCCGACTTACAAAACCTCTGATCATCTCATTATCACATCTTATAATTGGCACACAGAAAGATTGGCTGTAATTTATTAAGTTACGACACGTTGTTGCACACAAAATACGTTTTTTTTATTTATTGCAATTTGCTACATACAATTCTTGGAATATATATAAATAATTCCTCCGGACTTGAAGAGTATTGCCAGTCCAATTCTGATTCACCAGGAATTAATTCGTTACTCAGAGCATTGTGCTCTAAAATACTAGCAACATTTGTCATTTAGAATTTTCTTTATGTAAGTTAATTTAGATGGCATATTTCCAATAAGTGTTACCAACGAATGAAGTACAGTGAAATAGTTAATGTATAATATAATATAATATATAATGAAGTTAATGAAATTAATTAAGTGAATGTTAATGTACCAATGCCGAACAAAAGCCTCCTCTCAATATATTGAGATAGTTGTGGACCCGGGAAGGGTCCGCCACGCTGCTCCAGTGCAGGCTGGAGAACTTCAGGCGCCCTCGAAATAACATTTTTTATTATTTCGAAGACATTCAAGTTTGCTTACGATGTTTTCTTTTACCACCGAACATCTGGTAAAATTAACACATAAATTAATAATACCAATTTTAGTGGTGCTACGAGTAGCTCCAAGGCCTTCTCAAATAGGAGAAAATGAGTCTCAACTGTGAGACATTTATACATATATATTATAAATAAGTCTAATCTAACTAAATAAGTTTCAAGGAAACAATTCAAACCCCGAAGTTTAATTTCAACTTTATATTTTGATTTCCACTGCGACTTTTTATAACTACCATTAGCGGTAAATTGGCTTGACTACGCGAGGTCCCATAATGATATAACGCGAAAACGTAAAGACCGGAAGAGGTTCCAATGCTGTATCACAATCCATCGAGGTCCAGAAATCATTCGAGCTTCTGAATAAACTGAGGACTAGTCCGATCTTATTGCACATGCATTTTTTCTGAACGTTAGAAATTTAGTAGATGCAAATGACTTCTACGACTTTACCAAACGGAGAAGATATACAGAAATATTGATACCGAAGTTTCACCATTAAAGTTGTCTAATGATTTAAAGTCGCCCAAGCTATATTAAATATACCAGCTCATATCCCTCATAAAGTTAATCTTCATATAACTTAATCCGGTTATAAAGTTAGTAATAAATTGCGTAATACTTTAAGGGACTCGATGCGACTAATTTCATTGGGGCCGGCAACATCAGTGACAAGCTCGTCGCCGCTTCGTGACCGCTACCGCGGCCATAGGATAAAGCTGTTTTAAGTAACCCTTTAAGACGGGCCTTAAGTGTCCAATTAGCGGTGCAGTGTTAAAATGACCGCGGCGACACTGAGGGGCCGAATTTACACTCCCAATGTACAAAGAAGTATTGATGCATTTTACGAAGACTATACAATGTAACAGAATTGACTTACAAAAAATATAAAGAATTGGAGAAGTTTGTCCAGATATTTAAGATAATAATAAAATACTTACCTCTTGACCTGCGAAAATCACCCACTAAAAATGTTTTCAAAGAAAACTTCACAAGCATTTTCTTAGCCAACAAAATTGAGTCTCAACTGTTTTTTTACATATATTTCATAATGTGGTTATTTATATACATTTAGTTACAAAGTTTTATATTTCTATACGTAAGTGTGTATGTGTTTTTATATGTATATGTTTAGGTATATTTATGTATAAGTACGTATGCTTGAAGAATATATTTGGTCTATTCTAAATATGTAGTTAACATTATATTAATATAGGTATTGTAACCCTGCTTTCGCTTGACTACCTTAACTGCCTCAAAACACATTCTGTTTTAGCCAAGGTTAGCTGGTAGAGAATGCCATATAGCACTAAACTCGCCTTATGTACAGTTTTTTTGTGCAATAAAGAATAAAATAAATAAATAAACAAATACTTATGAATTTTACAGGTGGTGTATCAACTTCGGAGTACAAGTTAGAATACCTGAAGTATTAGCGCAAACACAAGAGTTTTTAAATCCCAGCAGAAGATGTGTAAGATCGGAGACAAGAGTGTGATGTTAGAAACAATATCAGAGAAAAGGGATGCATCACAACACAACTATAATCGGAAAACCAGTAATTTGTGTGTTGGAAACATATTGGCTTTAGATGTGACACAAAACCAGGATTCATGGCACAATGATTGAGTTTGTTAGCCTCTAGTTGATCAAGTCGTCTACTACTACTACAACAGGGTAGCTCTGTCGTCAAGTTGATCAACTATTTAATAAAAAATTATATTTGAAATAATGAATGAAATACTTTTTTACATGGCAACTAAAATAATTATTGTAATATAATATTTAAAGAAAAAACATTTTATCGAATTCGTAATAAATATAAGTGGTATATCTAATAGACGAGTAGTCCAATAAAGCGGCATCTCAAGGAAGACTGTCACAGTACAATGCAAAATGGCTTCTTTGTCCGCTGTTGTCCTTTTTAATTCGTAACTTTTATGCGTCAAAGTGAATCATTCGGAATTTTTACCACTAAACTAATATTTTTAGATCAGCCCTCGCCGTTTTTATCACCAGTAGCAAAGGTCCATTTTAGGAGGTGACAATAGTAACAACAAAGTTTGTTGCCATTGAGCAACGGCTGCGTCATTTATTGGATGCCGTTCACGACGACAAAAACTGTAATAAAAGGGTACGTTAGCTAAATTATAAAGATTGCAGGTTCTGAGATTAGTAATTAAAATTCCAATACCTCACTTCCGAACGAAAGTCAAAAGCACAAGGTATTTCTTCACACCGGTATTCTGGGAGATAGTGGTACTATCACGGTCGAGCTGGCCCATTCGAGAAGCTCGGCTCTACCGCGTACAAAACGTATATGGAACTTATCGATAAGCATTTAATGCTAACTTCTGTTTGTGAATCTCTGTACAGTCCTCAACGTGATATATGCCTGTCTCATCATATTTAATTATATGGTCGGAATTGTATTATGTTCCGTTTTGACACAATCAGAAATCCAGAACATATTATATTATTATATCTTTGGCGGTGCAAACAGTATGTACTTGTCAACACTGCAAGGGGCTAATCATAATGCTTCCAGCTCTTGGCGAGAGATTCTGAAATAAAACCAGAAGCTACTGAATTTGAGTCGAACCGGTTTAGGTAATGATAGATTAGAAACGATTTGCTATTTATAATACACATTTGCGACGTAAGGTGACGAAATAGACAGCCTGGCCACGACATTTCATAGGTGCCGTATAGTTCCAAGACGGGAAATGACTAAAATCATATATTTCTGAACTAAAACTTTCGCCATGGTTTTAACTAAATTTCTTGCACAAATGTAAGTTCAGAATAGCATGTAACATGATCTTTAGATGATGAAGTTCTTTTTTAGATTAATAACTAAATCTTTACATTTTTTACGAGACAAAGTTTATGCCACGCACACACGAAGATATTTTGACAGCGTAATGTTTACTACTGACTGTAAAAAGAATATCCAGACAAAAAAGAAGCATCAGTTGACGGTCGCGTCGGCACCGCCTGGACATCTATTAGCACGGTTTAAGCAAACTGTTTAAAAGCTACCGGGGTACGCCGAGTCAATGTTTATTCAGCGCCTGCTGACGAGCGGGTATGGAGCTTGTGAACGAGCGAACTGCCGATTATATAATAGTTATGATTGAAATATATGAAAAAGCCATTTCTTTTTAAATATACTTACTGTAAGCGGCCAATTATATTTTGGAGGACGAAGAAGATAATTAGTATCTATGAATATTTTGATCTGCAATGTAAATAAACAAATCAATGCAATATTTATTTTTTTATTTTGATGGCCAGATAATCTAGCTGCCCTGCCTTTGAAGCTAAGGTTTGCGAGTTCGAATGTCGGTAATTATGTGTCATTGTTAAATGTTTTTTTTTTCTGTTATTACCAAAAACCCATGTTAGCACAGTCAGGGCCGTTGTATTAAGTTTCATAAAATCCGAGGAGGCCTGTAAGTAATTATTCAGTGAACTGGGTTCGATCCCCCGTTGCCATTAAAATTGTTAATTGCAATTTAAGGAATGAATCTACCACATGCTGGACGGCCAAATAGAAATAGTTTATTTGCATCAAAACATATACTATATGATTTGTTGGGACATCGTTTTATGTAAATAGTACTTACATACTTACCTAGTATCATATTGAAAAAAAAGATGGAGGAGACTTGTTTGAGAAATAATATGGATATTTTAAGAACAGGTAAAGTCTGTCAACCCAGACTACAAAGGGCAGTGTGGCAAACCCTTACTATATCCAAAAGCCTATCAATAATTGGAGCCTCTGTTATGCAGAGGGACATAGACAGGCGGCGATGTCGCTTTTCTTAACTTTTTACAAAAAAAAACATTTGTAAATCTCTTGTGTCTCTCGAATTTTAAGAATTGCACCACCCCTATATGACTACGTGTGGCGTAGAAGACGACTAATAGCAAATATACTCAACATTTTTGCGTTTTGTGTGAGCTCACGGACAGCCACGTTTTAATAAGAATTGATGCTACGCGAATAATAATTATGTTCGTTGTTGCTTTTGGAGACTTTGGTTATCCTGTGTGTGAATAGAGGCTTGTGCTTACGTTCTGCGGTGAGTGGTTGAGAATTAAACAGTGACCTCGTGAAATATTTCTGATATAGGAGATATCAACAAATTGATTAGATGTTGTATGACTGTGCCCTCGAGGACTTAGAATTTATATGAATCGAGAAGTTTTTAAGATATGCAAATAGTATTTTTTTTAATTAGTCTTAGATTGTAGACAGTAATTAAAGTAAAGTAGCAGCTTGTAAGTGCACACTGCTGGGCGAAGGCCTTCTACTCAAATATCTGAAAGGGTTTTTGAGCCCGGAAAGGTCCATCTCGCAGCTACAGTGGGGGTTGGCAGACTTCTTAAATCCTCGAAATAATATTGTTTGTTTTCTCACGATCATTTCCTTTACCGCCGAGCACGTAGTAACTAGAGCACTTAAAATTGCTATAAACAATTTTGGTAGTGCCGGCACCGGGGATCGGATCCAGGTCACTCGCGCTCTATGAAACTAAAGCGGGTTTCCTGACCACTAGGCTACCACGGCTTTCCTAGACTAATATCTAGACAGTACATTAATAAAATATGTTAATAGCTATACTATCACTGTTAATTATATTTGTTATGCATTCGCATAGTTGATATCGGTGTCTTCCTGATATAACTACTGCTATAACTATTATGGGGAATATACCATCTTATTCTCCAAACACCAACCTCTCCTGCACATGATATCCCGGATAAAAATCTCACACACAAGAGTTGGGGTAGCGCTCACCCAGCGTGGTAAATATGAGCAAACCTCCTAAGAAATGTATCTTGGCTTTGAAGAAGTCCACCTGGCCAATTTGCCATGGCAACTTGCGAAAGCTATCACCTGTTTTTAAATGCGCAGGATAGATATTACGCGGTGCAAGTGTACGCGTAAACATTTAGGCACTCGCTTGTCTTTAACTTTTCCCCCATACAATAAGAATAAAGAAAAAACCGGAAGCAATGTAAGAGACCCGGGTCGCAACACATTACAAGTATACCCGAAAACTATTAATCTGAATGTTTACGATAATTGTGTGCTTCGAACGGAATGCGAACCCTGGACCCATGGTTTAATAGATAGGTACTCTAACTAAGTCACGGCAAAGACATTCAGAACAAGTTCAAACAGAAAGAGCATCCGATAAGGCGTAAACAGCGTTCCAAAACAACAAAGGAATTGCATTGAAGACATTTGTCCATTATTAGAACAAATACAATCCTTGGACGTCTCGATAGCGCCACGCCGCGGGGGTCCCTAGGAACTACTAATTGATACAGCACACAGGCCACCTTTGCCGCACCGCTAGTGTGTACAATCCTTTAAAACTTTGTTACCACGAAACTAGATGAGCGCATGTAGTCTGCACGAATAACGCACGTAAGTCCTTTGAGTTCTGTTTTAGTCGTGGCAGGCTAATGCAATGTTTAGCTACAGTAGTGGTCTCTTGACCAGACCACCGACGGATGTTTACCCCTTTAGCGTACGTGGCGTATCGCTACTTTTACAATAGCAACGCACTCGTAATGTGTGAACGTAAAAACGCTAATGTTATTGGTAATTTGTTAGTGCGCTTTCAGGCGTGGCCTTAAAATATAACTTTAAAGGTTCACTGTTTGTGGTTTAAGTTATTATTAGCAATAGTACTGAGAGTTTATTATTAACAAGTAAATATTGGTGTTCCAGGGTGCCTAGACGGGTTTTATGATTCACGGGTTCATTGGTTCCAAGTTTACGAATATTTATTTACTATCAAGAGAAAAACCTTGAAAGTCGCATTGATTACCGACAGATGGCGGGATAACCATCTCGCAAATTACTATACTAAACAGAAGCAGAAAGATGATAAGCAGCAGCGTCTATGGTGCGTGGTGTCTAGTACTGCATTATAACAAATCTTCGTAAATATTTATTAATAAAAATGTTGTGTGAAATTAATGCGCAGGCGGTCGAGCTTACTGTTGCTAATCAATACAAAATGTAAAGTGTTATTCGTCGACGGCGACAACTTCCGAATACTATCGGCAGTTGTTAACTGCGCAGGAGATGTTAAAGTACCGCAAATGCACTCGCAAATACAGAGGCACTCACTGGTTTGTTTACCTTATCTTACCTATATATTATTACTCCGATATCCCATGTTAGCTTATGCGATAAGATCGGAGGAAGATTCAGATGCAGTGTCAGAGACACGGGACGCACACAACAAAACCTACGGTTGGATAGAACCAGGAACCATAGTAGTCAGGTATGCTAACTTCTAAGTCACGATCATTGAATACAATCATGAACAAGCGACCGCCACCAGCTTTATTAATACATACAATACAGTGTTTAACTTTACAAAAATATTTCCCAATCAATACCTCTTTTATGTATGCAAGTAACATATCGCTCCGTATAAATATGAAACCCGAAATCAACAAAAAATCACTCCTCCCGCCCTTTTAATCAGCGCAACCCCCGTAATCAAATCTGGGACGCCATTAAGGGATTAAAAATAATATCAACCCTTGTTTGAAACGGGGGTTGCTATTGGACGCTTGAAGGACCCTGGGACCAAGCTTTTAATGAACGGTGACATTTTTGGGGTCGTAATCACTGGTGTAAAATAATAACGTTTAAAGGACCCCTATATATTTTACTAATAACATAAATAATTTTGATCCTGAAGTTTTTAAATTAAACTTTTTATAAAATATAAAAAAAAAATTAATTGTTATTCACAATATATGCTAAAGAGATGAGGTCTGGGGAATTTTCGAGGAGAGGCTCCGGTTACCTCACTCATCGAACAAAACGCAGAAGCACATGATGCCTGTACTTCACGGCGTTATTTAGCGAGGCCGTAGTACTATCCCGGTCGAGCCAGCCCATTCAAGCAATAGCGAAAGCTGCTGCTTGGCTCTACCCCGATGTAATGGCTCCACCGCTGTATAAGGTGTCTACCACGATAAAAACAAAATCAAAATCCTAAAAAAAAATATGATATGATGACGTATTAATATGCAATGTGAATGTAAAATTTTAAATTGACGTTTCAAAGTTAAATGAGATCTAATTGGCTGTATCGAAAAAGTAACTACATAAAGAAAACAGTAAATATATACAGAAAACAGAAAGGGGACTTTGTGTCCAAAAAAAATCCTTATCACTACGTTATGTGAGCATTACACAGAAATTGGCTTCGGCTAGGTTTTAAGCCCAACCATGGATCAACAGTCAGGCATGCTAGCCAGCCAACCACGCGGCTGGCAATTACCAGATACAATTGAAATAACCACAAAGTCAGAATAATATGCCAATGGGTTCAGTGTAAACGTTCCGATATATAAAACGTATTTTAAACTT
The DNA here is from genome assembly GCA_029286595.1 of Bhutanitis thaidina. Lineage (NCBI taxonomy): Eukaryota > Metazoa > Arthropoda > Insecta > Lepidoptera > Papilionidae > Bhutanitis > Bhutanitis thaidina. Next base: position 598,308 of record JAGSMS010000019.1, read on the forward strand.
AAATGAAAATAATGCCAAATTTGCTGAATCCATCCCCCGCTAACAACTGATCCTCTGTGAATTAAAACGCTGACCCAAGCGAGTGCGGACCAAACAAAAAACATATAATTGGCAAATAAGGGGACGAGACGTTTGGCGTTGCATGCGATGATTTTCATTAGTAAGTAAATCGATTTGGTTTTGTCAGGAAATCGATTTTATTTTATTCTTTTGGGAAAGAGAGCAAAAAACCAAGCGGCTCACCTGATGCAAAGTGATTATCGACGCCCTCATACATCTGCACACCAGAGGAGCTGAAGGAGGGGGAGGGGAAAAGAGCGCTACGGTAAAATCAAACGAAATACATTTTCAGTGAGAAATATCTATAATAATAAAAATAACTTAAACCGAATATTTTCAATTTCAATGTCATGTATTATAATCGGCACTGATTACTACGAATTTTAGGACACAATACTACCCTACCTTAAACGCTACTTCATTACCAGTATAATCGTATTTCAGGACTTGTCACCTCACCACCCCTCGAACGGCAACGAATTTTTATTTAATTTCTTAAGACGATTTTAAGGCACAGGTGAGTGTTCATGTCACTTGTCACGTGTTCTTAAGTGTTGTCAGTCTCATAAGAGTTGAGAGGATTACCATTGCAACACCCTAACCATTACTGGTTGACTTTTAACTAATGGGTCGTTGCTTTTCTTTTGTTCTTACGAGCCCTAGAGTTATAAACCAGAAGTTTTCGATGATTATCTTTTTCTAATCATCACAAATTTAAAAGTTCTAGGCCAATGAAAACTACCCTATAGCTTTTCATGAGTAGTACATAACACGTATCAAATTAGAATATCTAATTATTCATAACTTATGGCCCAAAGACTTAAATATTCAATATTAATTCCAATTGGATACTGTCAAGCCGTACAAAAAAAAATATAAAATGAAGCAGACCATTGCCTATTCACTACCGAGCACTGGTAATTCAGCACCTAACTTAATTATCAGTTTAATTTTGCCGGCATCGGAACTCCAACCCAGGTCCCTCGCCTACTAAGAATTAAAGCAAGCGCCCTAGACCCCTGAGCTACCATATCTTATGTAATGGCAAACACGCTGTAAATTTGGTAATAGATAAAAAAGAAGCATGAAACCTCCCGGCGCCGTTCTTTAGTTAAATTTAACTATTGCCTGGTGTACGTAACTGAAATCGTTCACCGTATATTCCTAGAGCTGTTAACTTACATTACATTCATTTAAATTTTTTGAACGACTCCAATATTTAACATCATGCTAACCTTTGAATTGCTAACCAGTACTGGGTTGGTCAGAGGTACATAACATATTAGTCGTTTCAACCCACTTTTCATGAGAGGGACATCGCGACAGGTGGTGAGCCGAATACACAAATTGTACAAACTCATTGGTACGATTCGTACACATGAAGAATCAAACTTGAGTCTCCATATTCGGAAGCAGATCCCCTAAACACTTGGCAGTAGCAGTATCTAAAATATAAGCGATTGTGGCAAAACTTGTAACATTAAGTAGAGGTTATATATCCTAGAGTGAATTGATAGGAAGCTAAAATATAAATCCGGTTATAATTTTTTTCCTATAAAGAAATGTGGTCTATGGTAGCAGAATGACGAACCCGTTCACTTTTCTATTATATAAACACAATGCACAAGGTATCCCATGTGAACAACTAAAATCTGTACAAAAATTATATGAAATTAAAAATGACTACTTTGGTAAAGTAAGCATCGTGGTTTTTTTAATAGTATCACACAGAAAGATCTTTATGATATTTTTATTTACCTCTATCGAATTTTTCATCATTCACAGGATGAGATGGGATGGCACATTCTCTTATGCTGCTACCACGCGGTAGTGAGTAAAAAGAGAAACAGTATAAAAATCTCTCTAAAGATACTTCAAAGACAAACCCAAACCTCTAAACAACGACCGAGTCCCGAGTGATCCAGGATTACTGACAAGACGTCTGTTTATGACCTACCATTAATAAGAAACTCTCTGTCTATAACTACAAAAGTCATATTCCAATAAACGTATATCGAAATTGATTCGAGCCAAGTAACACATCCCAATTGACACGTCAGACGGCTTTCGTAATAGATTATCGATGTCTATCTTTAAATTATCTGATTCGCTCGTTTCGTAACATGAGACACTATTCAAAATATTCAGTATAATATTTTTTTTAATACATTTTGGCTTTACCTATATAGTTCTGACTGTCTAATACTAAAATAAACTTAGCTTACTATGTATTTTTTTTTTCAATCTTGTTTTTAATACCTATCACAAATACGCAAGTAGTGTAGCGTATTGCTCTTTGTATAAAGCATACAAAAAAGTGCTCGTTTGAAAAGAAAACAAAAATCCGAATGTATTGATATTTCGTTCCATTTAAAGCCACTCATATGCGGCGTTCAATGTATATAGAGGGACAGATTACAAATAGTTTAGGGGGATCCACAGTTCCCATGGCAGACACCCTGCGCAAAATTTAATTCATTGCCACCGTGTCATCACTGTGGATAGTCTTATTCTGAATGTCGTCCAAAGTAGCGAATTTTTTTTACGTATTTAGGTTTCTGTACCCAAGAGAAAAACCCTGTTTTTCTTATCCTTGCATGTGGGATGTTACTGTCTAGGACTTATTAAGTACAAACATATTTTTTGTTATTTTTTATTCAATTCACAAATTCTTCAAAAAATAACAAATGGTTTGATTCTCTCGATTTCCATCCGATATGCCAGTGCTAGACCGTTTTTGTTACGGGGTCTATGTCAAAAACTAAATATGTTAGGAATTTGGAATTTCTTTATTTTATGTACTACATATACTGTATTTAAATAATAAATACCAAAAATCATGGATTCATAACGCAGTTCGCAAACTGTGACCAAAAACAAACTTTAAGGGTTTTTTTTCTTTAGCAATTTGTTGCGAAGCTCGGAATTTAAATATTTCATCCTTTAGCTTATCAACCCATATGATTTATAAGCTAAAGATTCAATTTCAAAAATATCAATTTAGCAATTTAGCTACCTAAGAACTTCGAATAATCGAATCGAAAATCGAATAATAATAAACTAATTTAATATCAGATTAAATAAATCGCTTTTGGTCACATATACTTAACCCTAATAAAGCGAGGCTTGAATAGTACATTTTGATCACAATAAAAAAACCAACAGCGTATAGAAATACGCAACCCTAAAGGCGTCTGCTGTTGTCAGTTGACAAAATTAAATTCGTGACGTTTCGCGTGAACTATGAATCCATCTTACTGTACTACTCGCCATAGTTATCAGCCTATATTAGTCCACAATATACGCCTGTCTACACTTACGTACACCCAAGTACCGCAGACACTTTAAAATACTATTAAAAACTAATGCTATGTTTTTTAATTACCAATTAACCTTATTCATACAGTCATTTAAGCTTTTACTAAAATATGTTTATTATAACTCTCAATTATTCAAGAATCTGAAAATTTTAATTTATGAATATGTTACCATCTTTTTTCTGCAGGTGCCATAAGAGATATCTTGAAAATATCATAGCAATCTGCGGGAGAGGTTCTTGAAGATTCTTCCGTTGGACTACACTGAGTCGAGCCAATTGGGAATCCGTAAACGCAGTCTATCTCCATGGGTAATAGGCGTGAGTGTATATTATTGTCATATTTATTGTTGCTTCACTTCTACATATCACCATTACGGGGCATGGCGCACTGCACACTCGCATTCAGTAATCCGCTCACGAGGGCACTTGTAAATACTCGTTCCCGGACGTGTACTCTCCAGCATATTCATATACTTTCGATCTATTCAAATACTCTAAATTCGGTAGCTTGAAATGTATAATGTACATTCTACTCCTAATATCAAATGCAGAAGGTTCAAACAGAAGGAGGAGGGATATACAGATTGAATAATTAAATTTGTATTGAATAGTTTGTTCGTCATATCGGCATGAGATAAGACTAGCTGCCGTTTTGTAATTCTAGCACCAAAGTCCACTTAGTCAATATAATGGAGCGATTATTGGGGATGCACGCACACGGACCCACTTTGTAAACAGTTTTATGTGCTATTTTTATAAAAGCCGATTGATAATAAATACAGAAAAAGAAAAAAATATTAATCACAAAGAATACCTGGGTAGAATAGATGTTTAGTGATTTAGCTACAGACCCATTCACTAGTAACGAGGCATTCGATCTTAGTTCTCAGAGATAACAAGGCATCTGCAGTTTGATTCTTAACCATAGATATACATAGGTGTCTATGGGCCGCAGTAACCATTTACCATAACTTGGATAGTGTGCTCGTTTGTTCACCCTTTTTGTATATTATTTTTAATTTCCTTGGTGATTTCTATATATTAGTCTTTAATTATATTACATTGACAATGATGATATCAGTAGGGCCGAGATGCCAGAAAAACCCTAATCGAAAGATGATCCGGTACATATTTGAAGCGGTGTACCGATTACTACAAGATTTATCTGACATTTCACTTAGTCGATATTTACGACACCCACGTGATTAGATAGTAGCACAATCTCTGACGCTACCACCTCTTGAAGATGTATAATGTATGTATAACAATTTACATCGTACTCTTTAGTGTTTACATCGTAGAGAAAAGAAAGTTTAATGGCTAGTCATACCTCATTGTTATCATAAAGTAGTTCTAAGTCGTAAGACACTATTTCACTTTAGTCACCTTTTCGAACTTCATTATATTGACAATTTAATGATTTTCTTACGGCCGGACAGTTACTTATATAAATAAATAAAATGTGTTGTAAAAATAGTACAGGAGACAAAAATAATTGTCAATTTCATTTTAATTCTTCAAGTGCACAACTGTATGCACAATCTCACACAAGCGTCATCTGAGTTACAAGGATCAAAGCCGTTATATAGTTTCCGATTAAAGCCACCGCTCGAAATACTCAACGGAATGCTTTCAAATGCTTAGTATTGGTTTAGATCTCTGCTCGCACCGATAGGAGGTTAGTGTTGGTTTCGTGATCTCTGTTTTGATTTCCGCGTACCAGTCGACTGATGTTATATGGTTGATTTAGATACGATGCCAAGCTAAAGGCAAATTAGTGTATTCAATTATTTCAATGCTAAGAAGATCTTGTAGCCTTCGATACATGATAGAACAAATATATCTGACATAAGTAAGCAGACCAGTGTCAAACCTGATGTAGTTTATTTATTATTTTAAACTTTATTGTGTACCTTAAGAAAAAGGATTACGGACTTAATGGATTTTGGCATTCTCTACCAGTCAACCCGAGTAGTGGAGAAATATTGTTATACAATGATATTTTCATTTATTACATATTCACGCCTTGTTCCCAATGGGGTAGGTAGAGACAATCTTTATACAATACCTAGTTTACCTAGAAATCAAAAGGGCGGCGGTATGGCTCGCAACACGCCACGTCTCGTTCTCAACGGGCGCGAAAAGCGGACTTATACAATGATATATTGAAATAAAGTACATACTCGTATATCTAGTGTATTAAAATACATCCATTTCGTTTTTTCCTATCTACCATAATTCTTCTAATTAAGAGGGGAAGCGAGAGTCTCCGGGTTTGCATTGGAATAGTCGTGAGATTTTGATTTGTATAGAAACAGGCAATGAAATGTGTGACATTGTTGCGCATCTCACGCTTTTGTCTCAATAGAGATTAGTATACAGAAAGTAAGTCTACCAGATAAGATAAATCACTGATACTTGTTGGCTGATATCTGACAAAAACAAAAACCTAATTGAACCGAGGGGTCTATTGCATAACTGTGGTGGTATAGCGGTAATCGTGACCGGTTTTGATCTGACGTTTCGATTGATTTGACAGTTAGTCATATATTTTCATACATACATACATATATTCACGCCTTGTTCCCAACGGGGTAGGCAGAGACAATCTCCTTCCACTTGCACGGTCCTGACATACGTCTTTCGCTTCTTCCACTTTAATCAATCTTCGCATGCATGCTCGTTGGTTTAGATTACTCTTGACCTGGCCTTTTCCCAGAACGTCTCCGATTTGATCATGTTCGCCTAGGTCTTCCTCTCCCGACTCTATCATTTACACTTGCCTCATATATTTATACATGATATTCAGCCGTGTTCTGGGTTCACCGGGTGCCAGGGCTCTCGACTATATATTTTCATCACTATATGTTTTACCACGCTAAGTAACTATCTAAACATTAGTGATTCCACAACAATAATCAAATGCTTCGATTGGATCGAGATGCGGTAATTTTGCTTTAACAAATTCAGAAATCATACAACATCTGCAAACATTTTATAACGAGTTACACTATTCAACTCGAATGAAAATTCAGAACTCAAACGGAATCGTAAAAGTCGACGATTAAAATTTGCACAGCCATTAGCAGTGTTTGGCCCTCTCACGACGGACGCCGAGAGGCTGGGCTGCTTCCGAATTAAATGGCAATCGATTTCAAGCCTCCGTCCCTATTGAGAAACTTTTTCATTACTCCTACTGTTGAGGCGTCATTCGACCTTAATGGAAAAATATTGTAGTTCTTTCAAGATACCGAAACTAACTAACATTCAAATTAGAAAACAGAAATAAGAGAAAATGGCAGAATGCCTAGAAAATCTGGTGACGACGTCACATCCTGTCTCCCGACGAGGCAAAGAGTAAGTTGAGTAAGCACGCAATCTTTGCCTACCTCTATGGTTTGAGTGCTTATATTCCACATTTTTTTTAAACTAGAGCTATATTTATTCGTGTAAACTTCTATCTCTTAATACTAAACTTAAATTTGAACATTTAACATCTCTTTTCTCTATTGAAAAAAAAATTATTGTTAATACTTTAGAAAATGTGTATTTTTAAATATCGAAATAATTAGACATTAACGGTAAGCACAAAATGAAAAGAAGAAAATATCCTAATTAAATATGGATGCAGCGTAATGAGTTATGCAAATACCGTAGACGTTGCCTAACGATTGGGAGGGTAGATGTTGGGGGGTTGGTATTTTTAGATATTTACATTGTACAGCCGGACGAATCATTTGAAGTATTTACATTGATGAATCTTTAGGTTGTTATCTCGGGTAATTGTTTGAAGGGCTTAAGTTGGAAATTATTATTATAACTTAGGTTAGTCATAAAGCGTTATAGACTTAGGTATAATGACCTAATAATTCTTTTAAACCTGTTTAAAACTCTAGTTTTTATAAAGAAGCACATAGTCAATGTTACCCAGGGGGAGATCGACTACAGTAATAACTTCAATGGTTACTAATAAAAGGTGACAAATGCGCAAGACATATTAAATATTTAATTAATACACGTGATTGCTCTCACTTGGTGAAACTTCATCATATTGACAATTATTGCCACTATTAAATAGTCTTAATAGTTCATATAACTATTAAGAATATTAATAAGATTGTAAAAAAAAAATATTAAACATAAATGTAATAATAATATCAACATTAAGGCACAACGTTTCTCAGATTATGAGCGAATTCAAGAACTTAAAACTTTTGAAGTCTTTGTAAATTATGGCTGTTACATTCATGTGTGATTCAGGAGAATTAATCATAAAATAACAATTTATTTGTGTCGTTGAAACTGAAATAAGTTCCAATATATCAAACAGAAATTGTTCAGACCAACAATTAGCAACATGGTCTAAGATTCAAGATATGTTACTCCATCCCCAGTAAGCCTGCCAAGTGAAGCGATTTTTGACACTTTATTAAAAAAGCATTGATAATTTTAATAATGAGTGCATAGGCCGCTACATTGATACGCAAGCGAAAAGGATTAATATTGAGTGTGTAGGTTTATACACTATGTTTTCCTGCAACGCGTAAAATGAGATAACTTAGTTTATACTTAATCTATGCGTTTTTCTGAAAAAATAAGTTAGAGTAGAGTAACTATATTATAATAGATTTTATTTTAACTAGGTTTCGAACGTCTGAAGACTAGAACTGGTAAGCAATTGTTTTCAGTTATTTTTTAAGAATAGAAGCAGTGCTAGTAATATATAAGACTAAAAATATATTATCTCAAACTTTCCTATGACATCGCTCTACCTCGATTTCTTTAACGAACACTCACGATTTCTAAATGCTGTTTCAATTGTTTAAGGTCCATTTTTGCATGTTAATCTTTTTTTTTTATGTAGCCACTACCGTAATGTGACTTTTAAACAAAAACCGCGTGTTGTTGGCGAAGTCATTATTATAATGAAAGTCGTCAGTTGGCCGAGCTTAGGCGAAGTTTGTTGCTTAAGTGCCTGAGACATAAATTATTTAGCAGGCGGTGAAGATCCGTGTTTTTGTATTTTGATAATCTTTTTTTCTCTACAATAAATAAGGTATACCAAGTATGTTCTGGCCAGATTTATACTGATAAATATAGTAAAAACGAATATATTTCTGTAATTGATATATTTCTTTCTACATTTAAAACTAACATTTTTAATTATGTCTATCCCTTTGCTGCATAGCAAGCACTTTGAAGAAGAAATCAGTCATTTGCCTGTGAATAATAAACGCCAGGATTTTTTTCTATTTTATGAAGGATAATCATATTTGATACCCTGACATGTCTTTAACTGGATTACGACGAAAAGAATGGCAAAAAACCGGCGATTGGTCTCGTTCTCCGGTTTTATCCAATTATGATTAATTTGTATTTAAATATATTCTTCGATATATGTTCGAAATATTGTAAGAAGATGTCATTATTGTCACGATATGTAATTAAGAACTCCGTCATTTGGTTTATTACGTTAAATTATTTCAAACGGTGTTCTAAGGAACAGAAGGAATAAGGGGGAATAAGGAACTTATTCTTATGCCTTCTTCATCATTTGCCTTTACAAGGAAACGTTGACCTTTTCAAGGAAGTCTCAACAAAATTTGGCATGGCTTAAGTGAATGTTTTTACATGGTATATTGTTCCTTGCATTTACTTTAAGTGATTCCATAGTATTCTAATCATTATTTATTTATAAATTACATAAAAGTGATACGCTAATTCGAAGTTTTATGCAATATAATTTTACTTAAAATAGCTAATTTCATTTAACATATCAAACAATGAATGAAGTTGCATATCTACATATTCCCAGTTTTATTCTGCGCTATCTAACCCTTAAACGCGACGTTACATTTTAATAAAATTCTTCAGCAAACATTAATGAAGTCGGGGCACTAAACAAGCTTCGCCATTGTGGTACTTGCGTCCCACCATTATGATTTTACCCGAGATAATGCACGGGAAATGACGGCAAAAGAAATTTAATTCGCGTAACGATGAAAGGGTTATATGGGGTCGGCTTTGATAAATAAAGCCGGGAGGGACCCGGAGGATATTACGTGCCCTTTTTGCTCAACATATTGATATTAATGCTTGTGAAATTTTGACAAAATTGCGCGTGGCCCTGTGATTTTTGAGGCGGAGACGGCTCGCTTCGGTTCGTTTAAAATATGACAAATGTTAGCATTTTTTTTGAATTATAATAAACGTAGGAGTAATGAAATATAAAATAATTACATACGTAGTTACATAGATATATATCTGTATGTATATAATGATCAGGTTATAATATACAGAAAAGTAGTGATAATATGTCTACTTTTTAGATATATAGATATTGAATTTTTTAGTATGGTATAATGTCGTAGTAGAAATATTTCGGCAGAAATATTTGTAACTCCTTGAGTCGCTGTTTCATTTAACAAATATGTATATATGTTAGTATATTTTTTATGTAACTTTTTAATCATATATCATAATATCGTAAATTAATTAATAATCCTTCCCCATCTCTCCACGTAACCCTTACTCGTGTTCACACAACGGAATAAGTTAAATCCCTTGTCTGCAGACATGACGCCGCCAAAATCCCGAAAGTCGCGCAACCTTTGAACATGTCTGTATCAGATACTTCATTAATATTTTGTAGCCATCTCTGTAATTAAGCCACAGTAGACGTTCAACGTGCCGGCAGAATGTATATGTGTGTAACCATTAACCATCAGTTATCGTTTTCAAGGCGGGCAGAGGCCTCGCAATATAACAAAATTAGTGTACTACAAAAATAGACAAGTAAATTATTGTAGATCCAACTAACATAATACTGATCTTTGTAAATATATAAAGATTTTTTTTAGACATGTATGGGTGAATTGTGCTATTTCTCACCATGCCGACCTTAACCGTATAGAGTGCAGTGTCGAGCTGACTAGAGCTGAATGCCAAGACACATATGCTTAATCAAAATTGTACAGGCTAGTTGTAGGAAACTGCATTACTAGTGCGAATGTAGCAGCATTGCGATCAACCGCCAGTCCAGTGTGGTATGGACAGACCTTCAGCAAAATGCATGTCATCTTTAGAGGATCTTTTCCAGAAGGCAGTTAACTCTGAATCGTAAAAGAAGAACATGAAGAATTATCTTCATTCTTCTATAGAGCCGCGGTTACCTAGTGGTCGGGGTGCTCGCTTTAATTTCATAGTATGCGAGTGATCTGGGATCAATCCCCGGGTGCCGGCACCACTAAAATTGCTAAAAAGTAATTTACCATGTGCATGGCAGTGAAGGAAATCGTCATTAGAAAACTTGTATGTCTGAGAAATAATAAAAATATTATTTCTTATATGAAATTAATGGATAGATTCTGCTCTACTCACCTCTTACATTTGAGGAACCCACGCTAGTTTATTAAAAATAGTGCAGCTCATTTTTATTAATATATAAAATATAGTGCAACTGTTTTATTGCACAAACATTGCACCAAAGAATACTGTAAATGCATATCCTAAAAACTTTAGATGTAAAGAAATAAAAAATCGCAACTCTATCGTCGGAAAACTGACAGTAATTGTCATATGTTACCAATATTGGCATTCGCTCAAAGTTTCCAGCTCCCTCCCTCCTATAATGATTAGGAACCTTTATCAAATGATAAGATTTCATGACTCTAAGTGATATAAGGCAGTGGACTTATATATAGGCTGATGAAGAAGAAGACGTCCTAAGCAGTGATGAGGGCTCGGGACAAGGACAACACACTCTGTCCTGAAAACCTGGGTCTGGCGGTCCATGGTCCTTAATATCCTATCCGCTTTGACATAAATCTACGAATGTGGAGAAACATAAATAAGTTTTTACTCGCATTATCATCCTCATTCCTCCTCCTTTATTCCATTATAATGCATATGAGGGGTCGTTCATGAATAGAAAGCGCACGAAACAGTAAGTATTGCTATAATTAAAAAACGATCTCCACACGACTTTGACCCTATAGTCACGTACGACAGCTAACTAAGGATTACTCGCCGTTGACCGCGAACACGTCTTCGGAATTTCGGCAGCATTTCTGTGTACGGATAGAAAAATAGTAAAAAGTTTTTTTTTTAAATCATAAATTAGCCGCCTTTAAATGTGCCACTGTTAGGCAGAGAATAGGATCTGAGCAGAGTCCGCTGGTTTATAGCGAGGTTGAAGGAGTAATTTTAGGGTAGATTCAATGCTCTAAAATTCCAATTACCATTCTAAGTGACGAAGTAGTCGTACCGGTGATCGGACAGGAGTCACTTGCGTATTATGAAACTTACAGAGAGCTCGGTCCTTGTACAACCAAAAACAATGAGCAAATTATTCAATACATTTATCATAAAACTTTGTTTTTTCACTCCTGATTTCTAATAAATAATAATAATTACTCAAATACCTACGTGAATGACAACGAAACATTTGAACACAGTGGGATTATACATAGCAATACATCTAATTAAATCTCTTCTTCCTTGTGTTTAATTTTTTTGTCACTGCATACATATGAGTACATAATATTTTAAAGACTAGTATAATTTTTTTCAAACAGTACTTGTAAATGCAGCTTCCAAACGTAATACTTCACTATCGAATTCACACGATCAAACCTAAACATCTGTCACGATCTTCGATCCGCGTAACTTGTCTGAATGAGGCCATGAAATATCGGAAAAACAGAAGCCTGTGCGATATAATGATTTCTAGTATTGATGCGATAAGAATGAACGTATGCAACGAAATGTTATTTATATACAACTTCAACTGCATAAAGGTTTATTTAGATCTTACTCAGAGCTTATTATTACTAAGTTAACGCAATAAGAAAATTGTCTATGTCCGTTTTTAACAGTTTCTAGTAAAAAAGGACCAATTTAAAATGTGTTCAGTTTTAAAAATACCATGCGTTTTATGCGATTGTGATAACAAAAACACATATAAGTTTCCGAATTGATTCGCCAAGTAAACTGTATAATAACTGATTAAATAAATAACATTTAACCCGTACTGAATTATTTTTTAAATGGAGATTAAATAATAATGATGACTACACTGACGTATGTCATAACGCAACATTGTCGTAAGCAATGTATTTAATGTTATCAGCGTGTAAATATTCCACTACAAGACAAAAGACTTATATATTTGCCGTATTCGCTTGGCAGTAGGATACGCGATCGCTCCATCGGCAATAAAATACGCCTCAGACCTTAGACAGTGCTTGCTGCCCTTTACCGGTCTTTGCCTTTATCCACGGGACTGGCGATTGCGCCGTCACCACAAAACACATATAAATGACATTTGATGTACATCTCTAATCGCGTTTTTCATAGCCACAATCATACCGGCGTCACTCGCTCATAGCCCGCCTCACTTGTTTTAATGTGCTCATTACTTTTTATGTTTCATCTTTACCCACTTGTCTATGCACCTAACTGTACTTTCTTTTCGGAGATTGATTATTAAAAATTTCGTATGTAGTTAATTATATGTATGAGTTAATTGAGTAATTTATTGTGAAGTGTTAGAAGCCCGTTGGTAGGGACTTACGGTTTTCATAATATAATCCAATGGAAAGTATTAGCTGATTGAATTGATGAATGATATTACGCACTTATATTTCGGCGTATTCAATTCCTGGTTTGTTATTATCATATTTTACATTGCACTAATTAGTTAAAGTGATCACCATTATTGTATTTATTTATCCCTTAAAGCACCTAGACGAGGACTGAGGACTTTCCTCTTGGCCGATTTGGACCTCAAAAATCCTGACGCTATTTTAAGTTTTCGCCAGTCACAACTACACGCACTCTCACGACAAGTCTATACATAAAATTTCACATAATTTAAGATTCAGTTATGCAACTCTTACACGACAATAAAGGGTATTAATAATATATAGGAAAAGTCAAATGCGCCATAGCCTTGTGATGATTAGTATTTCCAAATTATATCACAAGGGTCACACAGTAACACAGGGCATCGCCATCGCCACTGACTACAAAGCTTCGTTGAATTATGTAGTGCATCAGTCACATTGTGCAATCTGATACAAGATTGAAAAAAAACTAGTCTTAATTCTTGACTTATTGAAACGACATAAATTCTATTGTTAGAGGGTTACGGTAAAAAGTAAAGTAACGGACTTTTAATATCTCATTGCTGTATACATGCCTTGTCTCACTTTTGGGGTCTTGGAGTTTAGTCTACTTTTCGTCACAAAGAATGCTTAAAAATTTGGAATAAACAACAAGTGCCCTACCACCAGATACCGAACACATAAGCATAATATTTTAAGACGGTTGCTTGACACCTGAGCTACCACGGCTCAAATACCTATAACAAAACACTAAAAACTCTTTTAAATTGCTTTAATGCCTATAGCAATTGAATGTGTTGTTACAAACGTAACCATGAATTAAATTTACAACACGTATAGTTCGCTTGTGAATTTCAGTTTCACAATTGCACGACTTTAATTGAAATATAAACAGTCAATATCTAATCTACAAACAGTCTCTCATCAAGCCTGAAATCAGCAGTAACACGTATGCTGTCCTGCTCAAATTGGGTCTCATAATGCTTAGTCAGATCCAGTTAGATATAACCAGTAAGATATTTTATTATTGTTTTCTAATACCGGTCTAGGTATTGAAGATGTGTCGCTGCTAACGAGACTTCTTTGACCTTTATCTAAGTCGACTCCTACGGAACGTAAAGCCGTGATACATTTTCCAATGGTCGACGGCATTTTGCATTATACGCTAAATGCTAAATATGTCGGAATGTCAGGCACCTCATCTGCACGCGGACCACCCTGCTGACTAACAGATGGCGGAAAAATCTATCTGACTATGCCGGACCCAAATTCCAAAAACTGTGGAAGCCAAAGATGGAATACGTCTAATGCGAGAATACCAGCACTGCGCTTACAAATCCGCGTGTTTTGCGCGATAATTATGGAAAAACCATGTAAGGCATTGTAGCTTTTTCGGCGTTTCCATTGAAAGGCCATGTTCATCTGTAGATTGTACAGACTGATAAATAAGAATAAAGCGTAACAAACGGCAAGCTACGTTTAAAGTGGCTAATGCCAACTTAAGTCGCTATTGCTATATTGCTATTTAAGAAAAAACCATTTTATTCGTTTCTTAAAAAATCTCTCATAATTTCCGAATAATTGTGTAATAACTAATCAAGAGCTGCGGTAACCTAGTGGTCACGGCGCTGTTCTGCTATTTTTTTCACGTGCTCGGCGGCGAAGGAAAACATCGTGAGAAAACCGGCATATCTAATGAAAAAAATATTATTTCGAAGATATGAGAAGCCCGCCAACCCGCTCTGGAGCAGCGTGGCAGGCCCTTCACACCTCAAAATCCTCTCAGATATTTGCCCAGTGGTGGGCACATACAGGCAGACTTTTATTAATCGAGTTTCCATAAAATGTTAATAGGTCTAACATCGCATCTAACATGTATATTCCTTGAGTTAACGTTAGGAGCCTGAGTCGCTACTGCCCTTGGTATTTGTAGCATTTGTTTTTCGACTTTCAGCATTATGTTATGATAATCACATTTTTTACGTAATTATACGTAATGGCGGCAAAGTGATATGTAGTTAAATATTATGTCAAAGACTAAAACTATTTAAATATCTTATTTATCATTATTGGCAACACGCTCTTTTTGGGTACGACTATGTTTATTAGACGGGTGTTTGGACGTTTTGTCCTTCAAATACATATTATATAATATTACAATTAAATTTTCTCAGTATTTATTATTATAACTAGACATATAAAACCGCAACTGAAACGCATAGCTCATATATCCACGGCATATTTGTTTCACCGCACAAATTCACATTTTTTTTTATTTACAATTTTTTAGATCTAACTCTGAATGCACTCACTCTCGTAATAGTAATCAAAGGTAATCAACGGACATTTAGAAACTTATTCTCACTCTTCCCACTCTTAATTCTGCCCGCATGTCACGAACGCACAAAACACCTAATATTATCATTAATGATTGCGGGACTAATGCTCGATGATTAATGATAGGTTTATTGTCTTCAACGAGGGATATCGGCCGCGATTTCTTAATTCGGTAATTAGATGTGAAGTAAGCAGAGCGGATTTGGGATGAGCGATTGCTTGTGATTACTTCAGAGTTTTGATGGTTAATTTATGATGTGATTTATAGATACTAGTTCATCTGAGCGTGCGTTTTGTCGATTCATATTTATAGTACAAATATGAATCGACAAAACACGATTAATTAAAATATATGATCATTTCAAACGTGGTAGAGCCAAGCGTCGGTTTTTGATGCCGCTCGAATGGGCCGGCTCGACCGGGTTGTTACCACGGCCTCGCAGAATACCGGCGTGAAGTAGAGGCATCTTATGCTTCTGCGTTTCGTTCGGTGAGTGAGGTTTCCGAAAGCCGTGGACATTAGGATTCCGCACTGAACCAGCGCACCCTATCCGGTTCCAAAAACCTCTCAAATATGAGAGGAGGCCTTTGCCCAGCTGTGGAATATTCACAGACTGATGTTTTATTTTACTTAAAAGCACTTATACACTTACTTATTCTAAACTTATCACAACCGTTGGTACGATACGACCTCAGGTATTACGAGTATACTAAACTATTATTATATAGGTACGTACGTACTAGAGACGTAGTTTTTTTTTGTGTTAGTTATAAAAAGCACATAAATGCCAGTGTCAATGCCTTCGCGTTGAGAATTATGTACACCGACGTGCAGTACACGGTGAGAGGTCGGGACGCCAGCGGCGGCGACGCACCCACATCAAACTTTCAGCTGCCCTGTCCGGGCATAAATCAACGCGAGGGCGGTTGCGACAACCATATACATGCGAATGGAAAAGTGTTATTAGTTTATTTTGAAATATAGATTAAACCAACAAAATTGTATCACATAAAAAGTATTGTCCATTATCCCAACACGTGTCAATATTAGACAATACAATTTCTATTATTTGAACTCTTCAAGAATAAGACAACTACAAAAGCCAAATTGTAAAATCTATTCACCTTGTAAATAATATTTTTTTCTCCTTTAACAGCCCGTAAATAATCCACTGCTCGGCACATGCCTCTCCCAAAGAAAGGCACGGATCGGATAACAACACAACATAGAATTCTTTTCACCATTGTCAAACATTTGTTCCTATTTGACATAGAGAAAAAACATATTCTATAAATTAAATAAAACAAACCATAATGTCATCACATCTCATCAGATATAATATTTAAATTAAGAATTTTTTTTTATAAAAACTGCGTTCTCGATGATACTCGCGGGACGTTTAGTCCGTACTAGATTATTTTACATCTGTGTGAGTCCTGTCGGACGTCGACGCGCGCCCCACTGGCCTATTAGGGAGGCTGACCCATTTAAAGAAGGGGTCCGAATGATTTCAGCGTGTCCAACGTGTTTCACTTAAAATATTTTAATGTTTAAGTATGTAACTTTTTCTCCATTTTAGAGAACAATTAATCCATGTACTTGTTAATTTTATTTATCTCTATTTTGTTCTTTTTTTTAAATTGGAAATTTACTTGGAACCATTTATCTGCCCGATCATGTTAGACATAAATTTCACTTATATTTTTTATTTATAGATAGATAATGAATAAATTAAAAATATGAACCTAGTATATGAAATGTTTTATTATTATGTTAATTGATATCATTTAGGAAAATTTCGACTAAATTTAGTATTGGTACGTAGAGAGAAAAAAGTAAATAGTATAGAAATTACAATTAGTATTTATATAATGTGTATGCGTCCTCGCCTTTTTCGCGTAGATTTTAATATTCATTCATGATTTTCCTTCGTAACATATGACATATGTCTATGTTGTGGTTGTAAACTCCTTAATAGGTAGTAATCAAATCGAGCCTTAGATAGATAAAATACGAGCAATTACACTAAGTTTTAACGCGTTTTGTTTTTTCGCGTAAGGTAAAGGTGATTATCATTTACTAGTCACTGAAGGCAGTAACAAGTTATGTCGGGATCAATCACTCATTGATCCGCAATACGTCCTGGACCGACTAAAACTCCCAAAAAAAAGATCCACGGCTTCGGCGGAAGACTATGATTGTTTTGATATTGTCTGAGATAAAATGTATACTAAGTTGTCCCCAAAGCTACTTGTCTATGATATGTGTATCTTTTATTACAATTGCTGATTACTCCCTCACTGAACTATGCGATCGGTCAGATACACAGATAAAGATCAATAAAATTATTATAGATTAAGTAAGCGTAATGACTTTGCATTACGCTTACTTAATCTAACTACTAATACATTACTTATTGATCTTTTTATTTATCTACTAGCGAACCGCGCCAGATCGCGCTATCAGATCTTATATTCAGAATAAATCTTTGCGTGTCACACACATAAACCTTCTTTAAGAAATGTTCTAAATGATGTTGAAAACAGCATTCAAATCTATTCAGAAGTTTAGAAGTTATAAACGAATACACAGACAAAAGCGAATTGCGACATTGTGTTTTAAAGATATAGAAAATTATAATTTACAAGTATTTTGTAACTGAACTTACCTTAAGTCCGTCTGAGTGTTTATAGTGCCCAAATACAGTCACGAGCTTCACTATTTATGATAAACACTTGAGAGCACTTCTTTACCCTGGGGTATTGAGCTTGCATCTGCCGCTCCGGGATCCTTACGATGGATTAATAATAACGCACTTACCTCTTTAATAAAAGATATGGCGAATAATAAAAAGCAAGATGGCGGCATGGGTGCTCACAAAGGGTTACCGTAGGCGACGATTCAACGAGCCTGTCTTAGCAATGGAAGCCATGTTTATTTAATAAATGTGGTTCATTTATTGGACGGGCATAGTAAGGATTATGTTTAAGAAAACTAAAAATCTATAATTAAGAAACATTTTTGTTTAGTAAATTTTTATTCCAATTATTTCAAGTTATGTATATAATTTAATATAATAGCGATATATCTTAATTAGGTAGGTGCAACACAAATACGCGTACAAACGCGGGCGCACGAGCGCTCATGCTCTCCCTTACTCTTTAATCCCTCTTAGGGTAGGCAGGAATGTCAAAACTTTCCACCATTATAAGTCTCCGACCTGAAATATTTTATTTAATTGACGTATTTAATAGTTATGACCGATGACAAATAAAATTATTCCTGATATTATTTTATACATGTATTGATATGCGTATTTGGATAAAATACTATCAATATAGTATCTAGTACGTTCGTTATAACTCACTGTTTTTATATTATAATCAATTTGAAACAACCGATTCTAAAAGACATGTTGAAATAAACTGCATTCAATGTATCAAACACGTAAATAGGAGTGCGTTGTCCCGGTGACCGCCAAAAGCGCCACGCACAACGCTTCGAAAAAAAAACATACAATACATCTTTTTACCCTCAGGGAAGAGAACAGCTGCCGTGTACAACAATGATACGGCCATATTACTTCCATCAACCTGGGGCCATCGATGCATTGGATTACCTGAACGAATACGAACGCCACTTCATGTACGTTTTTACGTTCAAAAAGCGATCTCTTCTCAATTTGGCAGCGTTAAAAACGATTGCGCAGCGTATGTACAGCGCCCTTTGTTAAAAGTCACGCTTGATTTGGGGCGAAATTATGTCCTCTTTGTTGTTTCATTTTGTCTGATGGGTGTAAAAATTTCATGTATTGTTGTTGCGTATTAAATTTTATCTTACGCAACTTATGTTCGCCACTTTATTCGCATGAACTTTAAAATGGGATATTATATTTATATTAACACATATCACTTCATATTAAAGCAAGAAATTGCAACCATTGATTAAAAACAAGTGGGGGTCGTAAGGGTCGACTAAGGGAAAAGCCTTGAAAGTCTCATGTCGGCCGACCGATGACGAATTAACCATTCTGAACAAATTACTTACCAAAAATACACAGACCGAAGAGGTGCATAGAGTCAATGGTGGTGCTGTGATCCCAGCCCACCCGTCTGCCAGGCGTGGCGATTATCACAAATCCCTTCATTAGAAGAGTGGACTGTTACCAGGCTGACGAAGAAGAAGAAGAAGAAAGAAGTGCCTTTATTTATTTAGACACAGCGTTAGAGAAACGAGATGCAACACATCACAACCAGTCCGAATCAAGAATCAGAACCAAGGTCCGGCACGGTCCGGTCCGTTTGTATTTATTAACCAATTTTAGTTTATGTTTATTAAAACGAGAATTCGTAGTTACGTAAAATTTTAGTGTCTAACTATGTTTTCTATAATGCTTTACTTTTATATTTATTTATTTCTATGTAAAAAAAAGGGAGACCGCCATATTGATTCGTATAATACAGCAACAGTTATCGATTTAAAGTCATCACAAAAGACGTTGCGTTGCGGAGGTACATAATGCGACATGCGGTGACAGTTTAGTATTCCATTTCTAAAGAGAGCCCTCTGATTGGCCGTTGCTTGGTGACAAATGGGTGACAAAGCTTCGCAAGCGGCCAACCAGGAATGGAGACGTAACGCGCAGCTTTAATATAAATCTCTTTATAACTGTGAACATAGTTACATGTATTTATATTTTTTTGGGCATAAATTATTTTCTTATTTATGTAATGAGTTTTTCTTTTGATCTTTCTTTTCGGTATAATTCTCCTTCCTAGCGGCGGTTAAGTTTTGTGCTATCTTTTCTGTGCTGCGCAAAAATGGAACCTCTGTATATCCAAAAACTTTTCGGAAACCTTTTTATTGTGGTTTGCCAGTCTATCTGCTACATTTTCCACAAAAAATACAAATTGAATGGTAAATAAACAATGTTATAAAATCCGAACTGAAAAATCAAAATAAAACGCCTGTCGTCGGTTATTACACGCCATAACGCAGCTCGTAAAGTGGACGTTATGTCGATGATCGTTAAGATACCGCCTCGCACTTAATTTGGTCGCCTAAGTAGGCCACCGTGCTAGAGTTAGATAGAGGGTTGCCACTATATAAAAAAATAGGTAATAATAATGCACTCCTTCGAACGCTTTTCGGTTATGAGGCGTGCAAATCTGAGCTTCTTTTACAGCATGACATCCAAAATTTTGTTATCAGTTAAAGTGTCATAAAAATAAAATATCTGTTGTTGCAACACGTTGTGTTATAAACAAATGAGGCTATCTCCGATGAATGATGACATCTAAAATCTAATATATATTATGGGAAAGAGGGGAATGAGCAAACGTTACAGGCCGGAGTGTATGTTGTGTAAAAAACGAAACATATATCGGTACACCAACATTTATAAATAGTAAATCGTCATGAAAGTTTATTGAGTAATGCCACCAAGAATGTTTTTCTAAAAATCTCTTAAATGAATATATTATCATCTGAAAATTTAACAGTTTGACAGCCCTGGCTGTTTTGTGTGTTAGATATTATCGGATGACTTCTATCATGATGGAAATGTGATGTAATGGAAAAGTTCAGAAAACTTCAAAAGTTTTTCAATTATCAATCATATTGTGTATCTAAATTTTTAAGTTCCGTATAGAAATCGAAAGTTAACCTGAAAAGACAGTATAACTGTTGTAACAATAGTAACTGTTGCTTGAACGGAATCAAAAGTGATGACCACATAGCTTAGTGGATTGAGGCACTGTCCTTAAGCCGTGGATTTTGCGGTCGAATCCCAAGCGCGGCAACCGAAGCCAATATATTAAATGAGAAGTTACAGCACTATAACAACTTTAGATATTTGATTGATGATTAATGCTCACTAAATATGATATCATCATCATCATCTTCATCATTAGCATCATCATGGTAAAACGATTATAACCCTAATAGTATCGTGATTCATCAAAATAGGGTAAAGCCCCACACAACTTGTGAACTCACAACAGCTCGTAAAGATCCGATCCCGATAATTCCGTGTCATTTGTTATACGTTTTTTTATTCCTCGTGTTGACACGAAAATTACCTTGATTGCCGTTGTTGCTCCACGATCGCGTTTGATAAGATGATTGTAAATAACATTTTTGGTAAATATCGTAAGTAGTTGTAATAAAAGGTTATTGTACCTCCGTAACTGTTACTTTTGGGAGAGTTTTGCCACGCTGTTATCGATGTTTTTATAGAAACACCTACTACATCCTTATAACAGCTTGATAGTTTAGGCAGCCTAGCCGAAGAAAGGGTTCGAAGAGGCAAACATTTATATTTATTTAAAATACTTTATTGCTTACGCATCTTATAATATGAGCTGACAGAGGGCGGACTTAATGCCTATTGGTATTCTCTGCCAGTCAACCCATGGGTTGGTGAGATAGCAGTAGTAGGTGTATATATTTAACTTAATAAATTAACTAACTAACCAAATAAATATTTTATGGTGAATGTGAATGCCTAAGTCATGGATGTGCATTTAATACATATATGATTATTTATCTATGTACGTACATGTACTTATCTTATCAGCATCCAGTTTCCGAGTCACAGGGTATACTAGTATGTAACTGGTGGACGTGTCTATCTGATATCTAATTATTATATTATTAATAAAATGTAAAAGGAAAGACAATATTATTGTATGCTTCATAACGAGTAAGCATTTAAATAAGTGCATTATTATTATTACTCTATGCTATATTTAGTATGTGGGCTAGTCTTGAAAACTGGTTTAAGTTTATATACTGCCACTCCAAAATCCAACGTACCCAATGTCCCTCACGACTGACACCAGCCCTGAACAAACGCACCAAATTCGTCCATCACGAGGCTATAATTAAACTGGCCGCGTTCGTCTCGAACAACGCTAATGATTAGACATCATGAGCTCTAACTTTGAACATTGTTTGAACTAACAATACCGGTTCCGCGCACCGCTTGACTGTCCCACGGAAATACATGTTTGGTAATGTTTAGCGGTATTTGTATCAAATCTTAGCATAGAGTTAGATGTAAATTAGACGGTGCACACAAGTTACTTTTTCAATGAAGTTCAATAATATGCAAAGTGCCCAGAATCTTTAGTTGTGACAATCGCGTTTACATTTATAGATTTTAATTACCTGTCAAAGAGGTAGTACAACTATAATATAGTATAGTGTACCACGTAAATATCGATTATATGTGAAACTCTTAAATTACTCCATGGTTATGGCAGGCGGTTCCAGCACAGTCTGCAAACTTTTCTAGTACCCTAAAAATAAAAGAAGCATCAGACACGACTTTGTCTTTCTCTACGCAGTCGCATAGATAGCCATTGCTGCTACCGATATTCGTCTGGATAATGAGGTCTGGCATATAGGAAATGCTAATTGTGTCAATTGTTGAAGACCACACTCTCTCACGCTTTATTATGCAATTTTTACTTAGAACTTAATCCTTATCCCGTTATTGCCCGTCTATACCAGCTGTCCGTAGAACCGCCAACAAAAGCTTGGATGCTATCTATGCCTCTGCCTGTCGCGACCTGTGGATAATTTGCCCATACTAGCCTCACTGTGCTGAAGTATTGGTGAACAGTACATTCGCCCCAAAGGTGCTGCGCCTTCGGGTTCAGAAAACTTATATTGATTGAATTTCTGTCATCAGTAGTTTTAATTTCAAGATACAGCCATGTAAATAAATCCGTACATTAAATGCAGGACAGTACAAAGAAGTAACAGCACGGTAGGGATAGCAACTCAGCACTATTCCTGTGTCGAAACAAACGGAAAACCGCCTTTAACGGAACATCAAACCGAACGCCTGAATACAGTCCTGTGGCCCAAAGCGTCGTTTAACACATCTGCCGCCTATGTATAATTAGCGCAAATAAATAAACAATCCACTGTTTATTGTGTCACAAGCTTATTCAGCATCGGCCAGTATAACACGACTCTCCTTTCCCCCTCTCAGTTACAGCAAGTTAGTATAAGCAGACAAGAGTACGTTATATTAGGTAGTTCAAAAGATATTGGCTGGTTGAGGCCTTGTCACTGCCTGTCGCGACATGTGGAAACCATTTGTTTGGTTTGTAAATAAAGCTGTATTCACATCGACGCTCGTCGGCCACATGCCGTGCTATGTGACTAGTATGGCCATGTAAACAGTATTACCGGACAAAATTTCCATTTAACGAAAATATGGCAGCCTATAAAAATTTACTGTTGACAGGCGCTCATTAGAGGGTCAACAAAAGCTGATGTGCCATGCAGCCATGCATATTTTCTGCCATTTTTCAGTCGCCAGAGCCTTACACGTTAACCAACAGCGTGCATCATAGTAGAAATTATCTAAGCCAGCTGTAAGATAGAACCTCCTTACGGGTAGATTAAGTAAGACATAATAATGTTTTTTGTAAAATTATAATATTATACACTTATTGTTTTAAATGTTTATAGCTCAAATTAGATAATCGCGTTATAGTTAAGTAAACTATACATCTCTAGTGGGAGGGTGCCAGCTTTGCGCTTACGAATTCGCACGCCCTGCGTGGTATCATATCCCATACACACCACCCTGGGCGGGCGATCTTTCATGCATGGCATATTAGCCTGATGATGAATAAGATGATGAAAATACGAATTCGTTTCACTTAGATGGATGAACATAATCATATTTATATACACTATTTTTAAACTAAACTATCCGGCGATATTACTGCTGTCTGGGAACACTAGCCTAGTTGTCACTTTTAACTGATCATTTAATGAGTGTAATTGTCGGTTAAAATTTAAACGTTATGTGAACACACGAGGAGACGATTGGTGACAATTTTCATACAGCTGTGTAGCCTCGCCATGTACAAACCAGCGATAACATATGAAACGCACATTGGCTGGTTATTGAAGACATAATAGCTCGTCGTTTTCTGCGCTGTGGGATTTAAAACAAATGTGTAAGTACTTAATAATATTGCTCTTATGTGTATTTATAAGATGTTGACACCAAATTGCTCTACAAACGTGGCACCTCCCCCCAAAGAGATGTTTTGGCTTCGAGGGTATGTTTGAAATCGGTGGAGACGTATTCATCAACAATGTGTTTTTCATTCTTTAAAATAAGATATCATGTGCTTCACACACTAGCTACATAAATAAGTGACAATTTCTGATGTGTTCAGAAATATTATTTTAACACATCATTTTAAAATAAAATTCAAATAAAGGCATAAAAAACAAATTAACAAAAGGGACCAATAAAGGGGGTGTAAGGAAGAATATAAGTACAATCTCTTTCTCCAAATGTCAAACTCACTTCACGCTCGGTAGCTAACACACAGTCATACACTCGAACGAATGAAGGCGGAAAATACATGCACATTTTTCCGAACCCCATAAACCACAGGCAAGTGTTGGGAGTAGCTTCTCTGTAGTGAGGGTACTGACACTATGCTTACCGGCCCGCCCGTCTACCGTGTTGAACATGAACATATTCTCCATGCATACATCGTCCCGTTAATGGAAAAGCCTATATCCAGCAGTTGACTTTTGAAGTCTGATAATGTAAGTGAGAGCCATTTCTACCTTCTTAAACAGATAGTAACTATCAAAAAATATATCAATACGAGACAGCACATCGCACGTGGAATTTTAGGTATTACACAATCTCACGTTTCTGCATGGAGCTCTGTGTTATATTTGAATTTGAAATATTGCGCACTTCACACTATTTAGGTGCTATTTTGTATAACTTCGGCAAATCATGATTTTTTTTTTACTTTTTAAATGAGGGATTTTAAAATGCTAGACGCTGTACATATGGGCACTTGTGGTATATCCCGCTGCAAAGGGCCTTTACAAGACATTGCGTATTGTAAAGGCTCTTTGCATACCTTCCACTTTATGAGACTGGACTTCATAAAATAGGTTCCATTCGTAGATTTTTGTAGACTCCAAAATTAAGAGGCGGATATTTTATTGCAATAATTCAACTCCAGCGGTTGGTATTCAAACCCTAAACAGTCCTCTGACTAGCCTATATTTGTCTGCCGTTTTTCAGACGATGTGAAATCTATATAAAAAGTAAAGCATTATTCTAAAAAGACACAGGTTTGCGCGTTCACCGCTAAAAAGAATCCCTTTGTCGTTTCTCTTCTTTTTGAGAACATTCCCCTTATTGCCTCAGCCAGTATCGGAATCCTTGGCGTTGACATATCGAGCGACGTTCAGTTCCGTGGTCACTTGGAGGGAAAGGCCAAATTGGCCTCCAAAAAGCTTGGTGTGCTTACAGAGCGGGACAGTATTTCATGCCGGTCCACCGTTTGCAACTTTATAAGGCGCAAGTTCGGCCCCACATGGAATACTGTTCTCATCTCTGGGCAGGGGCACCCTAGTACCAACTCCTTCCATTTGACCGCATCCAACGTCGAGCGGCTCGAATTGTCGGCAACCAAGCTCTCTCTGATCGGCTTGATCCTTTGGCCTTGCGAAGAGATGTTGCTTCTCTTTGCATTTTTTACAAAATTTTCCACGGGGAATGTTCTGAGGAATTGTTCGGATTGATCCCAGCTGCTGAGTTTCACCATCGTACATCGCGACAGAATTCGAAGTTCCATCGATACCACCTAGATGGTTGGCATTCCACCACAGTGCGTTTTAATCGAAGTTTTCTGCCACGCACTTCGACTTTGTGGAATCAGCTGTCGCCAGCAGTATTTCCGAACAGTTACGACTTAGGGACCTTCAAGAAAAGAGCTTATTCCTTCCTTAAAGGCCGGCAGCGCATCTGTAGCTCCTCTGGTGTTGTGGATGTTCGTGGGCGTCGGTGATCACTTACCATCAGGTGAGCCGCACGCTCGTTTGCCCCCTTCTTCTATAAAAAAAAAAAAAAAATGCAAAGAAAGCACAATTAAAACTCGAGATTCATAAATCAAATTTCATAAAAATTACACGTAATTTGTACATGTCAAACCATGAAATTGTAATTACACTAATTTCACTCACGTTAACCATAAATCTAGGCTAATCACAACACATACTTAAGGTGACATAGAGCCTGAACGGCCCGCTTCCGGTCGAGTTGACCGGACCGGAAGTGGCACGCCGCCGGAAGTTGTATACAAAGTGCGAGCCTTCGCGTGCCGCCGACGGATACTATCGCGGCTCGTTCTACGGAGGGGTCGGCATGACGGGAAATTCACCCGTGGAATATTTATAACAGTACGAAATTTGGCTTTTATTAATGTTTTTGTTTCTACGTTAAATTTTCAATCTTTTTTAAACGAAATACCTTCTAAAATAAGCCGCTTAAACTAACTCGATAGAAGAGTAGTTGCTCCAGCCTTAAAATGTCCCACTGCTGGTCAAATGTCTCCTCGCAATTACATTTAAGGACAGATCACCAGCTGCTCCAGTGCGAGTTGGAGGATTTCACTTTTTTGGGGCAAACGAGCAAGCGGCAGCGGTTTGGTCATCATTGATTTATTTTACCGTTTATTTATGTTTCATTTACGAGACTGATTTGAGGCGACACGTGTTTGTTAAAATGCTCATATCTTAATTCTTGTCTATTCAATTTATGTAGGAGCTGTGTATATTGTATGTCGTTATGTCCGAATTGGTCGTCACAAATAAACATACACACACTTTCCTTCTTTCAATTAGAGCATTTTCTCCAATTTTGGCGTGGTAAAAAGGCGGAATTTAGGGAAAGCTGAAACTTAAAATATATTAATTACTACGTAATCTAACATATTACAACGAAAGTAATTCACAACCCCACCCTCCAGTTTATGGCACTTAGCGACACGCAATCGCTTCGCCTCGAATCGAAGCGACAGAGCGATAGTGATCGCGCCGCCCAACTAAATGGCTCGGCGTAAAACTACCCAACACTGTCGTGTGAATCAACCCGATAGCTATCTTCAAGTTGGAAAATTGCACCGAAATAATGCCGGAACAAGTCTCGTTTAGTACCATCAAGATATAAAGACTGGCTTGAAAGAAAGTATACGATGATGTATATCGTTGAAAGTATTCTAGAAACATTTTGGTTTGATTTGTTTAGATCGTCTTAAGTGTTTATAAAAAGGTACCGAAAACATGGATTTTTATGCTTTAACAAAATGTTTGTCTTGTCGGGTGGATGTAATAAAATATTTCAATAGGAGATACTAGGAAAACCTCTTCACGAATAGATGACGCTCGAGTGGTTCTACGCGACAAAAAACAAAATTGCAAATTTTATGATGCGAAACGCGTCTAATACTGTAATCTAAGTCTCTATGGCCTATCGAAGTTCTACCAAACTTGATGGTAATGAAATATTCACAAAATTATAACACGTAAGACCGTCGTCCGGCAGATGACTGCTTAAATGCCAGTTCTAATAATCTCCCACAGAGAAGGCAGTGGTGCCACTGCTAGTAAGAGTTCAATTGCTAACATTTGGAGCACAGCTATGTCCTACAATTGGTTGTCAGATCCAAAGCAAATTTGCGATATGACTTTTTCCTTTCCTAACTCAATATTATAGTTATTCCCATATATAACATATTGTTGTGACACGTCATGATTATAAGTTAGGAGGATTGATCAGTGGAAAGGGTAGCAACAGTGTCAGTGACATAAACCAGTCCTAGTACGTCCTAATACTAACAACAATAATTTGCGTATTACAGTGATTAGTTCCAAGTGCATTCCAATTCAAGTCTTACTAAATGGGAGGACTTTTTTACAGTATCAGAGCCGTCCGGATAAGTAGTATTTTTGCTGCTAATCAGCAGCGTAACCCCGGTTGTATTCCGGCTTGAAAGGTATCGATAGCCTGTGAGACTGTCTTATAGGCTGTGAGGTATTTCATCTTAGTCGCATATCCACAATGTTCTTCGACGGAAGTTGCTTTCAGATGCCCATGAGCTGCTGTAACCACTTACCATCTGGAGGACAGTAAACGCGTTTGACACAAGAGAGATTAAAAAATAATTTCTGATCAGGCCCAGACCCACATTTCAGAAGAGCAGTTTTCTCACAATACGTGACTTGCTCACTCAATACTAGTGTCATTGACCTCTATTCATAATACTGATGTCCTCACGTCGATATATGAAAACAATTCAGTGGTTGCCAAAACAAAAACGCATACGATATTACACCTTATAACGTATAAGAAAGAATCATATTCATGTATGCATATTTCACAAGTATTTCTGTCTGTTGTGACAGCCATGTTTATAATATAAACAAATGTCGATCAAGAATAGGATAATGTCGTTGTCACTGTAAGGCCTTAAACAAACGAACGATTTCCGTCCGTGAACGTCAAGAGCTCTTAAGAACTTGTAGGGAAAATTGTAATAGCGGTATTTTAGAATAATTTGCCGGCAATAATGTATTACGTTATTAGGCACGTAACGAAGAAGTATGAACGCCAGTTCTGGAAATAAAATGAATAAACATTTACTATCTATTAATAGTACGGTATTATTGTGAGAAGAGGGAGCAAAGTGATTTCCTGTTAAGATATATCTTTAATTACAAACATGCACATGCATGCTAATTATGCATGAAATATAGAAAGCCTATCGATATTAGCATAAATTAACGCCGTGCCGCATGGTTTCGGCGTAAGAATCTGCCACCCTCTTTCTTTCCGTGAGTGCCGTAAGAGGCGACGGGAAAAGCCTTGAAGATCGCAATGACTACTGACAGACGGTGGGATAACCAAATCAAAAAATACCAGTTAAAATTTAATCAAACCGTTGACTGGGAGCATCGTCTAAAATAACTGGATTTTCATTTCAAACTGGCGTTCACACACAACTCACTTTTCGTCTTTCCGTTGGCTATGACGTGACGGGTGGTGACTGTGTAACGTCAAGTGTATAAGTTACTAACTTCAGTACCTTCAACCGTCGCATTTCATTGGGTAACAACGTATGAAATCAACTATTCTTCTTGCGAATTTGCACAAAAGATTACACGTGAATTCAGCCTTACGTCTATGACAAAAGTAGGCTTTAATTAGATGCTTATCACACTAGCGGCCACCCACGGTGCGCCGACGCAGCGAGTCGCGGCGACCGCGTTGCGACAGCGCGTGTGACTCAGCCGCACTTTCGTCTGACAAACCCCACGTGGGAGTTCACTATTTTTACAATCGTTACAGATGTTTGTACAATGTATCCGCGTACAATGATTACAAATGGACGCGTTACCTACGCATTTCTATAGGACTGCGAGTGCTAATTTACGAGCTTTCCTTTCTGCGTAATTTTGACACGATGAACAAGGCTAAGATGTCGGCCACCA
The DNA here is from genome assembly GCA_029286595.1 of Bhutanitis thaidina. NCBI lineage: Eukaryota > Metazoa > Arthropoda > Insecta > Lepidoptera > Papilionidae > Bhutanitis > Bhutanitis thaidina. The sequence goes on from JAGSMS010000019.1 coordinate 627,988, forward strand.
TTATGGAAAAATTTCGGGATTAGTCACATGGTGCAAAACAATATTCAATGGGTTTTATGTGTTATGGTATTAGTCGACAAATGAAAAATGCGACATGACAGAATAACTATCGCGAATGTCACAGATCAATGACAGCCAGCCGTATCTAAGGTGCGAGGTTCTTAATAATGACATGCGTGGAGACATAAAACAACATCTAAACATTTAAAACTATTTCGCGTGATATTTCGATGACTATTCCTGCGATTACATAGATAGATTATTCCAATATCGTGAATGGGTTTGCAGACAAAGTTGCACATGCACAAATACTCGGGACTATGATCTGCAGGTTATACAAATATTTCTTGCCTACGGGAATCGAACCCACGACCCAAACTGTTGCAGCCAATCGCCTATCACCCAAGTCAGCCAACAGTAAAATTATTAGTTTTTTCTTCTATATCCCTGCATTCGTCAGCCTTTCTATAATATCGCAAACAGGAAGGTGAGGAAGTAAGACTAGATATTTCTATTCACTTCAAATTCTTCTTCTTTAGCATAATCATAATCCACTACTGGACATAAGCCTGTTTCACTAAGAGGAATTTTCATAATCGTCGACTACAGTATCAAGCACCTAGCGCTTTAGATGCTGCTTTTGTCAATGAGGATAATTTAGGTGTCATCTCATAGTTTCTCAAAGTCACCTTTTAGGACTTTTAGGGATGAGATGCTACAAAAGTAGAGCATGTTACTTTGCTCTATTTTTTTATAAGCATTTCATTTGGTCAATTAAAGGAAACACCGAGAATATCATAAATTCTAAACTATACCTACAACTGTTTTTCATAAATGGGAAAATGCATAACGCACACCCTTGCGGGAGAAATGTCAGGGTTGCACCGACAAAGACCCCACAGAGTTCTCGTGCCATGAGGATAAGAAAGATGATCTGATTAATCTACCTAGCCTATCCTACTGTGGCAAGCCATGCAAGTTCCCTTTAGCTTCACCGATGGTGACGAAACCAAGTTGAAGCTACAGCATTTCTTCGTGGTATAGGTGCATCTAAAAGAGCAATCTTTTAAATCACTTCACAAATCTGTTGTAATTTTTGATCGAGTTCCGAACACCGCTCAACCCAAATCACACTCATCAGACCTCACGCCAGATACGTCAGAAACAATACCAGCACGCTACTAGGCATGTACAAATATCGACAAAAAATATGGCCGAGGTCGTAACTCCAATCTGCTAACGTGATTAATTGACCAACTTCTTTGTTCGTTTGTCTTTAATCGGTTGTTTTGACATTAATTGGTATGTAATTATGAGTAGGATGTAACTTGATGTAATGCAAGTTTTGTTGGAGTTCAATAGTGGTGCGAAAATAAAGTCCAATTCGATTTAAATATCATGAAGTGGCGATAATGACGCTGTGATTGGGTAGATGAAAAAAATGTCACGAAATATACCCAGAAAGCTTTTCGGATCCTGTGATTGTACTCGGAGTATGCCATTTTGTAATGAGTTTCGTGTGACGGAGAAGAAACAGACGAATGAAACTCAGTAGATATCCTTTTTTTCAGTAATTTGAATACATTCAATATCTTAAAATAAAAGAAATGAGCCCATAGGCAACTAAAACCATGATACAAAAATGTATGGATCTTAAAAACAAAAGTGAACTGCAAACTCGAGAAGGCCAGTCTTAACAAGCAGCACCTCGTTCACAAGAACAAGGCCGCATGTGGCAGGCCTCCTAAAGGGTAGAGGTATAGTGATGGACGGCCCGCTATACGACGCCGCCACACAACGCCGACAGCAACATGACACGCAGCAAAGGTGAAGCACTGAGAGGTTTTAGCCGGTCCAAGCCCAACATAACCCATCCTTGCCCTAACGGTAGTTCCCCACTATTAAACAAAGAAAATTTCTCGGCTTTAGCATCTTGTTCTTACACCGAAGACAGTTTTAGTTTCTTTCTCACCATACTGTCGAAAACCTTTTTTTAAAATCCGTTTACTACTTACTGGTCTCTGATCATAACGTAATCTTACTGTTAACTGTAACAAAAACATGAGATTGTAAGTATCAAAAAATTATTTCTCATGCTCTCCCATGTACTATTGTACAAACAAACTGAAAATAGCCACCCTCGTAGTGTAGGGTTGACAAAACCAGCGATGCGCCACGACCGCCACTGTAAACACGCGTTTATTATCAACGCCATAAAATGATGCGTTTATTGGTACGGTGTGGGTGGTCCCTTAAAGTTCATGTGAACAAATATGAGGTGCAAGACTGAAATAGTCGGATATGATATGTTTGTATTTTGTATTTTGACGACCATGTATCAAAATTTAACAATCTTATGTAAACTTTGTTCGTAGGATAGGCATATTTAATACATAGGCATAATATTTTAACTAGTACTGATTAGCTTGCAGATCACAAGGAGTTAACTAAATAGTACCTTGTCTGGGCATAAGTTCTGTTAAAATTATATTTTATATAATTTTATAAAATTATATATTTATTTATAAAGTAATGTTATATTATTAGGAAAACCTTCCAAGAAATATACGAGTATATCGGCTTTTGCGGGCGCTTTCTTTATGCGGCCTTTGTTAAACAGTGGATTAAAATAGGTTGCTGTAGTAAATATAATACAATATCACTTTTATTCAAATTCGGCACGTTTAGCTCTAATACAGGCCTTTACTTTCACCAATTATGAATCTATGGATTAATATAGAACCTATATCCTTATGGAACATTTAACAGCTAAATTGCTTTAACTTTTTTTGAAAGATTAAATACCTATCTCATATTGTTTAGTTCATGTCCAATTGTTAATTAAAAACAGTCTTATGTCTGGAGTTAGTAAGTTATTACCATCAGGCGGACAGCTAGTTCGCTTGTTAATTTAATATTATAAAAAATACCTAGCTCGGACTGGGGGCACATAGACATCTGCAACCAAATTAATTAAAGAAGCCAAATAGATGCTTTGTCACCGCTGAGAATTAAGATGGACTGTCTGTAATTTCAATGGCTCTCTATCTCTATCCCTCAAATCGGCACACAATAGTAATTGCACTGCTGCTTAGCGACAGAAATAGCGTGTGGTACCTACTTAGGTGACACATAGGCTACTAAAAGAGTCTCCTTGGTATGGTTAATATGCCCAAGCGTAGTCTTGCTCGAGAGTAAACGTTACAGTTTCGAATAGTGTAAAACCGTTTCAAGACGTTTTTGTTCTCACTCCCTTAGCACAAAAATATCTAATTTAAATATTTCTTTCATAACTATTTTATTTATAGATTTTTATGTTTAGCCTCTTCTTCTTAAAGAGTATCAAGACTAAGTCTGTCCTTGATTATATTCAGTCTTAAGAAAAGTTATCATCCATTCTTGCCAAATTGTCGCACAAGATACCTTTCTAGTGGAAGGAAATCTCACTTGTTATAAACCAAATAATTGATAAGACAGTTGATAAAAATTGATAAAAACAGTCTTTTAGCATTTATCATATTTGCATCCCATGTATACCTTTCGCGTATTTACATTAAACGCATGTGTCAGAAAAGAACACAAAAATTCAAATTCAAGTCGCATTTTGTAAACGAGGTAAAGATAGTAGAAAAACAATGTAATTTAATTTAATTATATTGTATACCACCTCTATCTAGTTAATATATTGTCCTTTTCTGATGTCATTCTGCTTGATGGGGTAAAAAAAAGTAGTGGGAAGGTAGGGTATGTTTTTTTTTAGATAGGCTTATACTACCATCGCAAATCCACATGTAGAGCTTAACGGTTATAGCAACTAATCCTGACTTAAGTATAGTTTAGTAGTGGTTTATTGAAGGATAATTATGGTAATGTTTCTTAATATGGAGAACTTAAAAACAAATACTACTATCACACAATGAGATTTATAATCTTGCCGTATAAAGAATACAAAAAAATTTAATCGAAGCCGCGTCTGACATATTATATTCGTACATACAAATTTAAGTGTTTTTATTCATAATATGTAGTAGCAGTAAAGGGAAGGCATTCGACCAACACGAAGCTACTGCAGTCTTGCCGCAGCGCTGATCCACCGGAAAACTCACGTGTACATAAAGAAACATACATATTACGTATGCTATAATAGACGTTCTATAGTTATTACTCATTAAGAGGAAAATAAACGAAAAGAAGTTTCTGTTATAGTTATTAAAATTACTGCTAGACTGCTAAAGCTGGTACAGAGTTCTGGTTAAACCCAGCCAGCCAAAGAGCAGAAATGATATAATATTTGGGTTGAGGTTGTTTTTAGTCTTAGTTTTACGCGAACACCTGCTAGTAACCAATGGCGGTGACTGATTATGTCGGGATCAACATTTAAGATGTAGGACCGACTAAAATCCCCGCGGCAGATATTCTGTTGGCCCGGTGGCCTTTACAGCATCGGCGGTAGAGACTCGCGAGCAGGAGGCCCGCAAGTTAGGTAAGCTTTAGATTGTTACCTTGTATTCATGTCTATATATGACGAGTGAGTGCTTCTGTATGCGCTTATAGTGAAAGCACCTCTAAATATGTGACATCTGCGTGAACCGGTAGATCTCCGTGATTGTGATCGACCATGAAACCATCAATAAAATAAGAAATTATTAAAACTCAAAAACAGAAATTTGTGTTAAATTAAATAATATTTCGATATCCTGAATGCGACAACGTTCATTCGTCTTACCGTATACGCCACGCCTAAATATGAACGCACATACTAAGGCCTGAGGATGGGTTAATAGTCACTGGGGTCACGTTAGAATCGCTATAAAATTAATAAACATTATGCAATATCATTCAAATTGAGAAAATTTCCATAAAATGTAAAGATTTTATGGAAACCTGCTTTTCAAAGAAATAAAAAATCGTAAACATAGCGAGTCCGCCATTCCGTGTCTTCCGTCTCCACAAAATTTTTGAAATTAATTTTTTATCATTTACATAAATGTTGCTTTCTGATGTGATTTGTACCAGGAGCCATAATTTTGATGGTAGATAGAGACTTTTATGCCACTGAACTGTTAAAGGTACGAAAATAGTGTGATAAACTAGAAAGTTAACTTCTAGTATGCCTCACGTCTCAGTGGCCCTAAATAGTATGAGTTTGTACCATTTATTTTTAAAAGTACACTGTTATACTGAACTAAGTTAAGTTAAACTGACCCGATTACAAAGCTACTAATTTCTGATGAAATTAAGCTATGTTTTAGGTAAAATCATATTTCCGTAATAATAATTCTAACCATAGAAGCAAAGCGGATCGCTGGTTCCGAATATGGCTTCGGTAGCGAGCATTTTAATACACGGCAATCTATAACACTAGGAATCTATTAAGATATCGGAAAGCCTCTGATTTCCATACACCCTTAACTTCATTGGGATTTCATCGACTAACGAGCCGTCCCAAGCTCCAACAAACTTAACTATGGCCTTGTAATTTTTGATTTTATTACACCGTAAGCTTTAATGTTTGGAGATAAATACTTTTTGTGATTGCACAGCGGCAAATAATAAGTTTGCTGTCTGTTTATGGTGACAATTAAGCAAAGGTTTATGGTTTTATTGTGACGGACTCGATTTCTGTCAACTTCTGAGAAACGTAGCATAAGTTGGAGACGAGCCAGTGTCATTAAGGATTGTAAAACCTGAGGACAGAGCCATAACGAGAGCCAATAAGTTGCTTTACGACCCCTAACTATGGAAATTGGAATCGATTCTAGGCATCGGTATAATGTCTATATTTCTTTAATTTATTCGTGGTACAACCTGTTGCGTTGTTAATAAATTATCTTAATAACTTTAACACTTCAATTTATTCAAAAATAGAACTTGAATTACAATATAGTATTTAAATACTCGTCAAATCGCCGCTGTTTGTTGGAAGCATGCCTAACAGGCTGGCAGCGTTTTAGAAGATGTGACGGTGCCATCGCATCATGACAAGCCGTATCACAGTGAGATTCCGTCAAGCCTTTTGCCATCGTTCCGCACTATATCGAAGTCTCCAAAACAGCCGGCATGTAGGCACTTGCTCGAAGTACCTTAGCAGAGATGCGAAGCGCTCTGCCTCTCCACCGCAGCGATCGCGATGTGGCTCGTTTCTGCCCATTGCTTTAATCAGAACAGTACGATTTGGTAAAGTGGATGTATCTGACAGATTCTTGAATTATTTTATATTCAAGTACTTTCCCTTTAGCGTATTTGTTTCCCCTTGTATAATGTATATAGTCCTTGCTGAAATTGCACAAAGGAATACTGATACAAGAACAGTCTTTAATATCATATAAACATAAAGAGATTGTGTTTCGATCCTCTGTTTGTGATACACTGCCGGCACTATAATATCTTCTGCGCTGTTGTCGCCATAGCTGAAATCGGTCAGTAATCATCGTTATCACAACAATAGCATCGTAATCATTTTCGATCTAAATTCCGATCAATGAATGTACGAGAATATAGAAATTAATTTGATTCCTCGACCATTCAAACATTGTCTTCGCAATGTAATATGCATTTTATAACATACATTAGATAATGTGAAGCCTTGAAATAACTCACACTAAACACATCTCTGGTGTTCAGCACGAGCACCGGCGGCACGATAAAGAACGCACGGCGCCGATGCGATCGCGTTACGGATACGTTGACACGCGTAGGCGCATCATTCTTTATTCGCTTATCAACTTACTTCATGCATACCATTGGAATCTTATTTCCCTTGGATAAAGTTCATATTCAAGTAAATGAAATGTAATAATATTTTTGTTTGTATGAATAAACTTTTCGCAAGAAACTTAAAATTCAATCTTAAGATGCATTGTATAAAGTATAATTTATTTTGCGACACATTATGTACGGGAATCGGGTTGTTATTTACGAACAAAGATATCTCATTCCATTTGTAAAATCTGTATGTCGATAAACATAGTGCACATAATTGTCTGCAACAGCGGCATGGGCCGCAGATAGTTTCGCTTTCCGCGCACACGTCTCACGTCGCCAGTAGGCTCACATGTGACGAACGTTGCATAAGCGCTCTTTGTTTTGTCGGGTCTCTGAATTGCGCTTTGTAATTCACTCCAAGCAGGTTGCTTTAATATGCGATGGCTGCAATAATCGCGGGAAAAGGGATATTATGCCAACGCAAATAATAACAGACATTAATCGTTTATCTACAAATTATTAATAATGTTTTATTTTCTCTTTCTTTATCAGAGATCTGTCAATAATGCAAAAATAGTTCGCATAATATTAGATCTCTCGACCGTATATTCAATATTGGGGTTGTCAGCGATCTACACATTTGTTATATGCATAGCTTATTTGGAACAACATGACAGCCTAGCGCCGTCTTTGTGTTCTTGCCGACCATAATAATCGTACATAAATTAAATAAGTCATTGTTACGAGCTCTCTACATTGGGGATTGAACACGTGTTTCCTGATTCTGAGGTAGATCTTCTAACATCATACTCATAGCATCGGTTAAGTCACTAATGAGCAAAACTTACAAGGACAAGAGCCACGCTTAATACTTCAAATTGACGTATACTAAGATTAAGCTTAACAGTCTAAATTTGAACCGTAAATACGAAATCGCTAGTCAGGTGGAAATGCAAATCGCACGCAGTGACACAGCAGCCGCGGGCGACGGGACGCCGCCGCCGAGTCCCGCGTTTGATAACTGACGTCAAAAGCACGCCTCCAGTGAACGGGTAGCACCCGGGGTGTTTTAGCAAAGGGTTAATTATGCGCCGCTCGGTTGATACCTACGCATCGTTACAGATGTTACGCAAAATTTTGCCTACAAATTTCGTTTTAGTTCTACATGGTTTTAAAATAAGAGAGCGCTGATTTTGTTTCATTTCGCACGACTCGGCCTAGCGAAATAGGCATTCGCAACCCATTTTGCACCTTTTCGGGAGATAAAATGTTATAGGTGGAGAGCCTCATTGACGGGTTTACTCCTGGAGTTTACTATAAGATCTATGAGGCTTTACCCTTAGTCGCCTACGGCAGTGTTAGATTTTTCCGACGCTATAAAACGGAGTGATATTTCGCGTAAAATAAAATTAATTAAAATTAACTTTTCTTACAATTGAAGAGTTTGGAATGAAATGAAAATTCTATGTTCTTCGACTTAAAAAGGATATTTTTTTGTTTATTTTAACAAACTTCCTCCGTTTTGTGTTACTAGGTTTCTCTGACTGAGAAAACAGGCGAAAGGAACTCCATAGATATACTCAATAATTGTAACGCATATGGGACATAGGCAAGAGTAATCATGCTACAAAAATATAGAATTCAACTAAATTAAAACACTGCACACCCCAGCGGACCAGAGTCCATAAGAAGCGCCTCTTCACAAGTACTCATGTGACTACAGTCGCTGTCGTCAACCAAATTAACCAGAGTTGGACGACGGGTTATTTCACACGATATGTTAAAGGGTATCTTTGTTAATTTACGACTTGACTCACACTTTCTTTAAAGGCAGTGTCAAACCTTCAGCATATCAGCATAGCATAAACCTAAATATATAAAATTTTCTACAGCACTTCAAGATATAATTTATGTGACTAGTGAAACGTATAGCGTAACAGACACGTCAGTTGACAGTGAACGGAAATGTGAAAAATAAATGTTAACACCGGATGCGAACCATCGATCGGAAGTCGAATGCTGACAGTGTTGGAGCTAAGACATTCTATCAATCAAACTGACACCGTCAGTCAGTCGTGACTTACAGTTTAGACTGCCTTATCTACACAAATTGTTATTCTATGGCTTTATCTTTTCATCGGGCATTTATAACAAAGTGAAAAGTAACATTTATGAAAATAACATGAGTCTCAGTCACGGACAAGCATTACATCGTACCTGAAATACGAGAAGGAACAACTACCCTTCGCCTTAGACAAACCTTAGGTATTATGCCGAAGTTGTCGTAGTCCTTTTATTTATCGCAAAGGCGGCAAACGAGCCTGCAGTTCACCTGATGGTAAGTGATTACCGTCGCCCAGTTACATCTGCAACACCAGAGGTGCTACAGGGGTGTTGTCGGTCTTGGATATGGGAGGGTGGATAAGGGAGGGGAAGTGGGCCACCGGTTACCTCACTCACTGAACGAAACGTAGAAGCACAAGATGCCTCTACTTCACAGTATTCTGCGAGGCCGTGATACCAACCCGGTCGAGCAGCATCAAAAGCCGCTTGGCTCTACCACGCTTAAAAGTCGAAATCGACCACGAGGATTTGATCGAAGCAATCATTCGTTTACCCTATAATGTCAGGTGTGAGTCGGTGAAGCTATTCTACTGTAAATTGATCACTCTTTAGTAACAAATTTAAAATATCTTACTGATTGTCTTATTTCACACATTCCTGGCACTCTCTTCTGAATGAAAGGCCTATTAGGAAACGTAGCTCGACTCGAAGACTTTAATTGTAATGTCACGCACCAGAAGGAGAACAGGCGAAACAAAGAACAGTGACGTAGTAAGGCAGATAGGACCATGGTAGGAGGTGTGTTATTAACCAAGGTCATCATTTTTAACGGACTAATGAAACTCTTTTTAAAAGTTCCCTTCTCAATGGTGCTATAATTAAAGTCACACCTTGTTTTCTTCTCTTTAATAACCAGTTGCAATAATTTTTCCAAGGAAATACCAACTAAAACAAGTATACATTATTTGAAGTTTTGTCCACCCTGCGCAGAAATGTTAGTCAGCACAGTGCTGCTCCTATGACACGTCTCTGGGTTTTGATTTCAATAATATTGGAGGCATTAGTGGGATGCCAGTGCGATATTTGCAGTTGACTTGAAAAAAAAAGTTGGTAGAATTCCTTATCTAACAAGTCTGAACATCTAAATAATGTTAAAATTTGAACTGCCTTCCTGCAGGTGAGAGTGGATCGATCAAAACAATTACAGTCTCGATACGCTGGTGGAAGACATAGAAATGTGATCTTTAAAGCTGAAATTATTTCTACGGTTGAAAAGGCCTTTAACAAACAAAATGACAAATACACTAACAGCTCTAAAGAAGCCTTGCAAATTGTTGGAAAAGTTCAACGCGATCATAACTAACACCAATTTTAAAAATAAGTGTTCTCAACTGTTCAAAAATATAGCGCGGACTTTTCAGCAAGACTGGTCTTGCACGAACAACTCAAACGACAGGTTTAAATCGAGAACAAGATTCTGGACTTTGTAAGAGCGGAAGACTGGCTCTCGTCCAGTCCTGATTTGAACCCGTTGAATTACAAATTGACCCTGACCCCAAGAGAGTGGAGGGTACGAGGGCCATGTCCGGCCTGATCGAAACGTTACTTCGACGTGTTTATCTTCATTATCTACACTTTTTGCCATCTCAGGGGAAGATAATTTATGCCTTTGCAAAAGAACTCTGGACTCTAATAGTCCATGAAGGCATTTTGTACCGTTTCCAGAGAACAAATTTTTTTCCTTGTAAGAAATTGTCCAAATTGCGTTAAAATCGGTAATCGGTTAGGGTTAAGTCTGGCGAGTACGGAAGAAGACGTATGGTTTCTAACTGCAGCTCTTGTAATGTTAAAAAAGTTTGTCAAGCAGTGTGAGGTCTTGAGTTATCATGAAGCAATAATCGTGAAGATCGATTAACGAGTCGGAGTTGTTTCTCTGATAATTTCACCACCATTGTTTGAACTTCATCCCAATAGACATCTGCTGTTATTGGTACACGGGATCACAAAAACCTATAATGAATTACACCATGAAGTGATCACCAAGCAATTACCAATACTTTTCTAAGGGTGAGCTTTGCTTAAGGGTATACTCAGGTATTTCTCCTGGATTCAGCTATTGCGGTATTGGCTAAGGCAAGCTTCAGCGCGTGCTCCTCTGTGCACATCAGTTAATTTATGAGGCACCCATTCCTCGATTTCTTTTTTAATTTACGAATGAGTTCAAATGAACCCATATTGTGGGCAAACGACGAATAAGGATAAGCTTCCATCGTTACTTCTAATTCATCGTTATTTACCTTCGAGTCTGGTCTTCCTCATTTTTATAATTTTTCAAGTCGAAGTTTCCACTGCGAAAGCGATTACAACTAAAACAGTTCATTCGTTAGTAGTATCCTCTGCAAACTCAGTATTGATATTGCGAGCTGTATTTGCTGCTTTAGAATCACGTCGGAGCTCGTATTCGAAAATTACTTTAATTTCTGTGGTCTCCTTGTTTAACTCAAATACTGAATGTCAAAACAAGCAAATGTCAAACAATAGAATATCATAAAATTTTTGATTATTGAATATTACAGTTTTTGTGTAAAAAAAAATTTAAGGCCATGCAGGTTTAATTTTAATTTAAAGCGGACACTCCTTTAAAACTGAAACATCATACTTTAGTCCCTATTATTTATATTTCGTCTTTTCTTAATTAGAAAGGATTTTTTGGAGGGCCACCTTATAGTATGCCCACGTGATGAAACGGGGTGGTAGGTTCTAACACCGCTACGACACGAATTTTTTAATACAATACTATTACTTTATTGTCTTTTTTTAATTAAGGACCTTTAATTTAGTAAATCACCAGAAAATTTACTGTAGGTTGGCGTAGATACTATTTATTTTTCGACATTGAGAGATCAAAAACAGAACGTTAAACAGATTTCAAAACATTTAGAAAAATTATAGAGATTTGAAGTAATCAAAAATTCGTAGCATAGCTGAGTTTTGAGACTGAACAATTCAAACCCACGGCTCCCAATTACTGCTGATATACGACTTTAAACAAGTAGCACAGTTGCTCGCTAATTGCGCGCAGCGATGCTACCGTCGCTATAAATTGCGACTGGTCGCCATAAATTCAGCGCGTAGGCGACTGTGTGGTGATGGGTATCCATATAGCTCGACGCGAATTACGTGTTTGAGAGTTACAAATTATTCAGCACGAACAGTTTTCATTACTTGGATTAGAATAATAATGATATTTCTTTTAAATGTATTTTACTTTGAAAGAAATATCATTATTATTACTAACACTGGTTCTATGTATTACTAATAACACTGATAACATATTATAATTACACTTGTATAATATATACAATTGATATATTACTAATATCACTGGATCTATGTACATGCGGATACTTGTACAGTGCGCGAGTCGAACTTATGACCTGCAGCGTAAACAAACGACAGACATGTTATATTTTCTTGATGGTTATGATCTCTTCGATATAGAACATTTTTCCTTTTAATTATTATCATGAGCCTTAATATATCTAACTATGTTAAAATTCAGGTAATAGATATACTATTACCTGAATTTCGAAATCAGAATCGAATTCTAAAAAAGATAAGTAATGTAATTATACGCCGTTTTATAACAAGTAACAATAATCAACCGATATTAAGACCATATATCCCGTCACGCGACATAAATAACGGTAATCGCCGGCAAAAATACCTAAATTATCTCTCATTGCAAAACAAAAAGTGCCAATGCAAAGGATTTAACGATCTATATACCAAACAGAGCAGTGCAAGTCAATTGCTCGATCATCGCTTGTTAAGAAATAACCACCAGTTTAACGAGATACCGCACTTATGAGAACTGAATTTTAAAAATATTATAATCTCAGAATGTTACACCATCGATCTACACTGTATCTACGATAACTTCGGAATATTCTCGGCAGTAGTCAACAGCGCTGGAGATATTATAGTGCCGCAAGCACAGACGAACTCTTCTTTCGACTCTTCGACTTTAGTTTATGTTATAAAATATAATCGTAATATAGGCATATCAGATATAAGGATAAAAAAAAGGAAAACAGATCAAAATCAGTAAAGCACCTGACTCCGAAACTTCGGCTGGGCTTCGAACCCATGTTACAGCAGTCAGGTACGCAGGCTTACACGGTTACCGATAACCGCAAGTATCAGCACTCACGTCTGTTATATATAGAAAGACCCAAAGAATACAGTTTTCTGTTCGGCACGACTACATACAAACGTTTTTTTTTAAGATAAAGGCAGCAAACGAGTAAGCGGCTCACTTGGTGATAAGTGATAAGCCCACGTACATCTGCAACACCAGAGGGTCTTTAAAGATATTTAAAAATAAAAATTAGGAGGGAAGGGATTGGAGGGGATGGGGAGGAGGAGTCGGCCTCCGGTTACCTCACTAACCGAACGAAACGCAGAAGCACAAGATGCCTTAACTTCACGCAGGTATTCTGCGAGGTCGTAGTTCTAGCCCGGTCAACCCCCTCATAGGAGCTGCAGCCAAAGCCACTGCTTGGCTTTACCACGTAAAATTGACGTGTGTCACCGTAAAAATAAAATGAATTAAGCATATTTTTAAACCCGACCAAACCGATAGCTGTTAATGTATCAGACGATTTGAAGATGGCGGACCAAGTTACAACAGCCACAGTTGCGTAAACTGTTGTATATTTACTACCCGCCGGCTTAAACAGACTACAAATTGCTTCAAGACATGCAGAAGATAACGGTCTCGTTTCAAATTGCGCAGCGATGTTCCCAGTGATTAATGTATCTAGTAGTTGTTAATGTCGAATTGGATGATATGAGATGATGCAAAGCAACATTGAAATATATAGTCCTACTTGTGGTTATAATTCAGAGTGCGGCTGGCCGACGCAAACGAATAATGGTTTATTAGACATCTGGTTGATTATTTATCGTGACGTCTCAATGATTCAATTTCGAACGTGTTAAAATACTTATAATATTTTATAATAACAATATTCTTACATCAGTTCTGGGCACAGGCAAACTGGTTTTATGCTAAGATGGTCATTGTTTTGTCAATAGGTTTAATCCCAAATATTTTCATAGCCCGGTCTTCCTCTCCGACTCCCTTCTCTTCTCTTACGACTTTGTGTGACAGTTTACAGTTACTAATACGAGATAACCTTTCGAAAGCTGTTCTACCTCAGCAGTGGTAATTTTTTCTAATGTGGTCAGTTCATTATGACTTCAGTTTAGTTTAGTTTAGCTAATGCCATTACGTTGTTAATACATAGAAATGAAATGAATGAAATTATAATTTCGTTCTTCAAATGTCAAATCTAATTATTATTTTACAATCTACCATCATTTCGTAATGAGCTTACTATGATGGAGAAGAAACAGGCGAAAGAAACTCCGTGGGTATCCCCATTTTAATAATTGTATGTATAACATAAAACCAAAGGTGTTGTCCAATGGGTAACAGAAAGCATGCAACAAGAATACATACAATATTAAAGAATATCCACAAGGTTACAGCAGAAGTGAACTCCAAACTCGAGCAGACCAGCCTCCACAAGCAGCACCCGGTCACAAGTATGACGCATGTGGCAGCCGTAGTGGCAGCATAGGCCACGATAGCCGAGTTGTGAGGGGATCTGCCTCCGCATACAGGAAATCTTGCAGAATCACGAATCAGGCGATCTGCCTCGAAATTAGTTTTTTCGTCACTTAAGGTATTTATATTATTTGTATGCTTGGCCTGAACACCGAGAATGCGACAGACTCTCTACCTATTAATAACTATGGGTTAAAATAAGATTAACCTCTGACCAACCCAGCGTATGCTCGCGACAGTGCGGTACTTTTTTAGTTGCGGTACTGTCTTTAATTGTTAAACGTCTTCTTAGAAAGTACTGTACTCAGCAGCAGGCTAAGACTGACCGATAAAGAAGATTTATATTAGTTATTTACCTATCCTTTACATTTTAGTAATTCTTCTCTTTGAGAATGCATATGTCAAGATATTTTCTTTTACCGCAGAATACGTGAAAAATCTTTTGAAATCATTTTCAACGCCGAAACAATCAACGCCGAAAGACATTAATAAGATTACCCCATGTCACCCAATTTACGTCAAAGATTTTCACAATCTCCTTATCCCATAAACGACGATGACTAACAATATTTCAAACTGCGGGAAGAGAGAAAAAACCGGAGAAAAAGCGCTCCTCTTGAGATATCAATTTGGAGGAAATTACGCGCTAATCTGTCACATCTAGATACGCCCGGGGCATAATCCTGTCTCCCCTGTTTTTATATTTCAGGGAAAAAAATCCCGGGACTTATTGCAACTGCTTGTTCAGGGGGACTGGCGGGTGGGTGATCTTGTTAATTTATCAATTGTTTGGTTAAGTGGATATCAAAACAATAAAAAGAGCAGCCTGGGGAATTTTTTTATGGAATTTCCTTGTTTGAGTAAAATGTTTATTGCTACTTTGTAGATTTCTTATTTGTTTAGCTGTAGCAATAGAAAAAGGTGTACAGATAATAAATTTCCGATGTACCGAGAAAGTTATAATCCGACTACCGATAATTTATTATGACAAGAAAAATTTCACTTGTCAAATGTAAATTTTGATTACCATGTTTTAATTAACTCTGTGTGTGTGTTAGTCTGTTCGCAAGAGATTTAATTGCAATCTATTTTAAACTAACTCCCTGAAGAGCTAGGAGACTTGAAACTTTAAACTTCAGAGCTGGATGACAATGCAGTATTAACTCGCTTTCCTGTCTGTCTGAAATGACACAGAAAACGTTCTCTAACGAAAAAAAAAAGTAGTGAAGTGGGGGTCTCCGGGTCTGCCTGGCTTGATATTTATATTTGAATGCACTTATTACACTATTTCTCCATACCCCGGTTTCATTGGTAGATAATCCCAAAAGATACTAAGTCGATTAAATAAAGTTTAAATGAAATATAAAAAAAATCGGACCCTATCATCGGAATATAGTCCAGTATTAACCATTTTTTTTATTATTACATTAGTATATAAGTATACATTATGTATTTATTTTAATGTGTAAAGCTTGTCAAAAATGTCGCTAATAATAGCGCGCTGTGTAGTCGTTCTTATTTTTTATGGTAAAGAGAAAATGACGAGCGAGCAAGCGGGTCACCTGATGCTAAGTGATTACCCTCGCCCGTGTACATCTGCAATACCAGAGGAGCTGCAGGTGCGTTGCCGGCCATTAGGGATATTTGGGGTGGGGGGAGGAGGAAAGGGAAGAGGGCGGGGGAGAGAGAGAAGTGGTTACCTCACTGGTTCTGGTTCTGGTTACCTCACTCACCGAACGAAACGCAGAAGCACAAGATGCCTCTACTCCACGTTTGTGCTCTGCGAGGCCTGCCCGAGGGTTACTACCCTGGTCGAGCCGGCCAATTCGAGCAGCAGCAAAATCTTAGTTAATCACTAGCGCGTACCTTGTTCCAGCATTGTTAATCTAGAAAAACATAATTTACTTACGTAACTTTAATTTCAAATCAATTTGTCAAAAGTATGTACATCAATTGATGTACTTACAGTTTTTATACAAAGATATCTTAATTCGTGTAAGACAATCAACTTTGTCACAATGTACAAGACGCTAAAAGGCAAATGACACGATTGTTTATGGTACCGGGAAAAGTGTTTAAAAGAAAAAAAGTATCACACGTATTAGTACTCCCCTCGACAAAATCTTTTAACGTTGACTCCCGGGGGAGATTGCGCATTTTTATTTCCCTTCCCCTCTTTCCCGGGTGCAGTAAAACACTAGAGAACACTAATTGCTTCTTTGTTTTACTTAAACAACCGATTGGCTTTTTTATTTAACCTTTGTTTCTTTATTTCTTTGTACGCCTTGTTTTCCAAATCACACCAAAGCCTTACGAATACTTTAACTATAACTCAGTTCAGATGTTCTGCTTTCATTACATAATTAATATAAAATGATAACACCCATTGGAAGTTAGTTTAAACGGCTAAATGCAAATTTAGTAAAATTATGTGTTAAATTAAACGTAGTGTAATATCATACGTTATTGCATAACACAGATCTCTGTAGAGATATAATTTCTGGAACTATTAGTGTTTTTAATAGATTTCAATTTTGCGTTCATGGTGATGATGTCCTCCTGACCGATTTCGACCACGGCGACAACTCCAGTTTACTATCGGCAGTTAACCACTGCGTAGGAGCTATAGAGCCGCAAGTGTATGCGTAAACGTAGAGGCGTTTGGCCTTGCGCGTTGAGGGTTCGATTCCCGCACGGGATGAGTACGTATATAGACTACAAATAATTATTTATATGTATAATAATTCATAAAAATTTATGTTTGTAAACAACCGATTGGCTTTTTATTTAACCTTTGTTTCTTTATTTCTTTGTACGCCTTGTTTTCCAAATCACACCAAAGCCTTACGAATACTTTAACTATAACTCAGTTCAGATGTTCTGCTTTCATTACATAATTAATATAAAATGATAACACCCATTGGAAGTTAGTTTAAACGGCTAAATGCAAATTTAGTAAAATTATGTGTTAAATTAAACGTAGTGTAATATCATACGTTATTGCATAACACAGATCTCTGTAGAGATATAATTTCTGGAACTATTAGTGTTTTTAATAGATTTCAATTTTGCGTTCATGGTGATGATGTCCTCCTGAGCGATTTCGACCACGGCGACAACTCCAGTTTACTATCGGCAGTTAACCACTGCGTAGGAGCTATAGAGCCGCAAGTGTATGCGTAAACGTAGAGGCGTTTGGCCTTGCGCGTTGAGGGTTCGATTCCCGCACGGGATGAGTACGTATATAGACTACAAATAATTATTTATAAAGTGTACAATAACGTCCATATGCAACTTATGTTTGTAAATGGCCTCCACGACACACGAAAAATTCCTATAGAGACTGAGGTAACTTTTATTAAAAACACTGTTAGAAGTAAAGAAGATTATATTTTTAAGCGTGGTAGAGCCAAGCGGCGGCTTTAGCTGCTGCTGGAATGGGCCTGCTCGACTGGATCTGTACCACGGCTTCGCAGAATACCGGCGTGAAGTAGAGGCATCTTGTGCTTCTGCGTTTTGTTCGGTGAGTGAGGTAACCGGAGGCCCACACCCCCTCCCTATTCCCCTCCTCTTCCCTCCTATCTCCCAAATATCCTTAAAGACCGGCAACGCACCTGCAGCATCTATGGTGTTGCAGATGTATGTGGGCGACGGTAATCACTTACCATCAGGTGAACCGCTTGCTCGTTTGCCGTCTCTTCCATAGAAAAAAAAAAGATACTACTGAGCATGTGACTAATCAGCTCGAGGAATTTCTATTTACGATATCAGTGTTCCCTGGTTAAGTTATAAACGCAACGTCATTGCAGAGGCTATAGCATTTTATAAGCTTGCTAATTATTGTGCGACAAAAGAAAAAACCCGTTAGAGCAATAATTATTTATATGTCGACCCTGTCGTTTAAAAACATAATAAAGAAATAAATACCGGTTCCAAATGTACTAATAAACTAATCAGAATATAAATTCCGATGTTTAATCAAAGCAGTTTAAACGCGGCAATCAGAATTAAAAGTAAAAATTATTATTGCAACCGCAGTATGGGACGATCCCCCACAAGATGGAGTGACAATCTATATACAGTGTTGTGGGAAGTCGATAGATGCTCGCTCTAGTCATCGTGGCCCCTCTCCAAACCGTGGAGGTTTGGTTTCGACATGTCCTAATGAATTGGCCATCTTTAGGGGCGACCAGACTGTGGCTCGTCCACGCCTAGCCTAGGCGTGCACGAGGCTCAGTTCTAATTCTACGCAATAGTAAAAGTAAAGTGTAAATATCCACAGCTAGCCAAAGGCCTCCTTTACAAATATTTGAGAGCGTTTTGGAGCTGGATAGCGCGCAGCTAGAGCAGCGTGGCTCTAATGCGGTTTGAAGAACTTTACATAACCACGAATAAATCCTTTCCGCCGCTTCATCACAACACACACAAATTCCTTGTGATATATTCACTTATTTTTTATAGCACAATTTATTAATTTTTAATTTTCTGTTTTTTTCTCTCTTACAAATTCATATATTTTTAATTTTTTTTTCTTGATTTGTTATTTTATAATTATTATGTATCACCATATCATGTACTGTGTGTAGATGTAAGTGTAGGAATAAATGTCTTTATGTCTTTATAAATTAGAGTAATATTTTTTAGTTTATTATTATTTCTCAGATGATATTTTCATTCACCGCCGAGCACATGGTAAATTCATTTAATATTACGCTTAGAATTGCTAATCACATTTTAGTGTGGCGGGACCGGGCATCGTACTCTGGTCACACGCGCTCTATGAAACTGCAAGGATCGCACTATGAAACTGCAAGGATCGCTCTATGAAACTGCAAGGATCGCTCTATGAAACTGCAAGGATCGCACTATGAAACTGCAAGGATCGCTCTATGAAACTGCAAGGATCGCTCTATGAAACTGCAGGATCGCTCTATGAAACTGCAAGGATCGCACTATGAAACTGCAGGATCGCTCTATGAAACTGCAGGATCGCTCTATGAAACTGCAAGGATCGCACTATGAAACTGCAAGGATCGCACTATGAAACTGCAGGATCGCTCTATGAAACTGCAAGGATCGCACTATGAAACTGCAAGGATCGCTCCTATGAAACTGCAAGGATCGCTCTATGGAAACTGCAAGGATCGCTCTATGAAACTACAGGATCGCTCTATGGAAACTGCAAGGATCGCTCTATGGAAACTGCAAGGATCGCACTATGAAACTGCAGGATCGCTCTATGAAACTGCAAGGATCGCTCCTATGAAACTGCAAGGATCGCTCTATGGAAACTGCAAGGATCGCTCTATGAAACTGCAAGGATCGCTCTATGAAACTACAAGGATCGCTCTATGGAAACTGCAAGGATCGCTCCTATGAAACTGCAAGGATCGCTCTATGAAACTGCAGGATCGCTCTATGAAACTACAGGATCGCTCTATGAAACCGCAAGGATCGCTCTATGAAACTACAAGGATCGCTCTATGAAACCGCAAGGATCGCACTATGAAACTGCAAGGATCGCTCCTATGAAACTGCAAGGATCGCTCTATGAAACTACAAGGATCGCTCTATGAAACCGCAAGGATCGCACTATGAAACTGCAAGGATCGCACTATGAAACTGCAGGATCGCTCTATGAAACTGCAGGATCGCTCTATGAAACCGCAAGGATCGCACTATGAAACTGCAAGGATCGCACTATGAAACTGCAAGGATCGCTCTATGAAACCGCAAGGATCGCTCTATGAAACTGCAAGGATCGCACTATGAAACTGCAAGGATCGCTCCTATGAAACTGCAAGGATCGCACTATGAAACTGCAGGATCGCTCTATGAAACTACAAGGATCGCTCTATGAAACTGCAAGGATCGCTCTATGAAACTGCAGGATCGCTCTATGAAACTACAAGGATCGCTCTATGAAACTGCAAGGATCGCTCTATGAAACTACAGGATCGCTCTATGAAACTACAAGGATCGCTCTATGAAACTACAAGGATCGCTCTATGAAACTACAGGATCGCTCTATGAAACTGCAGGATCGCTCTATGAAACTGCAGGATCGCTCTATGAAACTGCAGGATCGCTCTATGAAACTACAGGATCGCTCTATGAAACTACAGGATCGCTCTATGAAACTACAGGATCGCTCTATGAAACTGCAAGGATCGCTCCTATGAAACTGCAAGGATCGCTCTATGAAACCGCAAGGATCGCTCTATGAAACTGCAAGGATCGCTCTATGAAACTACAAGGATCGCTCTATGAAACTGCAAGGATCGCACTATGAAACTGCAGGATCGCTCTATGAAACCGCAAGGATCGCACTATGAAACTGCAAGGATCGCTCTATGAAACTACAAGGATCGCTCTATGAAACCGCAAGGATCGCTCTATGAAACTACAGGATCGCTCTATGAAACTGCAAGGATCGCTCTATGAAACTGCAAGGATCGCTCTATGAAACTGCAAGGATCGCTCTATGAAACTGCAAGGATCGCTCTATGAAACTGCAAGGATCGCTCTATGAAACTGCAAGGATCGCACTATGAAACTGCAAGGATCGCTCTATGAAACTGCAAGGATCGCTCTCGCCACTCGGCTATCACGGATCGCTGGGCTTTCACGACTGTCACATAGGATACGAGGAAACGCTAGTAATTTGAAATGTTAAGTTAATTGACGTATCGTTAATGTAAATTACTAAATAGTAAGTGCCTACGTAAAGTAATCTGCCATACCGTCTCATCCCGTAGATATGGTAAGAGTCGATTAAAAAAATTCTGTACAATCTCGTGGACCGACAGATGCTGGAATGAGCATCTTGTATATTCCTGACTAAAAATTATCCGAACTGGTAATGCGATTGCAAACCCGACTGCCAAGGTTGACAATTTCGGAAATCCTTAACTAACAACCAACCATCCGCTGGTATCCATCCTATCTTTTTACCTGTTTCGCAGTGCATGCAGGATTTTGAAGAAGTTATAGGGTAGGAGTCAGTTGATAGACGACTTCTATAAATAATATTTAAATCGACAAAATCGGCCTTTCCCTATTTTGTTATTCATATCAATTATTTAATCACTTGCCAAGTTACAACTTCCAGTAGAGTTGAATTATCTCCAATTTTATTACTATCGACATTAACATAGTGAATTGCAAATTTTGCAATGTTGTCTGTAATGTCAACACACAAACTACCTATTCATATCAATTGCAGCTAACGGCTTTAGTGATGAGTGACGCAAATTATGTTTACATTTTATTTACTTTGTGTTCACGTTCAGCATATGCACACAAAAGTTTCATAGTTATTTTTGATATTCATTTATTTGAAAATAAAGCAATCCAAAAAAAAATCGTTTAGTAACAACTTTTTTTTTATTATTACGATATACGGCGACGGCGTGTTTTTAACATGATGATGGATATTGTTATTTTCAAATTTTTAGTACATTTAATAAAAAAGTTAATATGCCTCTCATCGTAGTTTTAAGATGTCCATACCTAACTCATTCGTTACGTTGTATGTTTCCCGCTCCGCTTATAGCCTAATAACGACCCTAAGACTAAGAGTAAAACAGTTCCCTATGATCGCTCACGCGTATGATCCGCTCAACTAATATTATTCAGATCGGAGCTCGCAATTGTTTCCGTGCGGTGGCTCGAGGCACGACAGCTTTGACTTTTAATCAGTTAGCAAATATTTGGCCCGGCCGCTGCATATTGAGGAGGTTTGAAACCGCAAGGATCGCTCTATGAAACTGCAAGGATCGCTCTATGAAACTGCAAGGATCGCTCTATGAAACTGCAAGGATCGCTCTATGAAACTGCAAGGATCGCTCTATGAAACTGCAAGGATCGCTCTATGAAACTGCAAGGATCGCTCTATGAAACTGCAAGGATCGCTCTATGAAACTGCAAGGATCGCTCTATGAAACTGCAAGGATCGCTCTATGAAACTGCAAGGATCGCTCTATGAAACTGCAAGGATCGCTCTATGAAACTGCAAGGATCGCTCTATGAAACTGCAAGGATCGCTCTATGAAACTGCAAGGATCGCTCTATGAAACTGCAAGGATCGCTCTATGAAACTGCAAGGATCGCTCTATGAAACTGCAAGGATCGCTCTATGAAACTGCAAGGATCGCTCTATGAAACTGCAAGGATCGCTCTATGAAACTGCAAGGATCGCTCTATGAAACTGCAAGGATCGCTCTATGAAACTGCAAGGATCGCTCTATGAAACTGCAAGGATCGCTCTATGAAACTGCAAGGATCGCTCTATGAAACTGCAAGGATCGCTCTATGAAACTGCAAGGATCGCTCTATGAAACTGCAAGGATCGCTCTATGAAACTGCAAGGATCGCTCTATGAAACTGCAAGGATCGCTCTATGAAACTGCAAGGATCGCTCTATGAAACTGCAAGGATCGCTCTATGAAACTGCAAGGATCGCTCTATGAAACTGCAAGGATCGCTCTATGAAACTGCAAGGATCGCTCTATGAAACTGCAAGGATCGCTCTATGAAACTGCAAGGATCGCTCTATGAAACTGCAAGGATCGCTCTATGAAACTGCAAGGATCGCTCTATGAAACTGCAAGGATCGCTCTATGAAACTGCAAGGATCGCTCTATGAAACTGCAAGGATCGCTCTATGAAACTGCAAGGATCGCTCTATGAAACTGCAAGGATCGCTCTATGAAACTGCAAGGATCGCTCTATGAAACTGCAAGGATCGCTCTATGAAACTGCAAGGATCGCTCTATGAAACTGCAAGGATCGCTCTATGAAACTGCAAGGATCGCTCTATGAAACTGCAAGGATCGCTCTATGAAACTGCAAGGATCGCTCTATGAAACTGCAAGGATCGCTCTATGAAACTGCAAGGATCGCTCTATGAAACTGCAAGGATCGCTCTATGAAACTGCAAGGATCGCTCTATGAAACTGCAAGGATCGCTCTATGAAACTGCAAGGATCGCTCTATGAAACTGCAAGGATCGCTCTATGAAACTGCAAGGATCGCTCTATGAAACTGCAAGGATCGCTCTATGAAACTGCAAGGATCGCTCTATGAAACTGCAAGGATCGCTCTATGAAACTGCAAGGATCGCTCTATGAAACTGCAAGGATCGCTCTATGAAACTGCAAGGATCGCTCTATGAAACTGCAAGGATCGCTCTATGAAACTGCAAGGATCGCTCTATGAAACTGCAAGGATCGCTCTATGAAACTGCAAGGATCGCTCTATGAAACTGCAAGGATCGCTCTATGAAACTGCAAGGATCGCTCTATGAAACTGCAAGGATCGCTCTATGAAACTGCAAGGATCGCTCTATGAAACTGCAAGGATCGCTCTATGAAACTGCAAGGATCGCTCTATGAAACTGCAAGGATCGCTCTATGAAACTGCAAGGATCGCTCTATGAAACTGCAAGGATCGCTCTATGAAACTGCAAGGATCGCTCTATGAAACTGCAAGGATCGCTCTATGAAACTGCAAGGATCGCTCTATGAAACTGCAAGGATCGCTCTATGAAACTGCAAGGATCGCTCTATGAAACTGCAAGGATCGCTCTATGAAACTGCAAGGATCGCTCTATGAAACTGCAAGGATCGCTCTATGAAACTGCAAGGATCGCTCTATGAAACTGCAAGGATCGCTCTATGAAACTGCAAGGATCGCTCTATGAAACTGCAAGGATCGCTCTATGAAACTGCAAGGATCGCTCTATGAAACTGCAAGGATCGCTCTATGAAACTGCAAGGATCGCTCTATGAAACTGCAAGGATCGCTCTATGAAACTGCAAGGATCGCTCTATGAAACTGCAAGGATCGCTCTATGAAACTGCAAGGATCGCTCTATGAAACTGCAAGGATCGCTCTATGAAACTGCAAGGATCGCTCTATGAAACTGCAAGGATCGCTCTATGAAACTGCAAGGATCGCTCTATGAAACTGCAAGGATCGCTCTATGAAACTGCAAGGATCGCTCTATGAAACTGCAAGGATCGCTCTATGAAACTGCAAGGATCGCTCTATGAAACTGCAAGGATCGCTCTATGAAACTGCAAGGATCGCTCTATGAAACTGCAAGGATCGCTCTATGAAACTGCAAGGATCGCTCTATGAAACTGCAAGGATCGCTCTATGAAACTGCAAGGATCGCTCTATGAAACTGCAAGGATCGCTCTATGAAACTGCAAGGATCGCTCTATGAAACTGCAAGGATCGCTCTATGAAACTGCAAGGATCGCTCTATGAAACTGCAAGGATCGCTCTATGAAACTGCAAGGATCGCTCTATGAAACTGCAAGGATCGCTCTATGAAACTGCAAGGATCGCTCTATGAAACTGCAAGGATCGCTCTATGAAACTGCAAGGATCGCTCTATGAAACTGCAAGGATCGCTCTATGAAACTGCAAGGATCGCTCTATGAAACTGCAAGGATCGCTCTATGAAACTGCAAGGATCGCTCTATGAAACTGCAAGGATCGCTCTATGAAACTGCAAGGATCGCTCTATGAAACTGCAAGGATCGCTCTATGAAACTGCAAGGATCGCTCTATGAAACTGCAAGGATCGCTCTATGAAACTGCAAGGATCGCTCTATGAAACTGCAAGGATCGCTCTATGAAACTGCAAGGATCGCTCTATGAAACTGCAAGGATCGCTCTATGAAACTGCAAGGATCGCTCTATGAAACTGCAAGGATCGCTCTATGAAACTGCAAGGATCGCTCTATGAAACTGCAAGGATCGCTCTATGAAACTGCAAGGATCGCTCTATGAAACTGCAAGGATCGCTCTATGAAACTGCAAGGATCGCTCTATGAAACTGCAAGGATCGCTCTATGAAACTGCAAGGATCGCTCTATGAAACTGCAAGGATCGCTCTATGAAACTGCAAGGATCGCTCTATGAAACTGCAAGGATCGCTCTATGAAACTGCAAGGATCGCTCTATGAAACTGCAAGGATCGCTCTATGAAACTGCAAGGATCGCTCTATGAAACTGCAAGGATCGCTCTATGAAACTGCAAGGATCGCTCTATGAAACTGCAAGGATCGCTCTATGAAACTGCAAGGATCGCTCTATGAAACTGCAAGGATCGCTCTATGAAACTGCAAGGATCGCTCTATGAAACTGCAAGGATCGCTCTATGAAACTGCAAGGATCGCTCTATGAAACTGCAAGGATCGCTCTATGAAACTGCAAGGATCGCTCTATGAAACTGCAAGGATCGCTCTATGAAACTGCAAGGATCGCTCTATGAAACTGCAAGGATCGCTCTATGAAACTGCAAGGATCGCTCTATGAAACTGCAAGGATCGCTCTATGAAACTGCAAGGATCGCTCTATGAAACTGCAAGGATCGCTCTATGAAACTGCAAGGATCGCTCTATGAAACTGCAAGGATCGCTCTATGAAACTGCAAGGATCGCTCTATGAAACTGCAAGGATCGCTCTATGAAACTGCAAGGATCGCTCTATGAAACTGCAAGGATCGCTCTATGAAACTGCAAGGATCGCTCTATGAAACTGCAAGGATCGCTCTATGAAACTGCAAGGATCGCTCTATGAAACTGCAAGGATCGCTCTATGAAACTGCAAGGATCGCTCTATGAAACTGCAAGGATCGCTCTATGAAACTGCAAGGATCGCTCTATGAAACTGCAAGGATCGCTCTATGAAACTGCAAGGATCGCTCTATGAAACTGCAAGGATCGCTCTATGAAACTGCAAGGATCGCTCTATGAAACTGCAAGGATCGCTCTATGAAACTGCAAGGATCGCTCTATGAAACTGCAAGGATCGCTCTATGAAACTGCAAGGATCGCTCTATGAAACTGCAAGGATCGCTCTATGAAACTGCAAGGATCGCTCTATGAAACTGCAAGGATCGCTCTATGAAACTGCAAGGATCGCTCTATGAAACTGCAAGGATCGCTCTATGAAACTGCAAGGATCGCTCTATGAAACTGCAAGGATCGCTCTATGAAACTGCAAGGATCGCTCTATGAAACTGCAAGGATCGCTCTATGAAACTGCAAGGATCGCTCTATGAAACTGCAAGGATCGCTCTATGAAACTGCAAGGATCGCTCTATGAAACTGCAAGGATCGCTCTATGAAACTGCAAGGATCGCTCTATGAAACTGCAAGGATCGCTCTATGAAACTGCAAGGATCGCTCTATGAAACTGCAAGGATCGCTCTATGAAACTGCAAGGATCGCTCTATGAAACTGCAAGGATCGCTCTATGAAACTGCAAGGATCGCTCTATGAAACTGCAAGGATCGCTCTATGAAACTGCAAGGATCGCTCTATGAAACTGCAAGGATCGCTCTATGAAACTGCAAGGATCGCTCTATGAAACTGCAAGGATCGCTCTATGAAACTGCAAGGATCGCTCTATGAAACTGCAAGGATCGCTCTATGAAACTGCAAGGATCGCTCTATGAAACTGCAAGGATCGCTCTATGAAACTGCAAGGATCGCTCTATGAAACTGCAAGGATCGCTCTATGAAACTGCAAGGATCGCTCTATGAAACTGCAAGGATCGCTCTATGAAACTGCAAGGATCGCTCTATGAAACTGCAAGGATCGCTCTATGAAACTGCAAGGATCGCTCTATGAAACTGCAAGGATCGCTCTATGAAACTGCAAGGATCGCTCTATGAAACTGCAAGGATCGCTCTATGAAACTGCAAGGATCGCTCTATGAAACTGCAAGGATCGCTCTATGAAACTGCAAGGATCGCTCTATGAAACTGCAAGGATCGCTCTATGAAACTGCAAGGATCGCTCTATGAAACTGCAAGGATCGCTCTATGAAACTGCAAGGATCGCTCTATGAAACTGCAAGGATCGCTCTATGAAACTGCAAGGATCGCTCTATGAAACTGCAAGGATCGCTCTATGAAACTGCAAGGATCGCTCTATGAAACTGCAAGGATCGCTCTATGAAACTGCAAGGATCGCTCTATGAAACTGCAAGGATCGCTCTATGAAACTGCAAGGATCGCTCTATGAAACTGCAAGGATCGCTCTATGAAACTGCAAGGATCGCTCTATGAAACTGCAAGGATCGCTCTATGAAACTGCAAGGATCGCTCTATGAAACTGCAAGGATCGCTCTATGAAACTGCAAGGATCGCTCTATGAAACTGCGTAATGGTTTGGTATCTTTCGAGATGGTTATCCCGCCTCCTGTCGGTAGGTATTGCGATTTTCCAGGCTTTTTCCATAGTCACCTCTTAAGACATCTACGTTCGAATCTTTACCTACGTTCGAATCCCGGCGATGGTCCCTCTAAAATTCTTAATTGCAAGTTTAACAATAAAGAATATATTTGAAGGACATTTAAAAGTTTCCCGGCTCCAAAAGCCCTTGAGATGGGGTTTTGAAGACATGTTAACAATACCCTCTCACAATATTGCCGTTGCTTATAGGACATTTAAAGAACCTCTATAATATCTACTATTTAACATAAAATAATATATTTCTTTTTAACTGTTTTTAAAAAAAAGATAAAATTCACAACGTGGCTGTGTTTTCAAAGTTTACCTGTTATTCGCTTATGCGAGTTTCAGTATCCAATTAATATCATCCAAAAGGATATACTTAATGAAATAAGATGAATCATTGTGGATATCATGCTGTAAATAGTTATCTGATATAATATGAATCTATGAATATAAATGTAAATTCAGTCATGTTGTGCTCCGGTTTAAAAGGAACTCTGGCACAGGCCGTATTATCATAGACTGTGAGCCATGAAAATTTTTCATACAATTCCAATAAAAAAATCTAGGAAACGTTTGTGTATACTATATCTATCTTATCACCATTAAGTTAACAAAAGATTAGTTGGATTGGATGACGTATAACAGTGTGGTGTATATTATATCCGAAATAAATGAATACTTTCCGCAGATTAACCTCTCAAGTGAAATCTGTATATAACCACTCGAAATACTATAAATACATTGACGTTGAGTAAAACCGTGCCAGTATTATTAGTACTAGTCATATTTGTCCACGTCGCAGCAGATTGGCGCACGTTGTGCTGCAATTTGTCATTACACTGGTAATGCAATGCACGGATGAGCTGTCGCAAATTCCGAGACGGGTGATCTGTCATTTTTAACTTTTATTCCTTTATATGAGAAATAAAAAAAGATAAAATGTTTAAATTGTGTCAATAAAATTTTATTTCAACATTTTTAATAAAATTTGATGTAAGTTAAGCATATTAAGTAATAATAAAGCAAATATATAGCAGAATTCTCATCGCAAACACACCAGACCCAAAATCTATAAACCGGAAGCCTGCGCTATGCCACGAATATTTCACAAAAATTCCGTGCAAGATCTTTCCCCGATCAAATCATACTGTGTTGTTTTGTTATTTTTCAGATCCAAGAAATGGTTCGTATTAACCAAGACATGGCTTGAAAGAAATATTTGGTGACATAGTGCATAAGGCACTGTGTCGGGTAGTAGAAGGAGTCTAGTAATTCGTACGTCTACTCGCAGTAATAATTACATGAAAGCCTCCCAACTTGTATCTCGGTACATATATGGTACACTGATTATGAATAATATGAAATTATTATTTTTTTTATGAAAAAATAGGCTTGCGTTTGACCTCAATCTTGCCCGATGGAAAGCGAAGATGAGGCCTAGGATGGTACACGCTTGCCTAGATGTCTGTTCACTTTGGCCTTGAAATATTATATAAGAGATATACAGGGTTCGATATCTGGAATCTAATTCCCGTATAATAAAGTGAACAAATTCAAGTGAAGATTACACTACGTGCTGAGGAAACATTTCAAGGAAACTTAAAGTTAGTCAACTCCCATAAGAGCGTGATGATCTCTTCCCAACTCTAAAACCCTCTCTAAAATTACCCAACAGAGGTATATGACTGAGTTCACTTTTAATTTTAAATGTAATTTGTACAAATAACATGTACTAAATTAACGCAGAATATTTTGCTTTTCTTACATTCCATCCACATTTCAATTCGAACGTAGATATGAGCAATTACTACCCATAAAGTGAGGTACAGTCGCGTACAATGGTTGCGGTGGCACGCAGTGAACTTGTATTTGTGCACGTCCGCCCCGTGCGTTACGTCTCTGCAGTGATTGGCACACGTACCGTGTCATTACTGTGCATGTATTCCTTGCAGTAAGTACTGCTAGGTACACAAGTTTTTATTTTAAAGATTAGATTTATGAAGCAATGCACTTTTAACATGATTTTGATACGAAAATTAGATTTATTGTTCGAATGCCTTTTTATGTTCCTTTTATTGTAACGCCGCGTTGACACGATCAAAGTCCGCTTTGACAAAGAATCTTTGATAAACAAGTTCTGACTTTGAAAAGTTGAGCTCAGTTCATGTTAGTTTTGATAGGATGCACAAGTCCAAGTGCACTTTCATCACTGTTGCCACGATCAAAGCAGTGTTCAATAGACATTCAAGACGTTGTTAGTATTCTTTATTCTCTCCTCCCAAGTATAACGCAGCAGCATTGTTCTACTATTTTAAATTGGTTGCCAGGGGGTAGTACAACAGCTAAACTTAAGTCATCCTTGGCTATCTGGCTACCATAAAAATGAAGATATTAAAATGTGTTTGACAACAGTATTTACATTCTTATCTGTGTATTGTGTTTCCTTATGAATAGTTAAACGTCGACTTCTTTTATTGACCATTTCAATCCTCAAGTTCACGTTGACAGTAGTTAAAACGTCAAACAGCTATTAAATATTGTTCGCATCGTTGTGCCATGGTTCAAAACAAACTCTAACAATTTGCAATACCATACATAAACAATTTTAATACTGTCAACATAATTAACTATACTTACGTCATTCATATGCAACTTAGCGTTTTGAGACAAAGAAAGACGTAGTGTTTATGCTTGGGTATAAATGTATATATATTTAAAACGAAACTTAATTATAAATTAAACACTTTTCTTTGGTTTAGCATACTTTTAGTTTTATTCCAGAGAGGCGAAAAGTGGGATAGCCAAACACAACTGGATTATGCCAAAAGGAAATTCATAATCTATATGAGTGACCGGCGTGATTGCATATATATAAATAAAAATATTTGAAGGATGTAGTCAAACTACCTGCACATGGTCGACTTTTTGGAAAATTCCATTTTAAAATTGAAAGGAAGTATATTACTTACTTGTACTTTATTACTTATTCTGTTACTAATAGACTAGCTGGTGACAACTCTCGTATAACGGTTATTAGGTTATTAGCGTTTCATATTTTACCTAAAATATTTAATGTTTTCTAAAGGTCCAAAAAGGTAAAATTTTAGTTTATTATATAGCTATGAATTGTCTTAGCGGCTGTACTCACGTTTTCCATTGGATCTCCTGTAGTATCTGCGTTTTATACAGGATGGGTGATTTGCGATGATCACTGTTTGTCATTCTTTTGACATTTTACGGAAAAAGCTTCTTAAAAAACTGCTTTCTTGATATATTATAAGTTTTTTTGACAGGGTAAGAATTAAATGGTAAAATTGGTCAAAGAATGTGGGCCTGGATGAAAGGGGTATCTTTGAACTAGAGATACTACCCCAACCTTAGTCTGGTCTGGTCAGGGGGATTGGCGTAATCGAATGGATTTTTTGCTACTATTCAGTCGGCAGAGCCGAATACACCGCTAGTAGATGAGATAGATATATTGAGAAAAAGATGGTATATCCCTCTACTTATATATAATCTTATTACAATGTTACAGTCCTCTTCTTATTTGAGATAAATTAGTATCAACATAGGTACGGTCCTCTTCTAGTCATATACCTCCACAGTTGAGACGATTTTTCTTAATCAATGCGATTTCTTAATTGTCACTCACCACAAGGTGATATACTCGTATATTAAGGTTATGGGATATAACTAAGAAGGGGTAATAACAGTTTATCTTCTTAAAGTATGTTAAACCAGCTTAGCATTGGAATTCTATATAGTATGCAGCCAAGGCTGGCTTCAAACAACTCAAAAGATGCACGCATCTTTAGAGAACCAGATCAATCTATTTTCTAAAATTTAGGTTCTTGGTATTGTGAATCCCGAGTAAGCTATTTGAGTTGTATTAGAATAACGTTAAATAATTAAAATCAACACCTTTCAAAAACATTCACCTTTTATAAAATAAGCTTTTTAAATATTTACTGCTGATACAAATGTACACATGTATGATAAAACATACTAAAATTACAAATGTATGATGTATGTGTGTGATGTAAAGAATGTACAAACTAAAAATATTTCCGTTTATAGACATTTATAACTCACGGTAGCACTGAGTGCTTATGTCCTGGTTTCTACGATTTCAAAATCGAAACAAACCATGATAACATCCGAACGACGTAAATTACAAACAGACAATCTTCCAAGAAATGCACAACGGAGGAGCTTTATAAAGAATCAAGCAATAACCCTCCACCGTTGGTGCGGGAAAATTGACACACGCACGCTTATTTTCTAAAAGTCACGACTGTGGCGAACATTTACAAACCAATCACACGATTCAATTCACACGTCTACCGAATTTGTCCTACTCTCGCATCGGTAGTTAGAACGGGATGAATTCCGTGTTTCGTGGACTTTCGCCGGTTATCCGTGCACCAGGACAGATAGAAATCAATTTCGAAATTACGTTGTGAGTGCTTACATGCTACCAATATGAAAGGTGAAAATGGGTTGCTATGATAGGGTGATCAAAGCTACACTTAGGCGGGCAATACACTGTGTACTTGTATGAGAAGCTTATACAGTGCCCATAATAGCAGATAAAAATAAAATTTAGTCTTTAAAATAGTCAATCGAAGCATATTTTTGGTTTGGACATTATATGCTATCTAAATTAATCACCTAGAATATAATCATAATACAAATAAGGAAGCAACCTTTTAATGTCACACTACTCAAGTGCGAAATGACGGACGTCACAAGGCCTTCATTTTTTTATTCCTCAGAGGTGCAGATTTCCTCACGATGTTATCCTTCACCGCCGAGCCAGTGAAAGCGTGTGAGCACATTCAACATTTAAAATCATCAATGCTTTTAGTTGTGACGGCACTGGGATTCGTATGTAAGTCACTCACCTGTTATGAAATTGAAGCAAGTACCCCGTAGCTCAGTGGCCACTTATAGCCATCATATATTTCTCGGTGTATTTTCCCACACCCTTGCACTAGTGACATTGCTTCTCATCAATGGAATGTCTGTGAGGTTTCTTCGAATGGACTTTCCGCCATCATCCGCCGTCAGAGCCTCTTTTCTCTATCTCGCAGGGTGATCTACGTGCAGGTAAGTTTGTTATTCAGAAAAAAAAATACTCTATGGTAGGGGACCTACACACCGGGGGTCGAACAAACGGGCCGTATGACTCCGAATCAGTGCACTTACTTACTCGACTATCGAGGCTAGGTTATATATTTAGAGATAAATGCCATAATTCCCCTAAAATGCAATTAAACCCAGTTAAAAAATGACATCTAAACATGTGTGTCATAAAAGGCAACACATAGCAAATACATTTACTGTCTATGTACAAACAACATGGGGGGTTCATATCTGGTGCAGTATCAGAGTTGTCTATTGTTGATTGCAGTGTGTCCGATGCTCAATCCGCACCTCAATCGTTACTCGTGAAACTATATAGCCATATCATCAACACCCAGTTATTTGCACTCGAATCGTGTGAGAAAAACGTTACCGAGCGGTCGGACCTGCAATTTGGATCCAACCGGAATGTCAAATGTTAAGAAACGGTCAACGAGGTTTATAGAACGTCTGTGTTTGCACATTCGATTGGTGTAATTTAATTTTTCGCTTCGTAATAATACTTAGTAGTAGTAGTAACGCGGATGTTCGGATTTCCATTTGGTAGGACTTACTTTATATAGGTCCATATTTCGCCACCCCGGGGACATTAGGTGCGGGGCGCCTGTCACATTACGCTGCTGTCACACTATGGCGGCGTTAGTGTCTACCACCTCACCAGTAATAATTCAAGTATAAAATGGTATAAATATAAAAATCTCTCACAACCGTATACCTACAATAAGGTAGTCAGAGGTATTTATAGATATTTATTTTAGACATATTATCCCTTTTTTCAATGGAGCTTATTTCGAACAACGTGACAGGTGGTGAGCCTGTCGTCATCTTAGTCTTCATGACAACAATAAAAAATACTTTTTCATCAAATACTTTAATAGATGTTTTAAAAATTATAAATCAGTCAATTAGAAAATTGACCAAAGAAAGCAACGGAAAATCTTTAAATAATATTTATGATATCCGCTTGACCGGTTTAGACCACTGCGACAACTTCCGAATAGAATCGGCAGTTGTCAATTGCGCAGGAGATATTATAGTGCCACGAGTGCGTGTGCACTCGTCTTAACCTTTCCCGTGCTCGCAGTATCGTTCGTATAAAGTTCTATGCGATTAAGTCAGAGAAAGGTGAAAAATATGCAATGACACAGATATGAGACGCATGTCTTTTTTGCACAAATATTTACTACGGTTGGGATTTGAAAACAGCATCCAGTGTTAATGTTTAGAAAGACACTTAGAATATATTGGTTCCCTGGCATTTTAACTACCTGCCAATTAACATCGTGCTCCGCGAAAATTTGCATATCTTAGTAATTATATTTTAATAACATGTGAAATCACCAACTCGCACCTGAAAGGTCTCCCCTGGTTCAAAAAATATCTCAAAAAGAGAAGGGCACAGGGCCTCGCAGTGGGACCCTGATATGTTGTTAATTTATCTATTAATGATATAATTTAACTAATAATAAGTAAATTATTTTTATCAGTCTGTGTGTCATCTGATGGACTTGATAGCTTAAATAAAAGCTACTGCTATATGTATACATTTGTCCAAACACACCACGATGACAAGGCGCATCAGTGAACGCAGTGGTATTGCACTAGAGATTTGATGCTGCTCTACAATATGGGATCAATGTATTCGGATGGATTTTCCGCGCTTCGGTTAGTGTCTCGCAAGCAAGCAAGTTGTTGAATGTTGAAATATTTGTGAAAATTATAGTCGATTATATGTAATAAAATAATTAATAGAGTATGTTACAGTTATAGCTTTAAATTTCGTATTGTACCTACGCGAGTGACCTGGGCTCCCTGTAATGGTACCACTAAAAACTTTTATTGCAATTGTGCGTGATGAATTTATCAGGAATTCGGTGATAAGGAAAATATCGTGGAAACCAGCATTCCTGATAAATAAAAAAGAAGTATTCAGAGGACATTAGAAGTGGAGCACCCGCAATGGAACAGCGCGGTGGACCTTTCTTCGCCGCAAAACCCTCTTAGATATACTGATGCTGATATAGGCTACTCCGTTTTATATATATCTCGTGCGTTAATGAATTGAGATGTGTAAAAATATTTTACACGGTTACTAAACTGTCAGTAGTCGACTTCATATCTTATCTGTTGAACAAAGAGAAAAGTGTGCGTCATCCCAACATTATCTTGTCACCGACGATGCACAAAATACACTTGCTAACAAGGAGTCATCACACTTGACCGCTTTGAATTATTTTGACGCTGTCGGTTCGGGGAAGTGCCTCAAAGACCACCTCGCGACTCGCAGGGGTTAAAACCGACAGAGCCATTTGAAAATGACCTTTATACTATTTGAATAAAGTCCAATTCGAACGCAAATATATATTGTTAGGATAGCGGTCTATCAGAAAACGTGTGACGGATAGTCACTTGACGAATTCCTTTGTACTATCATAGCTGCAATATTAAATATTAAATTCAATCTTTTCTCGTGTGCAATTAGATAGGTTATTGAATAGTTAACAAAGTTGTACTTATACCGTTTAAGATTTATGCGTCACAGTCATGAAGATGTCAGACGTCTCAGTACCGAATGACATATGAGTAGAAATTTGAATATATCGTGCTGAGACGAAATTTCACTATTTTTGACAGCTTTGACATGAGAACTATGTCTGGCTGACTTTAGCAGACAGATCGGTATTTAAGTTTTTAAGTTTTGAAATTGCTTAAGCTTCATATGAAGAGGAGCTTACCTGACAAAGTTTTAGATTAAGAAATAAATAAATATATGTATTTATTCCTATATACAAGAGGTCTACGTATCAGTATTTTTCAATCCACTTTCACCAGAATTTATTTGGGGAAACTTGAGAGGCGATGAGCCGCCGTCTTTGTGTCCTAACTAACGTTTAAAGTCGTACGTAAATATCTTGAAAAGCATCGGTACGGGCTCTACCCATAGAGGATTACTCCAGTCTCCTGATTCGGTGGCAGATCCTCTTACCACTCGACTAACGTGACTTACAACCTGTACCTTACCGTAACAGCCCGTAGGCCACTCCTATGAGTAGGATTTACCATAAATAAACCTCGCGCCTAAGAGACGTGCTGCTTGGCATCGGTCTGTTCACTTTTGGTATGTTATTTTTTGAGATGATTATCCCGTCACCTGTCGAAAGCCAATACAGCTTTCAAGGCTTTTCCCTTATTCGCCGCTAAGGAGACCCACGGGAAAAAAGGGCCTGGACAATTCTTACGCAGATACCAAACGTTAAAGCAACTTGTAACAATATTAATTTTAGCTATTAACCTGTCCGTTAATAGCTGAAAGTGTGTCACCGCTGCCTTTCCTGTGAAGGTTTATAGACTCGAGTGTGGGTGTGTGAATATATGCGTGAACTTCTTCTTCTTCTTCCTCGGTCTATTTATTTATTTATTCATATACATGAGAATGTATATGAATAAATATAATATAGTCGGACTTGCGTATCTCTTGTCTGGACAGGTTATTGTCAGGCTTTAGAATCTAACGCTATAATTTTTTCTGGAACTTATGTTCATCGCGGATGTCATGTCATTGTAGAAAAGAAGTATACAAAAATATATATGATGTGACCCAGTAAACATGCATAGGACATAATAGGGATTTTAAATATGGTATTACACAATTAACGCGCGTCTAAACTAGGAATACCATAAACTACTGGACCTTATGCGCTACTGGACCCTATGCACTACTGGAGCAATAGCCTCATGCTATAACTATGTATTTACTCGCCTAATCGTTAATCGAATTTATATCGCCTAAGGTTAAATTGAAGGGTATGAATTGGAGTTATGTTTTTATTTGTTACTATCTGCCAGATAGCAAATTCGATGCAAGGTCAAAGTCATGATTGGTACACCGCAAACTTCCTTCGAAAATGCTTAATTGGTCTGGTACTCAATGACCAATGAAATAATTTAATAGTTGTCTTCTGCCGTTACTGTATATACATTTTAATATAGTATTTTCTTCATATCTATACGTAAGCAGAGCACTCGTACCTATGTACTTTTCCACGTTAGCAAACGCCCACACTCCACTCTGCTACTAGCCATCAT
Source organism: Bhutanitis thaidina (assembly GCA_029286595.1). Taxonomy (NCBI): domain Eukaryota; kingdom Metazoa; phylum Arthropoda; class Insecta; order Lepidoptera; family Papilionidae; genus Bhutanitis; species Bhutanitis thaidina. The sequence goes on from JAGSMS010000019.1 coordinate 664,885, forward strand.
TCAGCCACACTTTACAGTGTACCTACTTATTCGTCAGTCACGAAGTTTGCACTAGATTCGTCGACGGAGTTCCATCGGTCGGCGATTTCTAAAATCATCCATAATAGATCCAGTTGCCTGTCGCTAACTACTGGTCTTCGTGGCAAGATCTATTTGCTCTAACACGATGGGCTGTTGTTACACATATAGAGACAGAAATGATTACCAACACTTCGTGTAATTTATTTTTAACTTTTCAATAAGGCATTTGGCGCTATGTTGAGGCCGTATGAGAAATTCTGCCATCGACATTATTCCCGTGGGAAATCACTCATACGGCATGAATCATTGCCAAGCTGCTTGCCAAGTATGTTGATTACGGCAAATCCTTTCTATGGAACGGGTCCATGTTCAGTGATATTTTTTTTTTGGAAAAGACGGCAAACGAGCAAGCGGTACACCTGATGGTAAGTGCTTACCGTCGCCCACATACATCTGCAATACCATAGATGCTGCAGGTGCGTTGCCGGTCTTTAAGGATATTTGTGAGATGAAAGGAATAGGGAGGGGATGTGGGCCTCCGGTTACCTCACTCACCGAACGAAACGCAGAAGCACAAGATGCCTCTACTTCACGCCGGTATTCTGCGAGGCCGTGGTATCAATTCGGTCGAGCCGGCCCATTCGAGCAGCAGCTAAAGCCGCCGCTTGGCTCTACCACTTTGAGATTTTCTAGGCTTTCCTTAGTCGCTTCTTACAACACCCACGGGAAGAAATGGGAGGCAAATTCTTATTAAAGGCCGATACCCCACGACCTAACAGTAATTTACTAAAAATTTATAATGTTTTAAAAAAGATTGATAAAATATTTTATCACACTTTATTTCTAATAAGTTTATTAACTAATCGACATGAGGAATCTTCTCGTGCCTCTAAAAGTAACACTATTAACAAGAATAAAAAGTATCAATTCAAATTCATAAAACACGATTGCCATTCAAGCTTTCTCAACAAAGCTGTAACCAACACTGCCTAGTTTTTTTTTAGAGTTCCGCATATTCTTATAAATTATTTATTATTATTGTCTATCTATCTATCTGTGCCACTGACAACAACCTTGGAAGAGTTGCGACGTAGGCGACATACATAATATATTAAAAATGTTGGAAGAGGCACACTACAGCACGAATGGTAGGCACGACCTCATACTCACCAAATACCAGTGTAAAATAATAACATAAAGTTCCTGTTTCGCATGGCGAGTGTTTATCATTTATATAAATGTTTTTAAATTATTATATTAAAAGCAGCCTGTTGCTGTGCAAGGGCCTTCTATCAATTGTTTTTCTTATTCATTATTGATATAAAATTGATACAGTACCTATGTAAGTTTCTGTTCAATAAGGTTATAAGAGACAATAAATAACACTCATTAGTTTTTCAAATTCGCTCTTCAGTAGTTCATAAGCTAAAAATTTTAATATTATAATTTTAAGCTAATATTGTCATACGCCTAACTCGTTGATCGCTCAGGGGCCATATCAGCTATGCCACAAAACATTTCATAAAATTTCTCGCTAAAAACACTCACTCTTCTTCTTCCATTTTAAGACTTAAGTTTAGAGAAATACGAAACAAAATCTTACCTTAAATATTGAGATGAACATTCTCGAATGGGATTTGATGTCATAACCCAGACCACGACCCCTAGTAAGTCGGTCTGACTATTCAGGCATTCGAAGTATCAATTTGGAAATATTTGAAATCCGACAGGCCAGTAACCTTTTAATCCTCTTAAGCAGTTTTCTGTTTGACATTGAACTCTGCCAAGTACATATTTGCCGTAATCGTTTAAAAGTAACTGTTTACCTTGACTAGGAAATTGGTTATCGTAGTATTTTATTTTTTATTTTTCATGCAACACACCGGAAGACATGATTCTACTAATGCACATAGTTTCAACTGCCAAGTATTTTTCAATTTTTATATATTATTTAAGAATGTAACATTATAATTGCCACAGGCGAATCTGAATAAAATAAATAAAGTAACGCATCGCAGATGAAGAAATGTTTAAACCTTTACGTGTAGTAAGATGATCAGCAGTCGTTTTCAAACGCCTTGGTGAAATAATATAACACAATATGTTATATAACATAAAATTCAGATCAGATTATTCCTGATTTCATAACTACGAATAGACGTACAACATTTATAAAATCCACAATGAAAGCTAGAAAAATTTCCAAGAATATCCCCTTGTAAAATTTCTTCACTATTAATTATGGAAGAGCACGGCAAAAGCTATTAACGGTAAGGATGTACTTAAACGATACTTTAATATATAGATAAAGAAGAAATACCACCAGATTTTTTATATTTCTTGTTAACTATTTATGTATTATCATTTATTTTAGTCTACTGCTGAACATAGGCCTCGCCAAGAACCCAAGACTAGAGCATTAGTAGACCCGACTAATGCTCTAGTCTGTTGGATTTGGGTTCGGCAAATTCGGATAGATATTCCGCCATCGTTCGATCTCCAGAGCTTTGTTTGTAAGCTAACCGCGTGCATCGTAAACAAGTGAGGTCTCTACATCCCCCCTTACACCTGACGTAGGTGAAGTTGACCACAAATCTTCATATATCCAAGTTTGTATTTACAGAGCTTGCACAGTTGCCAGGGCGGTCGCTATAAGTACTCGGTTCATAGTACGCGAGTGACCTGAATTCAATTCCCGTTTCCGGCACCACTAAAATTGTTAATTACAATTTTAAATACAAAATTTACGACGTGCACGGCGATGTAGGGAAATATCGAGAGGGAACCTGCTTGTCTGACAATTAATAAAACATTTTTCGTATACATGTGAATTCCGCCAACCCACACTGAAGCAGCTGGGTGTTCTATTGTCCAGCAGTTGGACATTCACAGGCTTCTACTTTACTTGTAAAGCGAAGGTCGAAGGTAAAAGAGAAATAATATCCATACCACTAAGGTGAAGATTTACCACACTCCGAAAAAATCGTCGTGTTTATTGAAGACATGTGAAATATAAGAAATCGAATCGGTTCCTCGAAACCTTTTTTACTAGAAGGACGTATTTATTTTACTTTCCTTAATACCTTTTCTTTGTTTGAAATCATGCAACAAGACGTTGTTTCAGTTGTCAGCTATCAAATAAAAATAAGGTCAAATAAGAAACTTTGGTTTGAGCTGCCCCGTGTCGCCCGTCACTTATTTACCGAAAACATTGATGACATTTTGATGGGGACCGCGCATTTGCTTTACACTTATTACATCGCAGCGGGTAATACGAACTTGTTTTCGACAAAGACGTAAAAACTAAAACTAGATGAGACTTAAAAATTATCTTTAAAAATAATGTATTTTTATTATATTAGTACTGTTTTTAAATCATAGTAAGTTTGTTATTATTTTAAACTCATCATCGACAACCTCTAAATAATTTGCTAAAAACTTTACATGCGGGCCGATGATCGAAGTACCGGACTACTACGCATCAAGTATTTTGAGGTCATTATAATTACCTTTTTCTTACCTTTTACTATCACCGTTTACTTCATGGTGTAGTGGTAAGTGGCATTAGTTGAGCGGACGTGTTGGTCATCGCAGTACCGGCACCATCGTTCTAGGGATGCTGTTCCCCATCACTAGTCTGTGATATTTGGTTTCGGTATATTTGGATGGAAAAAAGGGTCTCTTGCCTAAAATAGTTTGAGAATCCCTGATCAATAGTGCACATTGGAAAGGTTCTTTTTTTCAGTTATCAACTTTCTATAAAAAAATAAAGGCAATTTTGTATAGAAATACTATACAAAATTGCCATCTTATTTTGATATTGTAATAATCTTTCATCAGTCTTTTCTAGTTGTTCTCTACCTCTGAAACATCGAACTCAATATAAATAGGCAAAAAAGCGACGTTCATTGCGCCTCCGATCGCGCCGATAATTTTTCAACACACCATCTACTTATTACGATCATAGGCAGAGCATTAACTAACGTAGTCTTCCAATCGTGACAGTATAACAATGATAGAAAATAAACTCTAACAGCTTGTGCTTAAGTCGAAATCTCAATGGCCTGCTTATAGATTTCTCAATGATTCTGTTAAATGAAATTAAAACTTAATAGTAGCGCTTAAAGGTAAAAATTGTCTGTAAAGCATGTAGGAATGGTGCTAGCATTTCAGCTAGACATCGGTCAAAGAATCGTGACCGGCCCGTCCCCGGCACCTGACGTCCAGTTGTATTTAATGTAACCTCAATGTATCGTACAAAACACGAGTTTCAACATTTGAGACTGTTTCAAATACCCGTTTCCTATTGGAGACTGGAAATTAGTTGCAATATTATGTTACCAGGCGTGCACATGAAGCAACCATCCTAATTATTGATTCACTGTGGCCTCTGTATGTGTCCTCAGAGAGCTTAATTGCTTCTGTGTGAGACAACATAGCATATGTATGTTATTACGGTTAATCGGGGACCCTAATAGAAATCGAGCTGTATTATAGACATTTTGGTTTTGAGACATTAATGCCTCTGTAATACTATCTGTAGTTTCAAGCTATGCTTTTCTTATATTAGTTCATTATTATCTTCATTAGCTTCATTATTATCATAACATCAATATATTTGTATAATCGTGATTATTACATATTATGTCCTTTTTTGGAGGCTGCCTATAACACATAGAGATTTCGTTCTTGGCGATATAAGCCACGACGATATATTCCGTTTGAGAATTAATATATTTTCGTCAACTCACCTAACCAAACGTGGCGATTTCATAAGAGAATTTTGAAAAGAAGAAAAAACGCCATTTAATCTCCTTTCTTCAGCAAGTTCAGAATAACACAGTAACCTTTGGCGATCGGAGGAAAGGTCAAATGCAGTACCAATGTCAAGGGATATTCACATCACAAACAGACATGAAATCAAATTTGTGTTACATATAGTGACTTCGCCTTGGATTCTTTTTCTTGGCTCAAAACTGCATGTTGGAACCATGGCTGTAGTGCCACGCGTGTTATATATAGTATTATACATTACAGAAATATTGTTGCATCTATAAAAAGATTATTGTCCACAGATCACAAAGCAGTCTCCCACGAGCACGTAATGACACTCATCTGAAACTGGACGATCAACAGCCCACTACACAACAAACAATTATAGTCCACATGAATAGTACGCCAAGGTTTATAGTTCCGTCGCTGGTTGACGTGGACAGTACACCTCACTTTTTCTTCATAGCGCACGGCTCGCTCGTGACTACCCTGACAGCTACTTTTTACCTTCCCCTTGTTCGTTTTGCGTGTTTTGCTCTCTTTGTCTACTCCTATTTACGTCCCGACTCCACATTCGCGAGCATGAGACTCACGTAATGACCGGTGATAAGTTATTTCCAGACATGTAAATAAGTTATAACCGATTTACACCAGAATGTATATGCATCTTTTAATAACACAAAGGAATTTATCTACACATTGGATAATGAGTTAAATGTTGACACAAAAGTACACTTCATGTAAAACAACAGTTTGTAGTTTCTCTTCAGTAATTCAAGAGGTGGACATTCAACTTATTTCAGTCAATATTTTGATTTGTTTTTATAACTCCAGAATCCTCTACGCCAGGGATTCCCAAACAATTTTGAACAAAAAACCCTTTTTCCAAAACGAACTGATACCTAAGATCTCCATCGCCAAATTACTTTAAAAATTCGATCACTAGCTTTTTTCCCTTTGATAATAATAATTTGATAATTGATGAAATTAATAACCAAAATAATTTCCCAAAAAATGAGTACCTAACTGATATAGCCACCAGGCTTCGCTATAGCCATTGTGGATTGGTTACTACAGTTAAATGTATATATAATGATTGGCACAAACATGATATTAAAGGGGGCAAATGAAGCTACATACATTAATATCATGTTTGTGTTTCACACATTTCAGTACACTTTAAAAATGCAAACAGATATCCGCCTGATTCATAAAATCGTAAAACACTGCCATCCTAATTTTTTCATCTCCTCAGTTTCATATTGCTATACTCTCGGGATGGATTTGCTTATGCTACTATTATGTTACATTACTCCTGACTGACAATGTATTAAGATGCCCAAACAAACGAAATGTATAAATTAAAAGATAATTATACATACTTGTTAGATAGTTATCTTGCAATTGCAAAAATATTTATGGTGAAAATATTTCAAGTATGCGATGCTATTTAGGCACAATATGCACTTCAGTACTACTGTCAACCACTTACTCTTTGGCTAAGTATATATAAGCTCTTGTCTTTGGTCCACGGCGCGGAATGCCATGGGAACGGGTGCGTTCCGACACGGCGCTAGCATGGTCTGTACATGTCACGAAATTATTAACCTAGGAGTCACTATTACCTCATTACGTACACTGCAACGTCTGTGTTTAGTTGGAGAATGTTAAACGCTCTTCTGGAAAAAATGTAACGATCATGTTTGGTACACGCGGGTAGCGCCTGGGAGACTGAATACTTCGGACGTTAAATATCAAAAACGGTGCGAACATACCAATAATAATACATAAAAAGTGCCAAATACGAGTTGGACTCGCGCACTGAATGTACAACCACACAGATAATATGTGTGTTATTGCCACCAAATATGACGTCTGTATGTACGTTATTATCGTTTTTACAAAAGAAAAACGTTGAAAAATAATTCCACCAGCTACCTATTTCAACCTACTACCATTTCAAAAGCGTTGTCTCTTTGTAGGTGGGACAGGCAGACAGACAGACGGACGGACGAATAGATGGTGTAAGTAATCATAAAATTAATCGTTAATGAGTCTTAACGGTAATTTTTACTTTTGAATTCCCGATGATTTAGGTTTTTTGAAGGCATGAACACGGTGCATTTATCATGGGATATATCATAGGGTGCTTCCCCATAAAATTAGTTTTGTAACGAAAAATAAAAAAAAATAATTAACATATTCGTAACATAAACTACTTGATTGTTGATTTTGTTTCCGTACTTTAAGTTTGGCATAGTTCACTACTGGACAAGAGCCGCTCTCATAGACAAGATATGCCGTAATCGTCAGGCTTGGCAGTCGGTTACTGGTCTAGATAATTTAAGTGCGTCACGTTTGTTGTTATTATTTCGCCAACTGTTGAAAGATCGTGAGTTAATTCTTACTTTTACGTATTTTTAATTAATTTTGCTTACTTTAGACACTCAGGGTACCTTGGGTATATGTGGTGATAGATTATCTTATGCAACCACCACATATAATTACTAAATACTGTAAAGAATGAAAGAAAGAAATTTTATTTTATTCATTACGCCACAATAGGTTAACAAGTTATTAATATTGTTTTTTATTTTTTAACACTGTTTTTCAGCGCAGCCTTATTCCACTATTGAGTCGATAGTGTCTGCAATAGCTACAGCTCATCTATATATTAATAAAAATTGTATATATGTATATACTCTATACTACATACGTCGTAAATCACAATGTCTGTTAACAGTGACGATGAACACTGACATGCCTCAAGCCACCATCAGATAGTGTGAGGAAGTGCAGGGTGCGGAGCGCACATACTACGGGACAGTGGCACGTGAAAGTGATTAGCAGCGTACAGTGCCGCCTTGTCGCGTACAAGAGACCTTTGTGCTGTGTTTGAGGACGTTGGGCAAAAATACAACACTAAATATTTTCTTATCAAAAATGTTTTAATTTAAAATGATTCTGGGAGAAAAAACATTGGAAGAGGCTAATGTTGAAATTAAACGGAATTAAGTGCTCTTTGTGTAATGCATTTGATAATACAATGATTTATCATGCATTGAAATACTAATAATTCAGATGATAATTACTGTACTGTTATACAGTAATTATATCCGTGTTCGTATATTGTACATGTTATCAAGGTCAATTTATCTACGTAATCTTCATAGAATATTGTCATGGCCCCAAAAATAAGCAATTGAGATTGATGAAAACTTGTAGTACAACTCATTAAACAATATCATCATGGAACTTTTCATGTATTTGCTTATTTTAGAATATTAGCATTCGTCTCATTAGGATAAAATTTATGCAAATGAGGTAAGAATCAATTGTACCATGACCAGTTGGTATTCAAAAAAATAATACAATTCTCAAACTTCAAGCTTTGAATTTTTTTTTTTATTGTTTTTGATAATATTTAGTGGTGAAAGTGGTCGAATCGAGCCGTTCAAAATAATATCCCAAAAATAACAATATTTTAAGTAGGGAGGTTTAGGTTAGTAGATATTTTGGTAAATACAGATTTTAACAAATATTTAGTTGCTATATAAAGCATTTTAGAAATATTGCTTTAAAAATAAATTAAATAGATTAAAATCAGTAAAACGAAGATACAAATGTAACGCTACAAAATGATAAAGTTCATATTCTATTATAGTTCATAGTTTTATTGGTAATTCTGAATGTCTGCTCATATTTTAGTCAACTGATCTTTGTTATGAAAAATGTTTTTAATTTAGCCTCTGTCAACTGTCCCTACCCTCCTCAAAGGGAGCGGCGATGTCGCGTGCGATCGAATTTCACCTCAACAACGAGCCCTTTGTTCATTACACCAGAGCTAAGAACAAAAAAAAACACAATGTATTAGCGGCACTTCGCGATGCAATTCCGACCGGCACCGACTTCTAATTAAACCTACCAATACACTAGACCTCTGTTTAATTGTAAACCTAGATAAATTTAACATAGTACCTGCGCAATATCGGGTCTACGTTAACTGGTTGCAGCGCAGTGCCAAATTTTGTGAAACCTCCGGTAATTGCAAGACAATGCGATGCGAGTCATGAACGTTTGGCGCGGTATTGTGAAGGGACACAACGAGGTCAGAGGAGTCATTCCGATTAGAGAAGTGGTACGAGTTTGTTCACACTTTAAGTTTTTGCCGGTGATGTGTAACGCCATCTTTGAATCATCGACCATCGTTGTGGTGTTTGGTTTTGTTATTATTATAGATATCTTTTAGTCTTTTAATATATAATTTACTGTTGCTTATCTATATGTACCTCCATGTTTCTTTCACGAAAACTTTTGATATGATAACGCATAAAAATCTTGAATAAGATGTTCATCGTAAAGTACTATGCCAAAGTTATACTCAAAATAACCAACTTTAGCCTAACACATCCATAAGTTAGTCACATAATAGAAATTTTATAGTCGTTTAACAAACTTATTGCAATGAAAAAAACTCTTTTAGTACCTACTTCCCTAGTCTTATTAATAAAATAATAATCCTAGAGAATATAATGATAATATCTAATACGATGTATAAGAATAGAATGCACTAATTTCATAATTATAAAATATAATTAAGCAAGCAAACAGGAAACGAAATCTCTTAAATGTTTGTGCAAGCATTCGACTCAAGTATCGATATACGGTTGTAGGGCATAATTGAACTCGACAAAAACCGGCAATTTTCCGAACAACCCTCGAAAGAAAAAAGTTCAACAAAAAACTCGGGCCGCGCGAACGGAGCGTGAAATATGGAAGAGAAAAAAAAATGCACTGCGCAAGTGAACAACGGGTCTATTCAATGCCGTCATAAAAATATGATTGACATATTCTTTAATATGACATCTTTTCGAGCGGTGATATTTTTTTGTCGCCCATCGCGACTCCTATAGATAAGACATAACTATATTTGTTATCAATAGAAAATATTCTTTATGTTAATATAAGTAAAGTACAATTTAATTTTTATACTGGAAACATAGAAGGTCTAAAATTTTATCTATAGCACCAGAAAGGAGATATTAAGTGCTCTGTAATCCAATTACTTGTTCTTTGTCAAATTTCGGATGTGGATTATGTTTCTATAGAGCCACCATGTTTTCCTCCACTACGTGATTATGTACAAGGGATATCTATTGATGTTTTGTCCTTTATCTCTTACATGCCTATAGTAATGACACGGCTAAGAGATGCCGCTTTTGTAGTCTTTTGTAAAATGTACGTTTTTATTTTTAAATAACCAAGCCCCATATCAATACAATAAAAACTTCAATATCTACACATATTTGATAAACGTTAAAATATTGTGACAAATTAAATTAAATTCTGAAAAGATCTTTGCAATAGAAATACAAAACAGTAGCGAAAAAAGTCTGTACCGGTCCTATAATTTCCATATCCTCTTCAGCCTCTCTAAATCCACTACTGGACAAAGGCGCTTCGAAAGAAGCTCCAGCTAATCCTGTCATGTCTTACGAAGAAGTTTTGATCATACTTACAACGCTGTACCAATCTCAGTTCTTCGTCCACCGTTCGAGCTTCGTTGGTCATTCAGCACGGAACAACAGGTGAGCCGCACGCTCGTTTGCCCCCTTTTTCTATACAAAAAAAAAGCATACCTTGTAATTGCAGTTACGTATATAACTATTTTTTAATACTTAAGATACAAAAAGTAAACCCGATATCCGAGTGGTTAGAGCATCGGGCTCCGAATTATAGACACGAATTCGATCTCCTATGTGAAGAGCAACACAAAACATTGGTAATAAGATGATGGATATATAGTTCCGTGTGGTAGCGGCGTATAAATCTGATCAGGAATCTTCCCATAGGTGTCGTAAGAGGTGACTAAGGGAAAAGCCATGAAAATCGGCAACGTGGCTCAGATAAAAAGTGTGATGCAAAAGCCAGTTAGCCAAATGTTGAGTTGTGCCAAGTGAAAATCCGTTACATCTGATTTCATTTTTGGGAGACAGACGTGAGTGTTATATATAATAATAGTTTATTAATAGTTAATGTAGATAGTGCTTATCTATATTATTACGATAGGGTATTTCCTTAATAGTAGAAAAATATGCTTTTTTAAGGTATAAGCACAATTGGCATTTGCGAAATCGCTATCAACTAATTACTCAAATGAAATAACAAATGGAATTTTCGAAATAAAAAAAAATTTTATTCTTTTATTATGTTAAATTACCGTGATACGATAGTACAAGCAGTATCTGGCGTTAGCAATAAATTTCTGTTCCCTATATCAGAAGTCTGTCTAATTTTAACATGTCTTCCATGACAGTCGTGGGCGATAACCCCAGGACTGTGGTCTGGATAATTATGTTGGCCTACAAACACAGAGACACCGACTTGTCATATGATTGTATTCCGGACACTTTATCTTAGAATTGCAAGAAGTAGCGCGATTTCTAAGAATTTACTAACTTGAGAGCGAAACGTCTAAATTGCGTCAATTTTACGTGTAACTAAAATTCTTTGTTTCGTCACTGAGACATCATGTTTTGTTTACTGACTTGTATCTTAAACATTTAATACAAACTGTGATTTTAAGAATTTATATTTTTTTTTATTTTGAATTTTTTTAACAGAAATTTAAATTATATATGCAGACTCAGACGTGTCACCTACAGGAGTAGATAGTACTAGCTTTCGATACTGCTCGAATGGGCCGGCTCGACCGGGGTAGTACCACGACCTCGCAGAGTACCGGTGTGAAGTAGAGGCAACTTGTGCTTCTGCGTTTTTTTCGGTGAGTGAGGTAACCCTCATAGGCCTTCTATATATATATATTTAACCCTCTAGGCTGGCTACGCACGTGCAGCTTCTCTGGTGATGCAGATGTATGTGAGCGACGTTAATCATTTACCAAAAAAAAAAAAAAAAGATTAGAGGAATTTCCAATCACTCATGGTTGCTCAACGGGCTTTCGCAACCCACTATTGTCTCTCCGGGTGATAGAACATGACAGGTAGTGAGTCTTGTCGCCGGGTTTGCTCTTGAAGATTGACATGAGATTTTCAAAGCTTTTCCTTTTCAACACAAAAAAATAAGAAAGTAATACCTACTTATTAGAAAAAGGAGAAATCGACCAAAACCTAAGATGAAGGTTTTTACAGTTTATTACGAAGTTATGTCGATGGGTATGTAGTTCCTCAAAAAATATTATCATACTCTAAACGGCCTACAGTTAGAAGAGCAAAGTCTTTCTTCCTTGTTTTTCTTCCGTTTTTTCTCTTTATTAAGAGGCTTAAATCACATATGTCGTTCCGTAAGTTTTATACATTAATTACTTACTGCCTAGAAACAACCAGTCTACATAACAATGCAGCTACGTCTGACAAGGGCTTCGCCAAAATAATATTACAATCGCCCAGTTGCGAAATCAAGTGAATAGAAAGTCTCCTTGTATTCTGATTTTGGGCACATTCCATCAGTACATGGTAAACATCATCAATCACACCACAGACAGTGCAATTGGGTGAAGACGCTTTGCACATTAAGTATGCGAATTTGTTCGATGGAATGTGTCCAGAACCAAATTCCCATTTCCTTAGACCTTTTATCGAGCTGCTTTTTGAGCGCATGTAAGCGTTCCGTATAAGATGGGGGCATTTTTAAGGATATACCATCTGCGACGGCTTGTGTCGCCAGTCTGTCCGTCTTCTCGATACCTAGTAAACCACGTTGGTTTGAAGATGATGGAATCCACTGAAGCACTATTCGTTTTGTGCTGGCCTGTAGTCTACACATCTGTTCCAGACTCGTAGGCTGTCGGTTGACCCAAGTGTTGAAGAGAGCTTTTAGAGTCTGTCAGTAGTACGATTTTATCATGACCAGTGGACTCTATGTAAGATAGTGCTATATTGTCGTTTAGTCTTTTTTAAAATTACAAAATTTTATTTAATATCAGAACTAGATTTTATAAAATTTTAAAAGAAAATTAAAAAAACAAGACGGGAATATTATCCAATCATTTACGGAAAATACTATAATATGGACAATATTGACAAAATCTTAGTATACTATATCGCTCATCAACGAGACATTTCTGTATATCTTGTGACGTTACACGACTGACCTCAAGCAATACGAAATATAATATAATTATAGGTTTGGTAAAACTATAATAACAATCAATTATTACAAGAGTTCGTAAATTCATGGAACACTGCAGTTTGATCTGTCCATAAAAACTGTTTGTATGCAGAGTAAGCTCAACTGTAAATGATTCTGTAGGGTTAAAATTCGGGTTTTCCCCATTTTTTTCTTTGCTCATACTATGAGTACTTCTGGGCAACGGAAATTACTCTGGAGGTTCTAAGGAGTAAGTAAGTTTGTGTAAGTATAGTCTTTTTTAAATTTTAATGTTATATATCGGACAAACAAACACATCATTCAGTCCCCAACTAGGATTCCCCGTGTCTTGGTAACTAGATGATGATAAGATTGGTATACATAAAACAATATACATTAATAATCATACATATATTAAAGATTAATCCTTGACATAGGTACAAACATTTGTATTCAAGATACTAATATTTGTTCTTAGCGGGTTTTTAAACCCGTGACCCTCAATTATGAATCACTACCAACTAGGCTATCGGGTCTAGAATGAAAGAGTCTTTTCCCGAGGTGGGGTCATCAAATGTAGGCGGCGCTAGTGACGTGAGAAAGAGCGCTGCCGTGGCACTCCCGCTGTTGATGGTAGAACTCTGTGATGTTTTAGTAGGTGCGAATCCGGCATATTATAATCCATGGTTGATATTTTCCCACGTACGTATTTTTCCCCAAAAAGCTATCGGGCCTAGTAGATAATAGATATCTATAGAATCGTTTATGTTACACTAAGATAAAATTAAAACTTATATACTTACAAAGGGGTCATTTCAATATATTTCTCTAGTTGATACGACAAATCCTACCTAAGTTTGAATTTTCACGAAAAGTTAGATATTTATGATTAACAAAGTGATTCTATAAATGTGCCATTTCTTAGTATAAGCCTCTAAAAATGTCAATCGTATAATATTCTCTTACCGCAATAACATAATTAGCTAATTGGTCACAGTTTAGTTTACGACTGCGACTGAGCATCTGAGCATCGCTAAAACAAAATTATAATTAGCCATAAATCGGACCGCGGCGGCCGTCGATCGATGCTTTCGATACCCGCGCGATTACAAGTATCGATTCGGTCTCTATGTGAGCGTATGAATACAATACGCGCATGTGTGTGTACCTGCACGGACAACAGATTTATTGTTAATGGTGTCCCGAACATAATTAAAATGGTTGATGTTTCGCCCTGCCCGATGCAACCGTCCTCTCTCGCCCTTAACACAGAGTAACGAAACATTTAAGATGCTATAATTTTTAAACGGGTAAATAATAATAAATTAGAATAAATAAATAAATGTGAGCATCCATTTATAAAAAATCTGTTAGGCAAACGAAGCAAACAACTTCAATCGTAGAAGGTTGCTGATGCGTCATCCCTGAGCACTAAGATGAAATGCTTCACAGCTTGTAATTATACTGGCTCTCTATATCCTTCAATCTGGCACACAACAGTGGTTGCACAGCAGCTTGGCGGTGGAAATAGGTAAGAGGATGCATACCCAGACGGCTCCAAGTCAGGAAAAGCGTTCTAAGCATATATTAATTATTTATAAAGTTCTCTGGCACCCTCATTACGCTGTGTATGTGTTATAGATAAGTTGGAAGGATAAGCCGAACCGGCCGCGGCGCTCTCACCTTGTGCGTTATGTTACCTTTGGCGCCATCTGCTCATAGTCCGATGCAATAAAGCATGTATTGTTTTGTTACTATTATTCCATTAATGTAACCGGCAACTTTACAGGTATCGGCTCGGTGGCGTAATGGCTAAGCATTTGACTGCGGCGCGGCATGTCTATAGTTCGATTCCCATACGGGACAAGTATTTCAATAGACTACAAATAACTATTCCGGGTCTGGGTGTGTGTCCTATGCAATATGCAATTTATGTCTGTAAACTACCTAAGTAACACCGTAGAAATCCCTGTGATATATGTACAAAGTGGACTAAGTGTTTGATTGGCTGATAATGATGACGGAGAATGCGATGGTTATAAATAGTCTGATAAACCCGCCGTACAAATTTCAGCATAAAACAACAACCGTCGACTCCTTCAAGGCTTCGTACCTAAAACGATCCGATCACGGTCAACTTTGTCAACTTCTCAGAAAACCTAATCACGGGACGCGTCCCTAACGCGGCACCGTAAGTCGATTAATCAAAACTCCACGTCGCCGAACTTAATTATTAGACACGAGTTTATTTAATTTATTTCAACGTCCAATACGTTATGGGACGTACCGAAATATCGGTTGGTACCACGCCCCGCCATTAGGTACCGCTGAGAACGGCTTGCTAGGGCTGTCGAGTGGCGTAAAAAAAATATAAAGGAGTTTTGAAATACCACAAAACTTTAACCTTTATTCCTATTTCACCAGGTTCACTCCTAATTCATTGGAAATGTTCTGTAATGATCCGTTAATAGACTTATCATAAATGATAAAAAGGTATAATCAAAGGTACCAGAACAGTTGCGGTTTAAGAAAATCTTCCATAATTTTTCATACCGTCGGTGTCGTAAGAGTTTATTGGCTTTTCCCTTAGTCGACTAAGGGAAGAGCCAATAAACCTCATGGCTTCCGAGAGATGACAGAATATCTATTTCGAAAAATGCAACACGGGCGACAGACAGCAGCGTCGAAGGTGTGATGCGAAGTGTTTGGATTTTCGATCGCCAATCTTCTATCCAAGCGTGACGATTAAGATAATCTCTGCTCTAGGAGGCACCGGAGGCCCCCATGCTGTGGCCATTCCCCCTCCTCAGCCTCCCTTCTATCTCCCAAATATTCATAAAGGCCGGCATCGTACCTGCGGCTTCTACAATGAGGTTTACATTTCACGACAGGAGTACATACAGTTTTTCTTTCTTTCTGCTATCGCCGTCAGCCCATTAGCAGTCCGTTTCAGGTCGTATGTATAATTCCGTAGTAAATCTGTGAGATATGAAACAGATTATTTTAAAAATTAAAAACCGTAGTAAAAATAATTACATCAACGATTTTCGAACGGTCGCCAACCATGTTCAGACGGAGACGGGTCGTTTGCTAGTCGTATATCATGTGGAGAAGATTACCACGGCACTTATTACGCGTTTAAACAAAAGCAAAGGTTAAACCTTGAGGTCGCCTTGATTGTTCCCTCCGTATCTGACTTAAAGCCCCAACGGTGAAAATAATCCTAATGACCTTCCCGAAAAAAATGTTATAGTTTTAAAATAATTATGTGGATAAGTACAGAGTTTTATTGTAGTTGTTTTACTTGTCACAAAGCAGTAGCACAACTATAGACTAAAATATATTGTATCCCGTCTGACACCCGAAGGAGTACGCAGAGATCACGGATTTCCATTTGGCACTACTTTCGCAATCCTCATTTTGCTGCTCCGGGAGATAGAATGTGTCTGGTCTGGTGACGTGGAGTCGACGTGGTGACGGTGGAGTCTCGTTGCTGTGTTTTCACCCAGAGATTGCCAGTAGTTTCTTATGCTGCCATCACGGCTTCAAGACACTAAACTACAAATACAAATTCTACGCTTTATTTTTCGTTTATGTATTTTTTTACTTATCAACACGTATACTTCTATTATTAAAAAAAAGTTCATAGTCATTAAATACACGTTTACATCGGGAAGTCAAATACAAGTAACCTGTTACTGGGAACGCCAATGAGATAAGTCAATTTCTTCTACTAAGAACTATTAACTAAGGAAGAGACCTATATCCTGCAGTTGTCTGATCTTCGATTGATAATGATATTTTATTAAAGTTTGAATCCAATAACCTTCCAGATAATATAGCAATGACCTTTTGATGACGGAGTGGAGAGACTTTAACATGACAACATAACAAACTTTTGTCTACAAATCTCACATAGGCTCTGGCGACTCCATGTGGATGATTGACCATAAATGTCACGAAAGATTCTAATATTTAGATATTAGGTAAACATTATCACAAGAGCTGCAATATGCTTAAAATCTATCGTTTTATTGTTGTTCATAAATTTAATCAATAAGGGGAGCTCCAAGTTTAAACGAATACTTAACCTCGCAGAATACCGGCGTGAAGTAGAGGCATCTTGTGCTTCTGCGTTTCGTTCGGTGAGTGAGGTAACCGGAGGCCCCATGCTGTGGCCATTCCCCCTCCTCAGCCTCCCTTCTATCTCCCAAATATTCATAAAGGCCGGCATCGTACCTGCAGCTTCTACAATGAGGTTTACATTTCACGACAGGAGTACATACAGTTTTTCTTTCTTTCTGCTATCGCCGTCAGCCCATTAGCAGTCCGTTTCAGGTCGTATGTATAATTCCGTGGTAAATCTGTGAGATATGAAACAGATTATTTTAAAAATTAAAAACCGTAGTAAAAATAATTACATCAACGATTTTCGAACGGTCGCCAACCATGTTCAGACGGAGACGGGTCGTTTGCTAGTCGTATATCATGTGGAGAAGATTACCACGGCACTTATTACGCGTTTAAACAAAAGCAAAGGTTAAACCTTGAGGTCGCCTTGATTGTTCCCTCCGTATCTGACTTAAAGCCCCAACGGTGAAAATAATCCTAATGACCTTCCCGAAAAAAATGTTATAGTTTTAAAATAATTATGTGGATAAGTACAGAGTTTTATTGTAGTTGTTTTACTTGTCACAAAGCAGTAGCACAACTATAGACTAAAATATATTGTATCCCGTCTGACACCCGAAGGAGTACGCAGAGATCACGGATTTCCATTTGGCACTACTTTCGCAATCCTCATTTTGCTGCTCCGGGAGATAGAATGTGTCTGGTCTGGTGACGTGGAGTCGACGTGGTGACGGTGGAGTCTCGTTGCTGTGTTTTCACCCAGAGATTGCCAGTAGTTTCTTATGCTGCCATCACGGCTTCAAGACACTAAACTACAAATACAAATTCTACGCTTTATTTTTCGTTTATGTATTTTTTTTACTTATCAACACGTATACTTCTATTATTAAAAAAAAGTTCATAGTCATTAAATACACGTTTACATCGGGAAGTCAAATACAAGTAACCTGTTACTGGGAACGCCAATGAGATAAGTCAATTTCTTCTACTAAGAACTATTAACTAAGGAAGAGACCTATATCCTGCAGTTGTCTGATCTTCGATTGATAATGATATTTTATTAAAGTTTGAATCCAATAACCTTCCAGATAATATAGCAATGACCTTTTGATGACGGAGTGGAGAGACTTTAACATGACAACATAACAAACTTTTGTCTACAAATCTCACATAGGCTCTGGCGACTCCATGTGGATGATTGACCATAAATGTCACGAAAGATTCTAATATTTAGATATTAGGTAAACATTATCACAAGAGCTGCAATATGCTTAAAATCTATCGTTTTATTGTTGTTCATAAATTTAATCAATAAGGGGAGCTCCAAGTTTAAACGAATACTTAACCTCGCAGAATACCGGCGTGAAGTAGAGGCATCTTGTGCTTCTGCGTTTCGTTCGGTGAGTGAGGTAACCGGAGGCCCACATAGGGAGGGGACTATTCCCCTCCTTTTCCATCCCATCTCCCAAATACCCTTAAAGACCGGCAACGCACCTGCTGCATCTATGGTGTTGCAGAAGTATGTGCGCGACGGTAATCCTTACCATCAGGTGAACCGCTTGCTCGTTTGCCGTCTTTTCCATAAAAAAAAAACTTAGCTCTTTCTAATATTGACATCTCAGCTTACACCACAAACAGTATAGTTAAAAATTACTTCTTAGCGCAAAAAAAGCCCCTACTCCTATTTAATGAAATGGTTTGTAAGAGCCTAATATAGGTCCGATATTTATTATCTATCTATCACCGGATTAGCATACTATCAAAAACTACATATAAGTTATGTGAAATTTCTTTCTTCACTGACATTTTGGGTAGTTGTGATTAAAAATATTTTTGGTCATATTTTTATTACTATGATGATTATTTGTAGATACCTAAATATTTTAGTGGTTATTGGCATAAGGAAATGCATACATATTTTAAGATTATGAGATTAAAAGCAAAATCCTAACAAACTTTTTAACTTTTTAATTCGTTAACGATGATGGAAACGGTATCCTCATCTAGTATTTAAGGATACTTCAAGACTAAAATCAGCTGTCCATTCGTGAACCTTACGTCAGATCCAAATAAACCAAAATCGATTCTGTAACCGAATTTACAAATCGTATAACAATCACCATTTTTCAATCGGTTTTTATCAGCCCACAATTAATAATTCGTAAAAATCATTAACGGCCGAGACAACGGAACAAAAGTCGCCGTCCTTTGTGGCATGTCGGGAGATTTAAAAAAAGAAGGGGAGAAAAAAGGTTTTAAAAGGAGCGGCTGGAACCCCGCAGGGCGAGGCGCATCAACTCCGTGTAGGATAAACCAACATGGGACGTGTCGACACAGGGTATCCGTCTGTTATTTTGTTATTATTGTTAATATAACGTTAAACAGGCGAAGGATGATATCTTAAAACACTTTAACATCTTGCTTTAATTGTTCACCCGGGATAGAACACTTCTTACCCAAATAAGCGGTTACCAGTACCAAGTAAGCATGTGGCGTCTAGTAGCAGCCTGTAAATGTCCCACAGCTGGGCCTCCTCTCGATGTGCACCTCCGGTGTGGGTTAGTGCACTTCACTCTGCGAAATAGTTTTTTTCTTACATCTCAGAAATACAAGTTTTCTAGCAGTGTTTTCCTTCTCAGCCCACGACGCGTTTAATTCATCACTTGCACAAATTGCAAATAACAATTCTAGTGCTACCGGCATCGGGATTCGAATCCAAGTCTAAATAAAAGCAAGCACCCTGACGACTAAGATACCACGCCTCGTATGTCGCATCTAAGTAAACCTATCAATCAATCTCGAATGTGTCTAATTTTGCAGAGTATAGCATTTGGAGCAACTTCTCGTTAAACTTCAGTTCTATAGTCATTTTTAAGAAAAGGATTGTGATAAAAATATGTAAGATATCGCACCCGTTACCCACAGGGGTAGGGTGTGATTACGTACCAACGTTTCTCGTATATACTCAAATTAGCCTAGCCAACTAGCTTCCACAACTCACCTTTCACCTCTCCGGGAGATAGACCGTAATGAATGGAAAGCGAAAATTTGTCATCAGTTGACTGTCGTTTTAGGTAATCTGGACAGTAACTTATATACATATAAGAAGTCTTTTTTATTTTAATCCTCGAGGAACCTAAGCTTCTACGCATTGATCATGGCTACTCAGACCAAAACACATACATTGTTTTATCTGTAGCCAGCACGTATATTTCTTCAATTCGTGAATCGAATCCGATCATACATAAAAACTCATAGTGGTGAAGCCACCGTGCCAGCCGTACCAACGAATTACTCTCTGTTCTGATAACTTTGCCCTCACGGTAACGTATTGATCGCATAAAGATAAAAAGACCTTCACAAACCTCCGCCTTGACTCCATGTGGAACATAATACATTCAATTCGCTGTTATTTCATTTACCACCCGCAGACTTGTTGGTCACGGTGACAACCATTGGGTCAAAAATATTTTTTTTATAATTCATTAATTCGAATTGTTTTACAACGATGTTGTCAATTTTAAACTCGACAGCCTTGTGTGTAGCATTGATAAATAACGTACTTCACATTATATCACAAATTATTACCTGCATGTTTTTTTCAAATATAAAAATGCGTATGCGCAAAATAGAACACAATGTAGCTTCGAACCATTCAGATACATCTATCTGTAGTCACAATAATTACACTAGTCAATAAATAGCTACAATAATTTTTGTTTTCATTCAATATTAACTTTGCTTTGTGGTAACAATTGTTTTTATTTATTGTTGTCGTGCTCCCTATTGATTGTGATGGTATTTGCATCAGCTTTTAAAAGTCCTAGACATTCCCACAGTGATTCCGGCATCGTAATTGTAATTCCATCTTTAGTTTTCATATGATACTCGAAGCAATAGATTACTACAATTTGTTTTGGATTCGGTGACATCCTTATATCGTATCTTATCTCTAACTGGGAGTGGTAGCGCTGTAATAAACGAAAGTGATTATTCCGACAAAATTTTTGTAATGTCATTTTATAACCACCATAAGTAGCGAGGTGCGATAAGGTGATTTTCTAGGTCCTATACATCTTCTTATCCATAAACTCGGACTTCCTTATATTAATGCTCTTTTGTCACGACAACTTCCAATTGGTCCTGCCGATAATTTACTGTAACATGACGACATTAATGCTGTTCTAAGGGTACAATGATGAAGGGCCTTTTAATAACAAACCCGAGAGCGTGCTGCGACATTATTTTTAAGGTCATTGGATTTTATGGTATGGTTTAATTTGAGTGATTTTTGTTTGTTTCTGGTAATTATGTTGTTGAAATTAGTTATTTTATGTAGGGTCTAAAATATTAGTTTCATTATACTTAACAGCTATTTGTTTTGGAAATTTTGATGGGTTTTATTTAAGATATCGGAACTGTAAATACATTAAAATCATTCCCTTCGGTTCTCAGGCCGTGTATATCTATCATATTTTTGCAATGTGGAATCCAATCGTTTACAATTCAAGAATGATTACCGCCATTTTTAAAATTAACATTTTGTTTATTCTATTTTTAACTATATTACCTTTACCCACGGTTTCTAAAATTAGATATTCGAATTCGCTTTTCTATTTCGTACTAATTCTGCGTAAACGTTAACTCTACAGTATTAGTTAAAAACTCAAACTCAGGTCGCTATATCACGTTTTAACTTTATTGACAATTGACCTGTTAGCCTTGTAGCCCATTTCGATAAGACTAAGAAACCAGCAATTGTTAGCTGAGATAAAAACTAACAATTGAATTGTATCTATGCGACCCACCAATTAAATAACACTTTTGTTAATAACACACTAATTGCTTTAAGAACTTTAAATGGCACTAAGATATGAGAATTAAGTACCCCATATTTGTGTCTTGTACGTCAGTCTGTTAACAGTCCTTTACTTGACGTAGTCCCAGCGGCAAGACTATTTCAATGACAGTCAATCCATACGTGTACCAAAACCATATTCCGCGGACATCACTTGAGATACTGTTCTAACATACCCGCCTGTCCAGCGTCGTGAGTATTGATAAGCCCCGGATACTAAACTATATGTCGATTTTGCTAGTATTTTGGTAGCAAAACCCTGTGCCCAACAGTAGATTTGTATAGACTGGTGTAGAAGGGAAAGGGTAAAAAAGGGTTACGTTAAATAGCATAGGTGGTATAAAAATAAAATAAAACACACTTTTTTGGATAAAGTAGCCGTACCGAAAACGTTAGAAAACTTATTTAAAAGTGATTCTCAATTAAGTTCTCCTCCGATTTGATACTGAAGATATAGATGCATAGCATAGGGAACATGTAAAAATTGAAAACTAGTCCAGAAAGCTGACTATACCTAGCCTAGACGATATAGGTACCTAGTTACATTTTACTTGATAAACGGTCACATTTGCCAAATTACCTGTTGCTACACTAACAACAAAACCACTAAAGTAATTTTTTCCATAAATTCGGAAGGTCTCATCACAGTCAAAGAAGGACAAGCCCCCATTATTACTTCACAATGCGAAACTATCGGAACAAAAACACAACTAATGAAGTCGGACCAGCGTTTTATATCCTCCATAGTAAAGTATCACGTCGTAAATTCTCGTCAGTCAAAACGATTATACCGAAAAAAGTGTCTTTTTAGAAAATTAAAACAATGAAACTATCGTCAAACGTAAATTATCCTTAAGGATACAATGGAAAGAGTCGGAATTTAAATAACAATGATGAATAAACTCCTAAATTATTTTGTACACCAAAATGTACTATATCGTAAAGCAATATGGGTGGAAATTCTACAAATGGACTCTCATTGTTAGCGATATAGGGTCCTATAGACGAACTGTCGTTAGACTTCGGTCACTTTTCGGCGATACAATTTTTTTTCTAATTTCGTGTTTTCTTTGGCGGCTCGTTTATTGGGACCAAATGACACGACAGGTGACGATGTTTTTTTATGTTCTTAATTCAATGGATGGGGAGGATAGTTCTGTTATATAGTTTATTGCGTGTCCGTCCGTATCGTACGATCTCGGAATGATAGCCCAGCTAATTTAATCGCTTTAAATTTTTCGGCCCAGATGTCACGATGTCTTTGTTATTTACTTGAGTTTATGAGAATATAATAAATTAAAAATAGCATGACAATATTTACCATTAATAAAGTAATTACTTATAACTACTCTATATTCAGCTGTTGGTAGACTCTTTCTCTGCTTATGAGTCATCTGGGTAGGTTACCACATTCTTACCCATTTCTGCCACAAAAAAGCAATGTAACT
Organism: Bhutanitis thaidina; assembly: GCA_029286595.1. NCBI lineage: Eukaryota > Metazoa > Arthropoda > Insecta > Lepidoptera > Papilionidae > Bhutanitis > Bhutanitis thaidina. The sequence continues at coordinate 688,225 of JAGSMS010000019.1, forward strand.
ACTGTTGTAATCCGGTTTGAAAATTATAGAGAGGCAGCATAATTAGGGGCTGTGAGGCATTCTATCTTAGTCGTCGAGGTAACAACGCATCTGTGACCATCTTCCATTGATGTTGTTTGTCTGTATCCATGGGTTGCAGTAGTCACCTACCACCAGATGGACTGCAAGCTCTTTTGCACGCCGTTCCAATAAAAAAAAACAGCGTTAAAGGGGATAAATAAATATTAATAAGGTTCTACATACGTTGAGAACTTGACAATATTCTACTAACCATTATAATTATAATAACAATAATTATCATTATATTTGTTATGAAAAAAAAATCGATATGTAAAATATGGTATTTTGTAATACCAGGATTATAGACTGATAATGTACCTACGTATTCGGAGAAAGTAGTAAAGTCTACAGCCCTGTTATGGGCTAAAGATAATTCACATAGAAAACTACGTAGGTGATAATTGTATTGATTTAAAACTAAATAAGTTATATTCCTAGAAAAGATTGAAGCAAAATCTTAACATTTTTAACACTGGTAACCTAAGGTCTTAATCGTATCATATAATTTTTCTAATAAACATATTTTCATACGTAATAAATACAATCATTTTTGTTAAAGTTTTATCCTGTGAAATAATACTCGCAACCAAGCAAAGTTCACACATAAGTATATACATGCTGATTCAGATACACTCACACTATTAAACGTACACACACGTCATTAGTGGGTAGAGTAAACTCTAATGTTTTGCTCATGTTACTACAGTTTGACCTAAGGAACATCTTTGTAATTTGTAGCTCACTTCTTTGTAAAATTCTTAAATTGTAGATCTGTTATTGTAATTATTTGCACATATGCACTGTTGGTCTAATAAATAAATACATTGCAGAGTGCACGAGCGGCCAGTTTCGGATGAACTTAGCTTGACACTGATCTTTGACAGCTTGATTTTTCAACGTGGTAGAGCCAAACGGCGGCTTTGCTGCTACTCGAATGGGTCGACTCGACTGGATTAGTACCATTGCCTCGCAGAATATCGGCGTGAAGTAGAGGCATCTTGTGCTTCTACGTTTCGTTCGGTGTATGAGGTAACCGGAGGCCGACTCTCCCTCCTCATCCTCCCCCCCCCCCCCATCTCCTAAATACCCTTATAGGCCGGCAATCCACCTGCAGCTCCTCTGGTGTTGCAGATGCACGTGGGCGACGGTAATCACTTACCATCAGGTGAACCGCTTGCTCGTTTGCCGCCTTTCTCATAAAAGAAACACCTGTGCCCTCATCTTAGAGCCACGATAGCCAAGTCGCTTGTTCTAAATTTTCTAGTTCACTAGTGACCTGGGTCCCGGTGCCAGTACAACTAAAATTATTAATCGAATTTAAATTTTTATTTCACACTTGGTTGCCGGAGACGAAAAACACTCTGATAATAATGTATAAAATATTTTCGCTATGCCGAACTGGAAAATTGACTTTGAACTTCCAATCCTCTTCGCTCCAGGCACAGAAATTACATGCGATGTCATTCCTGAATAATTCCAAGCCGTGGTTTGGTACATCTTTAACCCTTTGGTTGTTGCGAGCCCCCCTCTGATTGTTTCTTTTTTAACATGGGCCATAGCGCGAGACAGCAGCAGGCAACATCGAGACGCCAAGTGTCGTGTCAAAGCCTGCAGTTTTGTTGTTTTTCTAATTTATTTTACGTACACGTGGTAGCCTAGTGGTCAGGGCGCTCACTTTAGTTTCATAGAGCGCGAGTGACCAGGGTTCGATCCCCGGTGCCGGCAACACTAAAATTGTTAATAGAAATTTTCAGTTCCGTATTTACCATGTGCTCGGCGGTGAAGGAAAACATCGTTAGAATGCCTGAGGATGCATGTCTGAGGAATCATAAAAAAAATGATTCACGAGGTGATGTGAAGCCCTACGTCGTGTGACAGCTATGTTCGTACACATTTCCCCACGACATAAAAAAGAAAATTTTGAGTTAATTATGAATTTATGAAACGACACTAAACTAACGAAATATCATATGACATCTATGTAGCAACGAAACATTTTTTTCCAATTATCTGAATTTGACACTGCATAAATGAAAGCTTTGCCCTTTACTAGTTTCTTATACTCTGCAAATTTCTCAAACAATAGTTTTCGCACCATTGTAAGTATGGCCTAAAACATTACTCAAGTGTTGGTCGACACGAAAACGTTTCCGACTATTAAAGTTACATTAGGGAGAACAAAAACCTTATTACACCAGACGTCATTCAAAGCACATGCACTCAAATTATCGCAATACAAAAATTAACGGTCTTTTAGTACCGGCTGTTAATATTTGTTGTGTCCCGCGTGTCCATTGGTCTTCCACCAATGGACTCAATTAGCATTCGGGTTTGATAATGGGTGATAGTGATGATTAGGTTTGGTGAAGGTATGAATGTAACCACAGGTTAAGTACTTCGATGGATTAGGACACATGAAGCAAGAATCTGGTGAGTAACATACGCCATCATAAATAAAATATAAAGTTCAGCAGAGAACTAAACACAACCTACAGTTCTTATACTTCCATTGCGCCATTTTAGTATAACATATTTGCACAATTTGCATTATCTCCATAATAAACATTTAGAGTGGTTATGGGTCTATAAAATATATTCTAATTTTTAAGCAACATGGTGCTCCATGTTAGCGTTCATAAACGTGGTTCTGTAAGTCGGTAGGAAATTAATGCCGATAAATCCATTCGAATGGGGTTCTGATGAATTCGGGTGCTGATCACAGTCTAGTGATGGGGAGCAGCATCACCAGTGGGGCGCTATGCTCACCAACCCGCTAACCCAACGTGGTGAGTATGGACAAACCCCACAAGAAACGCATGACGGCTGTTGCTGGCTCTTTCTTGAAGAGACTTATGTTCAGAAGTGGACTTAAAAAGACTGATGATTAATGAGATAAAGAATAAGAATTATCTACAAAAGTAAACTCAAAACCATTCAAGAACAAAACAAATTAAACGAAATGTAAACAACTAAAGGATTACGTTAAACTGATACAGATTATAATTACACAATGTGGCGGGAAAGAGCGCCGACAGATAATCCAATACGTCACTAGACAAATTCACGCTCCCATCAACGTTGGTGGGCTAAAAAAAAAATAAAAGGCACAATAGAAATAAAAGGATTTTCCGCTCTAAGTACGAACCGACAAAAAGCAATCCCTGTGGGTCAGTACAATAGGTATGGTGACATAAACTTTTGTTATTTTATTATGAAAAATTGTCCGGTGGCGCTAGCGTATTGTGTCCCTTTAAACTACTTGTTAGGTAAAAGTCATTTTGCACCCATTTCAAATTTTTTCGGTCTACTGAATGTCATTTTGACGACAAAAGAGATTTGAAACTACTTATTATTTCTTTAGAGATCACCCAAATAGGCTTAACTTAAAATGGAAACTACAGACTGTAGCAAGCAATATCTAAAAAATGTTATATTAGCACAGATTACTTTTTAAATATTTTCATAAATTATTTTAAAAATGTATTAGAATCATAACCTCATGTTCCCTTCATCTTTACAAATTTATATACTCTCAAATATTTGTTAAAAGAGATTGGAACCGAGATAGGTCCACCACACTGCATGGACTTTACAGGTTCCCTCACGATGCTGAGCACGAGGAACGTACACAGGTCACTCGCATACAATAATATTAAAGCGAACACTCTAACCACGAGGCTTCCAGGGCTTACTTAATTTGCTTTAAAAAGTTCATTGAAATCAATTTACATCTTTTCTTAGAAGACACGAATTACAATATCTGTACAAAAGATTTCAAATCTATTTGTATTCCCAAATATAAATCTACTATTTATCGATATTAATAGAATAAATGTCTTTTTTAATTTATTCAAATCTAACGAATTACATAATCGCAAAAATATGATTAACGTTTTTAAGACGATAGCAAATTTATATTAAATAACATCACTAAGCATATTTGTAGCTACATAAGTAATTAGATAATAAATAAATTTTGTTGTCATTGATATTTTCGCAACCCTACCTTTCGATTAATAAATATTTGATAGTAAAAATAGATATAAATGGTAACGAGGACTTCTAGATTACTTACATTTCATATTATAAACTGAACTATAAGTATTAAATAAATAATTTCATAAATTAGTGATTATAATTATCGCGTTAGCATATTGAAAAGCCTATGAAAATTCCCTTGAGTCTTGCATAATATAATGAGAGACATTATTTTATATTATTCAGAGTACTGGTGACGGTAGCATTCTATCTTTTGCGTATTAAAAACGAAATCGCGAATTGTTGCGATGTTGATTTAACTTTTTCTTCCAACATTCCTTGCCGCACCTTGTCTATCAACCATAATTATAATTAAGTCTCTAATTTTAATAAAATAAATACATGTTATGCAAAAATATAAAGACGTTTCGTGAGACCTAAAGGACTACTATATATTAAAAACTACCCCTTGTTGATGAAATAGATGTTTATACTATTTCAGCGTATACACAATCAAAGTAAACAATCATCATTTGGCAGATAAATTATATTATTACAAGCACTGCTAAAAAATTAAGAAAACATGAAACGAAGCATCAAGCGAAGAGCGCCTCTACACATTAACGCGGTGAAGCATCGCGGAATCCACGCCACCGTACTGCCTATGCTCATCCGAGTCCCTAAAAAGCTCTCATGGTGACACCTCCCTTCCCCTCTCCCTCCCACAAAGACCACATACTCCCATCCCGCTCGCACGTCCGCGCCACTCTTCGAATAACGACACAATGCGACACTAACCCCTCAACTGAAGACGGCACAAGCGACGCTACGCTCGCGTTCCATATTCGCCTCTATCACTCTAAGTTTTAAAGCCAGTGCTCTAAATTAAGCGACACATTAGAGGACATTTGCAGCCTAAACACAAACGTCATAACTCCGCACAATGCCAGCTGTAAATAAACTTTAACTTCTAAGGTAGAGAGGCGAAAATGCAGTCCAACAATTAAACGATGCTGTAAAGACACAGTTTTTAAATGTCACGCAGTGTAGTCGTCTCTTTTCTCCGGAGTCCTGTCGCGTCTGGCCGGCTCCTTTAGCATCCTTCAGCTCGCATGTACCCCCGCGTATCTTTCATCCCGCTCATAGGCGCCTGAAGCCCAGTGTCCGGTCGCGCAGACTGTAAGGCGGTTGTGTAACGTCGCTCTCGTACTCATATAACACGATTATACCCATGTTCCGTACGTACGTACATGTATAGAGGATTAGATGTGAAATGTACTGTGAAGTGACGCTCAGTGCCATTTAATGATTGTTTGTGTGGAAGAAAAAGCTAAGAAGCATTCATGATTCAGGTCAGTACGAGATTTTCGCGCTTTTACTACACTCGCTAATTGAAAATATTTTATATGTAACAAAAAAGAACATGGAAGCCTTCGGAAGTTTATATCGCCTTTGCCCATGTAGATATTTTATTTATTGACTGATAAGAAGCATAAGTAAATAAAAATAATAATTAATCAGGAATTGAATTAGAATTAAAATAACTTAGATTAAAATAGATGTAAAATAACATTATATTTTTTAATTAAATCTGAACTTAATTTCTCTTATAGCATCACAAATACCTTGACATCTTTAAGCATTAAACTAAAATAAAAGGCCAGATAAATCTCACTATTCTTATCGGAAGTACTATCAACAAATTGTGCAATTACTTTGTCTTCTACGTAGGTTGTTCTATTATTAAGTTATATTGGACAACCACGAAGAGTCGATACCTATGAATACATTCATTAGGCATTGAAAACATTTAAAGCGAAAGTGCATTTATTTTTATTTTTAATTCCGGTAACTTATTATAATCGGCAATGGTTTGTACTCATAGATATATGGGGCTGTGGGACATATTATGTATCACAACGACGATTATTTTCCATAGTGTAGGTAGTGTAGTCAATGTACTATGAATGTCAGAAACACAATTTTAATGATGACGTACATTTGCCCTTCAGAATATATCCTTCATATTAGTTTCATATAATGTTAAAATAGAATTGAAGTATAATTTGTATTCAAATGTTTTGATAAATACTTTTAAATAATAGAAAAAAAAATTAACTTATAATTGAATAACCGTTATACCTAATAAACGGCTACAATGATAACATATTATTTTTAAAATAGTATCTATTTTTCGTATTAATCAACGACTATACAAATCAATGATTTCCGTCGGGTTTATCTACAACAATACCTAAGGACCGTAGTGTCCATGGCTAGATAGGACTTACCATAAAAGCGTCAATCTGGTACGCAATGCATGGGAGATATTCCTTTACTCATCACGCTGGGCAAGCGGGCTGGTGAGCGCAGTGCCATCCCCGTCGTCTGTGACATTTGCTTCCGGCAGAATAGGATAGGTCCGCTCTTTTTAACCGCTTTTAAACACAAAACTGTAAAAAACATAAATAAATTAAGACGAAACCGTTATATCTGTAATCATTTGAAATATTCTACATTACTCGAAAATCGGTAAAGAATCGTATCGGTTTACTAAACACATTCTTTCTAGCTTGCATTTGATATTATAGCCAAGTAAACGTCGAAACAGTTTATGGAAAGTCGACGACAAACTTAAAAACTCAATTAATGTTTAAAAATACTAGCCTAGTTAACACGTCTCCACACGGTAGAGACTAGAGCCCTCTCATTATCGGAGGGCATGTAGCGTACCCGGCCACGCGCTCGAGTACGGAATGGTGGAACTGACGTTCTATTATTATTTATTTCTGCCTTGTAATATTTGTCTCCAACACAATACAATATCTTTAATGATATTTTTACTACACTATTTTTAATAACATTACATTATATTTTTTACACTGACATTGTCCCATTTATATTAATAATACAACACATACGCGTTATAATATTATTTGAATAGTGCATCTTTTAATTAAAATCCCGCGCGGCTTGTTATTCTATTATATTTAAGTAACGAAATCACTTTTAATTATAACATTTATTTCATCTATCAGATCACATCTTCCCTATTGAAAATTTTTATATTATTCCAAAGTGATGTCTGAAGTATAAATCAGGAAATAACTTGAATATATAGGAACTTACGTATATTTTTCCTAAAGCTTTAAAATTCTCTAACATCCTAGTAATATAGCGATTTTACGTCGTTATATTAACACATGAACATCAAATATTAATTATGAAAGGACAGGAATGAAACTAACAATATTCGAAGGATGGCCATAGAACTTCACAAAAAAAATTCTCGTGTGTATCTTGCCGTTACGGCAGGTAAAATATAGTGCACATACATGATTTTTCCGTACAAAACGCTTTAAAGTATTAAATTGGAGAGCATCAGATATTCTGAAAAACAAGGTCGCATTTCGACCATAGGCAATACGAGCATGTATAAAAATACTCTCACCTATCCTCAATCTATCTTATCTATTAAGAAGTATTCCTATTGGGCATACAAGCTTCCGCAACTCACTTCTTACCTCTCTGCGAGACAGACCGCGCGGCGAGCCCCGTCGCTGAATTTGCTCCTGGAGATTACCGCGAAATGTTCAAATATTATCTCCTGCGGAAACGACTTCCACGGAAAGAAAAGGGGTGTTGGAGCTTTGCGCTTCTACTACCAGAGTTAAATTGTTTTGTTTTGTTGCTGATTTCACTATTTTAACCATACGTATAAATCATCACCAAAGTGATTTTTTAGTGAAAGAAGAAAGCACCAAAAGCTTGTCACATTGGCTTTATGTCTATCCATCTTTCGTGCTTTCTTTTTTTAATCTTTTCTACTTTTAAAAATATTTTTGTATTCCTAGACGCAAGCTTATATTATTATGTCATCGTAATGAGATTTTTGGTTGATTAGGGATTTACATACTTTTTCTCCTCATATCACTTGTACGCGGTGCTCCCTACTGATTGGCAAACTACGCTCTGGTGATCGATTAATGGCGAAAAATTCATCATTCATTTAAAATTAGCCGAATACAAAACTCACGGACAATTGATGGTGAGTGGGACGACCGGTGCGAGGGTACCGGCACTGCGCTCACCCACAGCGTGGTGAGTAATTGTAAATCTCTGCAAAAGGCACCAGCTTTGCACGGCGTTTTCGATGGGGAAAAGCGTATATTCAGCAGCGTACTAAGAAAAGTTATTAATGGAAAAGAACAAGTATGAGATTTTTTATTTACATCCATAAATAGACTTTAAAAAGCAAAGAGATTATGATTTCCGCCGTTTCCTTTTAATGTCCAGTACTTCGGCAACGATTTGGATTTATAAATAATTTTATAATTTTATTATTCGATATTTCGACCTAGACTCACTCATTATTCTCCACTGTTTCTGTTCTTCATCAAGTTCTTCGGTTATAGAATGAGGATAGAGTATACAACTTGTAAGTTTTCACAACTGAAGGAAAGCAGATTCAGCGACGTATAGAAGATTGATTGACTTGTAAACAAGTCGTTCTTGTAATCTTGTTGCGTGTACTTATTTCAAAACGTATACGTGTGTTTAATATAGTCCTTCTTGATTACGGTGGTAGCATAGTCGATGCGAAATATGGTTGGGGTTTCAAATTTAAAGAACCTAATTTCTACTTAACTTAAGATTAGAGTTATAAACATCATGAAATTTTACAATAATAAATAGCCTTACTTTTTTCATTTCATGCTCTAAAAAGGAGATTTCTGAGAATTTCGATACTTAAGTAGTTAGAGCAATACAGGCAATACATGTTATTGCTTATTAGAAACTCGGTCTACTACAAATTGTGCCTCAAATACTTGCGGCACATATCTCCTGCGCGGTTGACATCTAGCGATAGTATTCGGAAGTTGTCGCTGTGGTAGGAATCAGCCAGCATGTCATATAGTTATCATTAATCATTTATAGTCATATAAACTGGTCAGTATAATGGTCATAGAAATCTATTAAATGACCACAAATATTCAACTATAAAATAAACAATGAAATTAAAATCCGTTACAACTATCTATTACTACAAACTAGTAAATACCTCCGGCAAGCGATGTACTTTGCTAAGTTTGCAAATTCGAATATGCCATACATGAATTCCACAGAAGCAGCAGGAGGATCAGCGTAGAGAGTATGTGCGAAACCTTTAGAAAGGCTTTGCTTTTTTGAGATAGCTTATTTCCAGTTGACGGTTGACTGGCTAATCAAAAAATTGGTTGCACCGAAAGGAAATTGAAATCCCTATCATGGATTAGGGCATCATATTGGAATATGATGGCACGCGTGGCAAATATGATTGTTACAGGCTTGAATTGTGAGGGACATTAACTTCTAGTTGATTCAACTCTTTATCTCCTTACTGTCAACTTTTATGAATGTATGTATGTACATGTGCATGTATATACCTTTATGTATATTGATTACACGTCTGCTATTATATTATATTGTAACAATAAGAACTCCTTTTTCATTATTCTTTGATTAGAAATTGGTTTGATCTCGTTTGTGCTCTGCACGCATTACATGCGGTAGGAAAACACCTAGTGGCATTAAGTGCGCCTTTTTATGTCTTGTTTTAGTGGAGAAAACGTTTTCACTCTATTTATTTAATCTACACTACTATAAAATTGTTAATAAGTCCTCTGCAGATTAAAAATATTAAAAAAAATCCTTTCGAGAATAGATATAAGCTTAACTCGGAACTCAAAAATATTTTTTTGTAGATTTTATCTGTTTATCTGTTTGTTCGGGCAGCTTCCTAAAAGCTATATGACCGATTTTGATGTCGTTTTCACTTTTTGACAGATTATAAATCAACTTAAAAATCTACAACACTTATGATCCCGGGAAAATTCTAGCACTGACCGGTACGGGAGTTTTACACCTAAAATACCGGACTAAAGAAATAAAAACACAAAACTTTTAATCCCGAACGATACCGGGATTGACGGAATTAAAATCATAATTAGTAAAGGTGAGCTCCTACTCAAAAACTATGGACTATTCGAAAGCCCATGAATAATTAATGAGTCTATTTATTACAAAATAACATTAAATGTTAAGCAATACCCTACTTATACATTACACGCGTATAAAATCGCGGGCAAAAGCTAGTTTTATACTAAAATTCTTTAATGTCATCTAGTATTAATACTATTGGCAATGTTATGCTCGAATATGGCCGCTTAATCGGAAGAAACTATGAAATTACAAAAATATCTTGTAATGAAATATCAACCCAAAGAGAAACACGTATCAATGAAATATACATTTTATAGTGTATATAAAAGAAGTTGAATTTCCATCGTATTCTACCAATTAAATTTCGTATGTCGTATATTACTTTGCACTCCTACATGCAAACAGTCAAAAGACGTTGAAAAACGAATTGTTATTATCGTCCAGAAATATCGTTCCGCGCGTTTCGTTGATTCACAACGCACTTCAGAAATTGAAAACACATTCGACCTTACTATGGAAGCACAAACCGGATTAAGAAAAACTTTGAGTTAAAGAAAAAAAATATGGTAATGACCGCATGTACTTGAAATCAATCAGAACGAAATGCCAAAACAGACGAATGTTTTATTTTTTAGCTATTCGTATTAGTAAAAAAAGGTGAAGTAACTGGCCGCCCTGTTATTTTTGTGAAGGTAATGGAATCAAGATAGTACGCTGAACTGCTTCTAAGAAGATATTGTGTTTTTTAAAAATACCTTTTTCTTTATATATTTTTATTACATTTTATATATACAAATAAGCGGCGTAAGACTCATCACACCCCCTTTCCATCCGTGCGTGTCGTAAGAGAAAACTTACGACTAGGAAAAAACCTTGAAAATCGAAATGACTACCGACCGATGGCGGGATAACCACTCTAAAAGTCTAAAGTTGCAAGAGGTCTGGTACTGCAAACACCAATGCACTTATGGTAAATCCTCTCTTACTAAGAGGCCAGGATATAATCCTGCAGTGGTCTATTCACCGAATGAGTGTTGTGAAAACTCATACACCTAAATGTATCCTCGATTAAAAATCAACGTCAGAGCTAGTAGTCTAGTGGTCAAGGCGCTCGCTTTAATTTCATAGTACGGGAGAGGCCGTGATTTCGAATCCCGACACAACTGAAGTTGTGCTCGTCGGTCTTACAGGTGATAGGTAAATAACTGGCTGTCTTTTATTTATAAAAGGGAAATGGAATAGAGGTAGTACCTAAGTGACTCTATTTCTGAATGAGGTCTATGATTTTTTTTATTACAAATAATGGAAACAAACGTCTATAATATCTCCTGTGCAGTTGCAGCGACTGCCGATAGTATTCGGAAGTTGTCGCTGGACGAAATCAGCCAGGTGTCGCAACGTGACCCATATGACCCATATGACCATATATGAGTAGCTCTCCTTGTAATCTTTTCTTAGACGACTAATCTATGTACATTATGAAATAAGCAATATTTATGCAACTGATTTAATATGTACATAATATTTTGAACAACAGAACAAGAGATCTTATAACATAACTAAGGGTTGCCATAATTGTATTTAACATTTGTACTCAAGAAAAAAAAATTAATTAGTCAATTTTTGAAAAACTTTAAATATGATATTAACTCTGGTAATGCGTAACAAATACCACTTATAATATATGACGTTATCATGGTTTATCCCTTCGTTACCTTTTTCGACACTTACGGGAGGAAAGGAGGTGACAGTTTCTTACGCTGCTTCTACACGGTAACCCAAGGTAATCCAACTAACAAAGACTAACAATACGAGAATTATAAATTCCGATTTACTAATTTCATTATAGGTTGTAAACATAATAGGATGTTTTTTTTTTCATTTCGCCATATAAGTTCATACATACATAGTCTTACAAATGTAGATAAAACTGTATATGTATAGCCTCAGAGGTATGAGGATGTTTGGTTCAAGTAAAGTTTGTTTTTCTATGTAAATATTGCCAGATCATTGTTATATTGTTATATAAACAAAGTTACCATTAGATTTAATTTTATTATTTTGTTTAACATCGCTATTTCATCACATCACAGTTGTTAAATACTATTTTATAATTTTATTTAGATTTTTTATTTTGGGTATTAACTGTTGCCTTATATGTCGGAGACCGGTCGTGGATTTGGCAACGACACCTCAGAATAACAGCTCTGCAGCAGCATTGCTGCAGAATATTGCTGTATCGGATGCCTTTTCAGTTTTGGAATCCAATAATTACATTTATTAATGTCATTACTATCTGTAAAATTTATTACGTTGTAGCTGTAAATAAATTAGCTTTCTTCTTTCTATCAAAAGCTAGGTCGAAAACCAGTTGTTTCTTAAATCTAGTTATAAAAATGTAGAGTCCTCACTGATAGTTTTAAAGCCGCTCGAGGCGCCGTTAATATGACTGCACGACTCCGGCGATATGGTAAGCGATAACCGGAACCAATAACACAGCGTACTTTCTGAATCATAGAGACGTTTAAAAATATCTACGAAAACTGTCATGTACCTTAAGCGCGCTACTAAACCCTGCAATACATTAGCACAGAAGTTTGACTTATTCGGATACTAATGCAATTTGAATAAAATATTTAAAAGCGCAAAAACAAACGCCAAACCATCAGCATGTTAGTAGTTCTATGCTAGACATGGGCCTCGCGTCTAAGACGCTGCTACTCATGTGCTATGTATTACTATTTGCCATTTTTAGAGATTTATCCTCCATCGGCCGGACGTTCTGTGATTTCAAGGATATTTCAGCAGCCGCGGGCGCCGGACAAACGCATTAAGTTTAATTAGTTACTTACTTTGTAGCAGATATAGTTTTGAAATAGATTAGATAATATTGAGTTTGAGATAAAACTAGACATCAATTAATCTAAAATATAAATTTATCTATCAATACATAAGCACTAACTGTTCTACTATAATATATTCGAACCAAAAGCCTGAATATTAAAGTTCTTACTTCGAAAACATAAGTACCCATAAAAATATATATCCTATCCTCCTTAGGGATGGAATTTCCAAAAACTATCCAAATTATATAACATGTAATATGATAGTACTCTTATATTGAAAAAATTGAATTTATCCAAATTATAGATTGAAAAAAGGTCTACACGTACTATTGTACTATTTATTTGTTATGTTCCTGAATGTGCTTATTAATTAGCGTGATATTATTTAAAATAAAAATCCACGCAATTTCAAATTACAGCCATCATAAAACTCAAAAATCCTCCTGTTTAAGAATATTCACTCTGCCTCCTGGAGAGGTGAAAACTGTATTGCGGAAGTTTTTTTAGGAGCCAAATTGAAATTCATAATATCCGCCTTACCCTTATGTGTGACCATATTTTGTTTAATAGTGAACCGTCATATGATTTTTCGTGTGAAACTAAGCTAAAATAAAAAATTAACAAATTAAGTCATAACGATTAAAACCACGTATTCTTAGTACAGTTAATCCATATTTATTATAATTTTAAATATATTTTACTCTCTTCGTAATACCTATAATAAATAACCTCTTAGTTATATTGCCTTAATTATTATAATCTTAAGTAATCGAATTAACAAGTGACTGCTAAATGGAATAGCGATATGTGATTTTAAAATTATTATAGAGATTAGATAGGCACCGAATTAGAAAATTTGTGGTCGATTAATTTAAATATGCTTGCTCCTACGAATACTTAGTACTTTGCTTTTGATGCGAGTCAAAAAATCTTATATTAAAATTTTAGTATGAACTCGTCTAAACTATTATAAAATTGTATAATAGACGTCTCTACATTAATAGATAATTTTAAAAAAAACCTTTTAGGAATAAGATACACGCCTTACTCCGAACTCAAAATCAAATCTCTGTGAATTCAACAAACTAAGTGAAAACGTATCGCTGTAAAATTTCTGTTTTAATCTTTATAATATGAGCTTTGAACTAGCTAACGGTGCATAACGAAAAAAAAAATTGTTTCATTTTACGTTCCGCCTGAGATTCTCATTCGTAATGTGATATTATATAATATTTTGAAGTGCCATAAATGTACGCGCCCATACACTTCACTTTTACGTATCCGACGTAAAGCGTATGCGATAAGATCAGGTAGAGTCTAGATGAACTGTCAAAAACACATTACGCAACACAACACAACCAGATCCGAAAACCAATAATTTGTGTTTCGCATAAATAGGCAGTCAGGTGCACTAAACCACCCGCGTCTATATTTCTATATTATGTATACTAAATTTACAGTCTAGATTCTTTACCTTCTTTAATAAATCCATCCATAAAAGTAAAAAAAAAAGGAAAAAAAATATTTCCTGTGAAAACTTGATCCGTGCTCACACTAAGCCAGTCCGTCCACTATTATGGGCAAGGTGGCTTATTGAAACAAATCGGCCGTCATCAGCAAAATGCATAGTTCGCGGGCGCTCCATTACGCAAATTATTTTCCCTGGCAACATCGTCCGATCCTGAATGTTCATAATACGGAGGGAAATCTACTATATTGATATTAAAGCGACGATATCTGTTTTCATTTATCCCGGCGTACTTTTAACTAGGAAAAAAGGGAACAAATGGAGTACGGTGGCTCACTTATTTCCAGTGGTTGTCAAGTTTACTGAGGTAAATGCCTAAAAACGACATGTTGTTCGCCAGATGGCAGACTAACTATCTCAAAAGAATTCAGTGCAAAAGTTCGATGGCGTAGCGTCTAAGATAGCGCATAAGGCATGTCGTCTCGTACTACGCCAATCCGCTTACCGAACTTGGTGGTTATGGCAAATCTTCCCACTGGTAGAGGCGTATGTCGAAGAGTAGACTGCAATGGCTGATGAAGAAGAAGAAATAACGACACGATTTTTATTGTTGCAACGTCATGAATTCATTAGGAATGTGAACAAAAACCTAAATAAACGATGTAGGTTCTTTAACTTATCCAAGATAAATAATTATAGCCTATGTTCAGCAGGGGACTTGTGATATGGTTAAATGACGATTTTTTTTAATTTGTAATAACGTTGTTTCGACCGTGACCTTGATTGACTTTCCGTGTATTGATCTCGTAAACATTGGCAAATTCATACTTTAAATTTGCCAATGTACTAAAATTAACCCAATCAAGTGTTTATAAAGGTATCAGGTTTATTAGCTTAGGACTACAAATTCAGTTCCTGCATTGATACTAATAATATTTCACAGAACCTTCGTTTGTTTTAATATACTGTGAATTGTTACGTGTCAAGCAATTTATGAAAAGGATATTTTTTCATACCACAAGTAAACGTACTTGCAGACGCTCATACTAAACTAAGTTCGCCAACCGTCACTTTCAGTCTCCCGGAGAGATAAAAAGTGAGTTTCGGAAGCCAGTTTGACTACGCTCACCTGACAAATGGTAATCCGTAACCTCTGCCTATCAATGTGTGACAAGCTTGAGTGTTTATATCAAATGATATATTTGAAAGTATTTCTTCTTAAAAGAAATAATTGGTTAACTTGTCGTGAGTTTAACACCATTATTAATAGTTTTAATACAACTTCGACATTAACAATAATCGCTTAACACCCACACAGGGCTATTCTTGATTAAAAGAGGACATGTGCAGCGCCATCTGTTGAATGGTTTGGAGAACTGTTAATAAATCAAAAGTTTTGTTTTGTTTTCATAGTTTCAATATTGAATATATTCCTTTCGTCCCGTGGGTGTCGTGAGAGGTGACTAAGGGAAAAGCCTTGAAAATCGCTGTAGATACCGATAGATGGCGTACCTGGTACTGCGATCACCAATCCGCTTGTCGAGCAGCGATCATGGCAAATCCTTCTTATGAGAGAGGTCTATGTCCTAGTTGTCAGGGGAACAAAACACGAGAAAAAACCGAAAACATATAATTTGTACATAGTTGCACAAATATTATCTTTAGCTGGGATTCGAACTTAATCATTTTGTTGGTATGTATGTATGTATTTTCATTTATTTCTTTGTCTTGTTCTAATATTGTGTAATATTTTTGTTTATGTTCGCGCTGTTTTTAGAAACAAGAAAGAAAGAAACTTTATTTCTTACAACTTAACAATTTCTGCCAGCAATAAAGAAATATCATTTCTTCCTTTCTTGCCGTTGACAAAGTAAAGAAAGCGATTCTTATTATAATTTACACTTGCGATTGTTGTCCCTTGGTGAAACTCCGGCATTATAAACATTATTATATATCACTTAACCGGCTTCGCCTAACGCCATCTGCAGAGTATCGAACTATATTTTTATTGTCCATTAAAGATATATCCATTTAAGAGTTCGTGCATGACTGAGCGTGAGACATTGTATCAATAATGATACTTATGATAGAAATAAATCCACATCCACTTCAAAACTTACCAAAACAAGTTAATAGAGAACACCTAACGTATCAATCAATATGTTAATCAATCTACACAAAGTTCAACTTCACAGTGACTCTCGGCCGCGCCCGCAGATACAATCGCGACACGAGTAAATTATAAACGCCACGCGAAATCGTAAACGCCGGACAAAATTATAAAATTATCATCGTAAGGCAAAATTATAATTGCCTTGTAAAATTATTAGGTGCAAAGTTATATTATTGCAAGCCGCGGGCGTACACTCGCGCACACTATCTGATGTGAACGCGCCGACTTGACAGGTTAAGTGATGACTCGAATGATAGAAACTTGCTCGCAGTTGGGCTTTGCGCTGACTTATTGCCGTGAATGTACTGAAGTGAGACTGGACTGCGTGACCAGCGTATCTCCTAACTGGACGCGGGCCCTGAATTCGAAATCAAGTCGACCCCAACCTTTTTCTTAATCTTTAACAGGCCTACGTTACTACGTCTATGTACGTAGTTTTTCGGGTTTATTTTTCGAAATCACCGTTGCTGATTGGTTGGCGATTGAAGTACCAGACAAAAAATACAAAATATTATTCAATATAATTATGAATTTGCATAGATCGTATTACACATGCTAATTGAATACAGTCATTAGTGAATACTTAGAAACTTGTCAATCAATACACGATATAACCAAGACACATTCTAATATTCATGAGATGTTTAATAACTTTAATTTTCCCTGGTTTTTGTACAGTGCAGCAATACGTTGCTATGTGGTATTTTTTTTCCCCCTTTTACTTATACAAGGTTATGTGCCTTTGTACGGTAATAAAAAAAGAAACGTACCGAGAAAAAGATTTTTAAATCTCACTGTCACTAGAAGCTACGTGCAAAAACAAAGTACAATTGTCTCTTATCTGTGAAATAATAATAACCCATTGTGATGCAAGAAACTAGTTGGCTCACAGATTATTCAAATGTCTCACATACGCACAACTTCAAAGGCGGCGACCATTTTCCTGGAAACCCATTTATTCGCAGGTAATGTACTTGGCCAAAGCTTATATTGCACCCTTTGTGCGCCCGCTTGCAAATAAAGCAAAGGTTATTTGAAAGGGAAACGAACTAAAAACAAACCATTATCTATTATCAGTTGAACATCTGCATTGTCGGACGTCGCGCCTTGTGTATTGTCTCATATGAACTGCGTGACCCTTTTTCTGAAAAGTCGTTATTAGGTATCGCTGTTTTGTAAAGACCCTTCTGTTGTTTTCGCGTACTTTCTTTGGTGTGTTAATTGCTTTATTTCTGCAAACTTTTTAAAAGGATATTGAAATAGTATTTTATTGTATTTACGCGTACACTACTACACATTTGAAATTAAACTATCATTTACGGATTCTATCGCGTTGAATTTTGTTTTATATTCCCGGCATTTCGATTGCTTTACAGCAGACGTGAGGTCGTGCAGAGGTTTTCTTGGTATGCAACCAAGAAAACCTCTGCACGACCTCAAGATACTGTGAGCTCATTCTGCGTAAATCAAATCAAAATGACTAAATAAAATATGAAGGTAGGCGAGTTAACTATGACATCTGAACGTCTATCACCTCAGTTCCCCCGTGACCATGATTGCTGTAAAGCAATCGAAACGTTGGGAATTTAAACAATCAAAAACACAAAACAAAATTAAACGCGATGAAATATGTAAATGATATTTTAATTTCAAAGGTATTGAAATGCTTCACTAGAATTGCTCAATGCCCCTATAGCCTTGGCGAAGTTCCGATTGACATCGGCAGTTATCATCTGTGCAGGATACGTTATAGTGCCGTAGATGTATGCGCAAACATATACACAAAACACTTCACAACGCAACCAGACCCAACCAAAACCAATAATTTGTGTGTTGCGCAAATATTGAGTCCAGCTGGATTTCGAACCTAGATCCCATGTCTCCACAGTCAGATATGCTAACCACACAGCCATGCGGTCAGCAATATCTATCAGCCATATTTATGTTTACCATGTGTTCAGCGGTGAAGGAAAACATCGTGAGGAAACCTGCATGTCTGAGAAATAATAAAAATATTATTTCGAGGATATGTGAAGCCCGCCAACCCGCACTTGAGTAGCGTGGCGGGCTCTTCCCGGCTCCTAAACCCTCTCTGATACTCGTATTTGAGAAGGAGGCCTTTGCCCAGCAGTGGGCAATTATAGGCTGCTACTTTACTTTACTTTACTATGTTAACGTACTAAACCTAAAATGTACTAGTGTCCTAAAAGATACTAGGCGGTACACTCCGTCTCTACCTAGGAGTTGTAGCTAATAAAGGTACAGAGAGACAGTTTAATTACCGGCTGTGAGGAATTCCATGTTAGTCCTCGGAGGGGCATCGCACCTGTCACCTTCTTCAATTGTTGTTTGCATGTGTCCATGAGCTAAGGTAGCCACTCACCATCAGTGACTGTGGACTGTTCCTTCTGTAAATCGTTTTTCATTCCAATACAATAAAAAAAGAATTATGATAGATAAGAAGATAAGTAAGGTGTTAAATACCAAAAGTTCTAGTGACCTCATTTTGTAAGGATTTTCCTAAACACACTTCTAGCATTTAACTTATTCAACGATACAAGATTCTGACATTTAGTTGAACATTTTACTACGCACAAAACCTACCAGGAGTATAGTCACTATACCTAGAACTAAAATCTAAAAGTTTGGTATACTGTTACGTTAGTTGACCTAAATTTAAATTTAAATATAAAATTACAATAATTAAAATTCAATATAATATTTAAAATTATCATTATGAAAATATCGAAATATTATTATTAATTAGAAAAAAAAACCTTCACAAGTTTCACTTACTGTGCAGACTGTACTGTGCACCCACAGAAGCAAGATTACCATTACTCCATCAACAATCTTTCTTATTTCATTATTGTATTTTGAATAACGTTTAAACTACAACGAATAGAATAGAACGAAATAACAAATTCTTTTAAAAGTAATAATAACAAAAATGTTTTGCGAAATTACCACACAATATTACCTCGGTCGCCATTTTGAAAGACAGGTAGATTTTCTATTGTTCACATCGTGGATAAAGAAGTCAAGGGTCAGTTACCCCCAGTTAAACCACCCCCACCCCTAATCGGACACCTTACGCTTGCGGATTACTGTCACCACAGTTGTCATTTAAACCTACCACAGATTAGTTCGGTAATCCTTGACCTCAAAAGTATTAACCAATTTTGTGTGTTTCTGAAGTATCTTATAAGTAGACCTATACTTTTTCAAATTTATGTGTTTGTGTTATAATGAACTTTTATATTTCATATTTTTGGTTTTATTTGTGTTAAGTAACTAAATTAGTATTAAGTTTTGTGCTGAAAATAATGGATGAGAAGAACGGTAGCCTGTGGGAACTCACACAATTCGTAAAGCGATGGTGGGAAGACGACTACAAAAAGGTTTGTTAGGAAATATGTTCTGCGTTGTACAACTTATTGAAGTATCGATACCTTCAAGAATAAAAGCCATGCCTTGTACCTTATAGGAACTAATTTTCTAAATATAATAATGTAATATAATAAAAAGTAGGTACCCTATTAGAGTATTAGCACCTTACAAAATATACGAGACGTTCCAAAGGGTTTTTCCAAACTGATTTGCGATTTCGTCGGCATGGACTCTTAGACACACACAGACTGGTTTTCCACATAAATAACTCAAAAACATAACCTGTCTGTGTGAAATAGTGTTTATTTTACAAACTCCTCCTCGTCTATATAAAACGCAAGTTTACATTTGAAACTAAATTCACGGGTTTGATTCCAGTATTCTTTTGGTACTGCGTGTTGGTCCATGTGCAATTTGAGTCTCTATAATTCTCCTCCGCCAGACTGGGGAAATTCCTACTGTAAAGATTAACTTTTTCAAAAAAAGAACATGCAAGTAGATAGGTACGTTAATCTACTATACTCCGAGATCACTAGAACTTAAATACGTAATGAGATTTCTTATGCCGCCTCCACCTATCGCAGTCATATTCGTTCTAATAAAGACAGAAAATAGTTTTCCCATACGATATTAAATTCTAACTCCATGTAACCTACTTTAGCAAGACTCGAGAGTCCAGTGCCTCGACTCCTGTCTTATTCGTATGTTTTTAAAAGTATTTTGCAACGTTATTTTTATATTCTTTGATCTTTATATTTTTATAAGAATAAAACGTAAAAGTAATAGAGCTGATTTCAATTTTACTTTATTAAAAAAATTACTATAAACATTAAATATTTATTTTACTCAAAATAGGTACTTGATTTTAATAGTCGTACACTTATTAGTCTTTAATATGATAACTTCATAAGCCTAGCTAAGTATATAAGTAAGCTATCCCAGCGATACATTGAAATAGGCAAATACCGGCTCGCTACACGACTTATGTCGCATGGCTGTGTTCATCGTGGCAGCCTGCTGAGTCACTCGTACTAAGTTTGAATCCCGATACCACAAATTATTATTTTGTTGGTATTAGAACTACCAAGTGCATGGTTGTATCGAAATTTTCCTCGAATCATTGACTGCCCAGATGTAAAATATTATAATGTTGCAAGTGTACTCTCAACTACTGAGGTATTTATTCGTCTTTACCCTCCCTAAATCGAGGAAACGCTTTTTCGATTAGAGCAGAGGAAAGGTCAGAGGAAGCCTGAACCGAAAAGCAATAATTAGTGTGTTGCACTGAATTTTAATTTCTCAGATTCAATATCTATGGCTCAACAGTAAAATACGCTAATCACCAATACATAGAACACTGGAGTGTCAAGCTGGTGTATTGCGACGGAAGTTGTCGTAATCGACCTGGAGGAATCGATCTGAATGCTAATATAATCATCTCCTTGTCTATTAAGTCCCATATCGATATCTAAAGGAAGGTGGCGAACGTATCACAGAACACCAATATTTGACCTCATCCAGTTATCCAATTATTAATAATACCCACGATGATACCACGAGGTGCCTTAAGCCGAGATTAAGATAAGGCGCGCGAGAGCCATACTGTGTCCACACTATATCATTACGGCTATTAAAGTTAAGCGGCCGCTCAGACTGGATAATTTCATGTGGCATCTAAATTGTATCAAAACTCATAATGGGAACTGTGGACAGATTATGGTGTCTTTGTAATAACGGCGTAGTGTTTTGATTAGTTGACGTACGAGGCTAAATGTAAAGTTTTTTGCGGCCATTTTATTTTGTTGATTGGAAGACGTTAAAATAGTCAAAATGTTTTATTTTTTAATTAAAGTTTTTACAACCTTTAAATTTCATGCATTATTACTATCTAGGTTTAGTAATTTTTTTTTTCAAATCTAAAATAACATTAAAATATGTGAAACTTATCATGCATCTAGTTGACTTACCTACTGACTGTTGGATCAAGGCCTAAAGTTACCGACCGGATTTATATTATTTCAAAACTGTCCATGATAAGGAAAATATTTTTCAAGCCGCTTATAATTACCTATTTTGAATGTTTGGTTAGTTTAGTTGTCATCGAGCAGTGGGCTTTAAGTTACTTGTAAAGGAAAGTTCTGTTATAGTTAATAAAATAAATTTACTCTTATTAAGAAATAAAGTCCGTGGACGTACTTCTAACAGAGCTGGCTAAATTTGCTTCTATTTTACTATTCGTGTCAAATAATATCGACAATTGTGCTGTCTTGTTAAAAAAAAACTTCATACCATAGCTTAAAACTTAATAGATACTCCGTACTATACGATAACTTTTCCCATATGAACGCAAAATTAAATCATCTATTAATCGCTTGGAACTAACTATTTCTCTTGCCTAACACTGATTGATCATGTTAATAGAGCGATGTTAATTCAATTAATAGACAAACACAAAACACTGGCCACCCACGCTGACATGATCCGCCATTGTTGTGCTATTGACAAATACAAATATTGATATTCCCGTGTCTTCTCGTGCACGTTGTAAATACGTTTTAATGCCAGGAATAATAAAAGAGGCTGTTGTCTCTTGTTTATTTTTAAGGTATTTCTTTGAAGTTCGATTAAGCTTACCAGTATGTTCGTCCAAATATCACGTGTAAAATATTAGTTCATTCTTCAACTAAAATAAATGGAAAAATTTGTAGCATGTAAATTCTTTTTCGGTAGGTATTTTGGTCTTAGTATTAGGTAGCTATTATTTTCTTTGATCCAAAAAGTATGTCATTTCAAATTTCATTTCATTTAAAAAAAAAATTATTTACGTTAATCATTTTGTCATTATATTAAAATTTATTTCACTGTAGACATTCGTAATTTAAAGAAAGAAAACAAAGAATATTAAAATATATAAACTATTTAAAAACTCCTAGTCCTCTATATTAGGTGAAATAAATAGACAGGCAACACAAATCTTATGAGCCCAAACTCGATGGGTTCAAGGGTTCCGTTACCCACCTTCTAGATATATGTCCAGCTCGATAATACGATATTATTGTATTGTCGTCGGTTCTTAATAGGTGTGCACATTTCCAAATTATTCGGGCGTCTGGAAGTGGGTAATAATTTGATTGAAAGATTCCATTACATTTCTTGATTACAAGTCAAGCTAATATAAAGTGTGTAAAAAAAATTAGAAGATGCAATGAAAAGTAATTTCAAACGTTTATATTATGACTTTTTATTCATATAGAAGTAGAACTAAGTAACTCTATATTACTTTTACAGAGTACCATTGCGAACTACCCGATGTTGGCAAAAGTTTCCCATAAGAAGCCTGCCCCGACTCACAGGCGCAACTTTTAAGCATTCATTACGCAAAATGGCTACGCGTTTTTACCCTTCACAGTGTGCGAACCTGTTTACTTCATGTATCATGCACTGAACAATATGGCTTGTCACGACAGCGCACCAAAAACAAGCAGCTCGACTGTACCTTTTTTATAAGACACTCAAGTGCAACCGAAACTAAACCTTAAAGCCACGCAGCAATGTAATTTTGAACTGTCATTATTTCTTTTTTAAATCTTGTGAAATATGTCTGGTTGTCCATTCCACCGGTAGGCGGGGGTCAGTTATGTTCGGCAAATTTCTTTCACGTGGAATATTGGAAACTGGTCTTTGAATATTTGTGATAAGTTCTACATTGAAAACAATTAAATTCTTGCCGGTCATTCAACTCAATTATGGAAGACAATTTTCGTACATTTTGGGTATAATACAAATATAAACGAATAACTATTTTAGTTTTAAAAAAAACTTTCGGATCTTCTTAAAATGTCGGCGACAAGGCGAGCCACCCGTCACTTTTCATCTCCTGGCAAGGAGTAGGACGAGTAGATTGAGGAATCGTTCCTTACAACTATGCTGAGTCCGTGCAAAATGCAAATCTCTGCCTATCCCTATGTTTGACAGGCGTGGGTGCATATTGAAAAATAAATAAATGTAGTTCTCTTTTTAAAAGGTAAAGTAAAGTAGTATGTAAATGCCCACTGCGTTGGATGCGGAAAGGATCGGCCACGCTGCTCTGACTATTTTAGTGGTGCCGACCAGGGATCGAACCCAGGTCACTTGCGCTCTTTGAAATTAAAGCGAGCGCCCTTACCACTAGACTACCACGCTATAATTTTTTTTAAATGTAGCACTATATAAATTAATGTAGTCTACTCAAAGACTATAGTTGCAAGAATTCAAATTAGAATAAAATTCTTCAGTATTATATAAGGTTCATAATTTAACATTTGTTTTATTTCCGTAATGACTGATGTATAACGTTTTAGCTTTAATGCAATACTAATTGTCTAATATATTGTTTGTAAAATTCAAGAACTACATAACTCATGACGTATTGCAACAAATAGAATTTATTTGGTTATGACTGGCACAGAACAGTTTTTGAAACTGTTAACTTTTTTTTTTCATTAAATAATATCTCAAAAGTCTCAGAGATTATAAATGATCGAAGAATTAGTAGTTATTTAAAGTATTGTAATTAAACACAGAACTATTCAATCAAAACGATTAAACGTGATATATGTACGACAAATAAGTTTATTATAATTAGGAATCGCCTTGACGCCCTGTAATTTGCAATAACAGATTTAATTTCAATACCTATAAATTTACGCGGTTTAATTACTTAATGGCGGACTATACTGCGGTGGCTCCAAAGCTAAGCAAAGAATTCATTTTAAGACAACAAACAACATTTCATTTTAAAATTCGAAATTTTTAATTAACCCTACACGTATATCATACGTGCGTCATGTCATATCTATTGTTTCAACAAGTAAAAAAATATAGAAGCAATTTGTCTCAACTACTTTAATTAATAAATAAATTAATGTTAAATTTATTTCACTATTTTTCACAAACAAATTGTTGGTTGTGAAAAATAGTGAAATTTTTGCCTGAAAGTTGTTTACAACGATTCTATTTAATTAAAGATTATTTTATAATCATATGTTAAATCAAGTTTAATAATACGTAAAATTTGACAACTTCATCATCACAAACCTGATTAAATTGAATGAAAAATGTTTATGTTCTACCCGGGCTAGATACTAAACGATGTCAGAGAGTAGACAACATTTGGAACATAATGTTTCCATGAATGTTCTCGTTTATCAGTAGAACATATGTCAATGCTTATATCGATATTTAGGTTGTCGTATTGTTTTAATCACTTGTTAATTTTTTTATAAAATTATTTACACTCAACTCCCTTCACTCAAGTCAATATAGAGATTCGATCGTTCTATAATAGCATATTAATATATATATATATATGCTTATTACTTTTACATCTAAAATTGTTCAATTATCATTCTTACAAAAACATTTTCTTTTGTATGACCGTATTTAAAGTAAGAACGATTTACATTCTAATTTTAAAATCTAAAATTACATACCACAAGAAGAACTATAATTTCGTCATTCCAACCATACTATATATTTAACTTAAACGACACTTTATTATCCTGTGTTTATCCATTTTGAAGAATTAGAGAAAGAATCTTTTTCATTCTAATTGTAAGGTTTTGTAAAAAATTGCCCCCGACGCGTCGGCGAGGGCAAACGACAATTTAATATTCCCCAGAAATGGATAATGATATGGCAACCCCGCCGTTTATTCGAGTTACACGCCGTAATCGAGTGACAAACGATTTTAAAAGGCGACAATCAACTCTGTTGTTGTCCGGAACGTTAACAAAAAGAAAGGGTTCGATGATACCATCTCCAAAATCTGGTTAATTGTTACAAATTTTCTATTTATCTTAATAAATGGTCGGACTAAGGTAACGTTTCAATATAGAATAGTACTTTCTTGATTTCTTAGGTAGGAATAACAAAATTATTATATATTTCTTATATTTATTTATATTTAGCGGTTACATTGTTTAACTTTTTTTACTACTAATAATAAATATACTGTTTAGAGGGTTGTTTAAGAAATACCTGTAGCCTCTTAGGTCTCTAGAGCCTTACACACAACTGTTGTTCCACGATTTTTCCAAGCTTGCTTTTCCAAAATATCAAGAGATTTATAAAATCTTTCGATTTTAATTGTCGACTATAAAAACTGCCCTTAGCTTAAAATCAGTAATTTTCGAAATATTTAATATTAGGTGAGCGGTTCAGTTTTTGAAAACAAAATGTCTAAAATTGAAGCAGCGCATTAAATTAATAATAATTTTAAATGTTTTATTACCCAGTATACGAGTATGTACTATTTACTCCATACATATTAAATTATTGGGTTCCACGGTAGTAATAACTACATAACTATACGATTTTTTTCTTGTCAGTCAGTGTTTTATACAACTAAAACCTCTTAAGTTAGGTTGATTTAACTTTGACAACGCGAACTGGCCCCAAATACTTATTAAATGAATAGTAATTTCGTTTTCTGATTAAATCGTTTCAAACACGCGACACCAACCACTTTCCTATTCCGGAGTCGATTTCAACCGTCATTTTACACAATTTTACCCAATTGCTCTCCGTTCTTGGAATTAATTTGATATTAGCCTTTGAAAACGCAAGGTGTGGTTTAATATTGGACCGATTGTTATTATAAATTAGTAAGACTCATTTTAGTAAAGCAGTCTTTAAGCTCACTCTAGACTTGATGATCTACGATTAGGTAGCATTAGCAGTTTAATAAAGCTAACCCATATTTCAATACGTATTTTATTTTTAATGGATGTTATTAATTTTGTTTATCTTGATGAACGGGTTACTTTTTTTAAACTGTAGTCACATATCCTTCTCCGGAATATTTCTATTGGTTTCCAATAGAGTTTTTTACCTTACCTTAACAGCCTGTAAATAGTCCACTGGCGTTCATAGGGCTCTCTTATAAGAGTTTCCGTATACGGAAGATTTGGCTAATCGCCACGCTCGACAAGCGGATTGGCGATCACAGTATTAGACACTTTGCACCTAAGACGCCGCTGCCCATGCTGCACCCATGGGTCTGCTCCATTTTAGTCTGGCATTTTTCGAGACGGTTTTTCCTCCATCTATTGGTGGCCATTAATATTTTTAAGGCATTTACCCTAAGCTAACCTAACGACACCTCCGAAAAGGAGCGGCAGAATTTTACGCCGATACCACACGGCACGACTTTCCTTAGGCAAAATGTATATGAAAGAATAAATAAAATTATGAGAAATAAGTAGAGTTAAGACACAACTATGATTACAATTATGTTTTGATAATTGTATTGACGTTAATACATTAAATTTAAGAGGTAATTTTTAAAGATATATTTATTTTATGTTCATTCTTTAAAAAAAATTTCATTGTTACAGGAATCTCAGTCAACCAGCAATGAAAGATGGAGTGGCCGTGGTCCAGAACACAACATGGCTTTGCAGCAAATTCTCAAACTTCAAGAAGCGAGAGCCCTCCACAAAACGTCTCTTCTTCCGATATATAAAAAGAATGGTCTTCCTTCTCCGCCGGTTACCAATCAGGACTATGAACAACAACATAAAAAGCATGATAAATATCCAGAACAGCAAGTATTAGAGCAATTAAAACTTGAAGAGGAATTCAGAAGACTGATGGAGAAATCAAGCAACGACGCTCGTAATGACGAGTCTTTAAAATACTTCCAGCACTTGATGGAAGCAAGACAGCACTTCGAATATTTAAAGAATATTCGAGAAAGAGACATGAAAGGTACTTATTCCGAGGAAGACAATATGGAAGTCAGAAAGGAAATTATCGCACACTCTGATAATAAATTTTTGCCGGTACGGAAACAGTCGCCTCATAGAACATCCTCTGCAGAAGTTTCACCTAATCACAGTGTTCGACTATCTACCTCATCGAGTCCCCTCTCCACTACTAGTCCAATTAACTCTTCACCGTTAAGTCATCTCCAAAACATGCAGCCTTTTGATTTTCGCAAGCATAAATTGACTGAAAGTATTAAAGAAGAACCAATAAAGCATAACTATGATGTGAATAGTGCGGAAAAAGCTGCCATCGAATTAATGCGGAGCCAGCTATTTAATTTTCAATTGCCTCCAAATTTGCCAATTCCACCAATGACTATGCCATCTACATTTTCGCATCCTGCGGCAATGGTTGCAGCATTAAGTCAAAATCCTATGGGATTAGCATCCTTACAAGCGCTATTGCCACAAATGTCATCAAAAATTGTCGAATCAGCTGAAACCAAATTAAGTAATGGAAATGGAAAAATTGATGAGCGAAGTGAGGAAGAAAATGTTCTAAATCTTAGCAAAGATGCTTACGTAGAAGCAGCTCACAAATCTAGGGATGCAATGATGGGTAAATGCTTAAGTCCACCGAAAAGACATTGGGGTGCATCTCAAATGCCTTTAAATTTAGGAACGCATTTTATTAACCCCGCAACAGGTAAAAAAAGAGTACAATGCAATGTGTGCCTCAAAACGTTTTGTGATAAGGGTGCTCTTAAAATTCATTTCTCTGCTGTTCATTTGAGGGAAATGCACAAATGTACTGTTGAAGGGTGTAGTATGATGTTCAGCTCTAGAAGATCAAGAAACAGGCACAGTGCAAACCCTAATCCAAAACTGCATTCACCACACATGCGACGAAAAATTTCACCTCACGATGGTAGAAGCGCTCAAACTCATTCTGTTCTCATTTCACAACATGGGGCAGGCATAAACATACCTCCAGTGATCAATCCAATGCATGCATTTGGATCATACCCAATGATTAACCCAGCACAGAGCCTACGGCATTTTCCTGCAAATGGACCTTTAGATTACAAAAATAACATTAACTTTCCACCTCACTATGATCAGTCACATTTAATGCGACAAGAGTCTAATTCAGAAGATAATAAAGATCATGACGTTCAGGGTGAATCGGATGAAGATGATGGTATTGTTGTTGTTGCGGGAGACGAAGATGATGATGATAATGAACATATGGACACTAGTGACTACTATTCCAATTTAAACAAATCAATAGGCTCCATAGAGGATTCAGAAAATGATTTTGATCAAAGAAGTGTAAGTGATAATAATGATAACAAAGACGCAGGAAAAGATGGCACAATAAGTCCGGAAGTAATGAAGAGAAAGCGTAAAAGTTTGAATCCTATTCGTTTACAAAGTGATCTAGGTGTTGAAAACCATGATTCGGATCCTAATCATGCTAACGGCCAAACTGATATTTTAGGTGACAATTCAATGGATCTCAAAAGGATAAAGTGTGAAGAAAAAGAAAAAACTGATAATTGCACAATCACTAACGAAAACGAAGAGCATACAAAAGTAAAGCAAGAGATTTTACCAATTAAATTAGAAACTATAGAAATGGAACATAATCCTCAAGATCTACGAATTAAAGAAGAACCACAAGAAAAAGAAGATAGTTGTAAGACTACAGAAAAAACACAATCAGATGCCGATCAGTTTTCTTCGGAAATCGCACTGAAAAGATTGGAGAGTTTATCAAAAGGTGACTTCCCAAACGTAGCAAAGAAAATTGATGCTCATAATCCAATAGGTCCCTACAACTTGTCAATGCATGACAATATTGAATTTTCTGATAGATCTCCTTCCTCATCAGTATCAAGTTATGATTATGTTACAGATGACGCTAATGGTCAAATTCATGGCCACTATGACAATGGCTTTTTCGTAATTACAACTGACGTTCCAACTGATCAAGAAAACCCTCTGAAGTGTACAGTTTGCGATAAGCTTTTTCAAAATATTTATATTTTAAAGACGCATTATCAAAACTCGCATTTAAAAGTTATGTATAAATGTATTAACGAAGGTTGTAGAGCTTCCTTTTCTACAAAGCAAAGTAGGGATCGACATAGTTGTAATATTAATTTACATAGAAAGATATTTTCTATTTGCGGCAGGGCATGTGATGAATCTCCCATCAAAACTTTAGAGAAGACTCGTGAACAAATGGAAATTATGTCGAAATTCAATGAAGATGAACGTGTCATACCATACATAGAGTCCCATAAATACTACCAAGCAAAAGAGTCTGAGAGGGCAAAGAATCATTTAAGTCAACAAATGCCTTTTGGAGCGCCTTATCCACCTCTACAGTTACCCGAAGCATATTTAAACGGTCGTGATATGTTTGGTCAACAGCCATTTCTATTTACACCCTTCGGTATGCTGCCGAACTTCCCGACTATACCGTTTAGTTTCCTCCCTCCAAACCTTAGTCCTTTTGGTTGTCAAAGTCAAAACTACTCATCACCTATGTTGCGAAAGTTAAACTACTGTGTAGAAGATGAAGCGCCACGACCGAATAAGGATGGGCTCTACCCTTGCCGTGGCTGTAGAGAGTTCTTCAAAGACTTAATGGGTTTGAAACATCACTGTGAAAATGTTCATTTCCAGTCTCTGCACAGGTGTTCAGTGAGCGG
Source organism: Bhutanitis thaidina (assembly GCA_029286595.1). Lineage (NCBI taxonomy): Eukaryota > Metazoa > Arthropoda > Insecta > Lepidoptera > Papilionidae > Bhutanitis > Bhutanitis thaidina. The sequence continues at coordinate 718,590 of JAGSMS010000019.1, forward strand.
TTGTAATGCTGCATTCTTTTCGAGAACTAAGAGGAACATTCACGCTGAAGCCCACATTAACTCAAGGCGTCAGAACGGTAGAAGTGTGCACCTTCTGAATTCTACGTGACCTAATTAGGAAAACAATGGCTTGTTGATAGTGCAAAAAGGGTAAAATCGAGTGAGTTTGTGATGTTTTAGAATAACCAAAAAAGTATTGACATATTTAAAATATATGAATATCTGTAAATTCCAGTACCTTTTATTCTCAATGAATTAATATTGTAATGTATAAATTAGAGACTTGAAATTCTTCTTAATTACAAATAAATTTTATTGATATCGCTTAAAACTGTAATGTTATTAATCTTCCTTGCTTTTTAAGGCTGTGTACATACAAGTAGAATCTTATTAATTGTTATTATTGACAATTAAGTCTAATTGTATATAAAATTAAAACATTCCATAGTAATAATTGTGCAATAAATGTAAATAATAGATAATAATGTACAAAGCCTCATTTAATAATAACTCAAATACATATGAACTTAGTAGATACATTTAAAGCTGTATTAGGTCCTTGCCGTTCAAATTATTAAAAATAATTAATTATCATAGTATTTATCAAACGATGATTGTATTCTAAAATAAGATCATATCTCTTGATTTTTTGGTGCTAAACAACATAAATATTTCAAGTACTTCGAGGATATTCCTCACTCATAAATGTAATGTAAATGTTTAGTTTGTAATCTGTGTGATTTTGTTACAAAATAAATTAAATAATACGTAAGAACCAAAAAGTATTAAATATACGTAGACAATGTACGTGTAAGATTGTTCGATAATAATGAAGCATGTTATCCTTCCTTTTGCCAAACAAATACTAAATATGAAATAAAAAGTTTAAAATGATATAACGGTTTATTACTTAACTCCTGGCTATTACACATTTTTGATATTATTCATATATTTTATATCCAATACTACAGGAAGATATTCGCAGTTGCCCATAGGCTTCAGAAGCAATTTGCCAACAGGTGGACTGTTTGTATGTTTGTCACCCCAATACAATAAAAATATCCACCCATTGTAACTCTTTAGTGTAAGGTTAGCAATGAAGAATTAAAATATAAATACCAACATGGTGCTGTGTTATGGCGGTATAATATAAGTAGTAACATAGACATCCTATTTTCATCCTATAGGTGAGTAAGTCGACTGAGGGATAAAAATAACTCAAAGAATGAGTCGAAACTTGCTCCTTCATATCCACCTTCCTACTTAGAAATACAATTTACTCCTGTAATTCCTCAGTGAATAGGAAGAGTGGTCAAAACTTTAGACATATTCTTCTTTTTGTAATTGTTGTTAAAGGGGGGGGGGGGGGCACATTGGCTTTATTTATGGTAGAGCCAAATAGAATACTTACTAATACTTATTATATTTTGAAGGTAACTCTAACTGTATGTCTATTATATTTACGCGTACTATCCTGAGGAAGGACATATGGATGTCAGTTTCACCCGGCAACGCCGCAAAATATTTTCACGTGGACAAAGCTGGGACCAAAACCTAGTTAGCCATAACCGCCACGCTTGACAGGTGCATACGCCTAGTATCGCATCAACTATTATTCACCATAGCTCTTGGTATTTTGTTTCGCTCCTATAAGATGAATTCCTTCACTGCAGGCCGTATGAGGAAGCTCAAAGTTGCTCAGCGCGCTATGGAAAGGGCTATGCTCGGTGTTTCTCTGCGTGATAGAGTCTGCAACGATGATATCCGCAGTAGAACTAAGGTAACCGACATAGCCGTAAAGATCAGCAAGCTGAAGTGGCAATGGGCCGGCCACATAACTCGCAGAACTGACAACGGTTGGGGAAAAAAGGTTCTCGAGTGGCAGCCACGTACAGGCAAACGCAGTGTAGGACGACCCCCCCACAAGATGGAGTGACGACCTGCGCAGTGTTGCGGGAAATCGATGGATGCAGGTGGCTCAGGACCGAGCTTCGTGGCGATCTTTAGGGGAGGCCTATGTTCAGCAGTGGACTTCTGATGATGAAGATGTATTTCCTGCCAAAGGATAAACATTTTCAGACAGTTAACAGAATAAACTTTAACTATTCATAGAAAATTCAAGCATTTTTGAAACAATTTTTCAGTTAATAAAAATCAAAGGGTTGATTGTGAACTCAAGGAGAAGCATAACAAGGCTATGAATTAGTAATTATGTTTTATTTAGGGGTAGAACGTGTAAATATTTATTATTCCTGTCATGCAGAATGTAAATGAAGAAAATCACAGACTAAAATCGTTTCATCGTCGTTTCAACTTGTATATTAGGAGGCACAGTTTGACAAACGTAAGCTTAGTGATTGACGTAAAGACTAAGTCGTGTCAACTTACGGATTTTACACATGACACAGTTTTAACATCTATCCTTCATATCCATGAATCCTGCCTGTCATCGTAAAAGTTTACTAAGTGAAATATTAATGACTTGAGAAAAATCACGTGACCTCTAACTAGTGACGCTTAATTGTATCAGACCTGAAATAAATGATGGAAGCTTCATCTTAGGAGTCACATGTAAGGTCTACTACAAATTGTGATGACAATTTGTAGTGGACGTAAGATAATGCAACAGCTATATTGTTGAAATTAAATTTCAGTACTCGTGTTATGTATATAGGTACTAGATAAGAGAGGCGTGGTAGCCCAGTGATTAGGAAGCTCGCTTTAAATTCTTAGTACGCGTGTGATCTGAGTTCGATCCTTGGTGCCGGTGATTAAAATTAGTATCAAATGAGATTTATTTTAATGAATACTGGCAATGCCATTAACTTGATTAAAATTCCTCTTAACCCCTTCAACTAAACATTAGAGTTTGGATCTGGTGAGGTTGTCGACAATAACTCATGACGTCGCAGGTTCGACAGGCTCGAACCTGCGACGTCATGTTTCACAGTCCGCACCCTAACCCTATTGGCACTTGAAATATAATTAAGGAAAACATCGCGATGGTGAGAAAATATGCATGTCTGAGAACTAACAAAAAAATATTTAGAGGACATAAGGTAAGATTTGTCGACCCGCACTGAAAGACGGGCTCTAATTTTTTTTTAAAGTTAAGAGTATAATAAATATAAATCGAAGTCAATGCCGTGGTTTAGACCATTTTACAACAAAAAAAGCCGTAAGCTACAAAATATGTGTATCTCAAACCCAATTGCAAACTAGTGAAGATTCTTGATTCATCTACATCTACGCTGCTAAGCAAACTTTAGTTTCTCAAATGGTAATGATTCCCGAAGATGGTTCAACAATCCAGTACAATAAATAGTTTGTTCGAAACAACACCACTGTTTCTCTCGATATTTCCTCAACCCTTACGGAAATCAGTGCCACTTTGACCAGCTGTCTAAAACAATGTTCGGTATCTACGAGTATATTAAGCAGCTTCACATAATATCAATTATCTTTCAATGACAGATACCGTGGTTGCCTAGTGATCAGAGCGTTCGCTTTAGTTTCATAGAGCGCGATTGACCTGGGTTGGATCCCCGATGCCGGCACGCCGATTTTAAATGCTGAATTTATCTCGTGCTCGGCGGCGGGTGGCGAGCAAATCTTCTATGCATGACAACCCAGCTTTTCTTGGCGCTTTCGTGGAAAGGCCTACATATAACAGTACACCGAACATAGATTTGAGATTCGGCCTGTTTGTCATTTATGAATATCATACAACCAGGACACTTGCAAAAAACCTTTCAATAATATAATTTAAAAATAAATATATAATATGAGATAAAATATTGTAGCAATAAATGTAACGACGTTATCGCGTTTTGCGACAACATTTATTTATTTATGAACAACACAGCATAATATATTTTAGGTAACTAAAGATATAGTGTTGTCGTCTTCTAGTTAAAACATTATATGCATCGTTATTCCAGCGAATCCACTCAGGGAACTGTTACATACATACTAGCTTCCGAAAGAAATTTTAATTTTAATTTTTAAAAAAAAATCTTGTCTATGAAGTTTTATTTCCAATGATCAGCTTCTGCCAAGTAGAATAGTGTCTCTTTTTGTTTTGATAATAAGCAATGCTTCCAGAAATTATTTCCATTTTCCTTCTATGAACAGGCGCAATTAAGTGTCCTCGCAGCGTGACATTCGTACGTCGCGGCAATGTCACGCGACACGTCGCTGTCACGCTGCGTGACATCGCGTGTGCCGGCTCTTGTTAATTTTTAAACTATTCTATTATCGAGCGACATTCTATCAGAGGGAGCCCCTACAAATTGATTTCGTGTTTGTACGACTTCTTATTAAACGATATCACTAAAACTTGATGGACGTTGATTAAACTACCATCTTTTTTAAGCTAGGACTAAATAACCTAACAAATTTCATCACTAGATTTTAAAAAGTCTGGTCTAAGATTTTTTCACTCCTTTTTTGCCGAGTAGTTTTCTGGGAAGGTATAGAGAGACATTAGAATTACAGACTGTGTGAAGTCTGCAAAACTAGTCCATCGGAAAATCAGACAGGAAAAAAGGCGATGAGCTGTGGAGGAGAACAGTGGGCAATTTTGTGTGTAGGACAACGGAATTAATGGTGGCCCCATGAAAAAAGCTGGCCGACTTTATGGCATAGGATGTGTATGATGAACTCCTTTTTCCAGAAAAGTGGACCTGGATGAGCCTGGATATTTTAATAAAAGAAAAAAGATGTTTGAGATCGACTTCATCATGACAACTATGCGACAGATGTTCAGTGATGTCTCTATCATCATCAAATGAAAACCGGCAGTGATCACCGAATTATAAAAGGCACACTAAACCTTAACAATCTGTTCGAACGGTCTCGTCTGATAAAGTCCAGGCTCTGTTTATCTTGTATCCTTATTCAAAACCCTGCGAGTTTTCAGCTGAAATCCCAAAATTGCTTTGAGAGCTTTGATAATTGAGTTACAGACGATAGAAATAGTAGGCTAGTGGAAACTGACTATGTGTTAAGAGCTGAGATTTTGAGTAAGATAGAGATTTTATGTTTATGATATGATATGATATTATTATGATTATGATATGATTACACATCGTCGTTGAAACCATACACAACCGGGAGTACCAACTCAAGAGCCAAGCTTATCCGATACTGTTCCGATTATATCCTAAACGTCAGTCTCCGAGAAATTAGAATAGCCCTCAAATACTTTAAAAACTGCAAGGTGCCGAATGAAGTCGGTATTACAGTTTTTTGCCGGTATCCATGAGCTGCAGTAACCGTTAACCATCAAGTTAGTCAATAACTAGTTTCTAGATATTTTTTTTAAATAGAGATTCTGTAATCCTTTTAAAAAATAGCCTTCCCCAAATTGGAAGGACTTGCTATGATGGTCATGCTCGTCTTGGCAACCGGATTGACGATCACAGGACAAAACACGTTGCGCCGCAACCCATTCTGCCGATTACAGGTCTTGATAAATTTACTTGCTGGGCTATGTTCCAATGTTTACTCAACCATCTGGTGGAGCCCACGATACTTTTGCCAATTGTCTAACGTGATGAGGTATAATGAGAAAGGGGAAAGGGATTCGAGGAAACGTCACATGGCGCGACATTTGAAGTAGGATGGTTGTCATCAATTGCTCTGTCTGTACGGGCTTACACCCGTAAAACGTAACGTATCGACCCCACTAATAATTATTATCATGTGCGTTTTAGCACTTTTGGATTATCCAAACAGTTAGTTTGATATGATTTTATTTTTTACTTACAATATTAATACCTTGTTTTTAATGATCGACGTTAACAATTGCCTTCGTTCCGGAAAACGTAACAGCTTAAAGTAATATTGCCGTTTAAAGGGATATAAATCATTATGAAATGAATATTATTTATTAATAAATTGCAACACAATGCAAGTTTTTCTATACAAAATTACTTTCTAAGACTATCATAGAAAATATTATTAATTAAAGGGGCAAGTTTTGAGACACATATTAAGTTCCCTACTAAAAAGTGTGAATTTAGCTAGATATATTTTATAAATGGCTGCTAAAAGTAATAAGTTTTTTTCAAATAGCAAGCCTCTTATCGTTTTCCTATATTCTACACTTAGATATACATAACTTTAGTTTTTTTCGATTACTAAATAACGTTTTGTGGTAGTAAAGTTTATTTACAATTATTAATGTATGAGTAAATTAAATTAATTCATAACATTTTCAAGCTACATTGCCTAAAATTTCTCAGAACTCATATAAATATTACACTGAATAAGATCAAGCCTCTTCATCAGCCAAACAATACGCACTCCTCGAGTCGCACACAAAGCGATAGTCCGTTCTCATTTACATAATCAACTCTCATCAGCCACATTTGCATCCGAAACGCACAACGAATTAAATTCTAAATACTGCTACTAACCCTAAATTGACAATCAAAAATATACTTTGTGTATTTGTAATAAGATTCAAAATGAGTGTAAAATTTCAAAGATAGCGAAATAATAAGCTGCGGTTACCGTATTCAAAATAAGTATTGGAACGTCTCGCTTGTCAGCAATTTGTTTTGAACAGAGAACACTTCTAATTCGCAAAAAGAACGACCGTTCTATGTTTAAAAAGTATCGTCACGCGAACCTTTTAGGATACGTTCACATTGTGTTAAGCGCTGAGCATAGAGCTTGTAATATTTAATAAAGATTAATTTAAACAAAAACTGTAAATGCATTTGAGAGTTATTTATTTCAGTCTTTTTAAATATCAACATTATCAATTAAAGAGTTTCGCTATTGTTGATGTGACAAACTCCATTTCTGTCTAAAGCTTCTGTTTATCAAATGGCCAGGTGTACACATGTGATGATGATGCAGATTCCGATCTAGGGGCAACTTGATTACTTGTCATTTCTACTGAGAAGATACATTGCAATACAGTGCCACAAAAACTCATACAAGCGGAGCGCCTGTAACACGTCCTCCTTTTTTGAATTCTTAGTAACTCTAAGACGATAAGACAGGTTTACTTCTATTGGCGGGTTCAATGACAAAAACAATACCAACACCAAAGGAGCAGCAAGTGCATTGCCGGCCTTTAAGGGTACCCCAGTCACCAAATAAAACGCAGAAGCACAAGATGTCTCTATATCACCCCGGTATTCTACGACGCCGTGTACCACGGGGTCGTAGAATCACGGTCGAGCCGGCCCTTTCGAGCAACAGCAAAAGCCGCCGCTTGGCTCTACCTGTACCAAAGTACAGTAAGTAAGCAATAAGCGCAATCACTGATAATCGAAACTACCCTGAAAATAGAAACCGATTTACAGAAATCGATTAGGAGATTTAGAGTTCAAATTTCATAAGAAAGAGCAAAATTACAAAAGTCGCAAAAAATAGTTGATGTGACCACATCTTTATATATCCGAATTTGAATTTGAAAAGTTCGAAATGGGGCTTTCTAGAACGGTTTTTTTTTCAACTGCCATTAATAATAAGAGTGTGGCTTCTTAAGGAGCCATAGCCGTTATTATGAACAGACAGTCAGGATATTTAGTGCCGCCCTAATGTTCCTAACTTAGGGTTCTAACAGTAAAGGTTTTGAAATACAACAAAATGCTTAATTTTACTTAGTATGTGTTTTTTGATCTCGCGCATAATCCCTTCTAAGAAAGACCGATCGTTTATTAAGTTTATGATTTCCACTACTTGATGTGGGCCTTCCCAGCTGGGTCAACAATTGCAGTGCCAGACGAAGACGTCTTTTACGCTTGTCTGTCATGGCACTGTGTATTTTGTCATTTTCAGAGAATGACATTTTCAAGGTTTTCCATTTTCAATGATGGGGAATCACACTTTCTAATGAACCGCTTTTCTTTCCGTGGTTCGTGATAAGTCATAAATAAATGATTCTTGCGTATAGTAAGGTATCTATGATTCGAAAGTTAATGAGGGGTGAAAAGATCTTTGTAAGTCCTATTTTCAATATCTTTCTTTGGCTAAAATACTACTGTATATATATACATACATAACAATTGAATTTTTTCCTATTTATATAATCAAAACATTTTACTTACTGGATTTATACACCATTTGCTTTAATAAAAATTATTAAAGGCGGACTTAATGCACTATATAGCGTTCACTACCAGTCAACCACAAAATCTCACCACATTATCGGTCGACGTGGTAAGTTTTTGTGGTTGTACTATTGTACACTCGAGATCGTATAACCTTATAATCAAACGTGTCATTCCAATAATATAATATCATACAAACTTTAATGTCTACCAAAACAATATTTGCGTCACTGACGCCAGACACCTTTCAATACTGATGTAGCATTTGTACTTTACAACAATATACTATTATTATTATTTGCTTATTAATTATAAAATACAAATAAATACATTTAATACAAATAGATATAAAAGGGTACTATAATATGTATTTAACATAATACTTAAAATAAAATAAATAAATGAAGGCTTTCGTATGGTTGGGCTTTCTTTTATATTATACAAAGGAGATCAGACAGCCGAGGGTTAGGGAGAAAGTGAAAGAAACCGGCGCATGGTTCGGTCGGTAAGGAGGTGCACCACCTTCTGCATTTCAGAATTTCGATCGGAATTTTTAGTATAAATTGTGTATGTGCGCCTGTCCTTCTGTTTATCTCTTTCTAACTGTTCGTCGTGTTTGGTAATATACATTAAAACTCTAAAGTGTCTTCTTTGTTTACCACCGCCACCACTAAACTAGTATAGGCCCTATACTATAGGGCAATAGGCCATGAGTCAAGTACTGAGATTGCGAATTGTCCTACTCTCCGTGTGCCAACTGTCTCTCTCGATGATGATGACCATATTAATCATTCAATCTATTAATAATGATGTGTAAGCAAATAAGGTAATTAGACAGCATAACTGGCCAAGGTTGATATTCGAGTGTAAGTAACTTAAGCAATCATCATCATCATCATCATTTCAGCCTATCAGAAGTCCACTGCTGAACATTGGAATCCCCCAAAGATTGCCACGAAGCTCGGTCCTGTGCCACCTGCATCCATCGACTTCCCGCAACACTGCGCAGGTCGTCACTTCATCTTGTGGGAATTACTTAAGCAATAATGAAAATTAAACGAAATATTTTCTATTTACAGCATTGATATTACACAAAATTGAGATAAAATTAATAAAACAATAAATAAATAAGAATATTACGAAATTTAACAAATACCTTTCGAACTAACGTTAAAGTTAAGAGCCTCTTTCGCCAAAGCTGCTGAACTCGTTGCTTTAAATTTTTAATTTTCATGTGACGGTATCTGTGAGTGTATTTCATTTAATTATCGATGTATCGCTATGCGTGGAGCGATAACTTAGAAATCGCCATTACGCAATGTTTCATATGAAACAGTTCAAATTCCAGTTGTTTCCATGGTCAATATGATAGGTGGCTTTTGCACCGCAGCTTTTGCACATTGAGACATTTACTGGCTTACTAGCTAGTAGAACTCCTTTGATGACTAGGTTTCGTCTGGGCAAGTAACACCCTATTTCGGTAGCTAATCATTAATGCAACTAATGGTTTGTTCCGGTTTGCAAGATATCAAGAGTCAGTATAATTACAGGCTGTGAGGCATTCCATCTTAGTCCTCAGTGGTGACAACGCATCAATAACCTTCTTCGATTGGAGTTGTTTGCAGGTGTTTTTGGACAGATGTAGCCATTTACCATCAGGTGGACTATCTCGTTAGTCACTCCAATGTTATGTAAGAAACAAATCGACATTAAATACATGTATCACATGTTGTTTTGCAACTATTTATATTATAATAATTGAAATTAAACCAAATATAAAAGTGCGGTGTAAGAATCTGCCACCAATTTTCTTTCCGTGGGTGTAGTAAGAAGGCGACTAAGGGAAAACGTTGAAAATAACCATGGCTACCGTCAGATGGCGAGATAACTATCTCGAAAATACAAGATTAATATTAAGCAGAACCATGACGGGCATGCTGCGTCCGGGGCGTGTTGTTTATGGCAAATTTTCCTGTCAGGTGACGCTGTCAAGGTGAGGTAAGGTAAATAAAAAGAATATCAACCGGACAAGGTTCTCTCTCAAATTTAGGTTTAGGTAGGGAAAAGAATTTCCGAAATAAAGTTTGAATTCTATCCCACAGGAGTCGTTGGTATTTTCAAAATTATTAAAGTTATGGATAGTATTAAATAAATGGCTGTAGCGGCTTAGATGTATGCAAATATTTAAAACACGCAAGGCGTCAACGAAACTCGATAAAAATGTATAAACCACGCTGTTCAAGTTTGACACAAGGCGAGAAATTTCTCTCGTGCGATACACTTAAACAAGGAATATTTAAATTGATCGGTCCCGACTTAACTGGAATTTCTTGAAGTACATACAAAAGATAAAATTATCCGCTATGGTTAAATACATTTTGGAATAATTAAAACAACATTATGAAAAAGTTGAACAGAAAAAAATCACATATAAATAACATTGTACACTATTTACATATTTTTGTATCAAAAGAAAAACGTTTATGGACCGGTATTCAGAACAGATTCCATTCAAAGTTAGTGATAAAATAAGTTACATTAACAAAGTATATTTTAATTTTCCATCACTGTCTGTGGCACACGATGAACATAATATTCTCTATGATTATAATGTCGGGCAAATTCCAATGGACCTCCATAACGCACGCTATAGTTTGAGTTGTTTTTTAAGTAGGACCAACGTATTATTTTGGCAGAAGTCGTTCACGCAAGGCCTAGCCCCAAGGAGTAAGAATAAACAAAACATTCGAATTTTGAATTTGGAAGCATGGCCGCGAGTGTCCTCGCCGCCATATTGCACGCAAGGCAAGGCAACACAATTATTAAACATATTTTTCTCAGAATTATGTCTTTAGTATTTTTATATATATTTGTAGTATAGTATTATTGGTTTAAATTCGTAAGAAACATAAACTTTAGTGCCTTAGGAAAACAGCTAAATATATTCTTCTTTGTCTACAATCTGAAGTGAGGCATCTTACTTTTTAAGACTTACCGCAGCTGAGTGAGCTATTCTTCACTTAAGCGATGTCCTTTGGACCTAATTCGCTCACAACTCTGCAACAGCTTCCATTCCTCCACCTCTTCTTGCACTGGTTATTTTGCCTTCTCTTCCTGATTTCTTATTTCTTTTTATTAACATTTTCTAATGTTACACATAAAACTACTTTATTTACCAACCCTATGTATTGTATGGTAGCAACGTTAGCATCTGCTATTCTTTTTCTTCATATTGGATGAAATAATAAAAAAAATCCTTGTCATCAATACATAAAGCCTTGAACATCTCATAGCAATCTCAGGGAACAAACATTAGATAAGTCCAAAGACATCAATCTTGCACAAAAAAACAGCGCAGAATTTCTATAGTTTTAGTTCAGTTCAGTCAACACATTTCATTAAGTATTGATTGATCTCGATGGGAATTTAAAAAGTAAAATTCAATACTACTAATAAAAAAGCCTTTGGCAATATTTAAGGTGTCTTATCGACTGCTCAAGTATGACACGAGCAGATATTCAAAGCGCGTGCGATTCGGAATATTCTAATTATTTAAATATTACAAATTTTTAGCTCCGGGCTTGTCAAAACAAACGGTGGGAACTTTATTCCGTGACAACATATTCAAATTTGTTACATTCTCTACTGGTTTTGAAATGTGCAACATTAAGCTGTATACCATTGTTAAAATTTTTGCACTAGCTAAAATGATGATTAGCTCTTACCTTAATTTGATTTGGCAATCGATTTTATAAATTATACTATTCCAATCAGTTTTGATTATAAAAAACATAATAAAAATTACATTACATCTTGTATTCTACCAGAATATCCTTTTAATTAGGCTCTTTATGTTCAAAAATATGTCGATAACTGGAAGTTGTAATATTAATTGATAGTAGTAGACAAGAAAGTTATTGCTGGATTAATATTCACTTTGATCTTTAATCCATACTGGTCATACTACTATTTGAAACACCAAAGTAACACCGTCTATCTGTGACGTTCTCGTTCAGAAAAGCGCGGGAGGGTGAGAAGAGATACTTTAAACCCTTGAAAACGACTTAGGCTTTTTTATCCCGGGAAAGCTGCGAGAAAATATTCCACGTGGACTAGGTTGCGGCCGGAAGCTTGAAGAGTTATAAATCACTATACATAAGTATTAGAAAGAAAGAAGCAAAGTATATTCGTGCCTACAACACAACAGAGATAACATGTAAGAGATAACATTAAGCGATAAATATACAAGTTTGTTGGATTGCAGCGACGGAAAGGCATCCTACTCGGCGTTATACTACAGCAGTGTTGCTGCAGCGCTGATATTCTACCGGTGCCCTTGTCACATCTTGTCACGAACATTCAACAGACACAACATTGAAAGACGAATGAAAATAATAAACATGCAAATCAAACATTAATAATCACTAAAGAAATTAAATAATAATAATAATATGCCCAAATGTATATACCTACTTTAATATATATACATATATTTATAATGTTACGGTATAACATTATTTAGGTACTCGTATAAAATATTACTTCAATCAAAAAAGACCTTAGACATTTTCCTAATCCCTAACAGATTATATAGAGAGCACTCATAATAACGAATAGGTAAACTTAAACGAATATTTTTTTTACAATAGAACTATTGGTGAAACATTACCGGCGTAAAACATTAAAAAAAAACATCACAAAAACGTGCAAAACTGTCTGAGATTATGCTCTCCCTTTTATTGAACAACAGTGTGTTATTCATTAAGCGAGCGGTCGGTCGCTTGTACTCAGAAGCCTGCGGGTGTACATGGCATTAAAGTAATAAGTATTATTAACGTATTTGTTTGCCGCTAAAATTGAAGTTATTAGTGAAAAAATCAACAGTAATTTCAATAAGAAAAGTATCGTCTCTCACAAAAGACTCTATCGACCCAGATTCCTTTGACACTGTACAGTTACGAATGAATTAAAAAAATCCGGCCAAATGCGAGTTGGAATTGCGCACCGAGGGTTCCGTGCGATACAACCATATAATCTGCGTTATATACTTACCAAGAAAAAAATGTGTTTTCTTTTATTCATTTCGGGATCCTTAGCGTAAGCCCGACTTATACTTGGTCGGTTTTTATTATTTCTTGTTTTATTTTAGAATTTTCCAATAATCCCACCAAGTTTGACTCTTGTATGTATCTCGTTTTTACAATAGAGCAAAAACAAAAAAACGTAACCTTTTTTGTGTGCAGTTCCCGTCATTCCCCTTAATTTTTTAACCTTTTTTTGTTATTTGTTTAGATATCCGCCATAGTAACATATACTCTGTGAAAATTTCAACCGGCTACCTACGAGTATAAGGTACTATGGCTCAAAAGATACAGCCCTTTAAATGTAGGACTAACAGACAGACACAAACAGACAAATAGACAGACAGATTGACGGACGGACAAACGGCGTAGGCTTAGTGTTGCCTTACTTACATCATTCCTTTGCCACGAAAAGCAGTGAAGAGAAAAGTGGTGGTAACATACAGACAGACAGACGAAGATTAACGTAATGATGGTCCATCGACCTTTTTTAAACGGTTAAAAAACTTAAAAAGACAGCAAAAAATTTGTAGTTTTGCGTTCCTTTACAAATACCTTTCTTAAACAAGTAGGTACTTACATACCTGCATAATAAAAATTCTAATATGTTAAAACATAATGAAGGCGAATTGGCTTCTTGAAATTCCTTCACGGAAGCTAAAAGTAAATTTGATCTAATTTAGATTTAAATTTTAAATCGACAGAAGCCTACTTGTGGCAGCGAAATGATTACGATCGGATAATTCTTTATGGCACGCTTCTATACACACGCAAAATTTTGGATGCTAGTCGTCTCGGTTCGAATTTTGAATGACGTTCGAATGTTCGAAATGTTAATCAATTACTTCACCAGTCCTGCTTCAGTTGCTACAAGGACTTTGCCCATTCACGGGCTTTAATTCGTTAGAAATCTACTTATTGTTTAGGAGGAGAGCCGACACTGATGGAGTCACGGTTATATGCGTAAGGGTTCCCGTGGCCCTGTCGATATGAGGCAAAGGACCGCATAACCCACCGACATAACCCATTCTTGCCAACGCGTGGGGCATACTTGCTCTAGGCAATTCCCCATGTTTAAAAAAAACAAAATAGGTACTTTATGCAGGTACCTAATGAAGCTATCAATACACACAGGTATACTGTGATAATGATAATTGTTAACATGACAAATTTAAAGACCGCAAAGCCACAAAAAAAACACTAAAATTCTGTGTGACTCCATTCCACGATAAAATCGTATCAAAAATCTTTTTTTTTTTTTGAACATGGTTTCGTTGATCCAAAACATGGTTACCCAAACCATGTCATATGTGTGAAAGATAACACAAACAAGATTTTATGACACAGGAATGTCTCCACACGGAGTTTATGTTATTTGTTTCTGTGCCATAGCGGGTAAGACTCTTGGTTAACAGCGTAGGTACTAAAAGCGTAGAAATTCCGTTTAGATCAATAAAACATCGCGCAGTAGTGCGAAATTACTTTTTTCTAACATTTTTTTTTACCTTTTTCTAATTAATATCTACTACGTACATAATTAGAGAATATTTTATAGACTAGAGATAATTCTCATAAAGGAAAGCAGAAAAACCAAAACAAGCTGGAAACCAAAAGTACGATACCAAGAACAGGAATAAAGGTACTTTCGAAATATAACCGACGTATAACTAACGAACTTAAAATGATTAATGAAATAAAGTCCAAATCGTCTAATTTCATATCGCAATACAATATAAACAAAAACATTTCACATTCAAATTCGGAAGTTACGTAAGAAATGTCATAGAAAAACACAGTTTGTCTCGCTTACACTCGTCTAAAGCGGTATGTTTCTATCTTCTATTCATGCGACACACGACAATCAGTGACATCTAGGCGACACTGTCGCTTGGCCAATGACAACAGAGCGCGCGCCTATTGGTTAGTAAGTGTCACCAAGGCATTTTTATTTCTATTTGTATCTATAGATATACTTTTGAACTTTAAAATTTTAAGGTTAAATTACGATTTACTCCGTCTAATAAAATGCTTTATCAAACGCATTTAAGCCATAATTCCATGTAAAGCATCTTGAAAAATTTAAGATAATATATTAATAAAGTCGCAAAGATTGATGTTTACATTCAACGTTGTAAACCAATATTATTCGCCAACAAACATATTTAGCATGCTTTTCACATTTTTGAAAGCATACCAAAAATAAGCGAAAGGTCTATAAATGTTTATTTATTTGAAACCACAAATAGCTTTTACGTTATATTCTATTCTGCCTATAAACATAATACTGCACTTTAATATTTTAAGTTTCGATTATCCTTACAGCTACTATTTTTTATGATATGTTATTGAACTTCCAGAATTTAACAATGTTCAAACGTCCTAAAATCAAAATAAGAACAGACTATTTGATATAAAGTGTAATGTTCCAAATTTTTTTTAAATTAGAATGTACGTGGGCGGGCTTTCAGCGGGTTGGTTAAAAATGTCACCTCTACCCACACGACGCGACCGCTATTGGCGGGAAGTGTCACAGTGTCGCACTGCGTCCCATTTAACGACAACACGGACCACGCCCATCTACGTGATCTAAATTTAACATTCATAAAAATAAAAATCACAGTCGTTCTTTTTGGTGAACTAATATGCTGCTATAGCATGTAAATGACATGTTACAGGAGAAAGAAGTTGATTTTAAATTTCTACCAAAATAAAATCGTCTCTCCTTTTTGAATAGCAAATTTATCGTATGATTAGATAGGCATATGTATTACAAAAACACCTATTAGATGTAGATCAAGAAATGTATATATTCTTCATCTTTATCAGCCTATTTAAGTCTACTGATGAACAGAGGCTTCTCCAAGAAAGCGCTGGCAAAAGCTGCTATGATTCCTTTAATGGTTTGCCCCACACTCACCAAGGGGGGTAAGCGGATTGGTGAGCGCAGTACCTCCATTTCGTGATAGGTACAGCTCAAAATTTAGATGAAATTTCCGCCATCGTTCGGTCGCCAGAGCTTCGATCGTTAGCTAGCAGGGTACCCTCACCTGATTAGGTGAAAGAGATTGTATATTCCCTCTAACACCCCACAATACTTATTTAAAAAAAATATAGATGGTTGGGTTTGAAAAAGATGACTTTTGCAAAACGACACAGATTGTCGAGTTGTAAAAATATCTTAAGTAGGTCAGTAGGTACCGAACTGTTGCCAATGTATCTACCCTGAAGATCTTGAAGAAGTAACTTTTATAATTAGGACAACAGAACATTCATAACATGTTCGTATGTGTGCGAACGCTTTGTTTTTTTTTTTTTTGAACATGGTTTCGTTGATCCAAAACATGGTTACCCAAACCATGTCATATGTGTGAAAGATAACACAAACAAGATTTTATGACACAGGAATGTCTCCACACGGAGTTTATGTTATTTGTTTCTGTGCCATAGCGGGTAAGACTCTTGGTTAACAGCGTAGGTACTAAAAGCGTAGAAATTCCGTTTAGATCAATAAAACATCGCGCAGTAGTGCGAAATTACTTTTTTCTAACATTTTTTTTTACCTTTTTCTAATTAATATCTACTACGTACATAATTAGAGAATATTTTATAGACTAGAGATAATTCTCATAAAGGAAAGCAGAAAAACCAAAACAAGCTGGAAACCAAAAGTACGATACCAAGAACAGGAATAAAGGTACTTTCGAAATATAACCGACGTATAACTAACGAACTTAAAATGATTAATGAAATAAAGTCCAAATCGTCTAATTTCATATCGCAATACAATATAAACAAAAACATTTCACATTCAAATTCGGAAGTTACGTAAGAAATGTCATAGAAAAACACAGTTTGTCTCGCTTACACTCGTCTAAAGCGGTATGTTTCTATCTTCTATTCATGCGACACACGACAATCAGTGACATCTAGGCGACACTGTCGCTTGGCCAATGACAACAGAGCGCGCGCCTATTGGTTAGTAAGTGTCACCAAGGCATTTTTATTTCTATTTGTATCTATAGATATACTTTTGAACTTTAAAATTTTAAGGTTAAATTACGATTTACTCCGTCTAATAAAATGCTTTATCAAACGCATTTAAGCCATAATTCCATGTAAAGCATCTTGAAAAATTTAAGATAATATATTAATAAAGTCGCAAAGATTGATGTTTACATTCAACGTTGTAAACCAATATTATTCGCCAACAAACATATTTAGCATGCTTTTCACATTTTTGAAAGCATACCAAAAATAAGCGAAAGGTCTATAAATGTTTATTTATTTGAAACCACAAATAGCTTTTACGTTATATTCTATTCTGCCTATAAACATAATTCTGCTCTTTAATATTTTAAGTTTCGATTATCCTTACAGCTACTATTTTTATGATATAAAGTGTAATGTTCCAAATTTTTAAATTAGAATGTTCGTGGGCGGGCTTTCAGCGGGTTGGTTAAAAATGTCACCTCTACCCACAACACGACGCGACCGCTATTGGCGGGAAGTGTCACAGTGTCGCACTGCGTCCCATTTAACGACAACACGGACCACGCCCATCTACGTGATCTAAATTTAACATTCATAAAAATATAAATCACAGTCGTTCTTTTTGGTGAACTAATATGCTGCTATAGCATGTAAATGACATGTTACAGGAGAAAGAAGTTGATTTTAAATTTCTACCAAAATAAAATCGTCTCTCCTTTTTGAATAGCAAATTTATCGTATGATTAGATAGGCATATGTATTACAAAAACACCTATTAGATGTAGATCAAGAAATGTATATATTCTTCATCTTTATCAGCCTATTTAAGTCTACTGATGAACAGAGGCTTCTCCAAGAAAGCGCTGGCAAAAGCTGCTATGATTCCTTTAATGGTTTGCCCCACACTCACCAAGGGGGGTAAGCGGATTGGTGAGCGCAGTACCACCATTTCGTGATAGGTACAGCTCAAAATTTAGATGAAATTTCCGCCATCGTTCGGTCGCCAGAGCTTCGATCGTTAACTAGCAGGGTACCCTCACCTGGTTAGGTGAAAGAGATTGTATATTCCCTCTAACACCCCACAATACTTATTTAAAAAAAATATAGATGGTTGGGTTTGAAAAAAAGATGACTTTTGCAAAACGACACAGATTGTCGAGTTGTAAAAAAAATATCTTAAGTAGGTCAGTAGGTACCGAACTGTTGCCAATGTATCTACCCCTGAAGATCTTGAAGAAGTAACTTTTATAATTAGGACAACAGAACATTCATAACATGTTCGTATGTGTGCGAACGCTTTGTTTTTTTTTTTCACGCGTCGAAGTCGAAGGAGTTATTCGCGTTACGTCGGCTGTGCCGCGCGGGCGTGCGCGGAACTATTGATTGAGACGCGGCCGACGCCCGGAGCATCTGCACTTGTCCTGCGACGGTGACAAATGAGAATGCCAGCACTGATGGCACTGTTATATTATTAATGGCAAACTTAAATTAATTAACCAATTACCTAATACGGGTATAGATACCAGGGTACAGATCACCGCTTTGTATTGAAAAAGTCAGTTTTTGCCCTACCTACGTTATCAAGGCCATTATTAACACTACCAGGATAGTTTATTTTTAACTAGCTTGCCTTCGTCCGAGTGGCAATATTACCCGCGGCTGTCCTGGGGTAAAAAGTAACATATAAGACATATCCCACTGAAGCGGTTTAGCTGTCAATATGTCACAAACAGGAAGACTTGCTTTCGCATATATTATACTAGTATATTGTATATCTCTGTGTCTGATGAAGAATATTATTGATGAAGCCACGCTAGCCGAGTGATTAGATGGATCTCAGAGGTCCCGAGTTTGAATCCCCATGTGGAAGGCTTGTAAGTACCAATGAGTTTTCGAAACTTGTGTACGATTTGTAACGTTCCTCTGAAAACTAATATGGTGAAAGGCTCAATCACCTGTCACATTGCTCCAAATAAACTCTAGTGAGAAATGGATTAAAATGACTAATATTAAATGTCATCACCCCAGTACTGGGTATATTTTAGGTAAATAAAAAGTGTGATTAATTATTAGGTACCTACATAAAGATTGATGATCCCACTTTATCGAACCCAAATCCCACAACGTAGTTAAAAGGAACTGCATCACGGCCTTACGCTCACCAACCCGCATGCCCAGCGCAGTGAGTATGGGCAAACCTTCCAAGAAATGTACGTCGGCTTTTGCTGCCGCTCTCTTGCAGAGGTCTATGTGCAGCAGTGGACTTGAGCTCATGAAGATTACTTAGAGAAGTGAACAACAAATATATAATTAGTATTTACACCATGAACAAGATCGCAAGTACTTTAGCAGTACCCGGGCAAAATAATTTTTAATTTAATCATCGGTACGTTCAACCACCGAGCAATTAAGACTAAGCCAGGTTCTCAACTAGCGACCGTGGAGAGGTTAGACTTTCAGTTACTTTTGGCATACGGTTGGCAATTCACGAGTGTAATTCTAAAACTTAAAGACCCTTTAGAACAACGAGCGGTGTTGTGGTACAAGAAACGTTTCTGTTCATTGTAACAACAAATTATTGTAGCGAACCATTTAGATTTTAACCCGCGGAAGTCTACATTTTTCCAAGACAAGTTCTTACTTATTATATTATCTTTAATAAAGGGTATTAAAGGTAATAAAAAGTGAAAAGTCTCCCCGTATGTCTTAATCTCTATTTAGATCTTCCCTAGTAGTACGAGTATTCCTGTAAATATGTTTGAAGACATCTGTCGGATGTCGCTGTAAACATTATTAGTCAAGAAGACACCGGCAATGAAACTCTATGGCGAATTTCTTCCATAGTGGAACGCAAATGCAACGAGTTTAAAAAAGATGTAATAGAAAGCCATTATCACGCAATGTGAAATGTTATCTAATATAATTTATTTGATAAAAATTGTGTATTTTTATAACGCTGTTGCCCTTCGACCGATAGGAAAATATGTCTACCACATCCTTTTAAAAGGTGACAACTTGTCATCTCATGGTCGCTCTTCCACCGATTCCCATCGTCAGATGCAATATGCCACGCGAAATTGTCAGAAACTTGTTTGTCATACATAGCACCACGTACAATACCTATATCTCCACACATCTCCAGATAATCTTCTGGGACAAACTTGTGTGTGAAAGAACCAAAAAGTGAGTTGCGAAATCGCGTTAGGTTATGCCGAATTGTGGCATACGAAAATTATATATAATATTATTATACAATATATTATTACAATATTTTTCTTACACCATTTTTACTCAGTCTTATAATTTGTGTGTTGCACAAATTTACTTATCTTCAGGGATACGAACCAAGAACTCGAAAATAATTGCTGCGAAGAGTAACCAGCAACATATACCTCATTACATCAAAACTATAATTACTGAAGTATAATATAGATACTTGCAATTTAATCGTAAAAAGTTATGTTATAACATAAAAACAGATCTTTAATGCCTATAATACTGATAAAATGTATATAATCAACCTCGGGCAGCGTATAAACGTTGGATAATAAAATAAAACAAAATCGATACAAATAAAAAAAGGATTAAACATGGGGAACTATTGGGCTACGTAATACGGCCCTTAGACGTAAAAGTTTATGTTACATTGTTACTATGTTGTAAGGGCAAGGAGGTTTATTGACTATGATCGATGCTAAAAATGTTGGTCCAACTGAAAGTCTCCGGTTACAAGGTTATTCACGTGAATTTTTACTTACCTTACCTTATACCGAACACCTTTGGTATTTGGTTATCAAACTATGATAAAAAAATTTACTATATGTGGCATATGTCACATATTTTCGCTGCGTATATTTACAAACGTGGTGCCTCTTGATATCATTAATTCTTCTTTTTAACACGTTTTTTTTTAGCGAGTCGCATAGGTATGTAATTTTATGGAATCTTTCAGTTAACTTTTCACCCATCTCCAGACGTCCTATTAATTTAAAATTTTGTAATCCTATTTAGACGCTACGACGACAATACAATAGTATGCTAACATAGAGCTGGTGTGATTATGCAGCTGGAAGGTGGATAACGGAACCCTTTAATGGCAACTAGTTAGTCAATTAAGTCTGGGACCATTAGATATATCTTACCGAGTCCTATTAATTCCACCTACTGACCTGGACCTTATGAAAGGGGAAGAGAAATGCGTGTACATCATTTTTTTTTGTTATTTTTACTAGCCTATGTGTGACCGCAACCTTTCTGTGAAAAAGTCAATAAAAACTGGCATGCATCGAAAATTCGGTCAAAGGTACTCACCATGCTGGGAAGGCGAGTTGCTGAGTGCAGTGACAGAAGACAAAGACGTATGATTTTTTTTACCATCTGTCGCCAGAACCTCTTCCGCTAGTACTGTACCAGTGGAGGTTGACAGTTGAACAAACACGACACTCTTTTCACCCGCTAATGCTGGAATTTAGAAGTTCACACTTATATAACGTGTGAACTTCTAAATTCCAGCATCTCCAATCTGCAGCAGATTTTGAAATAATGCGTCTAAAAAATGTTGCTCTCAGGGCTTCCAATGATTATCTTAATTTCACCACATTAAGTGATTGATCTAATTAGAGATGGACAGATCAATTAGATCACGTCATCATATTATTTCGTCAGGATCATTAGCAAGTAGTTATGCTAACCAAAAATAGCTTAGTTCGGGTGCAAATAGAAGGGCATTGAAGCTGTCGATATTATTGGACATATGCGACTTTTAACCTTCGAGTGTGTTAAGTTACGAACGTAGTGCACTTGTTGAGCTTTACTGTTTTATGCAACTGTTACGGGTATGTGTGGAATTAGCTACAAGGTAGACGACTTGTTTAATAATAATTATTATTTTTCTAGTCTAGTCAATGACTTATTTATAAGATTTCAATTAAAAATTGGCTCTTCTGTTTTATTTACGTTACTAATTCCTGTTAGCCATTCCAACTTGTATCTGGTGTGGTTCACGACAAATATAGTAGAATAGTAAGCTCGGACCTGCGACGTCAAGTTCCGTAGGTACCCTGAACTAGAAACTAAAAGGTTAATAATTATTTCCCTCTGTCCAGCAATGAGACATTTACAGGCTACTTTACTACTTTACTTTTGTATGACGTCGGTGACTGCTACGGGAAGGTGCGCAGAATAGGGCCATCAGACTTCGATTTAGATCTGTCTGGATGTCACCAACGTTTTGTTAGGTAATACTATTACATACTTACTTATCAGCCTGTAAAAGTCCTCTGCATCTACACAAATTGACGTTAATCCAACGATAAGAAGTAGGTTATAATGGCATCACATAGCCTAGGATATTAGGCTTTAAGACGCCTCATTTCTCAAGATATGATACATAGTATATAGGCTGCTAAAATCATAGCTCATAGCCGAATAAAAAGAGTAATCTCTCCCGATTCCAGGATATGTGTAGCCGGCTAACCGGCACGAAGGCCAAGTAGCATGGCGGACCCTTCCTGGGTCCTAAACCCTCTCTGATACTCGTATTTGAGAAGCAGCAGTGGGCACTTTATACAGTAATATTTTTTACATAAAAGACTTGGTTTTGTTAATTGATAACCATATCTTGAATAAGCAAAACCACGGATGTTAAAAAGTAAAACGGTAAGATTTTATAGGGAAATGATGTCACACGGAATGTTTGTGAAATTGTCTGTGGCTTATCGGATAAGACCTCAGGGCTTATTTGGAACTGAGACCTGACAGGTAGCGAGCACGTGGCCGTCTTAGTGTTCAGGCCGACGGTACAAATCGTACATCAGTTTTGTAAACCTCATTGGTATGCGTCATCCGCACCAGCAACATTGAACACAGGTTTCCTGATTGGAAGGCAAATTCTCTGTTACTACTCCGCAAGTAAACAAATTTATTAGCACTTTAAAATAAATTTAGAAAAAATTTGCATTACATCTGGATTTTTGTCCAAGCACTAGTTTAAGTTCCGTAAAAATGTTTTTTGCTTTTTAAGTGCTGTGAACTTGAAGCAACTGAAATACCGTTGCTTCAAGTTCAGTTTAGATTATTATTTTTTTCGTTACAAGGGTTCTTCAAATAAGTGTGGTATTTCCCCTAGAAATATTTAATGCCGTTCTCGGCGAAATACCGGAAATATAATAAAAATATCTAAAAACTACCGCCGATTTGCGCACCATATCATCTTTTATCAACCATTTAGATATCAATATCTTACATGCAGCCATAACAAACTAATTTAAATATTACTAAAGGTACAATAAGAATGTCCAACAAATCCTGACCGAACCCGAATCTACGCGCAACTCAACCCTCACTTGTAACAAATAAACCTAGATCTAGTCTTATTTACTTAACCCGGCACTTACATTTGCATTCCATTTCATTTGGACCCTTTTTACGCCATTTTTACTGTCGTTTTATTTTTATTATCGCGAGGGTTAACTCCTGTGAGGGTTGCTGAGTTTGTTTTTTGGGTTTATGAGCTCGGAGGATAATGGGCACCTGCAAGTGGTTTTAGGTTTGATGGGCACGTATCGTAACTCCGATTTTTTTGCTTTTATTTAGAGACTATGTGTAGGTGTATCTCATTGCGCTGTTTCGAGAAGGAATTTTCCACAGAATAAAATTTATATATTTTTTTTGTTATTTCATCAAGTTAAGGTTTACAATAGGCGGACTTAATACCGTTTGTTTTAATCTGCCAATCAACACTGAACGAGGAAGAAACATCATGTTGGCAGGTGCAAGCGTACGTATAAATAATCTTTAATAATAAAAATGTAATTTAAATATTAAGTGCCTAATCAAATACATAACACAATTTTCTATCCAAGTTCTTACAGATAAACTTTTGTTAAATACTTATACATACGGATAATATTCTTAGATACATATCACATACATATTGTTCTAGTACCAGGGCGTCCGAGCTGCGCTCGGCGTCTTTTACAGCAATCGGGCATAATGACAGTACTAACGGAGCGCTACACTCTAAACATACTCGTACTACAACTAAAATTAACTGGTACCTTAAAATTCTAGGAGATTGATATTTACTTTGTAACAAAATTTTAATTTCTAGGGTGAAAATTATTTTTTTCATAGATGACACCTATATAGATATGAGAAACTTAGACAGAAAAACATTATCTAAATACAAAAAGTCATCTCAATCGTTAGAGCCCTTTCCAAGAATTTATTACATTTATTAAAATTACATGTATATTTATACATGTATACAAGAATTGCATTTTAAAGTATTATGATACATTCATATAATATATATCTCAAATGTTACTTAACTACAGATAGTGACATCGGTGCAGAGATTTAAAAAGTTTTTTTTTCGGTGTTTTCTTGTTACTTGAACGGTGAATGAAGAGGTGTGCTATGATGTAGAACACTAATTTTCAGAATTAGGTCATGACTCGAATAAAGGAAACCGAAGTTATCGTCAAGATAAGAAGCGAAGCTTGGATCGCTAACATAGAATAAAGTACTGATAAGATTCTGGAGCTTCGTTTTTAGCAAATAGAACTCCATTTTAGCTTTGAACGACAAAAGCAAATGTGGACATACTTACGCAAACCAATATAATTTTATGCCGGTATTGAGAAGTCGCTCCATATAATAAAAAGATATTGCTCTGGAATTTTTTGTCTTAAGTCTTGCTTCTGCAAGCAAAAATTTAATCATTGGTGATAAATGCTCACATACGTACATAGGTTTTTTATTTCCTCTTATACCTAGATGATTGGTATGTAATTATTCCTTGTTGTTGTTTACCTTTTTATTAAAAGCCATGGTTGCTACTAGAAAAGAATCCCGTATCCGAGAGGTGCTTTTTGTGAGAACTGAACTATCTTTGTTTAATTTCATTATTCTATGAACATTTCACATTTTTGGTGCACCGTCAAAATTGTACAATAAATATAAATTTTTTCATGTTCTTTGACCACTGTTTTACATTTTATTTAATGTAAGTAACATTGTTACTTTCAGTACACATTATATTACAACTTTTAATAAATTTAAAGCCTTTAAAGATCACAACCAGTATTGTTTATTTCCTATATATAGTTTACATTCACACACTTTTGTTTATTTCCTTACGTAGTTTACGCTAATTGCATCTTTTATTGTTTAAGTTGCAGAGTTCTATTTGATCATTATAATACTATTGTTATGGATAACATTTTAACTTCATATTTAAGACACAAATAGTTAGTGCCATTAATTATTAGTTTTTAAAAACGATTTCGAGAACGAGATGGTATATTCCCCCTTACACCTTTCACCTAGGTACTGGCAGTTTATCCTAGAGAGAGCCGTAGTAGTCTAGTGATCAGGGCGCTTGCTTTAGTTTCGTAGTACGCGAGTGACCAGGATTCGATCCCCGGTACCCCCACAAAATTTGTTCGGGGCCTAGTACTTTATTTTTACGTTGGTTCTAATATTTATTCCTTGTTACCACCATGATGTTGGAGGGAAGAATCTTCCTTCCTTATATTTTGCTATTTACATAACCTAATATGTATACTTTTCATTGGGTAATGCACAGTATGGGCAAATAAACCCATTATAATTTTCCAATTCTTTATAAATTAATCGCAAAGCTCTATCTACACGCCTCGTACAGTTAACTTGAGATCTAAATTTGTCTGTCCGTCTGTGCACTGCCTGCGTAAAATACCTTTAGGAGAGCCTTTAGATTAACAGCATATTGCATCGGGTTGTTTGTGAGCACGGCGAAGTTTATGCATTAAATTATGGGTTGTAGATGTAAAATCGCATATTCTGTTGATAATTTTAAAACTAGCTTATCAATAGCCATCATTCAATTATCAAAGTATCATCTAAAACAAATAAAAAATTAGTAAATATACACATACTATGTCTTAGCCAAAAAAAAGTATGCAATGAGAAAGAAAGTTCATAATCTCCGAGTTACGTTCTATGTTTAGTGTCTTGGTGTGTTTTAAAAACAATAGAAATCGAATTGTTAAAACAATGTACATATTAGGGTTAAACAAAAAATTTCCGTATTGTATACGTATATCGTAATTTAACCAGATGATTAAAAAGTTTCGAAACTCATTCAATTCCATCTAATAAAGATCTTATTACAAGCACTTACGTCTGTCTCGCATAGCGGTAGATAGAGATAAACGATTTTCATTTGGAAACACTTTTCGCCTCTCCCAGAGATAGAAAGTGACGGGTGGCGAGCCTTTCAAGGCTTTTCCTTTAATCACATTTTATGACACTCACGAAAGAATAGGGGTTGGGTCATTATTACCTCTCAACCAAATTACAAGACGTTGTCATTTTGCTTTTGCTTAGAGATGAATTAACTTATTTTTATCATTTATTTACTCTTTACAATAAAGTTACAAAAGTGACATATAGAATTTATCAACTCTAACAAACTTTATCATGAAGTGTTGCAGCCAAAGAAATTCCATTGCAGCGTAACAATTTAATTTGTTAAGTTTAAGGCTTTGTATGTAATATTAAGACTAAAGCCACAAGCACATACCTAATGTAATATATCTATTCGCACGATGTGAAAACGTCTTAATATTAACACACGCCCCACTGAGAGCAAAATTCTAACAACCTCTCAACTGTAACCGACATTGAAAAGTACACAGTATGCGGTGCTCACATAAATGAAACTACGGTACTTCATACACCTACTAATTGAACCTTACCCTCTTACTTTGTTCTAAATTTTAAACGTTCTAGATAATAGGTAAACTTAAGTATACTCATATTAAGAATGAGCCTAGAACTTCTCTACATTTACCCGATGTGACTGAAATTTAACACATACATGCACAGCTACCAATTTACGTTTGTAATCCCTCAAGGGGTAGACAGTGATGCTAAATGTTCTAACCGTTTGTTTTGTATATGGATGTAACCCAATCATGAAGAGTTCACTACTATGCTCTCATGCGAGTTATAGAATTTCATAGGTCTTTGAAATTTGATTTATTGTTTCTCCGATATTCAAGTTTCAGGTGCACGTGATTAAATTAGAACTTAAACCCTACGGTGTTCCCTCTTCGATGTATATTGGCAGGGCCATGAGTAGAGTTCGGAATTTAACTTTGAACAAGGGTAAAACCTTAATCATCATCATCATCATTTCAGCCTATCAGAAGTCCACTGCTGAACATAGGCCTCCCCAAAGATTGCCACGAAGCTCGGTCCTGAGCCACCTGCATCCATCGACTTCCCACAACACTCCGCAGGTCGTCACTCCATCTTGTAGGGGGTCGTCCTACACTGCGTTTGCCTGTACGTGGCTGCCACTCGATAACCTTTTTTCCCCAACGGTTGTCAGTTCTGCGAGCTATGTGGTTGGCCCATTGCCACTTCAGCTTGCTGATCTTTACGGCTATGTAGGTTACCTTAGTTCTGCTGCGGATATCATCGTTGCAGACTCTATCACGCAGAGAAACACCGAGCATAGCCCTTTCCATAGCGCTGAGCAACTTTGAGCTTCCTCATACGGGCTGCAGTGAAGGACCAAATCTCGGATCCGTATGTTATCACTGGCAACACGCACTGGTTGTATACTTTTGTCTTGAGGCTTTAAACCTTAATATGTAGAACAAAAGCTGTCATTTAATTTTTTTTCTGTTTCAATCACTGTCACTTTGATAGGACCTCATAGTTGCTATAATTGGACTTTGGGACTTTGCTCTGCTGGTTCATTCAATATATTTCGAAATATTATTTAATATAATAAAAAAAAATAGTCAAAGAATATAAAAATAATTATTAAAAACAGCAACATTTCAAGGTGCAGTTTATTTATATGATAATTAATTTAAATATAATATTAAACATCAGTCTTATTACTATTTAGCTAACACTCTTAGAACTTATCGTGATAATAATGTTCTTGTCATGCAAAATTACAAGAAAACAGCATTAAGGTGAGCTTTTTGTGAAAATAACCACATTTTGCAAAGTTATATTTACCATAATATAAAAAAATAAGACAATTTTTTTTTAGGAAAAGGGGGCAATTGAGCAAGTGACTCACCTGATGGTAAGTGATTACCGTCGCCTAAGTGCCAAGGTAATACCAGAAGAACTGCAGGTGCGTTGCCGGCCTTTAAGAATATTTGGGGTATCGAAGAGAGGAATGAGTAGGGGGATTGGGGAGGAGGAAGTGGGCCTCCGGTTACCTAACTCACTGAACGCAACCCAGAAGCACACGATGCCTTTACTCACGTCAGTATTCTGTGAGGTCGTGGTACTACCTCCGTCGAGTCGGCCCATTCAAATAGCAGCAAAAGCTCCCGCTTAGCTCTACCACGTGCGTGACACACTCTCCTCTTCCCCCTTTCAACAGGTCCTCGTCATAAGATGAAATGAAAAGGAATCTGAACTCGATGTGTTTACTCGTAGCTATTCAAAGGTTTTGTACCCACCTTCCAACTCCATCGTCACAGCAGCACGATATTACTATATACTATATAGTGTAATGACATCGGAATTACATATATTTGCAATGTTTCAATTGAAAACGACCACGAAGACCAAGAAGTGGATGAAATTTTAATTTTTACTTCTTAGGTTGTTTGTTTATATCGTCTCTTCGAAGATAGAGCAGCATTTAACAATTTATTGCTTTATTACTCTTATTACAGATGAATGCTCAATACTTATAGGAATGAAATCTTATAGAACTGTACCTACGAGGTAAAATTCGACGCCAATTTTTTTTATAGCAAGCTGGTAAAACACACCGACACTAAACTCTTCTTAATGAAGACCACGGAAACTGTGGCGTTAGAGGGGATAGGTACGACTTCGAACAGCAACAACAATGGCTTACAATTTATTCGTTTTATCAAAAGTTCGCTAATAATATATATCTTTAGGCTTGTTTGATTAACATTTTTATCGATTATTTGGATTTAATAAATGATTTTGAATTATTTTTGCACACTCCTGGCTACGCCGATGGGCCCCCTGCGTCTAAGCTATCATGACTTGAAACTACGTGAACACGTCATGATTTTCTTTTGTTTCTGTTAAATAATATTGTTACAGGCAAAACTTACTAACTCTTCTTACAATATTATTAGCGGCTTTACTGGCCTTTTTGGATTGCGGAAAAACTATAACTTTCTCTCTAATAGTAAAGGTCTTAATACTCTAATACTTAATACTCTGTAACTGCAACTAAACACTACTGTTCACTATTTTATCATAAACTAATCAATTTACATAAGTTTCTAATTTCGGTGTGCCGCAGCAACTCTCCTCCAGTTAAGATTCGCTGTAAGCTTTATTTCCTCTTCCCATCTCGTGAACTGTAGATTCATCCCCCGATTTCATTTTCCTATACATTTCAAATACCATTCTACCAAGGATCTTAATAACTTTTTTGCTACTTTACTTTTTGACACTAAATTATACCATCTTTTTGGGAATATAAGGCATCTTTGGGAAATTTTAAATTTCGATGTAGAAACCCTGGACCAACCGTTCAGTGTAACTGCCTACTGAGTCGCAGAACCTGTATATGACGTAGTTCTTAGTATATATAATTATAATATCGCCTAGAATTATAGTTTTAAACCAAATTCTTTATCAAAAATTATGCTTTTAAACGACGTATGTGTACGCACACAGTTAATTTTTACTTAATAATTTTTCGCCTTTTCGTTAATATACCTAAAGTAAACACTTAAAATTAGTTTAAGCGTCATTTAAACCGAACCGGGGGTAAAGTAAAATGGTCGTTTAGCTCATGCGTGCAAAATCTGTAAGTCACTGGCAGGTTCGCAGCAACGCTTCCATAAACAATGCCATTAGTAAGAGCGTTACGCGGCAGATTTTAAATTTGGAACGCGCGCGGCCATTCGTCATGTCGCCGCCGCGCCCGCGACACTGCCGCCGACGAAGCTTTGCTTATTCTTAACTCGAGTAATTTTGATCGTTTCACAATCCTATTTTTTTTTAAAGTTAATTTGCAGCACAAAGTAGTAACATTAAAACATATGCAAATTATAATTGAGCATCTGCCAGTAGATTTTACAACTTTAAATTAACTGATATTAATAATAGGTATAAGTTTATTTACCTATTAGAAGTCATTTTATTGTTTCTCTTTCTGTAGATGTTAAAGTGGTACACAGCATATTATACCAAGGAGAATTATAAAAATATACTTAATAATGGTTATTACAAAAGTTTAAACGTACATGTCAAATTAACATGCGGTTGACTTCTTTAGTGCCTGTGAGAAAATTAAAGCTATATATGAAATAGTTACTTAGTTTGCAATGCAAATAAATTAGCTAAACCGATATAAAAGTGAACCCAAAATAACCGAAAATAAAAAGGATTTAATTTAATAATATAATAAAAATTTAAAACTAAAAAAACAAAAGCCCTAAAGCTCATAAACGGAGAGGAGTTTAACGACGTACGTTGCTTTTTTTAAAGCAAAATACATATTTTTTTTTATTATATTTTACCAAGTATTAAGATCTATGCACCTTTTTAGTATTTTGACTAATGACATCATGTGTCCCGCGCAGCGCGATCGAGAACAGCAAATGACTCGCGATGAATTTAAAATTTGAACTTGGAACAGTCGAAGTCGAACGTTAACGAGAGGGGCGGCGTTCGGTAATCTCGTGTCGTATCTCGTACCAGTCTTTTATAAGCGATTTTCAGTTTTTATTTGATATTCGAAATAATGGATCATACGACAAATAAACTATAGAAAATTATCTGTATTCGAAATTTTAAAATAAGTTATTCACGGCATTCTTTCATATTATGATTATTATTAATAAAAAAAGGGAAACATTTGGCTGTACGATATTTTATTACTAGTATTACAGATGCATACGCAGTATTATCGTAAAGGAACATTTAATAAATCACACAGGACTGTACGTGGTAAAATTATACGCGTAATTTTCTATCGTGAACTCGTAAAACACATCAACGCTCATGACTTCTTAAAAAATGCCACGGCGATACTGGTACGACTGGGGTTAGATACGCGTTCAAACTCCAAGCCTTCTGGCCTACTGAATGAGTTTTAAAAAAACAGTTTTCTAAATGCCGCAGAGGTCTTATGAAATCACTGATCCAATGATTGCAACTTTATCCTGTATCAACTTTCTGCCTTATTTGCCTTGCCCTATTACAATTATCTGACATTGCATTCGAATCTTTGACTACACGGAATCCTTTACTAGCTTATGCAGGAAATTTCATTCTTCATCCTACTTTGAATAAGAAAAATATTAGAAAACTTAAATATTATCTTCACAGAGTCGCAAAGAAAGCGATGTTCGTCAATCAAATATAAGAAAACATTGGGCATTTGCCACACCAACGTTTACATTTATTTATTTCGTTACTGGTCAACGTACTCTACGCGTGCTTCGCTAAGGAATCCTGAATCCAATGCAGAAAATACGATTTTAGACGACACAAATGCTTTCATACTTCATCTCTAAGGCACACGAATTGCGCTTGCAAGATCTTTTAGATTTGATCTCAACAGTCATATAGATTTAATTTGACCATGCAAAGGCAACGTAGTATATGAAAACTGTATTTAATATTTAGACAACCGTCTACGCTCACCTAAAGATCGTCCACTGGTTAAAAATAAACGCTCCGCGGGTGGCCGTCGGATGGAAATCAATTATTACCAATTAACACGTGTGGCGGGAAGCGCTGTTGTACACAAAACTTTAAAATGCCATGACAATAGCAGGATAGATAAAAAGCAACCTCAGTTAGTAAACAATGCCTATATATATGTATATATATGTAACTGGATATTCGCAATGCTCGGGAAAATTTACTAAAAATAACGTAATCAACTAAGAGACATACGTATTTAAAAGGGAAAATATTATAGTAACATACAAACTTCGTCTAACTATTTAGTGTTTAACTGAAGATAGAAATCATTACTCAGGAAGGGGAATGTACCATTTTCTTTCTGTTTGAAATATCACATCTTACTCTTTAATGCTGTATATATACAATTTCCTATCGAGCGACAGTTCCAGCTGTCAATAAATAGATATTTGGTCCGGTGATAGCATTAGCATCCCTGCCTGTACCGTGAGTGATAACATTACGGGCCCTGTTTAGTTTCTATATGCTATGTATCGTGGTAAGAATCGCCCACTAAATGGAAGATATTAAGGCAACTAAGAGACAAGCATTGAAACACAACTGGCGCAGTATTCAATACTTTGACCATACAAAAAGGTTACTCAAGAGAGTTGAGATTGAAATTTTGAGTGCAATCTTATTCACGACCAAAAAAGAAACAAAACTCATTGACAAGTGAATAAAATGACGCTAATGATTTTTAATTGTGCCTTTGCAATCCTAAATTAACCACTATAATTTGATCCCTCACGTCTGCGTTACTGTCAAAAATATATAATTGGACGTTGAGATCAAGTACGGCTAGTTATCACTCCTGTCGCTTCGTGAGTCAGTCAGTGCGGCCCGAATTTGGCATTTCCATGCTAATGGCACTCATTGCCCGCCAATCAGTTTAGCAGCCGACATTTGCCGAACGTATTATGCCATGCGATGTGCTAACACGGCAACCGGTCGGCCATCTTGGCACGCGTCTAATAATTATGGAATCGTTCCAAATTTGATTATAGTTGAAGATCGTTGAAGTAGTAGAAATATGTATCCACAACATAGTTTAGATAGATATTATGTTACTTTGGAACCAAATTAGGATTTGAAACAAATAAAACACATTGCGAAATATGAAATGTATATTACTGAATCCTGCGTAAATCGGAAAATTATTATCCTGCTGGTGCTATAATTGACAACGAACCTTTTCCCAATTGTAGTCAGGTATGTATGTCTGGTATGTATGCCTGGTATGTATGCCTGATATAAATGCCAGGTAAGTATACCAGGTAAGTGTAACTGGAATGTATGACACTCGTACTTTTTTCTTCCACACGTCATCCCACCCCAAAGTAGGATTTCCTGTTTCTGGGTATATAGAATGTGAATGGTGATTAGATAGATGTAGTTATACCATCATTGATATATTTATCCATATACATGATGCATATTACATAAACATCCACGACACAGGTAACAAGAATTCATTAAACAAATTTTACCGGGATTCGATCACGCGATCACCCTTGGCTTCGAAGACCAACTTTTTCGGACAAGATACAATTATCATCGGCCTTTATGACCGTATTAGAATATTTATTTAGTGTAGACGTTCTTTACGATTTACATTTTTATTTACACAATATTAAAAAAAAAAATTCAGTAGTAGAGTCACATGTCATTTTAAATCTGATTAAAATTTAAAAAAAGAGAGAAGCTAAAATGTAAATATTTAAATACCTAGTATAAAACAAAGACGCAATCTGTGTTTATCTGTGTATTAGCTTATAATTTCTTAATTTCTTAGAGTATTTTAATGCGGTTTTCATAATCCTTAAGAGGATTTCACGAGGAAGGGTTACATGTATAAACACATTTACAGATCTGAACGAGCGTAGCCGGCGCGTTTCCCTGTTACATATACTTATAGATGACCTTTATTCCAACTTTGAACAGTTATAGTTAACATTAGGTTTTGATAACAACTTTTCAGATTTATACACCGAGCGTCATTCGGTCACATACTTCTATGTTATATATAATATTCTCGTGTAATATTAACTGTACAAAATATGTTTTAAACGTATTGTGATCTTTATTGAAGCCACGATAGCCGTGTCGTTGGACACAGACTCAACACCTGTCTCGCTGTCCCACAGAACTGCACTGATGAACCCCACCCCGGAATTGGGTAAAACGGTCGTGAGAGCTTAATAATATTATGTTTTAAACACTTTTCTTTCATGAAATAATAAAATAAAATTAATAAGCATTTATTATTACAATTTGCAAAGGTATAAGAGTAGGTACTTATACAATGTAAATCAAGTGTACGAATTAAGGTGCACGATAGAAATGAGGTCAATGATCTTGACCTATCTTTCGAATTCTTGGAGCATCATCTCGATGAACATGAACTGGTCATTGCCGATTGCTTTCATAAGTGCCATCGACAGATACTCGTTTTATAACTTTAATTAACATCGCATAAATTTATGGAATGCAAAGAAAAATAATTATAAAAGTTTGTACTTATACGTAACTAGCCGTTGTAGCTTAATGGTAAGAGCGTTTGCTTTTATTCCATAGAACGGTACTGACCCAGGTTCCAACCTTGGTGCCAGCACTACTAAAATTGTTGAATATAATTTTAAGTGCTGTATTTATCAATTATTGGCGATAAAGGAAAACATTGTGAGGAAACCTGGCATATCTGAGCAATAATATACTATAACCTGACAAACCCGGCACCGGAAGTCGAACCAAGGTTAATATACTTTAATGATACCAGCACCGGGAATCGAACCCATGTTGGCTACTTAACAATATCGTGCTAATTAACTCAGTGAACTGAATTAATTACTCATAAAAATAAACGTATGCGCCATTAAAATTCAATGTCAATGCACGTCGGTGAGTGGTTCTAAATACAACTTCAATTTAAAACGGCTAACATAGTGGCGCCATGTCATAAACAGTTTGGTTGAAATTGGGCTTCCAATCGTTTCACATTATCGCAGCATAGTATTGGCCAGACGGCTATAAATTAGATGTAAACAGGCACACGAACAAAAATCGTGCACATATCGGACTCGAAATGTCCATATTACGTAAAAAATTTCGTAGTGGATATAGGATGTCACCGTAATTTTACAGCCTATATAAGTCCAAGGCTGGACATTGATCTTGCCATGAGCAAACGCTAAATTAAGCTGGCATGCCATGTATGGAAGGTTTTTCAATTCTCACAATGCAGATGGGCAGATGGGTTGATCAACGTAATGCCGAAAACCTCGCTCTAGAGATGGTGATTTCCATCTCTAGTTTGTGTTTGAATTTGGGTTCGACATATTCGGATTGTTATGTCGCCAACAGTCAGATGCCAGAGCTTCGTTTCGTTTATTACCGAGAGTTCACCGCGACAGGTTGACAGATGAAACAATATGATAAATCTACTCTCAGCCTATTACAGTCCACTGCTGAACATAGGCCTCACCAAGAAAACGCCTGGAAACGGCGACATGTACTTCTAGGAAGGTTTGTCCATGCTCACTACGCTGGGTAAACATGTTAGCGTGCACAGTGCCAGTACTCACGGACTAGTGATGCTGCTTCCCATAACCGGTCCGTGAGATTTTTGTTCGGTAAATTCGTGAAGATTTTCCACCATTACTTTGTCTCCAGGGGCTCGCTTGTTAGCTATCAGAGCAGCACACACAGCCTGTGCAGGTGAAGTTGATATTTGGAGCGAAAGATGGTATATTTTCTCCTATATAGCGCTAAATAGCTTTATTGATAAATTCAACGTGCAATGTAACTTTCGCTAAGTAATAAGTAAATATCTTGCGTAGAATTTTCACTAAGTTAGCTTTTTTGTTAATAATATTTTATTAATAAATTATAATTCCTACAACAAATAAAAAAGATCGTTACTCATCTTCTATGTATACCATAGATATTAAGTTTAATTCCTTTTTTGCAATCAAAACCAAAAACATGACATTTAAACCATATTTTAAAAAAAAACTTAGCAACTGTGTGGCAACACTGAGCGTCACGCACACACAAAACTGTGTCATTATGTTTCTCCAGCGACGCTATGATTGATGTTCAAAGTATTCATAAGTACATTACTACATAAGGAAGTTTCTAAGATTAATGCCAAGGGCAACGGCGGTGTCAATGCTTTAACTAATGTAAACGCTGAGCGAAAGATAATTAACAACGTTTAGTTATCATCGAAATAAAAAAATATACGCTTGTAAAGTACTGCTTTAATTTATGTTTTCTTCTATAAATTTTTATATTTCACGTATTATATAAGGAAGAGATCCTAATATAATGTAATAAATATAAAAACAATATAGTGTTTGTACTAAAAAGTATGTTTAAAATTTTCTAACACTCCTTTATTTACACGTATATCTATACTAATATTATAGAGCTGAAGAATTTCTATATTTTAAAGCATTTATCTCAGATACTACATATAAAAACAAAAAGTTCGTCAGGTAGCCCATTTATTGCGGAAGGTAGGCTATAACATCACGCTACGACCCACAGGAGAGGATCAGTAATCATAAACCTTGATCATCTACTCATGTCCATGAATGAGGCATGTATAACCCAAATTTAACACGGCTGAACCGAGTACAAAACTAAAATTGTTTGCTATTATTAATGCTTCAGTGTCGTTGTATGCGATGCTTTTCTTCAAATCACATGGTAAATCAGCACTTAAGTTGCAATTTTCAAGTGTCACATGTTGTAAGATAGAATATTAAGCACGTTTGTTTACTAGACAATCGGATGGGAATTGTTAAGTGATCATCGACGCTCACGAACATCCACAACACCGGGTGAGTTATGAGTGCGATGCATATGAGAACTTTAACTCGTACATACATAATGTAGATATTGTAAAGTTCGACTAAATGTAAAACAAAAACCCCGCATGTCCTTTGAACGATCTAAATTATTCCGAACTTTAGTGACTAGCAGTGACTATGGTTCAATGGGTACTGTGATTGGCAAAATGACTGCCAGGCGCAGTGGTTATGCCAAATTTACCTAATTTAGAAGAAGCCGTTGCTCTGCAGTGAACTGTTCAGAAACTAATGATGATGATGATAATCATTATAATAGTGCCGGCACCACTTAGAAGTTGGATTCTCGTGTAAATTTAAAGCGATCGTGTTGCGCCCCGTCTAAAACGAATCTTCGAGTACATAGTAAGTTTTCGTAATTATATTACAATGGTATGAATGCCGTCTAATGAAGTATCCACACCTAATACAAAAATATCAAGGGAAAGGATCAGCGTTCTTTTTTCAAAGCGCAACACTCGGAGTGCCCGCCCCCGTCCGCGATTGGCCGATAGCCGCGTACGTGCCGATGCGCTTGCGCTGATAACATGACTGTTTTGAAATACGACGCAGAATTCCTTTGTGGCTTGTACATGCTGTCGCGGTGATATTTTTTTCCTGTAAAAGTTGAGGATAGGCGGTACATAATTTAAATTGCTCTCCGATATAACTTCCTTTTGTCTTTATGTGTCATTATAAATTTTATGACGATACGAGTATATTTTAGGCTCTAGATTGTAGCATCACTACTACACTATGCAGCTGGGGTGACAATTATTGTCAAATTAGAATAGAAGAAATAAGCTGAAAATATGTATCTTTTTATTAGCGGACACGCCATCGTGAACAACGCGAACAACATCGTGTTCTTAAGTTTTCTATTGTATAACTACTTTGTTTTTCATCAACTACTGATCACAATTCGCAACTGGACTATAAGTATAAACTAAAAAGGTTTAGGCGATATGTTACACTTAAAAGTTCATTTAAAATAAGCTTTCAAAAATGTATAATACAGTTATTCTGGCACTATGTTTCTTAAAAGTCATTCATAATCTAAATATATAATAAAGTAGGTAAAAATCGACGGTAGGATTTCTGAGTTTCTAATATTTTTAAGATTTTATAAAATCCAATATATAAACCCTAAAAGTATACTTATTACAATTGATTGTAAAATATACCTAGGGTAAGAACATATAATCTCATTGCACCCATATGGCTAAACCCAACCTTAAATCTACTAAAAATACTATGTCAAAATAAAAGAAAGTAGTACTTTCATTACTTCCTCGTAATAAAAATGTATCTTTCTGGATTTACATAAAACCTAGAGCACCCGCGGACAAAGACGCTATTACGAACCCTGTAATAATAGCTTATAGATAATGACCAAATATCACAAATATAATAGCCCTTTTCTTAAACACGACAATTAATCTCTGTCGTAAGACGAGAGTAAAATATCGTAAAATTAGTTTTGCTAGAAAAACCATCGTTATTACACGAACGAATCTAAACGTCAAAGGGACCTTGATATATCTAATTAGTCGAATGATTTATGTCGGGCAGAGGGGGGCAATTATTGTGGAGCGATTAAGAACACTGCCCGTCATTGGTATAGCCGGCCAAGTGTGGGGATACCATAACGTTCTAACAGCAAGACATTTGTAACATAGCAGCATAAGTTGTAAATAAAGGAAATAGTTATTTAATATAACATATGTGTGGTGGCGGCATATACGAGTAAGAATTGCTGATTATTTTCATCTCCTTTTTTTTTCTTTTTCTTTTATCTCACATCGTCTCCTGGGTGTGTCGTAAAAGTTGACTAATACAAATGTCTTAAAAATCTTGTGACTTTTGCCAGACGACGGAATAAACATCTCAAATATGCCAGACTTAAATAGCCCTGGCCGGTGACGGGCAGCAGCGTCTAAGAGCGTGCGAGATATTTGGTGGCGCTCTCCAGCCAAGCTTGACAATTACAGCAGTCTCTTTAGTCATATACTAAATATCGTATAGTTATAGCATAGTTATATGAGAGAGACTAAGGATATCCTACTTTAGTTTTAGATTCAACTATATAGAGCAATTCCGCACATTGTCTTATCCATAGCTCACCTTAGCGTTCGATAAGGTATCAGATACCAACATGTATTGATTGGAGATTTAAAGTTACGTTTAAAGAGTTTTATCTTTAAACTTTGAGCTGTAGTAAACTTAAAAGGTTGTTACTATGTTTCGACCACTCCGAAGGTGAGTTTAAGAAGTACACTAGTTCTAATTATTAGTCGCCTTTAAACTGAGTTTATATTTCATAACTAGCGCATTCCCCCTGCTATTTGAAGTTGATATTTGTATTAGCTTCTTAGAAATGTCGTAGAATTGAGTATTTATCCCGTTGTATAAAATACACTAAAATCAGTATCATTTCGTCTATATACTTTATGAAACTAACCGAGCAGAACCGTATTTAAATATAAAAAAAATTAAATTGTATTAAATTAGGTATTTAGAGGTGCAATATAGACCAAATATATTTTTTTCCTAGATGCTAAAGTCCACGAACGTTAGATTTTGGAACAGGTATATTGAAGATGGTTATTTCGCCATCTAATGAATCAGAGTCATCATATCATCTGCCAAACGTGGTGATTTTGGTAAACCTGGGAGGGTTTTAGGAGAAGTCTGATGTTGATAATGAAGAAGAATATTGTTAAATTAAAATGATATTTTTAAAGTTATCGCAATGGTCGAAATCTGTTATGAGTACATCAGTAAATAAGATGCCTCTACTTTACGCCGGTATTCTGCGAGGCAGTAGTACCAACCCAGGTCAAGCCTGCCCTTTATAGCAGCAGCTAAAGTCAAACGGCGGACTCTACTATGTATAAAATGAAGTAAACAACGAATACAATTTTATTTAAATAGTCCCTGCTATTTGAACGTGATAATTCATTAGTAGGACAGAAAAGAATTCTAGAAATTCCAAAAATATTCACCGAACGCATTTTTTTCCTTTTGAAATTTTATCATATTATGA
Organism: Bhutanitis thaidina; assembly: GCA_029286595.1. NCBI lineage: Eukaryota > Metazoa > Arthropoda > Insecta > Lepidoptera > Papilionidae > Bhutanitis > Bhutanitis thaidina. The sequence continues at coordinate 758,341 of JAGSMS010000019.1, forward strand.
ATGAATATATCATTATAAAGTGTAACACAACCTAAAGAGCCGTACTTATCACGCTGGACGGCGGGAGGGCCAGCGCCGTGCCGGTACCGTCGCACTAAGGTCACTGCTCTCCATCATTAGTCTGTAATTATATTTAATAAATATAAGCAAAGTTGCAATGCAACTATGTCCTTATTTTATTTGGAAAAAACATAGTCTACCTACATAACAGTTCCGATATTTCTGTCCCTGCAATTTTCCTCTGCGTGGCATATGGCTCTGCTACTTTACGACCCAATAAACCAAAGACTATTATAACCAATCATTATTCAAAAAAAAGGATCGCTTGTTTTTTTATCTAACTAGAAAAAATGGCCAGCGCGTGCCTGAATTACCAGAACATAAATACGAAAATTACATAGTATAAACGGTTATGAGGTCTCCATTTTAAAGCAACGGAAATTGGCATTTAATTTGATACATGCAAACAGCGTTTCCATTTCTGTTCGGGACTTTTCGGAAATATTCCCACACATTTTGAGTAAATCGAAAATAAATGCGACTAAAAGAAGTGTCAGAGATTACGAACTTCGCTCGACGTCTTTCGAGTTTATCGTGGGAATATGAAAACTTTCTGCGGGAAAAGTTGGTTATATTCAGTTCTAATTATAGTCCCGTCTGTTGGTGCCATTTTTGTTTTATTTTTATAGCTTCGCGAATCGTCTTTGGTAGGAATCGGTATTCTTTTGCAAGGATATGTGGTGTGTTAAATCTAATATAATGGTTGGAAGAGAGCGATCTACAATATGATCACAGACTGAAGACTGTCCAGAGAGTCGATGTTTTACACCTTTGTTGTTATTTCCTTGACGTGGATTTTTGAGGATCCTTTTGTTTGCGCTATGTAACCTCTCTTACACACTACACCACACATTCACAATCAAGCCTATGCACACTCCTGCATCCTGTAGATTGTGGTCAATCTTTCTCAAAGGCTTTTTAACTAAGGCTATGTCAGTTACTCTCGTTGTCTTGCGGATATAATCGGTGCAGATTCTGTCACGTATAGAAACACCCTATTTACTCTTTCTCAATATCAACGCTGATAATGTAAACCTTTAATTTTAATAAAGAACATTTATCGCTTTTGCAACTTAAAAAAACGACAGACAGACTTACAAAAAATTGCATAAAAACATAACTATTTATTTTACAAAGAATTTTGCTTTACGCGTCGGTGTGATAACTAACCTCGGGCAAATGTCATACTGGTATCGACAAAGCGTAAACAACAGTGGACACCCCGGGCAAAGCATTGCGAACGGCTAGCTCCAAAACGAATGATTCTGTATTATGTTCAGTTGCAAAACAACCGTAAATTATGTTTTGGGTATAATTATAATGTTACAATTTACAATCAATAATCCGAATGATAGCGAAATATTCATCCAAATTTACTGAACCCACAAAGCCCAGAGACTAGTGATGGGGAGCAGTGTCACTCGTGCGAGGGTCCCGACACTGTGCTCAGCAACCCGTTTGCCCAGAGTGGTAAGTATTCGGCAAACCTTCCAAGAAATATGTGCTGCTTTTGGTGGCGCTTTCTTCGAGGAGTCTATGTGCAACAAAATAGGGTAATTTAATAAATATGTAAATAGCTAATCTTGTGTGTGTTTTATAGTTTGCAGTTTGTTTGTGTTTTATAGCACTTTGTCGATATTATTTATCGACAATATGCAAATATGGTTTATAAAATTACAAAACATTGAGGTAAAGATTTTTACAGGTTTCCATTGGACACTTTAATTGTGGCAGCGTATAATGAAGGTTTTGATTTCATATTTCTGATCATTTTACTTAGAATTTATAAATCTTTCTAGGATAGACGGATCATTTTAAAAAAGTGCAGAATTTTTTTTTTTTTTTACTTTGTCAGATTTACACAATATATGTATTTGTACTGTTAAGAGGATCTTTTATGCTATGATCCGATAGGTGGCGCTGTAATCAAGTTTTTGACAAATCCTTGTTTTATAGACCAAAGTGACTTATATTAACAATATAATATGGTGGCTTAGTGCCAAAACAGAAAGTCAAGGAGTATCAGTGTATGAGTCTGCCACCTCTTTTCTTCCTGCGGATATCGTAATAGGCGACTAAGGCCATGAAAATCACAAGAGCTCCTGACAGGTGGCGGAAAAACCATCTCAAAATATACCATACCAAAATTAAGCAGACCAATGACGGGCAGCAGCGTCGAAGGTGCGAGGTATCTGGTACTGCGATCGTCAATCAGTTTGCCGAGCCTAGCGATTATGACATATCCATCTTATGGGAGAAGGCTATGTCCTGCAGTTGACTACTTACAGACTGTTAAGGTAAAGTAAGGTACTGAGAAGGAATGGGAACAGAGTTCAGTTCTGTAGGACAGTGATTTGAATGGAGTTTTAGTATGGGATCTGAAAATTGTACAGAGAATGAACAAAGGAAAATTGCTCACGCGAATATGGAAAGTTAAAAAAAGAAACAAATGATTTAAGTGCTCCTAAAGGTACGAATTTGGATCCACTTTAGCGAATCACGGAAAAAGTGAGGTGGTGTTCAAATTTAGTTTTTCAACGTTCAAAGTTCATTTTGCAGGTTCTGAAGTTTATTTAGTTATTAATCAGTAGTATCCAAACAGACGTCAACATAATCTACGAGTAATATACGGAAATTAAGAGTTTGTAATAACAACAATAGTTTTTTTTAGTCAAGGAATGAGAAATCTTTGAAGGCATTATAACGAATAGAAAGCCTGATTGACTTTTCTGCTAATGTCAGTTATATGCGCGCTCCGACATAATTTACCGTCCATAATAACACCTTCATTCTTGGCAGACGATAGAAGTATGGTTGATGTATAGCAACGTAATCTACTTGATTTCCATTCTCTACCTTTACCTACCGTTTGCTGGAAGTCATGTTGTTATTGGTACAACTTTGTTGAACTTAAGCTTAAATTAAAAGAAAATACACATTTTTGACTAAGTTGGTTGTGACCCTGCCTTCGAAGTTGAGGGTTGTGGGTTCGAATCCCACTACCGGCAAACGTATGTATAAATATTAAGGGTCAGTAACTATATATATATACAAAGTCAAAAGTATCTTCTGACAGTCTAGTTACAAGGACACAGGGCGACATAGTTTGACACTATTAAAAGGTTGTAATTATTTGCACATGATATACAATAATTGTCTGCCCAACCGTAGGGCTCACTCACTCGATACGACAATGTCCTCCTGGGCGATTTCGAATCTTAGTAACAGCTACCGATATCTATCAGAAGTGATCAACCGTGCAGAATTCAAGTACGCGTATATGCAAAAAGACTCAGTCATCTTCGCCCGTGACCGATATAATCGGTACTAGCGTAGAAAAGATCTGGATGCTGTTTCCTCTCTATAAGATGACAGATACGATAGATCTAGACCGGAAAATTAATAATCTCTGTTTTATACAAATATTGTCGCCGGCTGGGATTCGAACCCTCCCAACATAAAACGCCTCTATATTCCTTCGTTATGAGTAGGCGTTTTATATACATAAATTGGACATGGACAGAGTCTCAGATCCCAAATAATATTATTTAGCATAGACCGTATGACAACTTGTTGCTTGCGGGAATAGAACCCTTCGATCCGTACCGCTGCACCTAAACAGACAGACAGACTTAGCCACTGCGCCGAGCCGACTTCGATTGGAAGTCGGCTCGGCTAAATTCCACAATTGCCGCCTTCGCCGGAACTTCGAACCTTTAATGTGTACGTGAACACAATACACATTTACAAAACCACCGCTATTAAAACTTCAATGTATTGATCACAGAAAGAAAACCGCGTAACTTTGAATCATGGGAACGGAGAGCAGTCGCCCGCAATTTGGGGGCTCTAATTGTGCGCTGCCGTCGGAGTGGGGGAGGTCTTTGTAAACAGCCGCCGGGCAATTTGTGTATTGAATATTACCGCGATTTCAGCGGCACCAGACTTTAACCGGCGGGTACGGACAATTTAACAGGCCTTTCGATCTCATTACGAAGTACGTAATGCGGCCAGAACGTTGCCGAATTAATTTTTTTTAATGTTTGCGGCTAAAACTACTTATTTTTCAAATAGAATAGAGCCTCTGCTAGAATATAAGAAGGCACCAGCATGCCACGCATTCGATTTCAGAGAATAAGATATAATATGTAAGACATTAGTCTTACATATTATTACCATCAACATATAATATATCGGCTAGATTTATCGATACATAATCGGTATCATTGCGTTTCCTATACCTTACTTACCCCATAGCTGTGCTACACAATCATCAAATAATTTAATCTAAGAACCAAAATAGCTCAGTGGTTAGGGTGTTCGCATTAATTTCCAAGTACGGAATTGACGCGCTAAAGCAGCGCGGCCGACCCTTCCCGGCTCCAAAACTCACTCAAATATTTGAGAGAAGGCCTTTGGACGGCAGTGGGCATTGACAGACAGATTACGCATGCCACATATCGAAGTAGATAGAACCCTGCACTGTCCCTTCTAAAATGTATGAATAAATAACTTGTAGTTAGCAAAGTGTTCTTACTTTTCGCCTGTCCAAGCGAAACGAAGTAGCGCGATGCTGCTGTCGTAAGCTGCATATCCATGATATTGTGGTTTTTGCCCGGTCAAGACGACCCTGGCGAAAAATAAAGGTTTTTGTTGTCTGAAACTATTTGTATGCTATTCAAATAATCTAATGGCTTTACGCAACGATCGTACCCACTACCTACACGTAATTACTTATGTTACAAAGTACTGTAACAAGACATGCATCGCTTACCTCACGCGCACGACACACGCACAGTTTCATTGTTAATTATGTATGATTATTCGAATCGCTTAACTTACCTGACGCCTCTACATTCATAATAACTAATAACTAATAACTATACTTCTTCTTCTTCATCATCAGCCTGTGTAAGTCCTCCTTATCCTTAACAGCTTGTAAAGAGTCCACCCCTCCACTCTCCCATAAGGAGGATTTGCCACGCTCGGCAAGGGTATTGGCGAACGCAGTATCAAGATGATGTATGCACGAATAAATCCATAATCGCGCTATGAAAGCTTCTTCAGATGCAAAACATATAACCAGATGGAAATAACACCCTGCAGCGTGAGACTTCCTCCACAGGTCAAGAACACCCGACCCAGCAGGTAACTTTTTCCTTCGACACTTCATCTGCTAAAGATCTAGACTCCCATAGAAACGATTTCCCGCAAAAGCACCCAGGCCAGTGCAGCAAAGATTACGAATTCATTTGGATGCACGACCGGTGTACCCAAACGGGCTTCCGCAAACCACTTTAGCATCGCCGGGAGCCAGGACGTGACGAGTAGCGAGTCTCATCTCTGGGTTTGAACCGCAAGGGGTTTCCGATGGTTAGTCCGCCATCTGTCGCACACCATAAGACCTTCACATAAGTTTCAGTAGTCAAATGTCATTATTATTTTTTTAGATCTACCTACGTTTCGTAATGTGATTCCTCTTACGGTAGAAGAAACAGGTGAAAGACACTCCGCAGGTATCCTCTTTTTGGAAGTTCTTATTAGATATTTTTAGAAACAGCTTGAGAAAGATCAACTCATTTCCAGTAGTTCTTATCACCCATCTATTCCATTATATTATAATAACCCTTTTCATAAAGTCACTGTTTAATATTTTTTTTAACCAATAGGAAGACTGCGCACTTACCGTAATTTAGTTGTATAAACGTATACATTACTCCATGAACGAGTTACTGACTCTAAGAGTCAATGTCTTCAAGGCTGTTTCATTAAAAAGTTAGAAAGGAAGCTGGAGACTGATTTTCTTACAGAGATGTACATTTAGTAGTACATCATTTAGTGAGGGGAACAGCTTTTGTTGGTGCCTCATTGCCAAGATATATGTCCACCTGTGGACTCAAGTAGACTGAAGAAACAGATACGTTATCTAGTCACAAAAATGTCAAGCACACAAAAGAAACGACGTCATTAAATAAAAACCCCACCACTGTATAAATAATAACATCGTTATTTCAAACAAGTGAATAGCTAATTATTTTTTTTTGAAAACAATAAATATATCTACTACCATTTAAATTAACTCTCGTACACTTGGAAGCGTAAATGGGCAATCTTCAAAATTGCGTGAAATTTCTTTATTATCCGTCTTTAGCGCCAGGTACCTTTTTCATTGCGTTTTACAGCTGATTAAACTGGGACACAGCGGTCAATATAAGCTATAACATTGTAAAGTTAAAGTCTAAAATCGCATGCGTTCCTCTAGCTTCTGATATAAGGGTCGCTGTCCACCCCGGAGGTCTGATCGTCAAACGTTGTCATATCTCGTATTGTGCACGCACAAAGAGCATTACTGCTCATTGAATAGTATATAATTATAATTGTATTACGATTGTAAACATTTCTGTAACAAAAGTGGGTTTAAGGTTTCCCAGTCCTTTCTCTGATTACTTTACAATTATTTGAGATAAAATAACATGTTTTTTTTTGTTTAAAAGTTACATAGCTTTTCTAGTGTAAGTATTAGACTTTACGACTGCTACAATATTTAATCCAAGCATTTACCTTTACTACATCAAGAGTCATGAATTCAAACGCCAGTCGAAGTCAGTATTTGTGGATTCATGACACTACCTCCTCCAAATTCTAAAGCAGCAACTTTGTTCATATTTTTTGTTGTTCAGAGATTTTGACTTTCAAATCACTACGTCTACCTTCTAATTTTTGTTTTATTCGAGGTAGGGTGACGAATGAGCACACCGTCCGCCTATAGGTCGATATATAATATCATATACAGCAGCATCTTTTCTCGCTTAAAAATTTGAAGCGTTTGTCACCCTGTGCGAAAAATAACAACATTATGCTACTATTTGAAGCTAATATTCTATGTAAGGGATTTAAAAAGGAAATTATCATCTCTATCTCCAAACGCTAGACTATCTCCGATCTATTTCCGAACGAGGCCCTAGCGACGGAATCATGGTGGAATCTGAATCCGTATTTACCGAACCTAAGTCCCACAGATGAGCGATCGGGAGCAACGTTTAAGATACCTGCTCTCTCCCTGTCCAACCGCGAACAGTGTACGTTAATAACATCTATCAATTACTTTCTCTTTCTTCTTTATATGTATATATTAATGAAATCATAGACTGTATTCTACAGATATCCAGACAGTATCGCTATTTATTTAAATATACTATTTAATTACGTTGTACATGTCTACATCGTGCTAAATTTATAGCTAGAGCCGTGGTGAAGCAAGCGAGTATCAGCGGGCGATCGGGCGTTGGCAAATGATGTTAATTTTCGAGTTTTACAAGGGAACAAAGCGGCGCTATCTCGCGTCGCATCGCTCACGAACGCGCCTCCGCGCCTATCTACTCCTATACCGACTTGCTTCAGGTCTGTGATGTACAAGAGAAGGCTTCTTTTTAATTTACAACATATGTGCTCGCACCCGTTCAAATGATTACGACGAATCCCTCATCGCTTATCATCGTGAACTATTAGTTTAAGAGGAACGCCAGAAATATTATTAAGATTAACACAAGCTCACGATGTACCACAAGGCAGCATCTTAAAGCCTACTTTTAATCTCGCGTTATTAACGAACTCGTGAGCTGCTTTTTTTGCCACTCGAATGAGCCAGCTCAGCCGGGGTAATGCCACGGCCTCGCAGAATAACGGAGTGAAGTATAGAGATATCTTGTGCTCTTCCGCATTTAGGAGGAGGCACTCCCTCCACCCTGTCCCAAAATATCCTAAAAAGTCGGCATCGCACCAGCAGCTCCTCTGACGTAGCAGATGTAGGTGAACGTCGGTATTCAACTACCATCAGGTGAGCCGGTTCCGCGTTTGTCCATTTCCCATAAAAAAAATTACAGACCTGTTCTGAAATTTTGGGTTAACATAGTATCACCAGTGCGACGGCACCGGCACTGCGCTCACTAAATAGCTTGCTCAGCGTAATCATATCATAATCAGTAAATATCTTTTGCAGATGGTTTCGAGGAAAGACTGACGCTTAGAAGTAACGTAAGTAGTAGTAGTAAGTTAGAATATTGTTTAATAGAAGTGTACCTAGGAGTAGATGTCGTGTGTTGTAGGTGTGTAAAGTTTTTAACTAATTTATGGTCTATGAGAAATTTTCCTTAAAAATTGACTTTATGATAAATTGACCCTTCTTTATTTTATATTAAAAATATATAAGGGTTTGTTTTGAGGACGTATAGCCATTGATTGTTACTTGAACATGGTCCTATATATATAGTATTAATCAGAATAGCATTGGGATGCTGATGTGTAACAAAGCAATGAAATCATCATTCGGGTTCTTATTGTTTTCTCTGTCTGCTGAGCTGTAGATGGTTCGAATCTCAGTAAAGTAACATTTAAATTATCAGTTTTGGATGTGTCGATAGCTCTCTTCGTCTTCTTCTTCCTCAGCCTATTTAAATCCATCCCTAACTAAATGTTACCCTACTAAAACTATTTAAATCCACAAAATCGTAAAAAAAGCGTCAACAATTTAGCATACATTTCTGAGAGCGTACTCACCACGCGTGGGAATAGGTTCAGGAGCTGAGTGCCAATACCCTCGCGCTAGAGATGCTGGGTCTTGCAAAAATGCTGCATCACTAGTCTGTGGGATTATGAATTGGTATAGACGGATAGATTTTCCGTCATCAAACAAGAGTCAGCAGGGTGCACCTACTGCAGGTGAGATTGGGCTTAATAAAAAGGTTGGTATAATCCTTTACAAATTATAACAAGACAAAGCAATCTCAGTGTACCACAAACCTAAACGCGGCCACGGCGACCACGACACGCACGGCAGTCGCGGTCAAATTACGAGACGCGATAGCATCGAGCAGCGACAAATCGCGAATGAGTACGCTTTGCCACACACTTATCCGAATATAATCTGTGAAATTGCGCGGGAACTGCACTTAATTTCACATCGACTAAATCTTTCTGGATTTTTTTATAAATAGACATTAAACAACTTGCTGTCCTATAATATTATTATATGATAATGTTATATAAGTATTATTTCTTTCAACATGGAACTATCAGTCTTTGTGTCTTTTTATTACTGTTTTATTTGTACTTTAGAAATCTTTAGAGAACAGTACCTTTTACACGATTAAGTTTCTAAGAACTTTACATTTTAAAAAAAATTAGTATTGGACGCTATTTTACATTTGGTTTTTGATGATGATTTTTGATTAAATTGATGGATTACGGGCACGTATTCAATTTCTAGTAATAGTATGTCATAAAATTTAAAAGAGTTGTTAAACAAATTTTATTAAAAAAATAGATCAAAATATTGAGAACTATGATGTGTGGATATAACTCTTAATCTACACTTGCAAGTCCCCTGGAAACAGATATATTGTGAAATAGACATAAAAAAAATTCTGTACCTTTGACATTGTATTATTTATTTAATATATTATTATATTTTAATATATATTAGGCAACTAAGCTACCGAGTCGTCATAAAATGTTAGTGCATTATTTTTAATTTCAGCTTAACAAGGTTTTATACCAATAACAACATGAATTGCAGTAAACGGCAGATAGCAGATATCAACTAAAAAAATATATTTTTTGTCATAAGCTTACACAAAAAATATAATTAATTACTCAAAAGGTGCCAACAGATATGCGATAAACGAATGCTTGCTTATCTTAGATTCAATACAATTTAAAGCAAAATCAATACTAAAATCTACCATTAACAATTCTAATGGAAAGTCAAACTCAAGTTTATCGCTAACTTAATAAGTGAAAAGCTCGCACCCAGCCTATGTGAATTAGCACGACTTATAATTTTTGAGTGATCATTTTCTCGGACATGTATTATTTCTCAAGTTTAGTCCGCCACTAGGTGTCTTTGGCACAAAACTCAATCCAAATAAAATTCTCCATATTGATTACATATCTTTAGAAAAATATTCCAAATTATAGGTATAACATTAGTGATCTTCCTTGTCCATTGTCATCTATAAAACAGGTAAAAATCGATACTCTCTCCCATCATTGATACCTTCTTGAAAATAAGTAGATAAATGATAGCATTGCGATGGGAAAGGGCATTGCGTGCCGCCGCCCTATAAACCGTGTAAGTGTCGAGCGCTATCAGCCGAGCTGCAGATGTCAGGCGTTCAGCCAAAGAGATCCTATCGCTGGGGAAAAGGCTGAACAGTGAATAGATAAGTTGTATCTGGGTTTCTAAGATTAATGCATTGGTTTGCTGTATTTTGCGCAATTCTCTTGGAAAAACTGTTATCTCATATTTATCATCAAAGTTGATTGCCAAATTAAAATATACCTATATAATATATATACATTCACTTACTGTCTTCTAATTTGCATGGTCATGCACAGCCCACTTATCGTCTCCAGATTGCCATAAGATTTTCAAGGTTTTACCGTAGTCGCTTATACGTAGATATCCATGGGGAGGGGGGGATGGGGGAGGTTTATTTCAGGTCTGGCGTGTTTGAATTTGAGATGGTTATTACGCCTCAGAACGGAAACTGACGGAACTTTAATCGTAATAGATTGAATTTTATGTCTATGTCAATTACGAGAAGTACAGAATTTTACAAGAGTTAGTTAGGAGTAGATAGTGATAAATTCTCGTCTTTATCGAAATCAGCTAGAAGGACATCGTTATCATGACAACTACATTAAAAACTTGATCTGTTGTCCCAAGATGAAAAGCTTTGCATTTATTAGCAGCAGTACTAAACCAGACCCTTCGCCTTACCACCGTAGTTGCAACTGCCTTTTACAGATGTGTGTTTTTAAAGACATTTTTCAAAAGATCAAATAGTATTAGCGATACGTAAACACTGAACGACGTTATAGAGTCCACGTGAACGTAGAACGTAATTAACGTAATTAGAGAACTTAATAAATAGAATTTGCATACACTTCTAGTTCACAAGTCACACCAGGACAACAGGATATTATTTTTATTATTTTACGGAAATCCATATTTTGTCACGAAATTTTCTCCATCTGTCTAGCACGTGGTAAATTCTGCACTTAAAATTTCTCTTAACAATTTTTGTGGTACCGGCACCGAGCATCGTACCCAGATCACCTGCGTATAATAAAAATAAAGCGAGCGCCCTGACCACTAGGCTACCACGACTTAATTTTAATACAGAAATATTTTTCGTAATATTAAAGGCTTATTACGAAAAATGTGCAAAAAGAGGTTTTTTAGTGAAAAAAAGGACTTTCCTTTTGATCTGCAGCAAAAATTTGCATGCATTTTTTTGATAAGTTATTTAATTTATTACATAACAATATTTAATATATCGTATAAATAGTTTTCTATTACAGACATATTTTCCAATAAGACTGTCATCAGTTCTCTGCAGACATCACCATTTTACAATGGGAAATTTTATCAGGATCCCAAAGGTGTAATTAGATTTTAGGAGGGTATAGTAATTATCTCAATATTGATGATGTAATGACAAGTGGTGCGCCAACTGACAAACTGTCACTGAAAATCACAACACCGTGACCGTGTTGTGATTTAAGTGAAGGAAAACATCCAGAGAGAATCTGTATATCCGAAAAAATATTATTTCATCGAAACGCGGAAAAACTATTAGGGATTTGAAACAACTATAATTTTCTTTTTTAAAAAAAGAATACTAGCAATGCTATTTATTAAGTAACATTATTATTCCTGTTAACCCTCCAACTAAGCTTACAGCTTGTATCTGGAGTGGTAGTTGTACACCACACACTAACCCATTTGGCTATTGGCGCTTATAATAAAATGAGTTACTAGTATAAATCAGTATTTTTGAGGAAAGGAAAGGGAACAGAAAGGAGGTTGGTTTCTACTATCGTTATGCAATAGGGTCCAAATAATAAACTGTATTGTTTAGTTGGAGTGATTCACAATGTTAGCATTGCAATAGTACTTATAAAAATATAAGCATTAACTGAGCAGAATAAGTTAGCTCTAAAAAGATTAAATATGTACGCCTATGCTAAGTACAGACAGCAAAATATCGACACCTAGTGAATTGTAATACCTCGTGACCGTCGTCCAAGTCCCGTGACTTGATAGCGTTCATTCACGGGAATTTTAATTGTGCGAAGATCTGCACTAAGATTGCAAGCCTGTGATCAAAACGCCGATGCAATGTAGCAAGCGGTTACATTACCAGGTGTTTAATTCGTCTACGCCAGGTGTTAAGTAATGTAGGATTACTCGAAAAATATGCATTGTAAAATTTATATTATATTTCTAATGTGAGCTATATGAATAATTTTTAAATTTTTTCTTTACCATAATGTTGTTTTTTTTTTCTAATGATAAAAGAATATGACAAATATAATGGATATTTGTCATATTCTTTTATACCTATACTTATCTAGAGCGTCAAAAACCATAAATATTTATCTTAATCCGTACGGTGGCGGCGTTGGTATCTTATACGGATCTTTCTTCCCGTGCCTTGAAAATCTCATGACAGTCTCCAGGAGCAAACGATGGAACGTGAAAAGTTGCGAAGTTATTATCTGGGAGATATTCCGAAGAGGAGAAAAGGTCCGGTTGCTGAAGTCAGTTTGGTTACGCTGAGTCGTGTCAAATGAAAATTCGTAGGGTCTGATCACCGCTTTGCGTGACAGCCGTGAATGTTTCATCACATTACAACCTGTCGCAGCAAGTCCACAGCTAAACATAGGCTAAAGATTGCCACAAAGCACGGTCCTGAGCTACCTGCATCCAACGACTACCCGCTACACAGTGCAGGTCGACACTCCATTTTGTGGGGGGCGTCCTACACTGCGTTTACCTGTACGTGGTTTAACTTATCTTCCCCAACGGTTGTCAGTTCTACGAGCTATGTGGCCGGCCCATTGCTACTTCAGCTTGCTGATTCTTACGGCTATGTCGGTTATCCAAGTTCCGCTGCGGACGTCGTCGTTGCTGATTCTATCCTGCACAGTAACACCGAGCACAGCCCTTTTCATAGCCCACTGAGTAACTTTGAGCTTTTTTCATACGGCCTGCAGTGAAAGACAACACATATCCTTAAGTTCACTCCACGTTCCTTAAGTCGTCATTGGCAACTAATAATAATTTTTAAACTTAATATAAAATGTGTATCAACCCTACCTACTGTTAAAATATTTCCCTTTCAGTGCAAGTAAAACAGTACGCTCCCTGTAGCTAATAGGTTTTTTTTTATTGAAAAGGCGGCAAACGAGCATGCGGTTCATCTGATGGTAAGTGATTACCGTCGCTCACGTACATCTGCAATGCCAGAAGTGCTGCAGGTGCGTTGCCGGCCTTTAAGGGTATTTGAAAGATGGAAGGGAGGATGAGGAAGGTGGTGGGAAAGAGGAGTGGGCCTCCGGTTAGCTCACTCACCGAACGAAACATGCATAAGATGTCTCTACTTGACGCCGGTATTCTGTTAGGCCGTGGTACCAACCCGTTCGAGCCGGCCCATTCGAGCAGCAGCATTACATCTCCAAGATATGAACAGCCCTAACTCTATATGTAATCCTTGACGGGGTTTGGATATCGTGATAAAACCAATATCAGTGAATCACTTTAACAAATTTCCGTAACAACACTAATATAATTATACATTTATGTTCATAATATTTTGTAAGCACGACTATATTTAACCCCTAGTACCGCTTCCGTCACAATCCAATTAGCTTCCACGAAATTATTTCATTAAACCGCACAACAGATGATCTAGCACTGCTTCCTACGCGATGACGGGTTGACAACTCACAGCGATGAATGGCGTTCGGTTCACAGCAAACTAAGCCATAAACCAATGCGGTAAGTGTATAAGACGGCGTGGATAGACTTTGCAAGATCGGGATGGAGGTCAGAAGTTAACTGCAATCTACTGAGCAACTAAAGCACGATTTTGTTGATTTTGATATCGTGTATTAGACGTTTCTCCGTTTAAATCAAATCCTTTCCTGTCCTTCTGAACAACTGACACGACTTCGTTAACGTGCCTACAGGTAAACGGTCTACGTAGTTTATGCGTACTTAGGCGCTGCTTACGGGTTCGAATCCCATCCTATATTTATATAACACTGCAATTATTATTTTCCGGATCCGAATTCGATCGTTCTTAGACTAACCTCTGAACGTTTCCTCTGATCTGAGACCTATTATACTTATCTCATAATATTCATAAATACGATAATATCGTCTGCATATGCATTTATTTAATTCATCGTACTCCATTTTTCTAAAATATTAAAACTACGTAATTCAACTCGGCATAGCCTGAAACTAATATTAATTAACTGATAAATTGTAACTAGTGTTGTCTGTATGACAACGTATTTTTTCTTATATCGATTTGAAACTTGGCATAGTTTTTAAAGTCATTTGCCCACATCCGTTTGTTTTGAATCTTAATACTATATCGGCCTATATAATATCAATCCGTATATAATATATTCCGTGTGGCTGTCGGAAGTAAAGAATAGCGCCAACCCTGTCTAACCATGGGTGTCGTAAAAGGCGACTAATGGGTAAAAATTATATTAGGAGATGGGCAGCAGCATCTTCCTGCACTAGAACAAAAAAAAAACTGCGGTTGCCAACCCGTTCGCCAGGCGTGGCAACTAAGGCAAACCCCCCCATGATGAGAGGTAGAAGAAAGCAATGGCCCCCAGTCCCCGGCGGCCTCGCTAGTCCTGGCTATGGTGGCAGCCATGGTAACGGCGAGGCAGGGGGTGCGAAGAATCACCGGCTGATTTCTAGCTGCCAACCCAAACGACTGGATCTGGCAACATATAACGCGCGCACATTGAGGACCGACGAGAAGATACTAGAACTGGAAGAAGAAGTAAGCAAGTTACACTGGAGTATTATAGGGTTGTCTGAAGTCCGAAGACAGGGAGAGGACTCTATAATCCTAAAATCCGGTAACTTGTTCTACTACCGGCAGGGTGACCATCTGTCCCAAGGAGGTGTCGGGTTTATCGTCCACAGGTCTCTCATCAACAACGTGATCGAGATCGGAAGTGTGTCGAGTAGGGTCGCGTACCTTATACTCAGAATAACCAAAAGGTATTCGCTGAAGGTCATACAGGTATACGCACCAACCTCGACACACCCTGATGATGAAGTGGAGGCAATGTATGAGGATATTTCAAGAGCCATGCATTGCTCTAAGACTCATTGCACGGTGTTGATGGGAGACTTTAATGCAAAACTAGGTACGAAAAAAGGCGATGAGCTGATAGTGGGGAACTTTGGAGTAGGGCAACGGAACCTAAGAGGGCAACAGCTGGCTGACTTCATGGCAAAGGAGGCATTCTTTATGATGAACTCCTATTTCCAGAAGCGGCCCCACAGGAATTGGACATGGATGAGCCCGGACGGTACCACAAAAAATTAGATTGACTTCATCATGACGACCAAGCGTCAGCTGTTCAGTGATGTCTCTGTGATCACTAGGGTAAAAACCGGCAGTGATCACCGAATGGTAAGAGGCTCACTGAACCTTAACATTAGGCTCGAGCGGTCTCGTCTGGTGAAGTCTACGATCCGGCCACCACGTGCCCTTATCCAGAACCCCGAGAGCTTTCAGCTCGAGTTGCATAATCGCTTTCAGTGCCTAGACGATTACGTTACAGTGGACGATACGAATAGCAGGCTAGTGGAAACTGTCCATACGGTAGGAGCTAAGTTTTGCAGGACCCGCCGCACGAACAAGCCCCAAAAGCTCTCTGATCACACTCTTAAACTCATGAAAGCCAGGCGTGAGATAAAGCTGCAGTCTACAACGGATACGTCAGCGTATCGGCAACTGAATAGACAGATCTCCAAATGCATGAGGCAAGACTTACGCAAATTCAATACAGCCTGTATTGAAAAAGCGATAGAGCGGAACCAAGGCTCCAAAGTCTTCGCCAGAGATCTGTCTATCGGAAAGAGCCAACTGACCAAGCTGAAGACCGAAAGCGGCGCAGTCATTTCCGCTGGAGCCGAGATTTTGAGTGAGATCGAGAGATTTTACGGACAGCTGTACACAACGTCGTTGAAACCACACACTGATGTGAGTAACGACCCAAGAGCCAAGCTTATCCGACATTACTCCGATAACATCCCGGACGTCAGTCTGAGCGAGATTAGGATGGCTCTCAAACAGCTTAAAACGGCAAGGCGCCGGGTGAGGACGGAATTACAGCTGAGCTTCTGAAAGCGGGTGGAAAACCGATACTTGTTGTCCTTCAGAAGCTGTTTAATTCCGTCATTCATGGCGGTGTTACGCCGAAAGCGTGGAGTAGAAGCGTGGTTGTCCTATTCTTCAAGAAAGGGGATAACTGCCTTTTGAAGAATTATAGACCGATATCGCTTCTAAGCCGCGTCTACGTGCTGTTTTCGAGAGTCATCTCAAATCGTCTAGTGAACAGACTTGACGACTTCCAGCCTCCCGAACAAGCCGGATTCCGAAAAGGCTATAGTACCATAGACCACATACATACTCTTCGGCAGATTGTACAAAAGGCCGAGGAGTACAATTTGCCATTATGTCTGGCGTATGTGGACTATGAGAAAGCCTTCGATTCAGTCGAAATTTGGGCGGTGCTACAGTCTCTCCAGCGGTGCCAGATAGACTCTCGGTATATCGAAGTGCTGAGGTGTTTGTACAATGAGGCTACGATGTCTATCCGAGTACAGAATCAGAGTACGAAACCAATCTAACTGCAGAAAGGTGTAAGACAGGGTGATGTCATATCCCCGAAACTCTTCACCGCTGCATTGGAAGATGTTTTCAAGCAGCTAAACTGGAAAGGATACGGTATCAACATCAATGGCGAATACATCACTCACCTTCGATTTGCCGACGACATAGTTCTTATGGCAGGATCGCTGGAGGAGCTTAGTACAATGCTCAATGACCTCAATAACGTCTCCCAACAGGTTGGTCTTAAGATGAACATGGACAAGACGAAGTTCATCTCAAACGTCCATGTCACACCAATACCGGTTGTTGTTGGGCACAATAGGCTCGAAGTTGTAGACGAGTACGTATACCTGGGACAAATTGTCCGATTAGCTAAGTCCAACTTCGACTCAGAGGTCAATCGACGAATCCAACTCGGCTGGGCTGCGTTCGGGAAACTACTTCATATCTTCTCGTCGAGTATACCGCAAAGCCAAAAGACGAAAGTATACAACCAGTGCGTGTTGCCAGTGATGACATACGGATCCGAGACTTGGTCCTTCACTGCAGGCCGTATGAGGAAGCTCAAAGTTGCTCAGCGCGCTATGGAAAGGGCTATGCTCGGTGTTTCTCTGCGTGATAGAGTCTGCAACCATGATATCCGCAGCAGAACTAAGGTAACCGACATAGCCGTAAAGATCAGCAAGCTGAAGTGGCAATAGGCCGGCCACATAGCTCGCAGAACTGACAACCGCTGGGGAAAAAGGTTCTCGAGTGGCAGCCACGTTCAGGCAAACGCAGTGTAGGACGACCCCCCACAAGATGGAGTGACGACCTGCGCAGTGTTGCGGGAAGTCGATGGATGCAGGTGGCACAGGACCGACTTCGTGGCAATCTTTGGGGGAGGCCTATGTTCAGCAGTGGACTTCTGATAGGCTGAAATGATGATGATGAAATGATGAATATCATCATTCCACACATCGGCCTTTCCATGATATCCTCAACGAAAGCTGGCATGCCATGCATGTAAGCATAGTCCCATAGATACAGCGCTGGACAGGCGTGCGTGAGCCCAGTGCCGGCACTAGAAATGCTACTCCCATCACTAGTCTGCGGGTTTAGGTTCGGCATAGGCGGTGGTACAACTGATGAATCTTACTGGGATAAGTCGGACGTCACACCCTCGGTTAGCAGGTATGTCCGACATTTTGCAGAAAATTATATTTCTTGCACTTTATCTTATTAAGTTTCGATAAAATTCTAAAGTTTCAGAATCTGTACATAATGCACGTAAATGTAATCTTATTCATTTACCTTATATAAGTACCTACACGTGGTACATAGAATAATTAAAACATTCGAAGTATTTTTGTGTTAACTGCGGTACGTAAGTAGGACTACAAAGCTATCTTTTAAATACGTTTTACCGTATTCATTAAACAAGGACGCTGAGTTCCGGCGCCCGACGTCCAAATCGGCCGACATTGCCTCACAGCGAGGTCAGCAAACATCTAATAGCGTATAATTGCACTAATTATACCCTCGCGTTGTATTACTACACATGCTCTGCACGTAAATGTACGGCTGTCGCTTAAAGGTACTCCATCTATATTTAAACATATGTACAATTATTTTATTGTTTCTGGACTTTAACTAAGATGATAAGGATTATACGAGTACGTGGATGTGTAAAAAATTACAGACACGGTGTAGACTTCATCAGTCTGTCTAAGCAAAAATTCATGGTTTGAATATTTGTACAACCCACATTATTTAGGCGCATATTTTCTCGCTTATATAAAGGTGTTCCCAAAAGAAAAGTATGTTCTTTCGAGGTAAAAAACTGATGAATATACAGACAGTTTTTTTACCAGTGGTAACAATCGTTTTCTGCCTAGGAGTCGTCTGGGTAGGTACCACCCTCTTATATATTTCTGATACCTATTAATAGTCCAGCACAATTACTTTCTGGTATAAAGAGCATAGAGAGTCAGCCATGACAGGTTCCGAGGAATTCTATCTTAATTCTTAGGGATGATCACTTATCTGTCACATCCTTCGATTGAAGTTGTTTGCAAGGTGTCCATGAGCTGCGGTAGACACTTATGATCAGGTGGCCGTTTGGTACAGTGGGTCTAATAAAAAAATAATTTACTTAACATTATAAAAAGCAAAACCGTGTTAAACATGAGAAACAAAGTGATAATAGAATCTAGTTTTATCAAATCCGATAAATTTTTGAACTGTTTATACAACAAACACCTAAACTAACGTTCTTAGTTATAATATTATGTGTGAATTAGTCTGATTAGATATAAATAAAATTGTCACGGACGAAGTCACGAGCACTGCCAGTTAAGATAATAAAGAAATTAAATATACTGAAATGACTATAAATTGAATTTTGCAATACGGTGGTAATAAAGACCTAAGAGAGTCGGTTCATCATGACATCGGAAGAACGGCTACAATACTGACGTGAACATTTCGAGAAGGTATTCACCTCGTCCAGCGTCGTATCAAAAATAAGAGGTACTAATCTACCTGAGGTACTAATCTACTTGAGGTACTAATCCATCTGACCCAAATGAGGGGATCTCTGTAGGATTATCTGAATTATCTGCAGAGGTCTGTGAGGAATAGTTAAACTCAGGAATTTCGGGTCCAATGATAAATCATCATTAGCTCCACGGGTATGAAACGTAGAAGGTCCCCAAAGACATCACGCGTCATCTGGTAAAACCAGATCTTCATAAACCGATGCTTTTCGTCATATTACCTCAGTTGCCGTGGCTTGTCTAAGGGAGATAATAGAAAAATTTCGTGGCTCCTTTGGATTGGCCTATCCAGGACATCCTGCATTGAACTGAATAACAATGATGATAATGTTTGATGGGCATTTATACGTCTATGTACAAACTATTAAAAAAAGTGAACCACCTCCTCAGCTTCTTAACACAAATAAAGAACTTTTTCTTAAAGGATTTCTCAAAGAAATTCCAGTTCCAGTTAAAGCAGTTTGAAGCGTTAATATCCCTCCTGTGTCTAGTCTTAGACGGGAATAAGATACTAAGGAATAAAAGTAGTTTAAATCTTTCTGTGAAGTCAGTTCATTTTTCTACAGGAGAAAAACAACAAATAATAGATACAGTGTATTACATTCCTTACTTGAAAACTGCGAGGCTAAGTGATTTACGTATCTGACTGAGCCATGGGTCCTAAGTTCTAATTCTAGCCGAAGTATATACTGACAAATTATTGGTTATCATAAAGGACTAAAATGGATAATTTTCTAAAATGGACTTCTAAAGATATTCCCTAAACTGCGTCACGGGTTCATACAAAAAAAAAGCTGAAACAACATCGGGTTTACTCCCAGAGGTTGCAATGTGGTTTGTTTATTTATGGGAAAGGAGGCAAACAAGCATGCGGCTCACCTGATGTTAAGTGATTACCGACGCCCACATACATCTGGAACACCAAAGCAGCTTTGTGCGTTAGCAGGTGTGTTGCCGACCTTTAAGGAAATATGAGAGGAATGGGGAGGGGATAGGAGGGGTCTCCCCCAATCCCGGGCGAGTTTCCGGTTACCTTACTCACCGAACGAAACGAAGAAGCACAAATGCTTTTACTTCACACCGGTATTCTGCGAGGCCGTGGTATTACATGCCGGCCCGTTCCAGCAGCAGCAAAATCCGCCTCTTGGCTCTACCACGCACAAGATTTGATGCCATGAGAGCTATTTGTTTTAAATGTCATCTAGTAAGTCAGAAAGCTAGGTGTTCGAACCTGTACCTGGCTCCTCTGTCGCCACAGCCGCCGTGGCCTTAGTGACGAAGAGATGTGCGTCGATGTGTTTTACGAGCCCCGTAAAATTAGGCCACAAATATTACAATAGTATATAGATAGTAATCTTTAATGCTAATAATAAAATAATTTATTACTATTTAAATAAAACGTTACCTTCATATGTATTATACCTATAGGAAATTCTCCTTTGTCGCGGTGGCAGTTTTCATACATAAATTGCACATGGACAAACACCCAGATCCGGAACTATTATTTGTAGTCCATACAAATACTAGTTCCGTGCGGACGAACCGGTCAAACCCGCGACCCATAGCGCCGCAGCTTAGCTCAGCCGCCACCGTCAAAAATCTTTTTAATTTTTTTTTAATTTATATTAATGTGTAATGACTTAGCGGTAAATTGCCATCATTCGACCGGAGCAAAGCTCTTCAATTAGACCGGTCCAATCATTGAAACTTCTCAAAATAAGATTTTAAATATTTTATTATCTGTTTTACCATGGCAAAACAGGACAGAGACGGAACCAGTATTAAACACTACTAACACTACAAGCTTTAGAAAAAAAACTCGGCTTGAACAAAGCTAGCAGGATCCTTTACTTTAATACGCTTAAAGATATAGATCGATCTGAATGTTTGTAAAAAAATCTAAAAATCTAATTGAAACTTTGCAAATGTATGTAATTCCGATGTCATCGTAATAATAAATACCGGTGAGCTGGTCTGATGCAGCAGCTACAAGGTGGGTAACATAATCTGTGAATGGCTTCTAGTAAACGCATCGTTTTGGGCTCATTAGATTTGTCTTAACGAGGCCATGACGAGGACCTAATGAAAGAGGGAAGATGTAAGCATGATTTAGGTTTTTAAATTATATTTTATATAATTACTTTATTCTAATAGGGGTTTAATTATTATTTTTAAATGGTATAAATGTAATTTTGCACAAGAACCATACATTTAGTATAATGTTATGTAAGAATATTATTATGAGGAAACAGTTTTAAAGGTATTAGCGAAAAAGTAAGACTGGTTGATGTTTATCAATTATTTTTAGATGATTATTATATTTAAACTAATAGTTATCTAATTAAACCGCCCATTAAACTGTTCCTGTTGTACAAATATATTTTATCATTATTTTATTAATTCAATTACAATTTTAACGGGTGCTTTGAATGGATCAACAGGGTAAACTACCATGTCCAATAATAGCAACTAATTGGTTCAATCAAAGTCAAAGTCGTCCAAGTAAAGCAATTTGGTTTTTATGCTTTTTTACATTGCATGTCTGAAAAAGAATTTAAATAACAGCCGTGAGTTCATGAGTGCTTGGTCTAATTATTCAATAAATATTTTTATTCTATATACGTATTCTACTTGAGGTTTTATGATTGTTCAAAGTTAAGTGTTTCAATAGGCAACCTTACCCTATATTAAAATGTTATATTATGTATATTTAAATCAAACGCGATAATTTTAGTATTCGCGTAAGTAAGAAGTAAATATTTCGAGTCATGTCAAGTTCTATGAACTTCGTCAGAGAAGCATGCATGGCAGGCTCCCCCCGGGACCATTACCCTCATGAAAATGCAACAGACTTGTACCTAAAACTAAAATAGCAGCTCGTAAATTCCCACTGTTAGGACAAGGCTTCCTTCTCAAATATCTGAGAAGATTTTGAAGCCGGAAAGGGCCCGCCAGGCTGCTCCAGTGCAGTTTGGCAGTCTTCGCATGTCGTCCAAATAATATTTATTATTATTTTTCAAATATGCACGTTTCCACACGATATTTTCCTTCACACGTGGTAAATACAGCACATTAAATTGTTATTCAGAATTTTAATGGTACCGGCACGAACCGGATCGAACCCTGGTCACTTGCGCTCTATGAAACTATAGCGAGCGCCCCGGCTACTGGGCTACCACGGAGAGCCGTGGTAGCCCAGTAGGTACAGGTATGAACAGAGGTTCATACCTGTACCTACCAGCGGGAAAATTATAGTCAGTTACTACCTTACTTTTTATCATGGACTAAAATTTAAATCGTTTCAAAGTATATTGCGTTGAACTGGTACTTACGAGTAAGACGCACACCAGAGGCCGTGTGATTAGGGCGCGCACACACGCGCCACGTCGTGACCCGCCCGCCGGCTGCACGCTGATGGCCGTCCGATTGCGATGCCCTTTTTAATTCGCACAATAACGCACCGTGCGTAGAGTGAGTGTACACGACGGGTTATTTATGAGCTATTTTTAGGACGACAAACTAAAAATAATTATCCCCCGTTCGTGTCATAACAATATAATTTCAACTCTTTCAACGCGTCAAAACTTTTAGATGTTTATTTCACTATCATAGACGAGAGTACACTATATAAAATACCAGAAATTCACTATGAACATATCACTAATAACATATCGACGATTATCAATATGAAATGTAATAATTTTAAACGAAGCATCTAACAAAATGAAAGTCTAATACTTATTGTAGAATAAGTTGATATTGAGAATATTTATTATCTGATGATTTATTAAAATATGTACATTAAGTGTTGGATTTAAAACTTTTGACAATTCGCCAGTCCCAAGACTTATTGCTGTATTACAGTGCGGTGGGTCAGTATTTGGGTTCGGTATTGTCGGAGTGATTGTCCGTCACCAATCGTTTCGTCTGCCAGGTTGGATTTGCATTTTTTTCTATCGTGCTACCGTATTTTATGTATTTAACATAACACAAAGAATGAAGCAGTGTAAATCGACGCTCCGCGCAGAGTCCGGCAGTCATCGTGAGAGATGCGCCGCGCTCCGCCCATCACTAGCCTGACATTACATCGCCGGTCCCAACCAGTACCATTCCACACGGACATCTCTGCGTTCCTAAACACACTAGTGAATAAAGGTTATGGAATTTCGTAATTAGACATTTGCTTTACTATACTATACTAATAGTTTTTTGCTTTACTAAGTACTCGCAACTTCTTTTTTATTCGGTCAAGAAGTTGGGATCGAACCTGGAGCAACAGTAACCGGTATAAACGAAGCCGCTAAGCCACGGGATCGTTCCGTATGCCACATATCCGTTTGGTCAAAAAAGGTAAAAATTAAATGCCATAATCTGCGTAAAATTACTCTATTTCGACGTATTTGAAATATTATTTCTATACAAGGATTTCTTGTATTTACACTTGAAATTAACTACTACACTACGTAGGTATATTATCGCGTTTAACTTTAGT
Source organism: Bhutanitis thaidina (assembly GCA_029286595.1). Lineage (NCBI taxonomy): Eukaryota > Metazoa > Arthropoda > Insecta > Lepidoptera > Papilionidae > Bhutanitis > Bhutanitis thaidina. Next base: position 782,154 of record JAGSMS010000019.1, read on the forward strand.
TTTTTTATACTACCGACGTTTCGAGTGCTTTACAGCACCTGTAGTCACTGAGGTGTTGGACACGTCCTGGTGTCATAGTTAACGCAGACTGCCGTCAGCTTTTAATAATATCAACCAGAATTAATGATTAAAAGCTGATGGTAGCCCGTAGTTAAAATATTATTTTTATCCCCAAACAAGCAAATTTTCTCATAATGCTTTACTTTGCCACCGAACTAAAAGTTGATGTTATCGGTACTGTTACTTAATCTTTTTTTCTTTTGATATCTTTCAATATGTACCTAATTAACGATTTTATTTGTAAGGAGGAAGCGGAGAACGAAATGAAGGCACTTGAGCATCCATAGTCAAGGCCAACATTTTCTTTATATGCCCCATTGTTTGTTCGTAGTGTTGTATTTCATGAAAGCCAAATAAAGTAATTATGTAATAGAGTTTCTACATCTCTGGGGCATAATAGTTTTTGTTATTGGATTAGGTGACAAACGAACTAACAGTTAACCTGATGGTAGGAAAGTAGCTACTGAAGCCCGCGTGCATCTCCAAACAACATCAATTGAAGGAGGTTACAGGTGCATTGTCACCCCTGCGGACTAGGATGGAATGCCTCACGGAATTATACCATTCTAACCGAAACTCAATATTGGTTGCACTAGGCGGAAGAAATAGGGTCCCAGCCAGAGAAGGAGTCTACCACATAGTATAGAAACGGGATAGTAAATAGAATGAGACTAATGAAAATATAACGATTAAAGTAAATGAATGTGTATGTGAATGAATTTCGAAATCGAAAACTGAGAAATGTACAGATTTATGGTAGGACATAATATTATCATTCCTTATCCCAGCCAAAATATTATTGATGTAAGTTAGAACTCAACATCGATGTTTATTATATGATGATGTATATTATATCTAATATATTTAACTAGCGGAAGATAGATAAGTAAAAACATTGAACTTAGATATCGTTCACGCCATCTTGCCAGTGTTTTCGCGCGCTTTATCTTTTCTTTTTAATTTTATTACCGCAATGGCACGGACACTCGTGACTCGGCCGCTCGTTCAGAAGCGCTGCTCGATTTCTTCGTAATAGTTGGTTAGGAAATAGATTGCTTGCGATTCGATTTTATTGGACACCATTATAATTATATGTATACTAAAGTTTATAAATTAATAGATTCACAGAAAGTGACCATTTTGGAAAATTACTAACATCGACTAAACCATTTCTTTATATTTATGATATAAGTCAACTGCTGGCTAATTGTGAGAGGGTGAGTCTTACCTCGTTCACAGAACGAAAAAAAACGCAAAAGCTGCCGCTTGGCTCTACCATGTAACAGAATAAAAGCTATTTTATTATAATAGGTAGTACAAATTTATTAAAATCAAAACACTTTTTAAATATGTTTATTTAAGTATTTTTACAATTCTTTTTATGTTTAAGTATTTCAACGGGTGTCATATATAAAACTTCATTACAATTTTCGCACGTATACTCTTTAGCGTTGGGTTTATTCTCCCGCGGCGCTTTGGTGACTGCAACCTTTTTCTCTTCTGTTCTCGAAGAGCACATAAACTGCTTATGCTGTAGTCGTTCCATGGGTGATAAACATAAGGACAAATCACAATCCGGGCAGGTCCAAGGTTGAGCGTATATTTCTTGGTAACTACTATAGCTCCAATCTGTGTCGATCACACTGAAAGATGTAAATAACAGGTTGTAGTTGTAAGTTCTAACTATATCTCTGTCTATATTCACACACCATGGGGACTGTACGCAAAAAAAAGTATTCAGACACGACTAGAGTTTCCAGAATTTTAATAAGTTTTCATTCTTTAATTATTCTTTTTCATACTTATGTGTTGTACTAAGGTACACGAAAACCCGGGACTATTCGACGCAGCCAGGTAAGAGAAATATCATTTGATTTTACTTAAATTTTTAGTAATTTTTAAGCACGTTATATATACATGTGAAAAACGAATATAATATTTGCTCATCTTCTATCACGAAAGTATGTAATACTACAAAAAGATAGTGAATGTATTTTAGTCTGATCACAAAAATTCCAGGACATAACCACAGAATACATTTATACCCGACATAACCGATAATAGCATTTTACAAGTGTTATTTGGTATTAAGTCACATTCTTTAATTTGTTCATCGTGCATAAGAATGTACCCGCCGTCATTTTCATATTATTTCTTTATTAGCGCCGGCTTATACATTTTTAATGTGGTATCTATCGTTTGTATATACCATTTTTATCTCGAAATGCCAACCAGAACTTGATGCACCCTGCAAGCTAACAAACAGGGGTCTGATTCAAAACTGGCACCGGAGCACCGGGGCGAACAAAGTATAGGAACCTTTGCCCAGCAGTGGGACATTTACTGGCTACTTTACCTTTTTCTCGAGCGCCAATATTCTTACTTTCCATTTGCCCGTAGCTGTACTTGAACTAACGCAACCTACAGCTTCGAAGACTACAATTAAACTATCCGACGGGCGCCAGATATCCTCCACTTCCAATTTTCATGGAAGTATTGAATATAATTTCAGTGATACGTAGACTTAATTGGAACACGAATACCAAATAATTTGTATTGCAAAAATATCAACATCGGCTGAGATTTCAATCCGAGACCCGTGACTCGTTACGCAGGTACTCCGATTAGTCTTAAGATTAAACATATCTAAAATAGTTAAATATTTTATTAATTAACTTAATAATTAATTAATTATTAATATTAAATAACTAACCAATTATAAACAATATTATCTGTTATATAAACACCGCCTTTCTTCTCATGCGCACGGCATTCGAAGCTTTGTTCGAAGGGATTAGGGTCGATATTCGGTTGCGCCTCCTCTCCGCCATAGTATAACACCTTCAAATCGCCTGGCAGCAACCTCTTTATGGTATAATATACATCGCAAGTCATATACGAGCTGATGTCACAAGACAGATCATGTTGTAGTTCCTCGTAAGATGTTTTTGCGGTTTGCTTCGTTTTCTGTAGCTCCGTTTCTACCGATTTATTTGGGTTTGCGTCTGAAATAAATATTCCAATAATTTGCAAGCGCCATCTACACAACACAACGCATTCGAGATGGGGAATCGGAAGGATCGGCCTTCACTTGTGCAGTTCCTAAATTCTGGCTTCGATTGGTCGAGGCCACAGGGCCAATCGACGCACCTTTGTTATTGATAGAGTTTGAGCCCCCATCAACACCCCAAAGTGTTCTATCTTCGCCGCATACCGGCAGGACCACGAGAACGCTTTTGCGCGCACATACACAGCCCCACTATCTTCTCCCTCCACGCGTTTTCCTACACGGTCTATAGACCCACAAGGGCGAACCAAATGAGGAAATACCTAACTTATAACCCGCCCATCTTCAGCAGGCGTCAGCGGTGTAAGAATTTGCCACCCCTTTTCCCGTGTATATCGTAATACGAAACGAAATACGAAAGCCTCGAAAGATTCATAGCAACTCCGGGAGGTTCCCAAAAGGGTTAGCAACCCGACGTTCGCCGCCCTTCAGCCCCTTAGGCTACAACGAAACGTGACAAATAGAAATACATACGTAATCTCTGCTTACCCCTTTCATGGTAAATGGCATGATTCCTGATAAATGTAAATATATAAAAATATATAATTGCAATTAAATTACAGTAATTAAGTTACAGTTACAATCACATGAATTGTACTTTAATATGGTTTAGAATGAACGAAATCGGGGACTGATCGATGTATTTTTAATATATTTTTTTTTTTTTTAATTTATTAGGCAATCCAACAGCGATTTACAAAATAATTAATATATCACTTCTAACATTAAATAAGGCCAAATACGGATTACACAAATATATCAAAATTTTACAGAAACATTGTGCTCAACTTGCAATCTCTGGTTTCTGTGTTTGGGTATGTAGGTGTGTGTGCGTGTATGGATGGATGTGTGTATGTGTATTTGGGTGGGTGGTATGTATTTGCTACTATTAGTTATTTGTCATAATATGTATATGAAATATGAATAAATAAATATTAATTGGATCGGTGCATCTTTTTGACTTGACGTTTAAGAACATTTTTAGAAAGATGAAATATGTCTAAGCTAGAGTAATATTTGTTGTAAGTACGGGCAGCACGGCATAGTACAGAATTTTGAGCACAGTTCGAAGTCAGTGAGGAACGTGTAGCAGAGGCGTGTGTCGAGTCCGGTAGATTGCATTGAAACGCAATGCTCGAAAGGAGTTCATAATTATTTGACCAGATATTATGTCATGTAGACATATTATCTGGTCAGTTTCTTTGTTCTAATTTTTCTATACCATAATATTTACATGCTTCAGTGTATGTCTCAAAGGTTTTGTGGTCTTTTAAACTTAAAAATTTTATAAATTTTCCTTGAATTGTTTCTATTTTTTGAATATGGACTATGTAACACGGAGACCAGATACTACAAGCGTATTCTAAGATGCTTCGTACAAAGCTAAAATATAAAATCTTGATGCAAGCTATGTTTGTAAAGGAGTGAACATCAGTTTTACAAATCCTAGCTGTTTGTACACATTGTCAACAATACTGTTGACATGGTCTGCTAAAAACATTTTTACTTCTCCAGCTCAGCAATCAGATCATGCACCTTTGTTATTGATAGAGTTTGAGCCCCCATCAACACCCCAAAGTGTTCTATCTTCGCCGCATACCGGCAGGACCACGAGAACGCTTTTGCGCGCACATACACAGCCCACTATCTTCTCCCTCCACGCGTTTTCCTACACGGTCTATAGACCCACAAGGGCGAACCAAATGAGGAAATACCTAACTTATAACCCGCCCATCTTCAGCAGGCGTCAGCGGTGTAAATTGCCACCCCTTTTCCCGTGTATATGGTAATACGAAACGAAATACGAAAGCCTCAAAATTTCATAGCAACTCCGGGAGGTTCCCAAAGGGTTAGCAACCCGACGTTCGCCGCCCTTCAGCCCCTTAGGCTACAACGAAACGTGACAAATAGAAATACATACGTAATCTCTGCTTACCCCTTTCATGGTAAATGGCATGATTCCTGATAAATGTAAATATATAAAAATATATAATTGCAATTAAATTACAGTAATTAAGTTACAGTTACAATCACATGAATTGTACTTTAATATGGTTTAGAATGAACGAAATCGGGGACTGATCGATGTATTTTTAATATATTATCTATGAACATCTATAATTAGCAATGCAAGTACCTGCAAGCCTCCGATTAATAAGGGAATCCCATCTCTGCCGCAGCTTCGTCGCCTTCAATAACAAGTTCAGTCCTGTCTCCGGATAGGGGAACTCTAACAGTAACCAGGAGTCACACACCAACCTATAAATAAGTACCATCGGTATCAGCCTGAAGTATAAAAATAGTAAAAAGAAATAGCAGATTGTAGCATTGCTGCTTTAATTTTTCACCCTTCATAGGCCACCTTTCATTTTAAAAGAGCTTCGGAATTGACAAATCTTTCGAGCTGGTCCATTGAGATGTTTTTATTTTATAGAAGAAAGGGGTAAACGAGCATGCGGCCCTGATGGTAAGTGATCACCGCCGCCCACTGACATCCACAACCCCAGAGGAGCTACAGATGCGCGGCCCGCCTTTAAGGAAGGAATAAGCTCTTTTTTGAAAATCCCTAAGTCGTACCTGTTCGGAAATATCGCTGGCGACAGCTGATTCCACAAAGTCAAAGTACGTGGCAGAAAACTTCGAGAAAACCACACTGCGATGGAATGCCTAAGGTAAATAAGTCATACTATCCTGATGTCTGTCCGACTGTTACGTTTTCCCGGAACTGATTGAACACCTGGGCTACTTTTTATCCCGGGAAAGCCGCGGGGAAAATCGGACGCGCGGACGAAGTCGCGGACAGAAGATAGCATTATAATACAACTTATTATTTCTCAAACGCGTGCAAGTTTTCATTATGATGCTTTCCTTCACCACCCAGCAATTGTAAAATTCGTGCAATTAACGACTGTAGCAAAAAAAACAAATAAAACAAAATCTACTACCTAATTTGCAACTTAAATGTTAATGTAATGTAATGTTTGTCTATGCTTTAAAAAATATATTTGTCATTAACCTCAAAATAAAGCAACTGGCAATTAAATTAAAAAAATGTTCTACCTCGTAAATCCTATGTTAGTGTCTATAGAATGTGACAGAAGCAGCAATGTTTGCGCCGCGGGCATTCTCATAGAGTTAACTATGTATGGTTTCGTAGTTTCAAGAAGTGATCTGTAACAGGAAAAATGGCATAAGTATTCTAGTCGCGCGCAGGGGTAGGCATAGATAACGGATTTCCATTTGGCACGACACAGCCAAACGGGCTTCCGCGACACAGTTACTGCCTCTCTGGGAAATGAACGTGACGGGTTTGCTTCTGGAAATTGCCATCAGATTTTCGATGCTTTTCCCTTAGTCGTCTCTTACGACACATACGGAAAGTGTTTCCTAGGTTGTGTTACAACACATCACACATTTCAAGGTAGCTGCATACCATTACTGCCGTTGTCCTGGACGACTACGACCGCGGCGAGAACTTCTGCATACTATCGGCTGTTCACAACTACGCAGGAGATATCATAGTGAAGTAAGTATGAGCAAACGCAGAGGCACACACTTGTCCTTACCTTCCCCTTAACCGATGTAACGCTTATGCGATAAGATCGGGAAAAGGTGAATGTGACACTAATAAACCGGAAAATCAATAATTTGCGTTTTTCACAAATATTGGCTTCGGCTGGGATTCGGGTGACTTATGGTAAATACCCCCACACTACTACTACTACATCAGCCTATTTAAATCCATTGCTAAACAAACAGGTCTCTCCAAGAAAGCGCCAGCAAAAACGTTTCTAAGAGGTTTCCTCATACTCACTACGCTGGGCAAGCGGGTTGGTCAGCGCAGTGGCGGTACCATCACACTGGTGATGTTGCTCAATAGCACTGGTCTATGGTATTTGGGTTCGGCAAAATCGGATGGATATTCCGCCATCATTTGGTCACCAGAGCATCATTAGTTTCCTAGCAGTGCACCGCGCGCAGGTGAGGTAGGTGAGGTAATCAAAGAAATAGATGATATATTCTCCATCACACCATAGAAGTAAAAGCAAAGGAATTTTTGAAAACGGTCCAGTGTTTTGGACTTTACTTCTAACAGACGAGCTTCATTCATTCTCATTGAAATATCAAAAGTATAGAAGATAGAGATTAAAATAATTAAGTTAATTTACAAATAGCACAGCAACTGATGTCTAGGTGACAGTGGAAGCTTGCTCTTATAGCCCGGAGGCGTTTCTGTCTGTATGTCCGCTTCGCACAATTGGATTGTTTTCGGATTTTTACCGAAGTATGAAGTCGGATGTAGAAACACGAAAGGTTTGCTCCAAGTGTGGTAAAGTTGCTCTGAAACTGACTGAAAACATAAGTACAACATGTTAGTAAGATTTTTGTACGTGGATTTTCGTACGGCAGACTTTTGCCGCTGCTCGAATGGGTCGGTTCGACTGGGGTAGTACCACGGCCAGAAGTAACACAATGTGGTGCTTCTGCCTTTCGTTCGGTGAGGTAACCGGAAGTCAACCCGCTCCCCAAATATCTTCTAAGGCGTGGTCGGTAATCACTTATCATCGAGTGAGCCGCTTGCACGGTATGCCCGCTTTCCCATAATAAAAAAGATTTGAATAATTGAAATGAAATGTTTAGTCCCAACCAGATGTTTTATTTATTGAAGAAGAAATACTTCTCAAACATCACACAACCCATCTGTTGTGAGCCAAACATGTGTAATAAATCTTGTTTTGAATTAAATAACAAACATGCTACAATGCATACAAGGTACCGACTTAAGTATCTGCCAACACTATTTTCCCGTGGGTGTCGTAAGATACTATAGGCGCGAAAAAAAAAACCATCTCGTAAATTACCAGAACAAAATTAAGCAGAATAAGGAGCATGATGTCTGGTACTACCCTCCTCCTCCCCCATCCCCTTCCTGATCCTCCCTTCCATTACCCAAATACCCTTAAATGCCAGCAACGCACCCACAGCACCCCAACACAATGGTGTTGTTGATGTACGTAATCACTTTCCATCAGGTGAACCGCTTGCTCGTTTGCCGCCTTTCCTATAAAAAATAAAAAAGAGGTCTAACCATTATCAACAAACATGGCAGGTAAATTGACAATCACAGAACCACACACTTCGCGCCTTAGACTGCCTGTCACCGGTTTTAATTTAGTTTAGACGTCTTTTGGCATTTGCCTAAGGTTACATTTATATATCCAAAGGATGAGATAGAGTAGTCGCATGTCTTAGAACATCACGAAGGATTTAACTATCCATACCTTGCAATGGTTGAACTCATCCGCCACGGCCACCTGAGGGTACAGTGCTCTGCATAACACGATCTGAAAAATGAAAGGAACAGTACTACCTCAACATTATCAGACTTGTACAGACTACACCAACTTCATTTTCAAATTTGAACCACATCCGCATACGATGCACTAAAAACGAGGTTCCTGCGACTGTATGATGGCGAAAAATTCATCCTAATATAAAAGTAGCAGCCTGTAATTGACCACAGCTGGGCAAAGGCCTCCGTCTCAAATAATGGCCCACCACCGGTTTGAAGGATATTGACAGCCAGTATAAATACAAGCTATGAAGTCTTCCATCACCACACGTCACCTTCTTTGGTTAAAACTGTTGTGTTCATAGGCTGCAGTAGTCACGTATAATAAGCAAAAAATTCTTAATAAAATTTAACATTACCTTTAGCATAATGAGATCCCGGCCGCTGGAAGCACTTGAGCCAGATATCAAGGCCCTTATTCTCTGAGCGTCGTTCGTCATACGGAACTCAATGTCCCGGATGTCCAGAACATTATCCTCCTCCGCTTTATCGTCTACGATCTCCCACGAGTCCACTTTTAATCGCTTTCTGCGTTTGGATTCTTCCGCAGCTTTATGTTTGTACTGTCTGAAAATAGAAGCAATTTCTTATTTTGAAAAGTGGCTACTCCTGCCGATTGATACTTGAGGTACCCATTTTAAACAAATAAAATTTGAATAAAAGGTTAAATGTCACCTCTGAGGACTAAGGTGTAACACAAAAGTGGTTGCACAAATGGTCAGATGCAGAAATAGGCGAGAATGTACGTGGTGTGTATGAAAAGTTTCCGATCAAAAAAAGATACAAGATATTTTTTTCATTAAATTTATTTTTATTTTTCTACATGGTCTCCTTGTTAGTCTACACACTTCTCCCAGCGACGCTCACATCTCTTTAACCCGTCCAAGTAGTAATCGGTGCCTGTCTCTGCAAAATAATCGTTTACCCAGGTGATGGCCTCCTCATTTGATGAAAATCTCTGTCCTCCGAGCACAATTTTTAGATAATCTAACAAAAAAAGTAGCATGATGCTGGAGCTGGTTAGGAGTAACAATGCAGTTCAAATCGTAATGCGTGGATTTTCACCATGGTAACCGCTGAGGTCAGAGACGGCGCAATGTCTTGGTGAAACAGATTTTTTTTTTCTACAATTGTGGCCGTTTTAACGCAAATTCTGCCTTCAGCTTGTCAAGTAATAAAGATGCGTAGTATACTCCTGTAATGGTTGTTAGTTTGAAGATTCCTGCTATCACTTTCCCAGCCGAAAAAACAGTTTATGCTTTTTTTGGAGCCGTTTCTCCCTTCGCAGTCTACTATTTTGACTGTATTTTTGTTTCGGGCGTATCTTGATGTTTCCAAGTTTTATCTACAGTAATTAATCGACGCCAAAACTTTGATTAATTGCGCCTAACTGCGCCAACTGAGCGTAGGAAATGTTCATTAGAAAACGTTTTTGGTCTAACGTGAGCAAACACGGCACCCAACGCGCGGATAGCTTTCTCATACCTAAATCTTAATTTAATATGTGACAAACATGTTCTTTAAACATATTCATAGCCTCTGCTATCTCTCACTTTAATTCGTCGCTCGTTTAGCACAATTTGGTGAACTTTAGAGACGTTATCGTCAGTGGTTGCAGTTTTTGGCCGTCCCCTAACGCTCATCGTATCCTAAGCTGGTACGGCCACGTTAAATTTTAGCCGCCAAAATTTCACGGTGGTAAATGATGGTGCAGTCCGCGTACACAGCATCCAAGTCATCTTTGATTTGCGTAGGTTTATTCCGTTATAAAAACAAATATTTAATGACAGCTCGATATGTGATTTTTTTCCATTTTCACCAAAACACGTACACTGACTCACTCAAACGATTGTCAAACAACAACTGCGCGTCCAAAATGGCTGAAATTTTGGAGTGTCAAATAATGTGCAACTACATTCACATAAAGGTCGAAAACTTTTCAGACCACCGTCATACCTTCAAAGATGACTCCTAATTAATTATTGCAAAGAAATTACAAACGCATTAGCGTGACTTTTGATGTTACTTGTGGGAGCATAAAAACAATTCTCACCTTCTCATGTCTTTTAACTGTTTCATTTGTCCATGTCGCTGCGCGCGTTCTGCCGATGACATATTTTCCGGTTCCGGGCTTTCCATTAAGTTGTTATCCTAAAAAACGTTATTGCTTGCTTCTTTATTAGCTTATTTAAGTCCACTGCTGAACAAGGGCCTCTCCCAGAAAGCGCCAGCAAAATCCTGGATGCATTTCTTAAAAGGTTTGTCCGTTGGTTTGGCGAGCACAGTGCGGGTACCCTCGCACTATTGATACTGCTCCCCAACTATGGGATTTTGATTTGGTAAATTTGGATGGATTTTCAGCTATCATTCAGTCGCCAGAATTGTTAGATAGTGCTGGTTAGGTTGGAATTTGGAGAATATGATGGTAAATTACCGCTTAGATCCTTTACTTACTTATCTTGATACTTGCAGTTACCATTTATATTCTAGTTATTTTGTCGAAACGAAACAAAATTCCATAGCCGTAGATGGCGGTAATGAAATTTGTGTATGAAACAGCAACATCAAACGCTACACTAACGGTCCACCTTTTGGTAAATGGCTACCGAAGCCCATGTGCACCTGCAGACAACGTCAACTGAAGGAGATTACAGATGCGTGTGTCACCCCTGCGGACTCAAACACCTCACTTCTGGTACCTGTACTGGCTCTCTGCACCTTTCAAACCGGAACACAACAACAATTACACTGTTGTTTAGAGACTGAAATGCATAAGTGTGAACCCTACTACTACTACCTAGTAAGTTTGTTTTGTTGTTTGTTTACATTCATTCCCTGTCGAATTCGGCCCAAGCATAAAAGTACAAACATAACCGGACCTGTAATAATCCACGCAGCTGAGCAGCCAACTTAGTCAGTTCGTAGAAGCGCTGTTCCTCGATTCCCCTTCGTCGGCACCAATCTCGGCCGCCCCTCCCGTCTGCTTTTACACTTAACCATGCGCAGTACAGCGACAGAAGCGTTAGTGGATCCCCGTGGTCGGACTCGTCAGGTTTTCTCGTATTCTGTTAACAGTGTTCAATTATCCGACTATTTTTTATCTGTAACAGGCATTGATCACACAAATGGCGAAACAACACCATCCTACTCTATCCCCTATCCTTCACTCCGTTAAACATAACTCCTAAATTATGAACCACCGACTTCAAAATCCAAACTTTCATAGCTATGTATTATGTACTGTTAGAAATATATTGCATGTATTAATGTGCTCTTCCGACAAGACATTGTACGAAATCTGTGACGCTCCTCCACTGAATCACTTAAGGCTATGCTAGTTTATCAGTAGTGCAGTGCTATTCTCTAACTGGCTGTGCTCGATGGCGAGCTCGTCGTCGAAGCGGCCTTGATTTTGACTAGTAAAGTCGTGACTGCGAACGAGTAATCGATCGACAGACTGTTTGTTCTTAGCGAATACCGATTTTCATATAAGAATTATTGTCAACATTAAATAGTTCCACCGATAGCCGTGAATTCTCGTGGCGCTAGTGGTTAGTTAATAGTTAGAGGTTTGTGTATCTTAGAGAATCGCAAGGCTTGAACAGTATAAGTGATAACGGGCCGTCACTAGTGGATGTGCTGAACTATGGCTACTCATATTTTTGCAAGAGCAATTGCGCTTCATTTACATTTTGATGCACATTTTCAAAGTTTTGTGGAGGGCGTGCCGAAATTTCGTGGACAATTTTTATTTAAGATTGTATCCGATTAAAGGAAAGGCATCAGATGTTTTCCGGAATATTACGAAATACATAGAAGGAAAGTATTTAGGTACATTCTCTTTTATATTAGAAACATAAAAGTTTGTATTTTAGAATGTTTGTTGAAGAATTTAAATCGTATTTGTCAGAGGAGTTCATTATAAAATGAATTGAATGATAGAATTTTATCTCTATCACGTGGGTGAAGTTCAGAGCAGTTCCTTAGTAATTTATGAATTCAAATCTATAAACATTTTATTACTTATGTCTCTAATTATATATATATCAATATAAGTTTTATGAAGGAAAATATGTCATGTATTACATTTTTCTTGAAGTATGTACGTACCTCACATTCGAAATCCCTATGCGCTCTCGTAGTGAAAATAGAACGGATTCCCAGGGCTGCCGTAAGTGCGAGGGTTGAATCTCGCTTAAAAGGAGGTAAGGTGGCACTTCCGATAACAAGTGCCTTAGCCAAGGATACTTCAACTGGCAAGTTAGCCAAAGCTGAGCCAAGCGAAGTCAACTTTTCATTCGACGATAAGGCTCCCTGAAGTATGTAAGTTCATTTGTGTGAGTAAGCTAAGTATATCTATGTACTACTACTACTACATCAGCCTATTATATTTCACTGCTGAAGATAGGCATGCATTTCTTGGAAGGTTTGTCCATACTCAATACGCCGAGAAAGCGTGTTCCGGTACTTTCGGACCAATGATGCTGCTCCCCACCGCTGGTCTGTGGGATTTGCGTTCGGCAAATTAGGGTTGGTTATTCCTCCATCATTCGGTCGCCAGAGCCTCGTTTGCGTGTTAACAGGGTGCACCATGGGCAGGTGAGGTTGGCATTTGGAGAAAGAGCTAGTATACTCTCTGATAACCCCAATAAATTGATATATTGATAAAAATGCCGTGATGGTAGCGTAATATCTGCCTTCTTTCTATGGGTGTCGTAAGAAGCGAATAAGGGAAAAGCGTTGAAAAGTTGATGACAGTTTCAGGGAGTAATTTCGACGCTTAGGCTCGCCAACCGTCATTTACTTTCTTTCGGAGAGGGGTAAAATGGGCTGCAGAAACAGAAGAAGCAGTCTGACTGGAATCGGGCCAAAAGATTTTTTTTATGGGAAAGGGGCAAACGAGCTGGCAAATCACGCTCACCTGATGGTAAATAATTACCGACGCCCAGGAACATCTGCAACATCAGAGGAGATCCAGGAGCGTTGCCGGCCTTCAAGGATGTTTGGGATGGGGTGAGTTCAAGCCGTTGCTCGGCTCTACCATGTACAAATGGTAATCGGGGTTAGGCCCCATATCTGACAGACGAGTGCTTATGCTTATTAATAACATCACATAACACTTACATGTTGCTTCAGCTCTAAAAGAGCGTTTTCTATACCTTCGTCCGGCGGTGAGTCGAGGAATGGAAATCGACGGACGTCATTTACACCCAATGAGCTCATCAAAAGTAAAAGTGAGGCTAAAGGCACTCTGCTCACTTCCGGAGTGCTGAACGGCTCCATATCGGTGTACTGTTGTTCCGAATAGATACGGTAACACACGCCCGGACCTGAGGAATTTGTGTATTTAAGATATGTATATGTATATATTTTAAGATATGACTTAAGATAATCAATAGCGTCAAAAGTGGGGATAAGGGCTCTATTCCGGAGCTGCACATCGGAGTATTGTTGCTCCGAGTGGAAAACATTGGTGCTTTTTTTAGCAACCGTGTGGTTCTCGATTAATAGAATCAATCTCTCCCTGCGTTTTAACATAGAGACGCCGACATAACCAATCCAAACCTACAGAAATCTTTCATCAATAGCCCGGTGGTACTACGAATTCAAACGTACGAGTAAGGAACTAATCGGATGAGCCTTAGATCCCCTCTCTCACGAATCACTTAATGGAACCAAACGGAGCTAGAAATCGCCTACAGTCCCAGTGTAGAACAGAGCTCAAGACTCGACGCAACTCGTCTATGTACTCCCACCTGTTCTCCCAGCTCTGCCTTTCCTTTGATCTGCGCTCGCTTTAGATATCCAAAATTCTTTCAATCTCTGCATTTTTGTCGACGAATCGTAACTCATCTCTTTAACCTGGAAAAAATAAAAGCAAAAGAATAATGAAAAAGATACGTGATAGGGAAGGGAGAGGATATGCGGAAGATTTACGATATCTCAATTTTTACGCCTCATGATGCGTAACGAGGACTGAAGGTGCGACTTTTCCTAGCAACGAAATAAAATAGTCATAGTTTATTTTTCATCGTTTTAAAATATATTCAATGACATCTCTTAAGTACCTTGCCTGAATCCACAACAAATCGTATCCCATCTATGGTCACAGATGTTTCAGCTATGTTCGTAGAAACAATGCACTTTCGGACACCTTCCGGAGGATAGTCGAAAACCTGAAATTAAGATGTAGATTCAACTTTATCTTATATACACGTTACACAATCAACATCGCCATTATCATCACAATTTACCACAAGTCCACCCAACGATCGAAGATGATGTTCGCCCACGGTGTCCTATTTATATCGGCAAATCGGCAAACTCACAGGAACGATCGCGCACACATCCGCGGTCCCACCGGCAGACATATCAAAACATACCAGACGGAAATTACACATAGTCTATGGTGTGAGGTGCCTGGAAAAGTGGTTGCCAACCTGCTTGCTAAGAGTGGTAAACGTATCACTAGGATTGTCCAGCAGTGAACTTTTAACAGGCTGTAGAAGATGGTATGAAGTACAATTTGGAAAAGACGTGATCAACACGAAACTTACTGTCACAGTCATCAAGTTACTATTGTATCTCTTTAATATGGTCTAAACTTACTTTATCTTGCTCAATAAGCGATAGACCACTATGAAGAGGGAGAACAATCCATTTTTTAGTTTTCTCAGCATATTGTAGTGCAGCATCACAAATAGATGTAATCTCCTGCACGCCTGACATAAATATTAACAGATCACCTCTTTCATCACCTGTAAATAATCAAGATTTGAAAATTCTACCATGATCCATTCTTGGAAAATGATCATCAATCACCACAAAAGGCATATTCATTATCATTTAGCCCATTATAGCAGCCTCTCCACTGATATCATGCCATGCTTGACAGGACAGTTTGAAGAAATGGGCTGATGGAGATGAATTACCATGTTTGGGTTTGAAGGGATACTAGTAAAATTAATGGGCATATGAGACCAATGACGAGACTGGGCAATACCAGAAGTGGGATCCTTACAGTTCTTCCTATTAGGAGATATCAAGCAGTGGACATTTTAGTACCATTTTAGTAGTAGGGGAAGAATATACGATGGAGCAGAATGTATTCTTTAACATTATTAGTTTTTTAATTTTATCCAAAATTACACCTAACCTGAAAAGAGATAAGATTTGACCTTAACCATTATTCCAGAATTATGTTTTAATATTTCATTCATTAATGTATGTTCTAAGGGTAACCTAAGATAGAGAATTCTCAAACTTACTGGGGTATTTGCTATCAATCAGCTGCATTATTTGCACATATGGCTGTGGATCAAGTCTATCATCTCTGGTTGGTTTATCTTCTATAAAAATTGGTTTATAATGCAAGTCTATTGGATACAGTCTGCCTGGTACCTGTTGTAGTAAATATTTTTTTGATTGATTTTATTTGACATTGTATATAAATAGAAATTTGTTAACTAAATGATTGATAAAATTCTCAGAAGGGAAGCAAGATGGCATTAGCCTAAATATATTTATTGATTGATTGTTTTATTTCTTTCTCAAATAATTGGCTGTTAACAAAACACCTGGCTATGCTAACTACACCCAAAGTTACTCCCACAATTAGAATGAATCTAATGACACCTCATATGTTGAAATAGATGTTCAGAAACTCTTAAAAACATATCCCACCTTCTGAGGCAGTTGAGTAAAAAAGTATATTTAAAACTATAATAAAACTAAATAAATTACATAAATTTTGTTAGTAAACAAGATTAAGTAGAGCAAAATACTGATCAAAATCGATTGTGGTTATTGATAAAACTATATATGTCGCCTAACAATGCAGTAGTACAGTAGATGTCCACCAATGTTCATCAGTGGACATAGGCCTTTCTTACCCCTAAGGAGGATTTGCTGTAACCACCAAGGTTGACAACCAGGTTGGGAATTGCAGCACCAGAAACTTAGCACCTTAGACATCATCAGCCTGATTTTCCCATCATTTGTCAGTCACCATTCGATTTTTCAAGCATGCATGAACTATTAAAAAAATAAAACAATAACTTACTTGAATTACTACAGCAGATTCCACAGAAAAGTAATCTTCAAAAAGTTTAATATTAATTGTAGCAGACATGAGCACTAACTTTATATCATTTCGACTGTGTATGAGGCACTTCAGGACACCAAGAAGAAAGTCTCCCATAAGATGTCTTTCATGAATCTCGTCTAATATGATAACATCGTAATTGGGAAGGTTTTCCGATGACATCTGAAATTTTAACCAATATACTTAATGATTTTAAAACATGAACAAAAACATAATTACTGAGGCTTTACTCTAGTTCAATATAAATTACCTGACGCAACAACAGCCCTTCGGTAATAAAACATATTTTAGTATCTGCAGATTTGCTTTTCTCAAATCTAATTTGATAACCAACTTTACTCTCAAACTGTGTAAGAGTCTCGAAAGCTACTCGCTTTGATAAAGACACACATGCAATTCGTCTTGGTTGGGTACATGCTGCAAAAAAAATCAACATAATGTTAAGGATTTTAAAAATGTTTCTTCAAATCTTAATTGTTTTAATTAAACAAAATTTGCTAATGAGGGTTTCGAGCCCATGTTCCACCAGGGAAAGGAGGTTATTAACTTTGATCTATCGTTAGAAAACAACAGTGCCTTTACTGCCCGAGTCTAAAATAATTACCAATATTCTGAAAGCCAGCATCATGTAAATATTGAGGTACTTGTGTTGACTTCCCACAGCCAGTATCACCGGCAACTATCACAACTTTTTCATTTTTCACTGCCTCCTGTATTTCATTTCTAAAAAGAAGACATTGGCGTCAGTTACTTTTTTATTGTCATGAAGAAGATGAATTAAGTATGTAGTAGTAACTAGTCACAGTGGCAGATATACTTACTTTTCATCAGTCACTGCTGCACACTTGGCAGACTGGTTGACAATTGCAGTACCAGATGCCATACAATTTTCAGCAATTTTGTATTGCTACTCTACATACAGCTATTCTTAATCCAACAAGTTCCTTAATCAAATTTTAACAACAATATATGACAAAATTGAATAAAAACTTAAATAAATATCATAGATACTAAAAAGATATGAACATCAGGAATAAAATTATAATAACAAACCTATATTTAGCAACTGGCAAATCTCTTTGAGTCTGTCTCAGCTTCTTCAATTTTTCAAGTTTCTCTTTGTTTTTAAAGTCTAAGTATATTGACACAACATTCAAAAGTGAATCAAATATCTTTTTGTCAAGTTTCTTTTTCACTCTGTTATCAGTAAAATTGTCCATAAACTTCATATTTGAGCTAAAATTAATACAATCAAATTTCGAAAATTTTAATGGAATTCCCAATTCATTTTTATCATTTTCTTCATTTTCATAACAAAGCACAGGTTTTCCTGCCTTCTTTAGTGTAGATTGATACTTCTTTACGAATGCCCAAAAATCATCCAGATTGTTTGTTACTGTGTTAGTATCATTACTATAAGTAAATATCTTATTTATTTCGTGTTTGTAGTCTAGAAAACTGAAATCTGGTTCGGAAAATTCTAGTGGGGTTACAGTTTTATGTCTGCTTGTAAGTTCGCTGTCACCATAAGGTCGTCGCCTTTTCTTATGTGCTTTTTCTGGCGAATATTCTGATACACGTTTCATTATTCAATATATTTTCTTCTTCTATCTTTGGCAACAAAAAATATGTAATACCAGTACCACTTAACCTTATTAAATCATGAAATCAATCCTTTATACTTACTAAACTCTATGATATCAGTTAATACGAAGTGTTTATTTGATCCCTACATATTTTTTTGGTCAATGTTGTTATTGAAATGTTTTGTTATTATCATAATAATAACTCATATATAAATAACTCGTAAATACATAGGTATCATTTCAATTGTCAAATATCGGTAAATGTTGTCATTTGTCATTGTAAATGTCATTATAGCAGAGAGTTTTTATACATTGTGGCATTTGCTACCTGGCCTTCAGAGAAAAAAAAACTTTCTTATTTAGAATTTCGTAGATAGAATAAGAATATACATAGTATTTTAGATTAATATACACATATGCACCGTTAATTAAGACTTTTCGTTTCTCTTTCTCCCCTGCAAGGTGCACCGAAACCCGAATAAAATTTCCTATCAATGTCTTGGCTGCGGAGAGTCGCGGGTGACCGGGGTTACCAAACTCCTTAAGACCCAAGTATAGGTACAGTATAAGGCATAATTATTTGTTCCTATCACCTACGTTACTATATGTAAGTGGCTGGCGTAGACAGGCTGAAATGCCAAAATATAATAAAAATAGATTATGCCGAACCGGCCTCAAATCCACAGACTAGTGATGGCGAGAAGTATAACTAGTGCGAGTGTACTGGCGCTGCAGTGACCTACTCTCTTCCCCAGCGCGATAAATATGAGTAAATTTCCATCCATAGTGTGTGCGCAAATGTGTGCATGTCAAACCAGCATCAGCTTTTGTTAGGGCTATCATGGAAAAGCCTATTTCTAACAGTGAACTTATACAGGCCGATGTAAAAAAATCAGAATAGATTAATATAAAATAAATGTTTTAAGTTGATTATTTATTCTATATTGTTAGCCTTAAGCTTAAGGTTACAATGGGCGGACTTAATGCCTCTAGCAGTCAACCCTTGTTATGGTGATAGGTAATTGGCAGGTACAAAACAAAGAATAAAAAAAAACTATAGGTACACTCCAATAATAATAAGTTAATAAATACATATTAACACACTATGTAATTAAATAAATTTTTATAACACAAAATACACAAATATATTTGTCTTTATTGTCAATGATCTATTAGGTAATCACGAACTTAAATGATTTCCTGTTAGAAGCTGCTTTTATCTTATCGGGCAGGGCGTTCCAGAGGAGTGTAGCTTGAACAGTAAAAGAAGAGTTATAGTATCCTGTATTATGTTGTGGAATGCGAATCTTAAGTTGGTTTATGGAACGTGGCTCTCTGTCATGAGCAGAATAAAGATATTGGAAATTATTCTTAAGGTAAGAAGGAGAACTAGGATCAGTTAATACAGAATACAATAAACACAGAATTCTAGAGCTACGCCTTTGACGAATAGGAAGCCAATTAAGCTTGGAACGATAAGAAGAGACGTGATCATATTTACGTAAGCCAAAGATAAATCTGATGCAGTTCTTAAGCAGGCGCTACAACTTATCGAGACGTGATTGGGATAGGTCCGGGTAACACACATCTGCATAGTCGATAATGGGTAACATTAAGGATTGAGTGAGCAAAAGCTTAGTTGTAAAGGGTAAGAAATTTTTCAAACGATATAGTGAACGTAAGGTGGCAATGACATTCCGGCTGACTTCAGCAACCTGAGTCTCCCAACACAATGACTGGTCCAGATGAATGCCTAGATTTTTCACAGTTTTAGAGAAAGGAATGTTCCATTGAAATAAACTGGAGCAAGGTTACCATAATCAATCCCGGCAAGCATCCTAGGACCACCCACTATGATTGCTTGACATTTTAATGGGTTGACAGTAACCCCAAATCTGTGCGACCAATCTCTAATAGAGACAAGATTGTCATTTAGATTTATTATGCAGTTATAGAGGCCTGATTGTGCATTATGATTATTTATGACAATAATTAAGTCACAGCCTTCTACAATACGAATAACCGATGTAATAAACGTATCATAAACAAATTATCGCTTTTTTCCCTAAAATTTCAACTAGTTTTATATTTCGATATTTTGTGAAAACATTTTAATGTCTCAGTGAAATAGTGTTAAAATTACCAAGGGTGATGAGCATATCGTATCGTAAGTTATATTTTATCTGCTTTTAAAAACATGGTTTCGTACCTTCTATGGAATTACGACAGATTAGATTATCTTAAGCAGGGTTCAAATCGATACAAAATAAAAAAACTTTTTATAACCCGGCGCCCTCTAACGTCAATAAAGGTACCTATTCTATCCTCCATTATGTTCCGCCATTTTGCTTGATTGGGAGTGAACGTAAAATATTGTTTCTATGTATTCCAATGTGGAATTTAGTTACTTTCATTAAAATTAGTGTTTCAATACACTAATGGCTTGCTTAAATACGCTTAAGTTAGAAATCAAGACCTTAGAACAAGTGTTTCCAAAAAACCATGAGCGGTTTCAGATAATGTCAGCTAGTGTGGATGAATTGACCTGCAGATTCGTTGGCAAGAATGGGAAGAAATATGAAATACATGCAAATATTACCGTAAGTATTTGTTTTTTAATATGCGTCTTGTCGTAATATATAATATCAAAGTGAGAGGTTAAACCTATGCGTTTATTGATTAGCCTTAGTTTGGACAAAGAGCCGTTGTTTATGAGGGCAGGGCTGTCAACAGAAAGTTTACGGAAGTGAATTACACCTTTTATTGCAGATTATGTGAATAGTAGAAGTATATTATTTACTAAACATACTTAGTATTGTTTGTTTTGAAACGTGTATATAAGCATATGTTACATTCGATGTTATTGATTGCAATGTGTTGTATTCACAATGCCTGTACGGGTCCATGACGAATCATTCTTTATCGATCATTCAAGTTTCAGTGCTCTTCTATATGAGTACAGCTATGTTCTAACGAGGGTACAATCTGTTTTGTTTGGATAACGGTACTGATGCGCGATTTTGGGACAAAGGCTCTTAGTCATTCACTCTACCTAGTTTTTCTGTACATACGTTATATCGGATTCATTCACGTTTATTTTTTGTTACCTCTAATGTTCACTTGAAATACTTGTTTCAGTTTTCAATTTCATAGAAAAATGTCTTGTTATATTTGGTTATCATATTCATTATAGGTGTTATTTAGTACTTCTATATAAACAAAAATACAACCTGAGAATAAATGGTGATTTTAAAATAGGTTTTAGAAATTATGCAGAATTTTAGTATGTTTCTTAAATAATAATATTTTTATTTATTTAGATTTCATCTAACACAATACCTATTGATCACAAGTTTATGCTACCCAACAATTTTTAAATAATGTATATGATAGATCATCAATTTATGGTCTTGGGACACATAACATAATTCCAAAATTATGTTTTATTAATCATAATCTCTTTTTAATTTCTGATGAATGAATGAAAACAACAAGAAATAATGTTACTAGAATAGATTCATTGATTGGTAGGTATTTGATGGAACAAATGTCAAATAATGGTCTGCAGTTCTTGAAATAAACTGCTAAAATTTAAATCATATCAGATGTTGAATGTTTTGTTCCTTCTTTCTTTAATTGTTTTATGGCTGATCTTCAGTCATGGGAGTGCCAATTAATGAAAAGATACATAAGCTAATTTTAAATTCAAATTGAGATTCCCAAATTCTAAATTAAAGAAAGAATGACAACATTTAAAACCCTTCCATAATTAGATGTACACATCAACACTTAATATTATTAACACAAATGAAATCACACAAAAGATTTACAAAAGGGGTGAAGACAAGACATAATAGATTAAACATTTTAGTAGAAGGGGATAGACCATCACTATTTTATTTGCAGCGTGAAAATCATACAAGATGTGCAGGAATGGCCAAGACAACTAGACCTTCTATCTGTAATTGATTTGTTTGCTTGTACTATGGTAACAAAAAAACAAAGATTTTTTAGGGATTGTCTTCATGAATATGTACATAATGGTTTCCAGTAGTAAGTTTTAATATGCACATCTTGGTAAACTTCTGCAGCCAACAAAAAATTCTGTAGTTTTCTCCACTCTTTTTAAACTCACAGCTGGATAGCAAAATGGACATAGTTATCTCATCACAAATCTTCGAAATTTAAATTCAGCAAATTTGGTTGTATTTTAAGCTGAATTCTAGAAGTCTTACTATTACAGTCAAAATTAAAAAAATACTCTTTTATTTTTAAAGGAGACATACCCTAACACACCACCTGTGTGGTTCGCTGACAGTGAGGATCCTATTGTGACTAATGCTGTTCAAATACTCAGCAATACACAAGGAAGAGATAACCATGTTATAAATCAGGTATGTATGGTTATTTGAAGAAATACATGTTTTTTGTTTAAAAAATTTTAACCCTTTTAAAATATAAGTTTTTATTGAATCATTTGCTAAAACAGAAGCTTAGTATTTATTTTTTAATCATGTTTATACTCAATAGGCTAGATGATATTCCTCTGTATTATTCATATGTTATTATATTATAATCTTTTATCAAGCATTGGACTTCTTGAGGCTTATAATGAATATATTCTCCTAATCCAGTTTGTTGGTTAAACTTATACTTAGAATATTGTAGTATGGAAAATTAACTCTTTTCTTCTTAGTATAAATAAATAATTTTTAACTTGCTCATAGATGTAAAGAGAGATTAAAAGAAGTTTTGTTTTTCATTAAGAAAAAAATTTGAATTATAGGTGGAATTAAATTTAATGATAGATCTTAATATTAAGGTCAAAATTTAAGCTAGTATATAGTCACAACTTTTAATTCATCATTCTTGCTCTTACAATTTGTAATAAGTCCACTGCTAAACATAGACTCAGTACTGTGCCACCCGCATCCATCCTTTTTTATTATAATTTTAGATTGGAAAGGATGGACAATAAGTTACTCTTTAATTATTAAAACTATATTTATGTCTTTATTTTAGGTGGGTATTTTATTACGAGAATTATGCAAATTACATGGTGTGCCAGAACCCCCAGACTTGGACTCTTTGTCACTACCTGTTCATCCTGCACCACAGCAAAGGTAATTTTAATGTAATTAATGACAATTTTAAATAAGTGTATTGCCTCTAGTTTCCCCATTGTTTAAATCTAAATGTTACTATAAACCATCTATTACACTGTTTTAAAGTAGGTAACATTATTTAAAGTACCATGCACATCATTGTATCAAAAAAAAAATTTGGTTCAAATAATTGAATTGAAGCAAGGATGAGGATGTTGTTGTCTTGGCCGAAATCAACGACAGTAACAATTTCCGAATATTACTGGCAGTTAGTCAGCAGTACAGGAAATTATAATGTGAAAGTATACACACCAACAGAGGCTCTCACTCGTCTTTGCCTTCGCTTATCCAATGTTACCCTTTTGCGACCAGATAGTAGGAAGGGGCTGATGCAATGCCCGAAACATGGGACTCGGCAACATAAACAGATCTGAAAACTGATTATTTTTTATGCCTGTCCCAAATATTGGATCAGGATGGGATATGAACCCTAGATCCATATTTAGCAGTCAGGTACGCTGACCACTAAGCCACATGGTTCTATAGTTGGTAGTAACAGTATTCTTAATGACATGGGAAATAAATTTTATTTTGATATATTGTTTAAACCTTTTAACAATTAAAGTAATATTTTCTATTTTAGAGTACCAAGTGTAACATCAAACGGCGCAGAATCAGGCACAGAGGAAGATGAAGAAATGGCGGCCGAAGAGGATGAATCGGAGGGCGAAGATGACTTGCCACTTGAAATGGTTGATGATGCTGGCCGTAGCAACAAGGTAAAATTTTTTGTTTCTAGTATATGTAGTAATTATTTCAGAATATTTTTAATTCAAAGGTTCCCAGAGGAACGAAAGCATTTAAACCTGCACTGACAATTGACACTTGAGTAGTGAATTTTGGGTAATTTTTTTCTAGTTACATGTATTTCTAATTGTTCTTTTGGATAAAGTCACTGGATATCAACAAGTTTATCTCATTACATATTGCAATATCTCATATACTAAGTTATTACAATATAGTAAAAGCTAGTATGCATTTTATGAGCATGATGAGTATGGTATCAAATACTCATCATGCTGGGCAAGCTGGTTAATGAGCGCAGCGCCGGTACAACCGCACTGGTGTTGTTCCTTTTCATAACTAGTCTGTCAGATATGGGTATGGCAAATACAGAGGAATTTTCTACCATTGTACAATCACCAGAGCCTAGTTTGTAAGCTAGCAGAGTGCATCACATGTAGGTGAGGTGAAGTGAGGGATCAATTGAAAAAAAAGACAGTATGTTCTCACTTTTCGCACCCCAATATAATTTATCTGTTATAAATAGTGTAATGCTAAGTGCATTCAGCATTTGACTGTATTTATGCAATAGTCTTTCTAAAATTCTGAAGTAAGTTTTACTTTGTTAAACCTTGTTTGCTATTTTAACTTCCTGATATTCTTGACTTCAACATTATCATGTCTTGCACTTAATTGTATTCTAGGACGACATGGAAACAGAGCACCTAGCAACGTTAGAACGGCTGCGACAGAACCAACGGCAAGACTATTTATCAGGCAGTGTCTCAGGCAGCTTACAAGCCACTGATAGACTTATGAAGGAGCTGCGAGATATATATCGCTCTCACTCATTCAAAAATAATATGTACTCTATAGGTGAGTTTTTATAAATAGTATTTAACTAAATATATCGGACTAGTTGTGTATCTGTGTAAAATCTGCCACACACTTTTTTCATGTGGGTGTTATAAGAGGCGATTAAGGGTAAAAATGGCAATAGACATTGAGAGATGTTGTGATTACCATCTCGAAAAATAGCAGACCTAATTCGCCGACTATCTAAGGTGAGACTGCGATCTCCAATCTATTTGCCCAGTATGGTGATTATGGCAAATCCTCCTTATGGGAGATGCCTATGTTGTGCTGTGGACTATTTACCGGATGTTAAGGTAAGTTATTTAAAGATGAGCTTAACATTAGATGTTCTTTTATGTAAGAGAAATTAAATGAATTGTAGTCTGAAATGAAACCTACCTAAATAATTATTTGGTTAGAAAAATCCCAAACATGTCACCTATCCAAGTCCTTTGGTGAAAATAGGCCTTTCCTGAAAATGGTCTTTAAAAGTGGACATGCATTCGTTATTACTAGATACATACATTCTGCCACACTGCTCCAGAATCTTCCTTAAATCCCTTAAAGGGCCAGCAGAAATGCATTGACTGTTGGAGCTCTGGTATTTTCCTTTAATTACAAAATCATTCAGATGATGTACATTTTTCTTTGTGTAAAAATTTAACTATTATCTTTACAGAATTAGTGAATGATTCCTTATATGAATGGAATATCAGACTACGTTCAGTAGACCCAGATAGTCCCCTTCACAATGATCTCATGTTGTTGAAGGAAAAGGAAGGCAAGGACTCCATACTGCTCAACATTATGTTCAAGGAAACATACCCTTTTGAACCGCCGTTTGTTCGCGTCGTTTATCCAATTATATCAGGTAAAATTTTTATATATTAAAAAAAATTGTTTTCAAAGAGAATATTTAATTAAAAAAAGGTGAATTAAATATCAACTTTGTCACAGACAGTACACATCCTTTATATCATCATCTACAGTCTCTTAGCAGGGTGCTGAAGGATAATCTGCTTTCACTCACACTTGGCGGATAAACCGATAATCACAGTGCTTGTGACACTTCTGCTGATTTGGCACTGGCATGTTTGAGTCTTGTAATATATTATTCAGAAAAAAAGTGCTTTTTTAAAAAAGTAGTTAGGTTAATTTAATCCTGCGTTGTGGAAGTTATTTACAGATATAAATTGTACATAGATAAACAACCAACCTGGAACAATTATTAAATATTTGGGCTATGTGTCCTGTGCGGGATTCAAACCTATATTCAGCAGCTCCACAGCCACTGCACTACAGAGTCCATAGTATAGCATCCAAACCGATATTATAATAATGTTATGTCTTTCATTTTAATAAAGGTCAATTTAAAATTTCCAGGAGGCTATGTGCTTGTAGGTGGCGCCATCTGCATGGAGTTGTTAACGAAGCAGGGCTGGTCTTCAGCATACACAGTGGAAGCTGTGATAATGCAGATAGCTGCCACACTTGTGAAGGGCAAGGCTAGGATTCAGTTTGGCGCAACTAAAGTGGTCTCACAATCGCAGTATAGTCTCGCTCGCGCTCAGCAGAGCTTCAAGTGCCTCGTTCAGATACATGAAAAGAATGGTTAGTTGAAAATATATTATATACATACTATACTATATACATACATACATAAAAGCTTAAATATATATATATATATATATATATATATATATGTATATGTATGTATATAGATAAAACATATATTTATAAGCTGTGATATCAGATTCTGATTCCCTATATAGATGGAGGAACAGAAAGAAAACTTTTTCCAATCCCAATTACTTTTTTTGTAACTTATCTACAATTTGTATCATGGCCCTGAACTCAATCCCACCTGATCACCAGTCACATTATGTCAAATACTCTCTGGTGAAAAGTGGGTTGAAAGAGCTAAAAATGTTTAAGCACTCTGACCACCACAGTATTTGATATAAGGTTGTGAGAAGCATACTTTTTATTTTTTTTCCAATATAATTATTAGTGGCCACAAGGTAAAATAATTCAGACCTTGATTTAAAAATTCTCCCAATTGTGACGGTAATTAAATAAAAATCCATGTTTTACTGAAAAATAGGTGCTTAAATTTAAAGACTCAACTTACACATCGACTATAATTTTTGACGACGAAGTGGTAAGTATACCTGAGGCATGGGTCCTGGGTTCGAATCCCAGCCGAACCCAATAATAATTTTGTAGTGTGTGTTTCGTGATGTACTACATCGGACCCTTCCTCCAGATCTTATCGTATATGCACTATATCAGATACTGGGAGGTAAAGACGTGTGAGTCTCTCGAATGTTGGTATCAGTTGACAGTATCTTCTCGGCGTTTGACAGTCGAAATCGGCCTGGAGGACATCATGATTTTTTGAAGATGATAAGGTGTTAGAACCTTACAACGCGGTAGTTATTCCATCACCTATAGGAGGCTGCACTATATACCTGGTGTTTCTTTTACACAGTCACTTTACAGTTTCGTTTGCCGTGTGCTATCGGCGAAAGAATCTGCCACTCCCTATCTACCCGTGGGTATCATTTGAGGCGACTAAGGGCTAAGGCCTTAAAAATCGCAATGGCTACCAACAAATGGCAGGATAACCATCTCCAAAAACATCTTAGGTGCGACGCAATTATAAAAGGTTACATGCAATAAAAAAAGTTATTATGAACATATTTAGAATGTCGGTACAAAGTCTGAACTATGTCAAATCTGTATATTTCAGGTTGGTTTACACCACCCAAGGAGGATGGCTAATGCGAGCAGTCGCCGCTTCTGTAACATTAAGTTTAACGTGCGACAGTTAGTAACGCCCATATGACAGACAATGTATCTAAATTCGACAAGTGACTCGATGAGTTTGCGTGGTTGATAGTCCTTATGTAATTCCATTATTTGTTTCTCGAGGAAAGTGACGAGGAGGACTGAACAGACATTAAGTGGATGGTATTGTAACAAGAGTTCTGTATGTGTACTTCAATCAATATGTAAGTGCTGTAATGTTCTGGTTCTGAGTGCGGAGGGCGTTCAAGAGAGACTTTATAAGACTTATAGGAAATGTTTAATGTGTAACGTTTTTTGTAATCATTAATTTTCTCAATAAACGTTATTGATAGCCCTAGACATACTGAAGTGTAAAGTTGGAATTTCTTTGCATTTCTTTTTAGTTATTAAATAAAAGAAAAACCTGTGATTTGCATTGGTGGTCTTTTTTTCGCTTTTCAAATCATCCGTTGTTGCTTGTGAAACACTAAACTATTTTTATCTATATAAAAGCTTAAAGACTTACCTGATCGTGATCTTACCCTGTTTAATAAAATTGTGGTTATGGTCAGTTGTTAGTTATTATACTGACAGATGGACATTTCACAGTTATATAATTGAGGTATTAGTATTTATTTATATCCTGTACTTCGAATACATAAATATCATGTTTAATACAAATTTCATTTTCCATTAAAACAAAGGATTTATTGTTGTGTGATTGTTCAGCTTAAAGTTTAGATTTATCATTATGTTTGTTATGTTCCATTAGTAGTTTCAGCCCGTCAACATGTTGTTTACTTCCTGGTTCATTTATTCTTTTGCAGAAATCCTGCTTGGACATGTTAATAAACCATTGTTTCAATTTCGGATACCTGAAATAAAGTGATATACATAGTCTCGGCGTTTTTTGACATTTATATTCAAAAACATGTTCATTGCAAGCACCTAATAACTAAAAACAGGCATCTTATCTACTATTTCATAAACATTGCACATGGAACTTTTGTGAAATTGTTTGTAGCATAGCGGATAAAGACCCTAGTAGAAAATGACACATCATCCCATCATACAAATAGTGCAAGATTAAAATTTTCTTTCACTCTCAAAGAATGAAATAAATAAGTTATGTGGTTGTATATGTTCTAACCTAACTTTGATTGAGTTTTAATTAGCGGAAGTAAACTACTAGTAATAAAAACAGATGTTCTAAATCAATCCTAATCTTGATTAAACTAGCTTATTAGTGGTTTGACATCTATTTAGTAGATAAGATAATCTAATAAAATTCATTATTATATTACAACGCGAAGCCACACCTCCACTTAAGGTTAATATTTTTCAATTGATACTTTAATGTGTTATGCTACTTTTCTAGCTTGCTGATTTCTGAAACTACTCGTTACGTATATTACTCGTATGAGTAAAGTACCGATACCTCACCAGCACTACTCACCAAAAGACAGTGATTTGTTGTTTTAGAAAAAGTAAAAAAAATATTTATTATATTATTGAACCATAGTGTAGTGGAGTAGTCATAACTATATTCAGGGAAAAGTGTAGACATTCCTCCTTATACCCTGAAAAAAGTATTCGTGCCCAGTTTTGAAGTCTATGCCGATTTTTCGTTATATTTACACATTGAAAGACGTCAGCCTTACTATATTTTATATTTTAGTTTTACTTACATTTTCTCATTAATAGGATGCAATCCAATCAGTGAAGAAGCGGTAGTAATAACGCTTATGTCTGCAAGGGTTATGACGTCACCTGCTAAATATAAGTTGTCTGATAAATATGTTTCGAGCATTCTGTACGCGTCCTCGACGTTTATTATCATAGAACGGCACATCTCTGTCAGTTTGCCGCCGTAAGTTGGGGCCTGAAAAAAATTCTTACTACGTACTTCAGAATATTTTAAAGTCCTATTTAAACCATAAATCGTTAAAACAAATAAGAAAATTCATTTAAGTGTCTAATAAATAAGATCATATTTTTACGCTTTACGAATATTTTGATCTTTACTATTACTAGATTTAGTTTTTATGTATTTTAAATTTGCTGACAAATTCAAAGTGACTTCGCGGTCGGAATATGTTGACCCGATACGGTTAAGTTTTTATCGATTGTTTTTAAGTTTTTCGCTGTAATATTAGTTACTAATACTAAATTTTAATCTACAACTCTAAATATCATTATTATGGTATCGAATGTGGTACATATCCTGTGGTGTCTGTTGCCAACTACACCGTAAGTTATCGCTAACTACACCGGCAACGGGTACCACGGGATACGTTACTAATTTGTAAGTAAAATATTTATTGACTATGTATATTATCATTTCGCCTTGTATTTCTTTGTGTAATCTCTGGTGTGGGTGTATACAATATGTTTTTGCTTCAGTGCTTGAAATGAACGTGATCGCAAAGAATATTGGCTTTGTTCCCGGTTGAAGAAGCTTGTTCCGATGATGAAAGTGCTATTTCTTGTAGTGGGTACGATAGGGAACAATATGACAAGCTTTGATTCACCTTCATTCCCCAATAATTTCCTCTAATGAAAATCCTTTGATTCAGTCGAAATTCGGGCGGCGCTAATCTCTTCAGCTATCTTCTATTTAGAATATCGAAGTTTTCATCTGTTTGAAGACAGAATGACGACTTGCACAGTGTAGTGGGAAATTGATGGCAGCAGGTGGCTCAAGACCGTGCTCTGTTTGCAATATTTGGGAGGTTATGTTTAGCAGTGGACATGTGAAATGTGACAATGTGCTCGTTATCGCTATTGTAAGGAAGGCAAAACAAGAGGATGGTATATTGTACATTTATATTTTTCTTACCATTATAGATCTAAGTCTGGGAAATAAAATGCCGCAGTCGAAGAACAGCCTCTGGTTGATAGTAGCACGTATTCTTTTGTCAGATGGATAGAGATGCTCGTGCTCCGGTCCACCATACTTGTCGATAAGGTAAAGGATAATAGCGTGGCTGTAAATATACTTAAATACAACATACACCTGTAACTTTCTAGACTTTTAAGAATTAACTTTAAATTGTAAATTGTAGATAAGAGCTTTAATCCCTTAAGCTCTTTTTCCTATAGCTTTCCTAGCAGGATACTAGAATGGTCTGCCTCCAGATCAAGAAACTCGAGTTCGAGTGGAGGGTTCATACCAATGAGGTTTTCGAAAATTACGAATTCTACAGTTTACCTGAACTCTTAAGACGGTAAGAAAAACGTTGATGTGGTTGTAAGAGCCTATTTTTTTTTTTACTGCCAACCTACTTCGGATTGATGCCAAATATCCTAATTAATGGCGTTTCTGATAGCTTCTAAAATATGTACTGACGAAAATAGTTCATATATAGTATTACTTAAGATCTATTTTGTTAAGCCTAATAAAAAATCAGATATAATTTTTTAAAAATCACATTAAATTTATTCATATTCTGTATAGTGGCATCATAGATTGATAGTAATGATCCACTACTCTTTGAAAGATCTAAACCTTGTTATGCCATTATTATTATTAGTTCCATGAAAATTATACACTTAATATAGTTACAGAGATTTAGATAGTTTCAATTTCAGAAACGGCTCTTGATTTATCTAAACTTTCAAAAACATCGTTGGTGGGTGGTTATTGTATCTTAAATGGTTAGCATATTTACGCATATATTTCTGTCTCACCTGTCGGCTAAATGAAAGTTGTCCTCTTCTAGCATAGGAATAGTTCTCATTGGGTTTTTCTGAAATTTAAATACTGAATGAAACCTGGACTATTTTTTTTCCAGTATTTGACATATTTAATATGAAAAAATATTTACTAAGAGAACTCCAGTCGTTTGAGTAAGGGCGTCTTAGTCTTAGTGTTAGTGATTGCGTTAAGATTTCACTCGTAGTATGGGACTGACATACATAGCCGTAAAGATCAGCAAGCTGAAGTGGCAATGGGCCGGCCACATAGCTCGCAGAACTGACAACCGCTGGGGAAAAAAGGTTCTCGAGTGGCAGCCACGTACAGGCAAACGCAGTGTAGGACGACCCCCCCACAAGATGGAGTGACGACCTGCGGAGTGTTGCGGGAAGTCGATGGATGCAGGTGGCTCAGGACCGAGCTTCGTGGCAATCTTTGGGGGAGGCCTATGTTCAGCAGTGGACTTCTGATAGGCTGAAATGATGATGATGATGATGGGACTGAACGCCCATAGGCTAGGAGCGACGATCTTCGTAAAGCGACCGGCAACAAACTGGATGCATAGTCTACGATTGGACTAACTTTGCTTTTGGAGTAATATTGGGAGTGGCCTATATACAGCCGTGAACTGTTGCATTTTGATCATACAACATAATATACGAGCGAGTCTCACAGATATAGACTAAACGGGAATTATGTTACGACATGTTCTTGTAGTCTCAACAGTGCTAACACTACTACTGCTAAACGTGAAAGTCTCGAAGCTGTTCTTCTATCTGGATTGAAGTCAAGTAACGATTTCGTAGGTTCTGGAAAGCGAACGAAGCCGCTAGTCTCCAGGTATCGATTGTGTTTTAAGCCTTTATTAGAATAATTACTGGTTTACAGGTCTTCGTAAATTTATCAAAATGGTAGGTAAAATCCACTAAGTTTAGTAGTTGTTTATAAGCGAATAAACAGAAAAACATGGATAGCGACTTTGTTTTATGTTATTTAGCGAAATTATCCATATAAATCGCAAGCGACATAATGATCTGTTGACCGTTTCTTAAGTATTGGTAGGAACATTGCTATGAACACGCGTTGCTTGCGATCTAACACACAATAATAGTTTGCTGTGGTTGAGTGATTAATTTTAATGCTATATATACATATATAAATCTCAGATACATCATGAAAAACCGTTTAAAAACCTACGGTTGAAATGAAATAAAATGAAATTACCGTTGTGAGTTCTGGAGTGTCCTGTTCCCTGAAGATGGGGTTTAAATCTTTTAAGATTAAATCTACCCCCAAAATGTCTGCTACCATCATCACGGTTCGTGCCGGTGGACTGGCATCCATCTTGTACAGAACAGGTGGCATACTAATGGCCTGTATTGCGACTAACTCGTTAACTTAAAAATTAAAAATATAATACATTACAAACAATTATTAAAATAAAAATAAAAAGTTAATTTCCCTGTTGAGTTACTCCGGGGATAGCAATATCTGGGATATTTAAGGAGCTAGGCAGTAGGTGTAATAGTCTTGATACGTATACCGTATAAACCTTACGACAAATTTAGATAGATAGCGCTTTAAACACACAAGCCCAGCCAATATAGTAAATTACTATTTTCTTTAAATAGGTTGGCAGTACTCATGAATAATCATAACATATAAATCAAATAAATATTCAAAATAATATATTTTTACCACTTTCATTGCAGCGTTTTTGGCGTCGAGCCTTTTAAAACATCTCTAACATATCTTCATGCTACCGATTAAAGGAGTGGGGCAGTAGGCTTGTTTAAAAATACGAACTTTTTTTTACAATTTCTTTAGTAAACAGTATGTAATAGATTACTATTAGTATAAACAGAAATGTTTTTTTTTTGTTAAAAATTTCTGTTATTTTAATTATTTGTCTTTACATTTTTCTCGGTGTGTGCTTTGTTACATTACATAATACGCAAATAAGTAAGAAAGTAATGGGTAAGCGTAACAATTTTGTTCTTTAGTTCGCTACATCATACAACAAACTGCAACAGACATACAGACAGGTTGAAATCAAAAATACCTGAAATGCTTTTGGATCTAAATGTGTAAAAATTATAGTAATAACCCCCACTTTACAACTTTTTTTTGTATAATTATTAGATGTTCTAAAAATTAAAAATTGATGCAATTATGATACGTCTAAATTTTCCTTACTCTACACACTGCGTTGTGTCACAGTCACAGCTGAGTGCCACAGACATTGCTTCAATGATAGATTAAAAAGATTGATGGTTTAAGTAGATAACGTAGTAAAGAATATACCACAGACTATATATCTATTCGATGAAGTTATTGCTGTTAGCCGTTTTGGCTTTTACAGCTTCATAGGTTTGCGCCTGCGTCCTCTACTATAATATACTGGGAAAGAATAGACTAACGCCTAGCAGAGGGCTGTAACGGTTTTCTTAGTTAACGATATTCGGTGCTGATCTAACTAAATACGATATAACAATGAAATTCCCTTCACGATTTGCAATGCTTAATCCATAGACGCCTCTTACGACACCCATCGGAAGAAAGGGCTGATTATTATGCCGATACCACACGGTAATAAATTGTTATTAATAGTAACTACTTATTTAATATAAAGATCTCATCGCAAACTGAGAGGCCTGTTTGGACTTTTAATATTGTAGCCCATCTAGGGATGTAAACCAATGATATCGGTAACCCAACAAACCGACTCACGAAAAATCGATTTAGGATTCTTAACGTTTTTATCATTTTGATTTTGTTACATTATTTTTCGCTTTTTCGTGTGTTGTTAAATATTTTTTTTCTATTCTATAACATTAAAACAATTGTGGATAGATTTTCATAAAACCACTGTCATAGTGGTAGCCCGTAATACAAGTAGTTAATATCTTTTGTTTACGTTATCAAAAAAATTTTATAATTTATTTTATCTGGCTGATCTAACAGCCTACCTCATGGTAAGTGGTTACTGCAGCCCAGGAACAACTGCAACTAACTTTAAAAACATATGGCTAGAAGTGCGTTTTCGCCTTTGTGGACTAAAACGAATTTCCTCACAATCTGTAATTGAACTGGCATTCGGCTTGAATGGTTAAGTCTGACTGAAACATAGATCCATTACTCCTTAACAGCAGTAATACAGACAGGTTGAAAACAAAAATACCTGTCTCCTTAAGTTACTTAGTTAAGTTCATATTGATTTTATATTCTGTATTTGACATTTTATCATATGACATTATAGAGTAAAAACTGATTTCTTTTGACGTGATAATTTGTTTTCGTTAATAAATGAAAATTTTATATGAAAGTTAACATAGTATCTTTGAAAATTAAGTATTTTAATCTGCGTGTGAGGTCACCATGATGAACAAATCATCGAGGCCCGGAATAATTATGAAGTGATTTATTTACATACAACAATTTATGTGGTTACGGCTGTTAGTTTTTCTTTTAGCTGTTTCAAGTATATTAGGCACTTACTTGTAGTTTATTGTTAGTTTATAAATGATGTATATAGGTAATTACAGTTTTCGGTGAGGTTAAGATTAATTGATAAACATACAGGTATCACATAGTATATTTTTGTTTTTGATTTTCGCGTTGTAATGTTAAAATGCATATTGTAAAAGGTTACTTTTAGATTTTAGTTCCGTTTAGTTTTTAATGTAGGTATAGTTGCGCTTAATCAGTTTATTGAATGAAAAGAGCGGTGTAGTGCAAAGAGCATCGTAAACGGCAGGTTTCTTTCCGTTAGTTTATTGGTCGTGTGATAATTTTGACGAATTTTCATTTAGTTTTGCTTTATTAGTAGTTCTAGATATAAATAAATTAATATTCTTAGCGGCCATATCAGCTAACATTCTTGTCATTCATGCTCCATTACACAACTAATTAACGACACCACGAACGAACGAATACTAGAGTACAGCTAGTTATTTATAAAGTATTGAAGTAGCAATATAAATATAAATGTGCCACTACCTACCTTCAAGAAAAGAGAAAGCAGACATGTTTGCCTCTCTATTTGCGAAGAATTCACAACTAGATGCAGCTGATAACTGCCCACCTTTGCTACCTCGTTGTGACTCTGCAATGCCTGAGGTACACATTCGGCAAAAAGAGGTACTCAAAATACTC
This sequence comes from Bhutanitis thaidina, assembly GCA_029286595.1. NCBI lineage: Eukaryota > Metazoa > Arthropoda > Insecta > Lepidoptera > Papilionidae > Bhutanitis > Bhutanitis thaidina. The sequence goes on from JAGSMS010000019.1 coordinate 817,709, forward strand.
AGAACTCTAGATGTGAATAAGGCTAGTGGGCCTTACGGCATTCCTGCCGTTGTCTTGCGGTCATGTGCGCCTGAGTTGTCTCCTGTTCTGACTCGCCTCTATCGCTTGTCCATGAGGACTGGTCAAGTTCCGAAGTCCTGGAAGATTGCCTATGTCCAACCTGTACCTAAGAAAGGAAGTTGTGCCGACCCTGCCAACTACCGACCTATCGCAATCACCTCCATACTCTGTAAGGTTATGGAGCGCGTTTTAAACAACCGCCTCCTTGCATACCTGGAGGACAACGACCTCCTCAGTGACCGTCAATTCGGGTTTCGTCAAGGCCGATCTACTGGGGATGTTCTTGTGTATGCTATTCACCACTGGAGCGAAGCCATTGAGAGACACGGTGAAGCTCTTGCCGTGTCTCTTGATATCTCTAAGGCTTTCGACAGGGTCTGGCACGCAAGTCTCATTGGCAAGCTTCCGGCATATGGTATTGCTCCCGAGCTTTGCATCTGGATCGAGGATTTCCTAAGGAACAGATCGATTCGGGTTGTCGTTAATGGCGCCTCGTCCGATCTCCATGATATTAATGCCGGTGTGCCTCAGGGGTCTGTGCTCTCCGCGACTCTTTTTTTGCTGCACATCAACGACCTGCTGGTAACACCCGATATCTTTGGGTATGCAGATGACAGCACAGTCTCGGGGAGATACTTGTCCGATGCGAAGTCTGGGGCAAAAGTCCAGTCTTTCAGAGAATCGATGATTGAGGGGGTGATGCCAATTTGGTCGAGTTTAACCCCTCTAAAACACAGGCTTGTCTTTTTTCGGCGAAACGGAGTCCATTCCAACTGACTCCGACTTTCCGGAATGTCCCCGTTCCGGTAAATGACCGTCTTGAGCTCTTAGGTCGAGATCTCTCTTCTAACCTAAATTTCGGTCGATACATCGAGTCCATAGCAAACACTGCTGCCAAAAAACTTAGTATCCTCTCGGGGGTGAGACGGTACTTCACATCGGAGCAGCTCTTAAATCTATACAAGGCTCAAGTCCGCTCTTGCATGGAATACTGTTCCCACCTCTGGGATGGTTCGGCTAAACATCAGCTTGATGCTTTGGACTCGTTGGAGCGCCGAGCGAAGAGGATCATAGGCAGTGACTCACTAGTAGAGGCAAAACTTCAAAGCCTCGAACACCGTAGACGAGTGGCCTGCCTCTCGGTTTTTTATCGAATTCATTTCGAAGAGTGTGCGGAGGTTTTGCATAACCTAATACCCTCTTCCCCTTTCCATCACCGAACGACTAGACGCGGCGAGAAGTTCCACCCTTATGTTGTAGACATTCCTCCATTACGCACGAGGCGGTTTGCCTCTTCTTTCTTTGTGCGGACGGCTAAGGAGTGGAACTCTCTGCCGAGGTCGGTTTTTCCGGAGGCCTATAACCTGGATATCTTCAAGGCCAAAGTGAACAGACATCTAGGCAAACGTGTACCATCCTAGGCCTCATCTTCGCTTTCCATCGGGCAAGATTGAGGTCAAACGCAGGCCTATTTTTTCATAAAAAAAAAATAAAAAAATAAAAGGCCGGCAGCGCATCTGTAGCTCCTCTGGTGTTGTGGATGTTCGTGGGCGTCGGTGATCACTTCCCATCAGGTGAGCCGCACGCTCGTTTGCCCCCTTCTATATAAAAAAACTACTGGGCAAAGGCATCTACTCATTTTTAGAGCAACGTATGGTCTGCCACGCTGCTCCAATGCGATTTGGCCATCTCATGTCAAATATTTTTTGTATTCCTTTACACACCATCAATTAAAAATGCAATTAACAATTTTAATAAAATAACCAGGAATCGAACGCAGCTCACGCGCTTACTATGAAACTTAAAGCAAACACTCGATCTCCGTTTCTTATTAATATTAATCAAACAAATGTATTTATACATAAATTCTTTAAACATATTTACTAATATTTATGACATACTGCTTAGTAACAACCGAGATAATACTTACAGCATCATAGGTACTTTAAAATATCTATAACATCGAGAGTACTACAGCTACATAAACGTAATTGATAGTTTGTAAAATAGATATCGACTCTACTCCTACTATTGTCATTATAAAATGATGTAATAAAAACATTAGTTTACAATTGTCTCAGTTACCTTTATCTTTTTCTTTATTAATAATTATTGGTATATTAAACATTACAATGACGCAATGAAATACTTAAAAAGTTTTTTAGTGCAATATACATTACACAAATGCTTTAAAAATCTAAAAAAATAGATATTTTAAATTAATTAATATAAATTTGAATATGCGCGTGTTATAAAAAAAACCGTTTAGATATTATTTATTTTTACTTTGAACTCTTATATTAATAACATCAACAACAATCACAACACAAACTCGTGGCAGAAATTTAAAGTTGGATCTTAAATTAAGTTACTTTTAATCTTAACAAAAATAAACGTTGAGTTCTTGACATTATCAAAAAGTGGCTGATTGCTAATCGCCTTTCTTCTGAAACTGCAGACAACATCCAAATATTAAAAGTATAAATACTTTTAATAGAATTTGTGGATAGAAGCCCCATAGTTATTTGATTCCGACAGTTTTCTGAATCGCAAGAGCTGCAATTATCAGCTAGCACCATCTCGTGCGGGTGAGGTTGGCATTAGGAGTGAAAACTGGTTAATTAATTGCTTACTTCTTTCTAATTATTACTTATTTAATTCTAAATATTGGCGCTAACAATGCAGCTCGTTTAAAAATAATAATCTAAAAGATTTAAAAAAGCCGACAGACAAACACGTTTTAATTAAAAAAAAATATTTAATCATAAAACTTGCATACAATTTACGTACAAAACATAATAAAATAAAAATATTGAAAGAAAAGAGGAACATTGAACTTTAAAATGGTATAGTTTTTTCGTAATATTAATTAATAAGGAACATTTGAAAATAAGTATGAAACAGATTCCGCATAGTGAGTGCGTCGAATAGCTTCTGCCAACATAACAGATACATCTATAGTTTGTAGCTTAGGACATAGTTTCATATGCTTGTCCTGCGGTATAGTGTTAGTTACCACTAAGGCTTCCAAACAAGAATTATTAATTTTGTCTATAGCATTCCCCGCAAGAACACCATGAGTCAAAATGGCGTAAATTTTTTTTGCTCCTGCTTCTCTTAATTTTTCTGCTCCTTTGACGATAGTGTCGCAAGTGTCTGCTAAATCATCGACCATGATCGCGGTTCTGTTGTTTACGTCACCAACTAATACAGTCGAATCTTCCTCATTAGCTCTTTGTCTCTCTTTGTGGATGATTGCGAAGTCTATGTCAAGATTATCTGCTATAGAAGTCATCCTTTTCACACCACCTGCATCAGGGGATACCATGACGCTGCTCTTCCATTCTGGAATATTGTCCCTTATCCATTTAGTTATAGCTGGCTCAGCATATAAATTATCAACGGGTATGTTAAAAAATCCTTGAATCTGAGATGCGTGTAGATCTATTGTAATAACGTGATCTGCGCCCGAAACCGAAATAAGATTTGCGAGTAATTTCGCGGTGATGGGCGCTCGGCTTTTCTCCTTTTTATCTTGCCTTGAGTAAGGGAAACACGGGATAACGGCTGTTACACGAGAGGCTGATGCGATCTTGCAGGCGTTGATCATAATAAGAAGTTCCATCAGGTTGTCGTTTATTTCACCACAGCCACTTTGCACTATGTATACATCTTCTCCTCTTACAGATTCGCCTATTTCTACATTTGTTTCCTTATTGCTGAACTTTTTGGTGGTAGCTCTTCCCAAGTCGATACCGAGGCGTTCGACAATTTGTTTAGCAATTTCCGGGTGTGAGCTTCCAGTAAACACTTTTATGTTCGGCATTCTTGGTTCTAGTTTTGGATCTGATGACGTATTTGTCCTTTTGGTACCTTTCGCTTCTTGTCTTTCGTCTGTTCTCATTAGACTATTAAATCAGTGAAGAGACTTCACTGAGTAGCAGTCAGTGGCGAAATGGACAGTTGTTTGTCTGAAAACAGATTTATCTGAGATGACCACGGGGTCAGGTTGTTCAATCGGTCCCTTGGAGCCGAAGTGTACATAATTTTATCTTCGCTCTTGAGTTTATTTCTTATCTCAGTATTTCGATGCAATTGTATAAATAATTATTAGTACTAATAAGTAATTTAAACTTTAATTTCTAATATCTTTAACTAAATTTTTATTTCTAACTTTTTGTTAGTTAAGCCATAGATAAGAATATAAATAAGTTTATGTTGCATCAGCCTAATTATTAACAAATACCCTAATAGTTGAATCGTATCACTTTAATGAAGCAACGTGTCAACAATAAACATTAATCACTGTTTGCGGGCTTTATTTTTTAGTTTAATCAGTTAAATGAAATCATTTCAATACTTAATATTTGATATTCCACATATGATAACCTGATAGCGTAGTTAGCAGTAACCCTGCCTTTAAAGCTGAGAATTGTGGGTTCGAATCCTAATACCAATATTTGTAAGATGAACATTAATGTATATACTTGAATCATGGATGTCTGTTTAATGTTTATAAATAATTATCTATGTAGGAACCAAAAAAGGGAGTTCGGAATTTGATGACATGTGACTAAAAATAAAATACGTTAAAGTAATTTATTGTCAGGTGGCGAATAATAAATAATACACCAGAAACAAGCATTAATATTCATTAATAGTATCTAAACTCATTAGGTGATCGCGGGAGCCAATAATTCTAAAAATTGTCGAATGAATTTTGACTATCTACGTGCCTCTGTATTTGTCCGGACCATAACGTCTATAAAGTATACTTTGCATAATCTATCGTGTATACATTTCATAAGCAAATTAATCAGCACCAATTCCCGTATACATATCCACAATGAATTTGTAATCAATGAAATTATTGTTCTTTTGGTTCTTTGTCAGCTTGTGTAAGTCCACTGTAGGATATAGGCTGGTGCATTCATAAAAAGAAAAATTAAAGCGACAGCAAAAAAAGATTTGCCCACACTGGGCTAGCGGGTTAGTGAACGCACCACCGACTCCCTCGCGCTAGAGACTCTGCTACATGTCACTTATCTGTGAGATTTGGATTAGACTTCACAACTTCGGATGTCACCAGAGTCTCGTCCTGTTAGTCAACAAAAATTTAGAGAACCGAATTTTCTCGAAAAAATGCCACATCGAAAACACATAGGCCGTTGTGCAGCAGCAGTGTGGTGCGAGAGGTCCGGTACTGCGATCGCTAATTATCAGAGGCCTATTTGCAGCAGTAGACTACTAAAAGGTCGACGAAGAAAAATTATGAGATCAAGATTGGGGATGGATTCTTAAATCATTAAGGAACGAGAAAAAAATACTTGAAATCTATTGCCTAAACGTTTTATTATTATTTTAGAAAGAAAGAAAAGAAAGAAAGAAAGAAAGTACTTTATTCATTGCCACAACTCAAGTAACATATAAGTAAACTTAATTAGCATAACAAATAATAATAATAATAATAATATTTTATTGAGTTGCAGCAACAAAACGGTGTCCGACTCAGCATAATGCTGTAGCAATGCTAAACCACAACTACAGCGCTGGTATTCTGTCGGAAACGTGTTTTTTTTTTCGCGAGCTGTCGTCAGGCTTTTTGTACTACATGAGGAATCAAAATATAAATAACAACAAAAACACAATAATAATAATAAATATAGAAATACCCCATACAATAATAATAATAATATAATTCCGCATCAGCATAGAGTAATACACATCTAACCTCCAATGGATAACTGTAAACTACCTTAATTTCTTTAAATTGTCTAAGTTTCCTTCGTATCTTACAACGAGGACTAACAAATTTTACGATATAAAATATTAATGCATTACGTAAATTTAAAAGAAATCTCAGATGTAGCATTCAATTCGCATAAATCGATAGAAGTCTGTACTTGTTTGTGATTGTCGTAATTGTTTAATGCGTCATCTAGTCCATAAATATTTATTTCGTCTATTTTATTTGCCCAAACGGCTGCAGTTGAGTCACAAAACGTTTCGTATCCTTCACCCAATGCTGTCATCAATAGCTCATCGTCGTTTGCATAGAAATGTACCGTCATGTTCGATGCCATGAAGAGATGACCTGACGCTTCGCAAATACTCGTATTTTCTGTATTGTCCGTACAGTCCAACGCTATAATTAGGGTGAAATTTGAAAGGAGACGAGTTTGTTCCGCTGTTTCCTTTACATCCTGCAATGTATAAAAATAAAAACAATAGAATAATACATACTTTTCTAAATACAAAAGTTATATATAAATTCACAATAGTCAATAAAGTAAACACTAAACGAGATGTTTTATTTTATTATATGCACATACGGGGTGTATGTGTGTGTATGTAGGACCGTACTCATATGTAAGGAGAAATATATGTTATCATACCTTTTTCCCACACGTGGTGCATTCTGCTAACAAACAACCGAGGCTTTGGCGACTTGGCTGAACCCAAATCTCAGAGACTAGTGATGCTGCTCCTTATTAAACTAGTGAGGGTACCGGTACTGCACTCACCAGCATGGTGAGAATAAGCAAGCCTTCCAATAAATGTATACCTGCTTCTGCTGGCGTTTCTCTGATGATGATAAACATCTTCAGCAGTGGATTAAAAATAGCTTAAGTAAGTAAAGTATTATGAAGGGCGATTAAAGCCACACGGTGGCTTAGTAGTTAACTTGTTTGACTGACGAAATATGGTTTACTGGGTTCGAATCCCAGCGAGGCCAATATTTGTGCCAAAACGAATCATTGGTTTTCGGGTCTGGTCGTGTAGCGTTACGTCGTGTCTCTGACTCTGTATCTGACCCTTCCCCCGATCTTATCGCATATGCATTACATTGGATATAGGATTGTAAAGTCGAAGTGGGTGCATTTGTGTTTGCGCGTGCGCGTGGACTTGCGGCACTACAATATCTCCAGCGCAGTTGATAATTGACGATAGTATTCGGAAGTTGTCGCTAAGTCCGAAATCACATCACCGTGGTTGATCAGGCGTAGGGTGCTCTCATTTACTTTCATTGCGTGCAAAATTTTAAAGCGTTGATTTTGCGATGTGCTAGGACCGCGGTGAAATAAACGAGTGACGAAACATGTATGTTTGAGTAGAATTAAAAAAAATCGAATATGAGTGAAGTCCCGCGGACTCTTTCCGACATTAAAAATGAGAGATTGCCTTTACACATTGAAACATTTAAAGGCAGCTATTATATTTTAATTTTTGGGATGAGTACATAAAATTTACATTCTCATATTTTTGAAATATGAGAAGGGCACTCATGATTTAATATAATTTATTTGAAATTAGAAAATTATCATAAGAATTACGTCCGCGATAATGAAAAATGTAGATCAGTTTTTTATTTATATTGTACAATATTGAATTCGAACGAGAAAATTTTGGCACTATGATGCCTGAATGATATAATGACCTCAAAAAAAGGTCAATTGAAAGTAAATGTAAAGATATCAGCATTTGGAGATTACAGTCATATTTAAAGTGAAAAGGAGACGTTTACTTCTCGTCGCTCGCGCGATTTACATATAGACACTCACATAGACTTACACGAACACACGCAAGCACATGTTCACACATACACAGTTATTCAAATTGGGTGCAAATTTACCTTTTGAATAATTAAAATGGAGCCTCCACGAATAATAGTCAAAAAATCCGCATCCGTCGTAGTCATTGTTAAGGCCTCTCCTACCGACCCATTCAATTTTAAACCGCTCCATAACTCGTACCAAGTTCCAGGAGGCATCCAAATATGTACATGGGTTTCACTTGGTCGTAAATTGGGAATGATTAGTAAATTTTCACCAACGTTAAACTGAGTGTTAACATCCTTTAATTCCGGCACAGTGGGGTACTGGTAGAACATGGGTCGTAATAACGGACCTTCTTGCAGAGTTGTATAAAAGTACGGCAGTAGACTTAGTCTATAGTTAAAAGCACTGTCGATGTATATTCTGTAGGTACCAACGAACTGTATAGGATCTCTTGGTACAGTTTTGGAGTGAACTTTGAGTATAGGAAAGAACGTCGCTGCCATGTACCATTTGACGCACAATTGGCTATGTTTGTCGATTTCAAAATGTTTAGTATCACCGCAAACTGGTGAGGACCAAAACCAGTGTCCGGAGACCCCACCCATGGCCATCGCTATTAATTCTTTGTGAAGATCCGCCCACGACGTGTCTATATTTTGCCTGTTTACTACAATATCACCGTACATCCATTGGCTGGATGACCATTTTGGTATTTCTTTATCGAACAATCTTTGCAAAGCATTTATGAAAGTGTTGCCGTACAGATTATGCTTGTAAAGATATTGGCCACCATCATTAGGTAAGGAAACATTCCATGACGGTGTATGATTGAAGGCATCTTCAAAATTCTGCGGAAAAATAAGTTTAAAAAAGGAGTTTGTGCATAACTTATGCTAATGTATAAAAGGAAAGTAAAGTAGTAGGCTCCTCTCAATGTTTCAAAGGGATTGTTCGGGTTCACGCTGCTCCAGTGCGAGTTGCGGACAGCGAATGCTCTGCTACTATACTTATAATTATTTTTCGTACGGATGTACGAAGGTTTTTTTCATGATGTTCCCTTCACCACCGATCATGTAGTAAATACAGCACCTAAAATTACAATTAACAAATTTTGTTGATACCACCACCTGGATTAGATTACTCGCGTATTATTATAAAGTAAAAGCGAGTGCGGTGACTCCTGAGCCAATACGGATCCTGGGTTTAAATATTTTTGTGTAAAATAATAAATGAAAACAAATGTTTAAGTTGGTAAGTAATATGTGCATAAAGCTTAATCAAATATCTCCTTGTAGTTAAAGTTAAATAGCGTAAGAGTTATAGCACTACCTATAACTTTATCTTAAAAATTATAATACATCTTCTTTTCCATCATCCTTTAGAGAGAACACAATGCTGGATATTCATTGGAAGAGCCCAATGAGAATTGTTTTAATAGTAGTGAGCAATCGCAAAACCAGACACTGCACGTTGCCTCCTATCTCTAGTATGATTCATTTAGGATTGGTATTTTGAGATCGCCAACTGTCCTGTGATTTGTCTAACATTTTCTTTTTTAATTAGAAAATTCGATAGATTGTCAAATAGATCAGATATATGGCAGATTTTCTTACCACATCACCACACGGTATAAACATATAATTAAAATAAGAACATACCTTGTTAAAGTAGGGTAAGAATAATGATGTTTCGTTGTGTAGTTTTTCTGTCTCATCTAATGGCCAATTATTTTCCAGGACTAAGCCATCTACATCCGTGTCAAATACCCATAAGTTTTCCATCAATTCCATTGGTAGAGTTTCAAAGCAAAGATATAATAAGGTGTTAACTCCTACTGAACCTTTATATGGATGCAAAGTATTTGAATCTCGTAATATATATTTCTCATAGCTTGGTAGAATCGATGTGCAGTTTATTTCAGTTTCTTCTAATGTGTCATTGGATTCTTCATATTTAATCTGTAACTTATAAGAGAGTTTAAATGTTGTATCCATGTCAGTATAGTTGATAATTTCAGTTTATCTATGGTTTCATTGGTTTCGTTTTTAATCTGTTCTAATTAATTATTTTAAACTTATTCACGTAAATATGTTACGTTTTAGTTCAAACTTAAGGTAATAATAATTACTATACACCTTTCAATAACGAATAATATTAACAGTAACTGGAATAACAAATAAAACGGACAAGAATGTGAAACACTTTTGCATCCACAGTCTACTGCACGGAGCGAGCAGGGCATTAGAAATTGCATACCAGCGACAGAGAGATCATATAACGCTCAGCACCCACTTCATGGTTATCTATGAGACGCATGCATAAAACCCAAAAAATTACTACTGCGAAGCCATTTTCTCAAACCTCAGAGAGTCGAAAGTTCGTTTTATATTCGTACTATATTTTAAAACGTTCAAAAGTTCGCCTCAATAGCGTTGACTGATGCAAATTGCACTTACATAGGGCGATACATGAGGTACAAATCGTTTATTAGAACTCTTTATCAACTGAAATCCTCTATTAATTAATTCCTTTTCTTCGGGATCACATTGTTGACTTTTAAAGACAATGGGTTTGGTTCCACAGTGGCTTTCGTAAGGCAGGCGTTGTCTTGCGGCTTTTTCTATAAAATCATTTAGGTCCGCAAAGGCGTTTTCAACGGATTCAGATAGTTCACTGAAAAAATCAAGACACATGCCACAGAGTAATTGATTTAGAAAAACAAACCTATTATTTTCTATTCCATCATCACCTTTGGTATCAGGGTACTCGCTTTTATAACGTATGTAAGTGACCTGGGTTAAAATTCTAGATTGCAATTTTATGTCTAAGAAATTATAAAAAAAAATTGTTTTCATTTAACTTAAATAGCCTAATAATTCAAATGAAACGCAAGCTTCTATCGTGACGGATATTCGGGTAATGTCCTTAGCTAGAGCGGCGACTTCGCGGGGTTTCTTTTTCGACATGTCGGTGACTTTATACGCGGGCTACCAAACCCGGCGCGGACGGTTGTTAAGGACCTGGGTCTGTTCGGCCTATGAACTCTTAGCTCAAATATATAATATATTAACATAACTAAAAGAAAAAAAGTATCTTAAATCTATTAGAACAAAATTATATTATGTACGCAAGTGTACTTATTTAATTGATGTTTTGAATATGACTTACAACGAGCCGGCAGAATATAAGGTTATATTTATTGACATAACGTCGCATCCTACCTTTGTTCTATAAAAATTGATAACCTTTTATTACTTACCTGCAAATGTGAGCTCCGAGCATCCAATAATCAAAGTGTTTATTAGATCCAATATAATCCATTACTTCTTTCATTATATGCCTTGGTTTTGGTCCAGTAAATAAATGAAATTTTAAACCAGAGCTCGTAATACTTCGTACCACTATCTGATTTTCACCAAGGATCGACAGTTCGGTCGGCGTACTTGTATCTATTAGTAAACCATGATAGGAATCGTTGATTTTGGCAAATATTAGTGGTACTGAACTTACACCTCTGTCGTGATTGTAGATTACTTTAACTGTGCCTTGTTTTAGAGGAATTTCACCCAGACCATACATAGTCTCATTAGTTAATTTAAAAGCAATCTCCCATATATTTTGCGACGCTATTAAAGGACCCCTGATTGTGTTGAAAATATTGCCTTGGAGTGAATTAACTGCTATATTCATTTCTGGTGATGATACTTGATAGTTATAGTCTTTGTGTTCGATTCTCTTTACTGTGTGCGTTATAATCTGAGAGTTATAGAAGTAAAGTGATAAATGGGTTGACGTTAACTCATCTATGGATATTTTTAAGGCGACAAAACTGTTTTGTAATGAATATGGAACAGTCGAGACTCTTGGTTGTAGTGTCACGTTTTCCGACCATTCTCGATCGAGTATGTATGAAAATCTAGACGGTAGTCTATGGAAACAGAAATTGTTATCGGCATCATAGCAGCACTGTTGATGGCAATCAGTTTCTTTCACGGTTCCAATACCGCATGCAAGTCGCGCAGCTCTGGGCAACAGACATGACCCTGTAGAGTATCCATCTGTCGGCGGTAAGTCCACGCTTGGAAAATACCAAAACTGGTATATCAAAAGAGGAGCCACGATTGCTGTTAATAATATAGCTAAAAAGACTTTTAACGGTCTATTCAACAGCAGTTGATCATACCACGTCACATCTAAAAAGTATAAATGAGTGTCAAAAGATGAAATGAAATGAAGATCAGAGAAATGGAGTTGAAAGTTATAGTTGTGGTAGATCAGATAAATCGAGCGTTTATATTAATAAAGCCCATTGTCACCACGCTGGTCAAGTGGGTTGGCTGAGCGCAGTGCCAGTCCGCTCTCGCACTAGTCTGGGATTTGTGTTTGACAAATATGGATTGATCTTCATCCGTAATTTGGTCACCAGGGCCTCGTTTTTTGGTTTACCGAGTACACCATATACAGGTGAGCTTAACATTTTTTAACAATTACCAACTACTAATGCAATATAACGATAAAAGTTTCTTCTTCGTCTTCATCAGTCTGTCAAGTATAGCTTCCTTTTCCCGATGGGAGGAGTTACTGTACCAGAAGCCTCGCATCTCAAACATCGACTTGTCATCGGTTTATTTATTTTGGTCTAATATTCTTTAAGACGATCAATTGGTAGGAAGTCGTCTTGATCATATACTTTTTCAAAGTGACTTCGTACTCACGTTTCGAATGTTCATATTCAAAGTTCAATTCATTTTCTTTCGTTCCTTGAAAGTCTTGGCTGATATCTTCTGCGTGCGGTATCATTATTATTGGTTATCGGGAGATCGCAACCTATAATTTTGATGTAAGTTTAATTAAATAAAAGTCGAAATAAACGTAACAGTTGGGCCGAAAAAGGATCGTGTAGATTTCTCGAGTATTCTATAAATCAGTTATTAATAATGGACGAAAGTTCGGTATTCCGGTTGCCAGTCTGCAATTCCGAAAATCTCCCAACTTGAGAAAGTTCTGTTTGTCTAAATCTTAAAAACGATTGCTTGAATAATGTGAGATTCTTAGGGGGTAGATTATTTATTATACTCATTTCAAAATAAAATGAAATATTGTAACTCTTTCCGTTAGCGTCGTAAAGTCGATTTTCCTGATAATGCCTGGAAAATTTTGGCTTCCTGTATTTCTTTAAATATAATGATTTATTTAAATCGTCTACAACCTCTACTGGTACTGGTACTGCGATAGTTTGCCGAGCGCAGCGATGGAAAATCCTTCCTGTCGTGGCCGATGTCCAGCAATGAACTACTAAAAGGCAGGTAATGAAAAAGAGAATAAATTGTTCTCTGTGTGGCGAGCGCGTACCAATGAGTTTTAAAGGCTTATGTACGATTTGTATTATTGGCTCGGAAACTAAGACGGCGACAGGCTCACCTCCGGTCAGTTTGATCAAAATGAGCTCTGATGAAACGACTTAAAGAAGTATTGTGCTTACGGTCGTAAGAGCTTATAAGAAGTAATTTATCATATTTTTGTTTTAATTAATTTACTGACCATTATAAATCCGAAGTTAAATCCTGTGCGGAAGAAGATAGATAATGTAGCTACACTAAAACTACATAACATTTATTATACTCAATGATCAACACACGTCACTGCTCACGCAAACAATATAGTCATTCTATAATTTCACAATATTCGATGAACTTTGCTGAAGTATTTTCTCCACAAATAGTATAGTTCGCACAAACTTAAATAATTAACAATAAATAGTCTCAATGACGTCTAGCAAAACATTGTTTATCAATTCGATTTCATTTAATTGTTCGATAAAATCGATAAGATAGCAGCGCATCAGTTTCTTTATAAATAGTACTTTGATAAGATTGTTCGTAGTTAAATATTTTAAATTTATTAAAATAATAATCAAACCAATGAAGACGTTCTATGAGAATAAAATAGGTTGTTCATCACTATCATCATCATCTATAACCTGTGATAGTCATCCTTCATTAAGCGTAACATCTTGTAATACTCGAATATGCCTTGAGTGTATTTTTTTATGAGCAAGGGGACACGAGCTCACGACTCAGCTGATAGTAAGTGATTAACGTCGCCTACGCACATCTGCAACACCGGATAAGCTCTGTCCAGTGCGTTGTCTACCTTTAAGGTTATTTGGAGGATGGGAGGGAAGATGAGAAAGGGGAATTGGGTAGGGGTGGAATGGGCCTTCGGTTACCACATTCACCGAACGAAACGCAGAAGGATAATATGCCTCTTCTTCACGCCGGTATTTTTCGAAGCGTGGTACTACCCCGGAAGAGCCGCCCGGCCTATCCAAGCAGCAGCAAAAGGCGCCGCTTGGCTATACCACGTACTAAGCAATGTCCGAATTTGACGACAGTGACAACTTCCGAATATTATCGGCAGTGATTAACTGCGTAGGATATATACCGCAATCACAGAGCCACTCGCACATCTTCTGCAGAAAATATCAGAGGGAGAGTCAGATGGAGTGTCAGAAACACGGGTCGCAAACACAACTCAACGAGTGTGTGTGAGAGAGAGAGAGAGAGATAGAGTGGGTACATCGATCTTTGAATTAAAACTCATTAATTTATAAATATATTTTTATTTTCTTAACAAAATTGACCCTTTTTACTCAATTTACATAAACATGCGTACTTAAAATCTATTATAGTACCTATATTAACCTGACTAGTATGACTAGATTACAATTTAATAATTTCATCAGAAATCTTTGTAAGGCTATCTTTAAATCTTAAGGTTTTATAAAAATTTGTTAATTATCTGTGCTTTTATAATAATTCTTAAAATTGTTTACTAAAATTCATACAACCTTAAATAAGTAAGTCAGACAAGGTAACAAACGACCGACAAAGCAAAGATACATTTTGACGAAATATAAAATATACCTTCTTTATGACGACATGTCGGAAAGAAACAAATTTCTTTTGTTTAATATAAAAAGTGCGTAGTTTAGTACAAATTGTATATACGCAAGTTACTATATAAGTAAGCAAGACTTAAATAAATGTCCCAAACACGTAAATTGTCTTTATCAAATTCACATTATGTTAAAAAATGGCAAACCATTAAGCAGTCACACAAGTTATACATATTATTTACATAATTATTAAACAAAACACAACAAAAGGGTCCCTTCTTTTCTGAATATTCTATTATTTTATTTTCTAACCTAATTTGATTGACTTTGCTTTATTTGCAAAACATTACTTTTCGTTCATAAAAATAAGAAGTAAGGGCAAATACTTATGTTTTATGTTTTTTTAGTTAGAGTTAGCCAGAAATGTGACAAAATATAAATTAAGGGCAACAATTGACGAAAAATATGAGCAACAATTGACGATTTATAATTATGGGCAACAATTGACGAAAAATTGAGATAGTAGTGAATGTACTGAAGTGATTACAATTTAAGTTAATTTACATTTTCATAATAAGGAAATTAAATTAATGAAGTTGACGTTGATGTTCAGAGTTGTCACTCATTCCAATAGATTACTACAATTGTTTAATAGAGCGTGAGAGACCCGGGTTCGATCCCCGGCGCCGGCACCACTAAAATTGTTAATAGCAATTTCAAGTGCTGAATTTTCCACGTGCTCGGCGGTTAAAGTCAATCTTCGTGTGAAAAACCTGCTTGTCTGAGCAATAATAAAAAACTATATAATTTCAGACTTGTGAAGCCCGTCAACCCGGACTGGAGTAGACCCTCTCAAATATTTGAGAAGGAGTCCTTTGCTCAACAATGGACACTTACAGGCTGGTTTACATCTTATATCTTTTTATTGAAGTATTTACTGTGTCAAAAAGTATCTATATATATTATTTACTATTAGAGAACTGTAAAAGATCAGTCTGTAGTTGTAAAGATGTTTGATAAACTATTGAATTGTCACTGTCGAAATTCCGATGTAGATTAGCAATGAAAAATTCGTTTACACGCGGAAGGAGCTTCGGGCGGAAGCTAAATATTAATATTTGTATAAAATGCTGTATAATTTTTTTCTGATTCCAATAACATTCTTTAACTAATTGGGCATTGGTGACACCGATCTTCTCGCTTGCAGCGCTTTATTATTACAATAAGTTCTAATATCGTCAATAGGTTGCATTAGGAACACTGGAACGTCGTCGTCGCGTTTCTGAAAAAATAACTCAAAATCAAATTTATTTATTTTGTGCTGTGTAATTATTCCGAAATGAGTTTTTCTTCTGCGTAATCATCAGCTTGTATAAGTCTGCTGCTGCACATATGTAGTTATTACCATGAAAACCCTAATAAAAACTGGCTTCTTCTATCACGCTTGTCAGAGCATTGTCAGTACTCTCGCTTCAGAGATTCTGTTTTTCATCACAATAGACAAATCGATCATCCCACTTTATTCAATGGGTGTTGTAAAAGTTGACTAAGGGAAATGCCAGAAAATTGCCTTCATACCTTCTGATAAAGCGCGAAATTCGAAATTCCCCGTTTTAAACATGCCAGATGGGCAGCAGCGTCTAAGATGTCAGTGCGATAAACTAGCATGGCGAATATGTCTTTATTAGAGATGATTAAGTTTTGCAGTGGATTGTTTAGAAACGTCTAAAGAAAGAAGAGGAACCGGAAAAAGTTGATGTGTTCGAAACCGTAAAGTACTTCATCGCGTTAGCACTTCAAGTGACATAGGATTTATGACACAAGAACTTAACTAACACTTGTGGTTCTTTCATTTATCCGCGCAAATAACTTGTATCAACTGCAAGATGTCATTCTGCTAGAATTCTGTCATGAAATACTTTAAAAATCATTACGATGAAATGTTTCTAACCTGGAATAAGACTTCTCCTTCAAAGTACGTCAACTGATGTTTCCTCGTCCGAAGTAAAATGCCGACAAGCTTGTCTGAAATCACCGTGTATATCTGAAATCGAAACTCTGTTTTAATGAAGATTAGTGATTTTTTATTTCGATGGATTGACCTATAGACATCAAGAAGAACATATTTGATTCTCTGAAAGCAATGTGTATAGCACGACTACGGGTTTTTCTTAAGTGATGAAGTACATAGTGTACTTAACCGTACTTAGTGTGGGATAAGACAATTAAGAGAAGTGCATTTAAATATTGTGAATATACTAGATTCAAATTACGCCGGACGGGAACGGGCAGCAGTGTCACAGGGGCGAGGGTATCTGGTACTGTGATCGCAACCCGCTTACTAAACGTAGGAATTACGGCAATCTCAGATATAACGAAATATACGTAGATATATCTATATACATATGTATACGAAATACCCGACCCCATACCACTGGAAAGGTTGACACCATTTCATTAAGAGCATAAGCATGAGTTGAGTATTGAGTTGCTGAAAATTGAAATATTAATGCTGTATTAACCCATCTTATTATAATTTTTATAAGATCGAAAGAAACAAAGAAATATTCTTATAAATTTGAAGATTTATAATTCTTTTATACAAAACGAAGTACGCAGCTTCTTAACTTATGGAATATTTATCTTAGCTCATAAGATTTATTACTATGAGATATTTCTGTTTGCTATTACGAACTAATTTGAGAAGCGTTTGGAATTCGAAATAACTCAAAAAAACGTATTACGTAACTGAACGAAATTAAATTGCGTCGTGAGCGATGGAGAAAAACATGAATATTTATTCAATATGAAGGTCAATTGATACTTAAATAATGGATACTCTAATAAACAAATGTCTAAGAAATTTAAGGAACTTTATAGCGTTTATGAATAAATTATTTTCTTTGAAAGTTAAAGTTGTAAGTATTTATAAGTTATTTTCGGAATTCGTTTTTTCGTTGAATTTGTTTTGTTTTTTATTGTAACAAATATGAGTCCTTGACAAAATTATAAATTTTTTCTTCATCAGCCTGTCTGAGCCAACTGCTGGATAAAATCTTTCCAAGGATGTACCAAATTAGAATCCCTTACGGAAAGGTAAACTTGCATACTACGCGGAAATGGCTGGGATGGTGAGGACGGAATCTATGCACTATTGATGCTACAGGGGAAAAACATTTTTGCGATAGGCTTTTCACCATTAGTGCAGGGTTAGAAACTCAGCTGTGTGCCCACATAGATGACTTGCAACCTTAGGGTAGATATTAAATATTATTCCCTTTTCCGTCCATTGTTTAAAGTTAAAAAAAGAAGGAAAGAAGAAGAATAATTAAACATGTTTAGCGCAAATTTTATTTAGTGTGGTGTGGTGTAAGTCCCCTCATTATACTAGAAAAATATTAAAACAAGATGGCCAATTTAGCTATTGCCTATTGCCGTTGTAATGCCTGGATTGAAAAATGTAGGGTTTCCTTAAGGAGTATGTACTTTATTAGGTTAGGTCAGGTTTTTAGGTTAGGTTTTTAGGTTAGGTTTTTAGCTTAGGTTGCGTGAATTATCAGACAAGATGCACTTGACATATTTTGCTACTTCATGTAAGATGTTTCCTTAAAAGAGATTCGTTTCTCATTAAAAATGAAAAAAGAGTGTAGTACACTTGATATAACTTAGTAAGAACACATTTAACACACACATGTTGATGTTAACTTAGAAAGAAATAAATAAATAAAATAATCATTCTTCCGTCGACTTCCATATTTGGTTACGTACGTGAAACCATTTGTTTACTGGACTAATTACGTGACTGAATGCTCAGAGCACAGACATTAGTAAATGCGATTCCAAATTTAAATCATGGCCGTAATGGCCGCTCCCGCCAATCGGAATGTCAAATGACGTCACACAGTTTCGGTCTCCGTCGGCGCGTCGGCGATGTAACTCACGTCTTTCTCGTGATGAACGACTTCTTTTGCCTGAGAACACGTATGTGCCTACGTAGATAGAATCGTAACACAAATCGTGATTCTCAAAGGTGTGTAAACAATAACTTCTACTTTTATGATTGAGATTGTTTTTAGTATTATGAATATTCTTACTCAGCTGGGGTTTTTGGATCTGTTAAAGGTTAATACGCAAATGTAAAAAATTTCAATGTTTTTGTTGAATTCCTAGAAACAAAACATCAAACACTAGTAATGAGAAGCGGCGTCTCTAGTGCGACCGGCACTGCGCTCACCGACCCGCCTCGGGTGAGTGGAGGAGCGCAATGCCGGTCGAATGGGATGCTGTGGTATGGGCAATTCTTCCGTCTATGGCAGCTTGTTAACTTTTTTAGTTTTTTCAGCAGCGAACTTTCACAGACTGATAGAGTAGAAATGTATTGTTATTTAAGATATTATTGTGCATGAAAACTATAAGATATTTTAATTTTGAATTTGATTATGCGATAGATGAAAGAAGACATCCATTCAGTACTAAATTGACGATGTGTTTTTCTAACGCAATACAATAAAAACTACAACGGACTAATTTGTTTACAACAGAGAATGAACACATTTTGAACAATCCCGTCGCGATCTTGGAATATTTGTAACGTGTATCACGCTCAGAAGCGATGCCAAGATAATTATTACCGTGCAATTTTTATCGTGCCCATTAAAACATGTACTCAAGCCTCAAACAGATGTCGTTAAAGAGTAGATGTCTTTAAATAAAGTTGGCGATTCTATGATTTTTAGGTGGGTACTGGAATTTCTGCAAACAACTCTATACAGAACAAAGCAATATTTGGATGACTAATTAATACCCACGATTTTAAGTTTTACTAGATGTTTCCTAAATAAGAAAATTTTTAAACATATAAGCTATGGCTTATTTGTTTGTTTTACTTTTATTAAAAACAAAAAAAAATATAATCGTATTAGTAAAAACGCAAAGAGATGTAAGCTTATATCGCATTTTTACCGTATTTACAGCAGGAACTGTTCAGACTACTAAGTTCTACCAACATCATCTAAACGGATGGCAATTCACCACAATACTGCCACGCACTTCGACTATGAGGAATCACTAAGTTGTAGCCAGCGGTATTTCCGAGCAATTACGACTTAGGGACCTTCAAGAAGAGAGCCTATTCCTTCCTTAAAGGCTGGTAAGCTCCGGCGTTGCGAATGTTCGCGGACGTCGGTGATCACTTACCATCAGATGAGCCGCTTTCCATATAAAAAAAGGTAGAATCGCAGTCTTGCTTACCGTGAAAAGCTCTCCGAATGAAATTACTTTTGTAGCACTACTAAGTTCTGGAGGAAGCAAGCTCTTGCTAGGTGTCTTCCCGTATTCGTTGATGATCTCGCATAATTCCTTCATCTCAGAACAGACCCGCGCTTGCGCTTCGGCGCCTCGGTATTCTGTTTTTGAACCGGGGATTGGTCTGAAAAAAAATTGTATTAAGACTTAAGAAATAATGTGGTACAAATTGACATGGTAAGTTTTAATATTCATTTATTAAAATACCGAATACCAATATACCAAAACTGAAATAAATCTTGTCTTGTCTCAAAGCTGGCCAAAAGCCTTCTCTCAATAATTGAGAGGATTTTAGAGACAGTGAGGTCTGCCGTGCCACTCGCCACTCCAGTCCAGTTTGTGGGACTTCACATGTCTTTGGAGAATTCAGCACTTAAAGTTGTAATTAACAATGCCACGCAAGCTCGCTAAGTTAATATCATAGACTTGAGCAAAGGTTTATGTATATGTATATGTACGACTTGTTCCCAACGGGGTAGCCAGAGACAATATTCCTCCACTTCCTGCGGTCCTGACATACGTCTTTCGCTTCTTCCACTTTCATCAATCTTCGCATGCATGCGCGTTGGTTTAGAGTACTCTTGACCTGGCCTTTTTTCAGAACGTCTCCGATTTGATCGTGAAATTTTCGCCTAGGTCTTCCTCTCCCGACTCTACCATTTACACTCGTATTTACAATATTTATGGCAAAGGTTTATGACTCCTAATTTATTTTCGTTCGGTATTGACGTTAACGTGAATCCGCTTTATGTTTTTCCCTTCAACATATTTATGCATCAGAAATTTTTAAACATCCCAGCTTATTTTGTTTACATGTCCTGGATGATGAATACTGTAGTTTCAGGATATTAATTATGAACAATTAATTTCTTGTCATTAACAGTCTTCCCGAGGAAAGCCTGATATCCTATAAGCTACGACAGTTCTGGAGACGGGCGCCTAGGAGTGGTGGTTTTTCTAAATATGTTGCGTTCGTATGTTGTTGTACGTAATATTCATCAAAAGAAACTTCGAAAGCAATGAGATTCAACTGTGCAACATCGGATATAGTTTAGTACAGAATAGTGCAGTAATCATTATTGCATCCAAGATAACAAGATAAAGAGGCATCTTCTCGAGACATCTTCACATTAACAAGAAGTTGTCCCCGGAAGGATAAAGTTTATTGCAGTGCGTCAGAATTATAGTGATATAGAGCAGCCATACCTAATTATTGACATTATATTTGTGTATATCGTTATGTCTAGTATGGTTTTATTACTTACTTGCCATATTCATCTTTTGAGAACGTTGGTTTGTGATTCTTGTCAAAGTGACCGCTGAAAGCTGTTACTTTTTGTAGTTCGCTGTGCGATTGCGCTTTTGTGTCGAAAGCGGTGATTAAGTCTGTTAATGAAGAGCTCTGCAAATATACAAAAACAATCACATTTTATAAAACAGTATATCATTATGTACATATCAGGCTAAAACGTTAAATTGAACGTTGACCAACTTGCACTGCGTTTCTTTTACGTTTGCAAAGAGATTTTATTGATCGTTTAATTAAATAATATGTATTTAAACATTGAAGTTTGCATTTGATTTAATTTTAAATTGTGACGTCCTTTCCTGCAAAATGTCACGGTAATTGTTACCGACTTTATAATGTTATGCAGCTTTCGAGTATTTACCGCAACTTCTTTTATCAATCCGTTCAAGAATTGTTTTATGGTATTCAGAACCTTTCAATCAATAAATATGTACTCTTAAAGATTTTCGTATTTAACACATAAATGTTTTAACAACACATCATTTTCATCATCCTATAAGTAGTCCAATGCTGGACATAGGTTTCCCCCACCTTAGACGCTGCTGCCCATTTTCATTTTAAAATAATCAAAGCCTTAAATCATTTATTGTTATGTAAGCTGATGAAATTTAAAAAAGAAAATATACATTGTCTTTTAGACCTTGATCCATTATCAATTATCATCCTTGATTATTGAGATGGAAAGTCTCGTGATTACTGTTCATTTTATGAAACTGTACCTACAGAAGCTACAGTTTTAAATTACACTATGGAAAACCTTTTCTCTATCTCTGATTGAGCAAATGTATTATAATTTTAAATTTATGGGATTAAAATTGCATAATGTATTTTTTTAAACTCTTGTTCGACAATTGACGAATCGATTTAGATGAAACTCGTTTCGTCAATTTGCTGATTTGTAGATGTTATACTGTTAAACATATCAATGTACAATTGGTTTCGCATCTAGTCCGCCTGTCGACACATACTTTTTTACATCCATTATTTATTATTTATCAACCACTTTATCCCTTTTTTGTTAAGACGCTTTAAGAATTTTGATGCGCTTTAAAGTTTTTCTAGCCTTCTCACAGAATTTTTACTGTAACAGTACTTCAATATTTTTTCAATGGATTTCGGTATATTCGATGTAATGACCCCCTTTCTTCTCGTGGGGGTCGGAAGAGGCGACTAAGATAACAGCCATGCAAATAGTAATGGCTACCAATAGATGGCGGGATAACCGTCTCGAAAAAAATACCATGCTAAAATGAAGCAGACCATTGGCGGGAGGTAGCATCTAGGGTGAGACGCGCCTGGTACTGCGAACGTCGCTTGCTAAGCGTGGTGATAATAGGAAATCCTCCTATGGGTGAGGCCTATGTCTTGTAGTGGACTGTTTCTTGGCTGTTAAAATAAGGTTAAGGTGAACGTAGATAATTTTTTTTATACGAGTGAACTTTATGGAGTTTGGGTCAAATATCTATCTTTAGTAAGCGAAGCTGGCGATAGAGCCGTCTATTTTAATTTTACCATAAATAAAAAAACGTCTCTGACGGATCATAGCAACATGAAAATATGCCGTATTTATTTCGTAAATTTAATGTGTCTGGCCGAGTCTAGGTTAGTTGCCAATTATCTGATACAATAACGTTAAATGCGATTGGAGTATTCGCTAGGCGCGAAGATGTTTCCTGTGTTCGTATTAAAAGAATCGAAAGGATATCGTTAGAAACATAGATGCAAGTAGAAAGTTTTTATTTAAAAGAAATGTAATTTGACCCTATTGCGTTTAAAATTTGACCTTGCCAATAAATAACTTAAATGCTGAATTTAATTACATCAACATGTACAACCTCTCCCCAGAATGATAAAAGATCCTCTCTTAGCCGGAGGATTCGTCGTAATCGACACGATTAGCCAACAAAGGTTAGGACAACTTCTATCGATATACGTAGTAAGAATACTCAGAATTAATTCAAATCAACATTTAAACCTCTTTACTTGTTTCCAATACAAACAACTTCTATCGATATACGTAGTAAGAATCATCATCATCATCATCATCATTTCAGCCTAGTAGAAGTCCACTGCTGAACATAGGCCTCCCCCAAAGATTGCCACGAAGCACGGTTCTGAGCCACCTGCATCCATCGACTTCCCGCAACACTGCGCAGGTCGTCACTCCATCTTGTGGGGGGTCGTCCTACACTGCGTTTGCCCCTGCGCGTGGCTGCCACTCGAGAACCTTTTGCCCCAGCGGTTGTCAATTCTGCGAGCTATGTGGCCGGCCCATTGCCACTTCAGCTTGCTGATCTTTACGGCTATGTCGGTTACCTTAGTTCTGCTGCGGATATTATCGTTGCAGACTCTATCACGCAGAGAAACACCGAGCATAGCCCTTTCCATAGCGCGCTGAGCAACTTTGAGCTTCCTCATACGGGCTGCAGTGAAGGACCAAGTCTCGGATCCGTATATCATCACTGGCAACACGCACTGGTTGTATACTTTCGTCTTGAGGCTTTGCGGTATACTCGACGAGAAGATATGACGTAGTTTCCCGAACGCAGCCCAGCCGAGTTGGATTCGTCGATTGACCTCTGGAGTCGAAGTTGGACTTACCTAATCGGACAATTTGTCCCAGGTATACGTACTCGTCTACAACTTCGAGCTTATTGTTCCCAACAACAACCGGTATTGGTGTGACATGGACGTTTGACATGAACTTCGTCTTGTCAATGTTCATCTTAAGACCAACCTGTTGGGAGACGTTATTGAGGTCATTGAGCATTGTACTAAGCTCCTCCAGCGATCCTGCCATAAGAACTATGTCGTCGGCAAATCGAAGGTGAGTAATGTATTCGCCATTGATGTTGATACCGTATCCTTTCCAGTTCAGCTGCTTGAAAACATCTTCCAATGCAGCGGTGAAGAGTTTCGGGGATATGACACCCTGTCTTACACCTTTCTGCAGTTGGATTGGTTTCGTACTCTGATTCTGTACTCGGATAGACATCGTAGCCTCATTGTACAAACACCTCAGCACTTCGATATACCGAGAGTCTATCTGGCACCGCTGGAGAGACTGTAGCACCGCCCAAATTTCGACTGAATCGAAGGCTTTCTCATAGTCCACATACGCCAGACATAATGGCAAATTGTACTCCTCGGCCTTCTGTACAATCTGGCGAAGAGTATGTATGTGGTCTATGGTACTATAGCCTTTTCGGAATCCGGCTTGTTCGGGAGGCTGGAAGTCGTCAAGTCTGTTCACTAGACGATTTGAGATGACTCTCGAAAACAGCACGTAGACGCGGCTTAGAAGCGATATCGGTCTATAATTCTTCAAAAGGCAGTTATCCCCTTTCTTGAAGAATAGGACAACCACGCTTCTACTCCGCGCTTTCGGCGTAACACCGCCATGAATGACGGAATTAAACAGCTTCTGAAGAACAACAAGTATCGGTTTTTCACCCGCTTTCAGAAGCTCAGCTGTAATTCCGTCCTCACCCGGCGCCTTGCCGTTTTAAAGCTGTTTAGAGCCATCCTAATCTAGTAAGAATACTCAGAATTAATTCAAATCAACATTTAAACGTCTTTACTTGTTTCCAATACAACCAAGAAGTCCAATACAACACAAGAAATATCGATAAAGTGTCTGGTTCTTTATCACGAGTACAAAGAAACTCGAATTTTTTCGTTTATTTTAAACAACGGATGTTCTGAAGGACATGCTAACATTCTTTTAATGGTAATGCAAATCGTTTATGTTCCTTAAATAACTAAAACGTCTGTTTAGTGAAGATATTGTATGTTGTGTGATAGCGGCGTTATATATCGTTACATCTCGCGTCTCAAAGGAAATTGTTTCTTCTTTACCATACTCCGTGTATTTGAATTAACCGTCAAGTTGCCTGTTTCATGAAGAAAAACAGCAGCATTTAACTGATAGACTTTAAGAGATTTTAAGAGGACTCTTGAGCTGGAAAGTTTTCACCACGTGGCTCCTCTGGGGATTGGTCGACCTCATAGTCTTTGCGACCTTATTTATAATTAGTTGGTTTAGACTTGCTAGTTTACTTAAGATGTTTTCTTCCACCGCCGAGTAAGGGGTAAATTCAGCAGTTGTTGACAAACTTTAGTGGTGCTGGAACCGATCATTTAGATAATTTCAAGTGAGGTTAGCCCAAGGTCACTTGAAATTAAAGCGAGTGCCTAGACCTACTCTTCACCAGTCTAGATAGACCCAGTGATAATGTTTTTGGTTGTAGTGACTGTTGCTAAACTGTATCAAAACATCAGCTTATATTTTTTTAAATGTTCCATATTAGTGACAAATTAATATACATATAATCTTTTGATATCTGAAATTCTTATCTGTTCCCAGATTTTGATTAATATAAAAGAGAATAACCGCAAAAATACTATAAGGTAATCATATCATCATTGTTAACTAATAATACTGCCATAGAATCTACGGTTGAAGATATAAGCACTTGAAATGTCTTGTTTGTCTTTTTCTAGTTAATTTAGACTAATCGTGTCTTGGCAGCATTACTGAAGATGTATTTAAAAATAAATCCTACTGAATCTAACCTTACAATTGACAAACAATAGATAAACGGGAAATGTCTAAGAAAATAATTGATGCTTAAACGAATAAATTATTCTAATAATGAATGCGGCATATATACAAAAGTAATATTAGTGTTTAAAAAATAAACAATAGAATCTTATGTGAGAACTTGATTTCAAATGTGAATAATACTTTGAAAGTAATGTTACTTTGCAAGAAGATAAAATTATAATTTTGTTGATCGTACAAGCAATTAGTTTCCATCCGGTCGATTTTCACCAAGGAGAATAAAAGTAAGTTATTTCCTTAAAAGGTTATCAATATCAAACTGACATTTAATGTAATTTTGTTAAGTTTTGTTTGTTAGGTTCAATTTTGCACGATTTGTATCGAAGGTTTAGTACAGTCTGCATATTTAGGTTTCAAGAAACTTATTTTTTAAATAAACCTGTGCTATAAACAGAAATATATATTTATCAGCCGGATACCGTTCAAATTCCGCAGTTGGTTTGTTTATCCTAATTAAATTTGTCATGATTTATATTCGATGGACTGCCAACACCTGACGACATTAGTGAGGCGCGCACGGCACAAGAGGATGCTGCCAGGTATCAATCATCGACAGCAGTAAAGTTATTTCCTCCAAATATTTTAAACAGTCAATAAGGTTTGTTGGCGTAGTTAGTATAATTATAGGCAGAGGCGTTACACATTAGTCCTCGGGGGTGAATACGTATCTGTATCCTCCTTTGATTGAAGTTTTTCACTCAACATCTAATGGACTGTTAGATCGTTTGTCATCTCAATACAGTAAAAAGATTACTATTATCAATTTAGGTACTTTATGTATGGATCGGATAGATTTTTAGGTTTAATCCAAAAGAGGTGCAAAACGTAACAGAAATTAGGAGTGGACAGTAGAAATGGATTTTTTTTATTGATCCTACCAGCTACCGTAAACTTGAACTGAGACTTACTTTGGTCGGGTTTAAATACCCCTGTAATATGCCCCTGTGTGATAGTGAAATGTACTCATGTTTCAACAAAACGACGAAAGAATGAATCAAGCTTCGCCTTGGCCCTGCGCCTGCACGGCCTCGTAGCTACACTCATGTTTGAATGATTGCTTTGACGTTGGCGTATGCGCTCGTGACTCATGCTTCCGTCTGCGCTCTTGGAGATTTTACAGGAATGCTTCTGGTATGTACGCGTTAAAATTAGTATTGGAATTCAGTCATTTCATCGTTTTTGGTTTGGCAAATTTACACTGTAATCCAATCGAATTTACATGTGTTTCTTAAACAGCAAATTCTTTGTAGTTGAGGTCATCATTGCCATATTACAGAAAGAAGCCCGTAATTCGAAGTTGAAGTACTTTTTATCTTTACGTAAATATAAAGAAATGTTATATGATAAAAAAAGAGCCTGTGTAACTCTGCACACGTGATAGAAGTTAAACTTCTGCTCAAATGAAAATAAGTTATTAACCAATATTTAATTAACAATTAATATTACTCACTGTTGAAATACGTAATAGATTAATAAATTATTTGATTTCATTTGGTCACAGCTAACCGAAACGTTCCATGAAGACGTTGCACACAAACTCTATCTCGATCTTATAATTTTACTAACATCGCGCCCTAAGAAGTTTTACTCCATTAAAACACAGTCACAGCACACCGATACGTTGCACTCAAATTCGACCTTGAAATTATACTCTCATCGCGACCAAAGAAGTTCCACTTCAATAAAATATTAATTCAATGACATAAAATTATATATGTGTCATTACCTAATATGAAAGAAAAGTCAATTTTTTTAATCTAATCACATTAACTTTAACAAATGCTTGTGTCGGTAGATTTGTGGTTAATTGTCGGCATGTATCCTTTTATTTGTTTACATAATAAATTATTATTATTACATTATATTTGATAAATAGTTTATTTTAAAGCCTTTTAAAGTTAATTATATTTTTTTTAATGAAACCGTTATCAATTACATTTAATGTCTTTTCACAAACAAAGAGTACAGGCACATAGGATAAAATTTTTACATATTTTTATTTAGTGACACGCACACGCGTTTATTTATTAATATATATTGAATCTTTTTATATATACTAAGCAGTTATTTTCAAGATTGTTGAAATTTCAGTTCTGTATCACGTGTACTGAATTTCACTAGCACTCTTTTATGTTGTAAAATCCTATTTGAACAAATTGAAAGGAATTCATACGTGATTATAGATCAATTAATATGGAGAAGCGGTTTATTTTCAAATCATTGATCGTAAAAGTTTAAGCAATAATAGATTGCCAATCATAGGACGTGATTTACGCTACGAATGATGCAGGAAGGTGCTTATTATTTTCCGCCCAGTCATATTTTAAAGTCGATTTAAATTTCTTAATGATCTATATATAAAAGAATTGACGTTAGAATATATATGAGATTGATAAACCCCAACACCGTTTGAGCGATCAACATGAAAGTTGGCACATAAGTGTTTTTTCATGAAGGAAGCTTTTATACTATCAACTTTGTAGTAACTCGCCACTAGGCGCTGCAGAACGTCAACTTCTATATCGTTCAACCATACTCATCGCGACTCAGAACGTCTGACGAGCCAGCCAGTATAATATAATCTATAATATGTGTATATGTAGGTATGATGCATACTTATGCTGATTGGTAAGGAAACGGGAGAAAAACGGTACTGGATAGTAAAATTCGATAACAGTTCTCTATAATTTAAGGCTAGCTTTAAAAAAAGGTTCGAAACAAAATGTACCAACTAAGATTTTTTAAGTAAAGTTACGCATTCATTCATTACTCTCAATTTGATGATTCTTTACTGTCGAAACGCTGGTTCTCAGCTCAAAGCACAGCCGTAGCATCTAATCTTTAGTTAACTCCTGGTATTAGGCCATACTAGTTTTTATTGACAGTAATCACTATATTACTTTTAAAGGCTATTATAAACTTATTGTAGTACTACCCGTATCTACGATACTACATCCCTTCTCTATCTCTCTTAATTTTTATAACGAAGGTTTCATATTGCGCGCAAAAACTAGACGAATAGTGTGTATTTGCTTGTACATTTATTACGGCGTTATAATATATTTTACAAAATCTACACTTATAAGAATTCGTTACCGACGTCGAAATCGCTCAGAAGTACTTAATTCTACACGAACAGAAAAATGTTTTTTAGTGATCAGCGGGTTAGAAATTCAAAATATGCGCTAACGTTCAGTCGAGGTAAGAATGCTACTTTAATGCTGATTTGTTAGATATCGCTAGCTGTAACAATTAGACGGACGTAGGTATTGCGCCGCGTAAGACTGGCATATAGCCAAGTGTAAACATTGAAGTGACATTGTTGTATGTATTTTTACTAGTTTGTACAAAGTTTTTTTTATTACGTTCCCGCTTAATTCGGGCAACATTCATTTGTTTTCATAAGATTTCAATTTGTTGTAAGAGAACCAGCGAACCCATCTCATCCCGTAGTGATGTTAAAAAAAAAAATAACGGAAATGCTTTTTATGCAATGCATTATTGCTTCTCAGACATGTAGGTTTCGTCACGATTTTTCTTCACCGCCAAGCACGAGGTAAACTCAGTATTTAACTTACTTTACTTTTAACAATTTATGTGGTAACGGTACCGGAGAACGTACGTTATAAAATTATACGTCTTATCTAATATAAACCGAACTTGAATTATTCAGAGCATTTGCGAGGAGCGTCTTAGGTCAGCCATTATCCATATTGACCGTGGCGGTAATGACAAACGGGAGGGAATGCTAGATACAACTCCAGACTAGACCAGTCTAGTTCTGCGAGTGGCAATCTCATTGGATGCGGCTTATGTCCAGCAGCAGACCGACTGAAGTTAAAGTTATAGGCTAACAAGTGCATTAAAACAAAGTTTTAAAGAAACAACTGACTTAAATCAATTTATATAAAAATTTAATTCTGATTACTACATTAATAGGAGTCCAGTAGGACACTTCAACCCCCATTTCCCCTTCCTAAAGGGTGGAAGATTTTCTTCAAATTTAAATGGGCTGCCACCTACAAACTACAACCACTGCCTGAAAGTGACACGATTAACGGAAAGGTTCAGACGCAGTTTCAAAGACTGTTCACGCTAGAAAGTCGAACATTTATTTTTTAGACAAATGTAGGAACTAGAGGCAGAGAGAGAACAGAGGCATAGATATTAAAGTCAGAGCAATCTGGTCGTCAGTAGCACATCGAATGTTGATCGTTACAACACATTATATTCAGACATTTGTCGTCGTAAATCATACGAAGTGCCAATAAGTCACCAGAGAAAAATGCGCGACAGTGTCAAAAATAAAGTTTACGAGCGTAACACGTTTAACATTTTTGTTTTATTCCCATGAACATGACGACATAACTTGGTAATGCTTCTAAGAATAATTACAATAAGATATTTTCCTTAACTGCATGTTACTCACTAAACTAATTATGCACTTCATTGTAATGCAGTAAACTTAAAATTATTTACATATTAAAATTATAATTCATAGTTTTGTTTCTCATAGGTTAGTTTTGTGTTGTTTGTTTGTCATTCACAGCGTTGTATGAATGAAAATGGACGTGACTTTGTATTACGCTATGGGCTTTTTGTCATAACTATAATTCAGATTATTAGAAGTAATCAAGCAATGAGCAAATTGTCATAATGAAATAAATGGCCGATGATGGGCGGACGTTTAAGTTACAAGGCGCCTAGTACTGCGATCGCCGACCCGTCCCCGAAAGCTTGGCATTAATAGAAAATAGTACTAGTAGAGGTACTATAAACTTCCCATTCAAAATATCAACGGATAGAGTATCTTGTTTGTTGGCAGCATGCCTTTCTAGTAGAAGCCTTTGTCTAGTACTGGATTTAGAAAAGGAAACATCAGCCTATCTATGATTCTTTCTTATTCGATGATGACGATAAGTGTTTATCAGACGAGCAATATTTATATATGCCCAGTGGTAGTTGTGTATGTACGAGTATACCCACCCTCTTTCTTCTTGTGGGTGTCCTAAGGGTCGACAAAGAGAAAAGCCTTCAAAATCTCATGGCAATCTGCGACATTATGCACATTTAATGTGATTTATGATATTAATGAAATTAACAAATAACTTAAACATAATAGTGTTATAATTATATTGGTGAACCCGTGGCTTCGTAGATAACGTAACTGTATGTGTGCCATGGGCACGGATCCCAGCTGAAGCCAATATTTGTGCAACGCATAAATTGACTATTGATTTTTCGTGTCTGGTTGTCTGTTGTAATGCTTCCCGTCTCTTTTTCACTGCATCAGACCATTCCTCCGATATTGGGGAGTAAACGTTATCGCACTGTGTCCATGCTTGTGTTCCAAATAATCTCATCAGAGTAAATTAATAGTGATACTAAAGTGAAAAACAAAGAGTAGAAAAAAGGGCGGGAAAACGAATAGTTTAACCGAATACTTATAACTTTTTTTAGTTTTATAAATGTTACGACACGAAACGATAAAAGTTAACAGTTACATTTAACAACACTTTTAATCTTAAAAAAGTTACTTTGTAATAGTTGAAAAGTATTTAATGATGTCGTATTCTTTTTAATTACATTGTTAAGAAGGGTATTTTATGTTAATAATGAAAACAAGTTAAGGATATTGTAGGATATATTGGAGTTTATATATTAAAATTGGATCAGAATATATATATGTGTACATTATGTTATAAAAACATTGAAACAATTCAAATAAAGTAATGAAAAAAACCGTTGAAAAGTTCTATGGGATTTCAAAAATACTTACACGAGATCGCCTCTGAATAGGATCGTCACCAGGAATAGTGAGGAAATTTCCGCTCATCTTGTGTCGTATAAACCACAAAACACCAACAGTCCCTGTCCGAGAAATATGTTAAAAATAGCGCGCGCTAAAGTTTTTATTGGCCGTACGTACTCGTCGGTGGTTAGTCATGAAATGGTAAATTTGCCGTTTGGGCTTATGAATGGGTGACGTTTTGCGATACCCCCTCTCCGTGGACAGTGACGCGACAGTATCGTGAGCTCCTGACGTGTGGGAGTGTCTACGTTCCGTTCAGTTTCTAATTTCTGAATTAGAACTTGCGATCAGCTGAGGAAAAGGATAGATAAACAAAGCTCAAGGTAAATTAAATAGATCTTTAAATTGTAGTTCACGTTATTGTACTCTCTTAAAAATGAAGGATTAGGGATACATGACAACATTAATGACAATTCATTATGCACTCTAAAATTGTTATAGATAGGATATAAGTGCAAATGCTCCACTACTACTTTGAAACAAGTGACTTCCGGGGTACTATTTTACTCTGTTTAAATAGCAATACAAACAGTTAATAAAATGACAAAAACGATGAGATCCTTCAGCTATCAAAAGTTGTTGTCAACTGGACAGAATGTATCAATTGTAAGTATATAAAAAGAGCCGGTAGACTAGTGGCTAGGGTGCTCGCTTTAGTTTCATAGAGGGCGAGTGATCTGGGTGCGAACCCCGGTGGCGGCACGGCGGCATGAATTTTAAGCGCTGAATTTGCCACGTGGCGAGTGCCAGTTCCGGTTTCATCATCATCATCATTTCAGCCTATCAGAAGTCCACTGCTGAACATAGGCCTCCCCCAAAGATTGCCACGAAGCTCGGTCCTGAGCCACCTGCATCCATCGACTTCCCGCAACACTGCGCAGGTCGTCACTCCATCTTGTGGGGGGTCGTCCTACACTGCGTTTGCCTGTACTTGGCTGCCACTGGAGAATCTTTTTTCACCAGCGGTTGTCAGTTCTGCGAGCTATGTGGCCGGCCCGTTACCACTTCAGCTTGCTGATCTTTACGGCTATGTCGGTTACCTTAGTTCTGCTGCAGATATCATCGTTGCAGACTCTATCACGCAGAGAAAAACCGAGCATAGCCCTTTACATAGCGCGCTGAGCAACTTTGAGCTTCCTCATACGGGCTGCAGTGAAGGACCAAGTCTCGGATCCGTATGTTATCACTGGCAACACGCACTGGTTGTATACTTTCGTCTTGAGGCTTTGCGGTATACTCGACGAGAAGATATGACGTAGTTTCCCGAACGCAGCCCAGCCGAGTTGGATTCGTCGATTGACCTCTGGAGTCGAAGTTGGACTTACCTAATCGGACAATTTGCCCCAGGTATACGTACTCGTCTACAACTTCGAGCCTATTGTTCCCAACAACAACCGTTCCGTTTTACAGTTCCGGTTTAAAAGGTATAAAAGCAAGTACGAGTTGTGAGGCATTCCACAGTATTGACAACGTATCTGTGAACATCTTCGATTGAAGTCGTTTGCAGTAGTCACTTACTATCAGGTGCCACTCCACCGTGTTAACTCGTTTTGCATCCCATTCTAATAAAAAAACCCATTGTATAAAGCAATCACTACAATTCTGTTTTCTGTTACGCCTCATTCCATAATTCAATTAAACAATCACAGTAATTTTCTTTTTAAATTGTAACATTATTTATCCCCAGACTAGTTATACATACTAGCGGCTGCTCGCGTGGTCCCAGATTTTGTTACAAAAGAACAACTTTACTTTATGACCTGAAAAGTATCCTATATCCCATTTTATAGCATAATCTACATCTAAGCCTAATTTCGTTTCGACTTTACAGTCTTTTAAACGTGATTGAACGACAAACATACAAACTTTCATAATTGTACTATTAAGTAGGATAAAACATAGCCTAACGTACACGTTGGCATCAAAAGGAACTTTTTAAAACAGTTTTATCAAAATCTGTGAAATAGTTTTTTTTTTGTATGAGAATACCAGAAGTACTGTAGATGCGTTGCCGGCCTTTAAGGATATTTGGGAGATGGGAGGATAAGGATGCGAATGGGGATGGAGAGGGAGAGTGGGCCTCCGGTTACCACACGCACCGAACGAAACGCAGAAGCACAAGATGCCTGGCCTCTACTTCACGCCGGTATTCTGCGAGGCCGTGGTACCAACTTGGTCGAGCCGGTACATTCAGCAAAAACCGCCGCTTGGCTCTACCACGTAAAAAAAAGTTGAGTAAGGTAAATCCGTTCAAACGATACGAATTAAATTTTTTTTTTCAGACGGCTAATGCCACTAGTGGTAAACAGATATTACGGAATTCAATTTGGCACGACTTAACGTAGCCAAATGTGCTTTCGAAACACACTTTTCCGCCGCGTCGGTAATGTCTGGAGAAGGTGATTTCAGAAAAAAACAAACAAAACTAGATATATTTGAAATACGGATATTTATTTATTTTTTCATAAAAATTCTAAATTCAATAATGTGTTTAAACATGTAACATTTACATATATGCATTTATACAAAGATATATGCAATGTTTAGTGATATTTAATACTAAAACTGGAGCGCAACAGACTTACAAAGATGCCGATTTATGTGACGATCACATTTTTACACTTAAAAAGTAACATTTACCAAGTATTGTCAAATGGTAAAGATTGTTTACGTGTTATGACTTTTGTTAGGATGAGATTAGAATGAATACTGTGCGCTTTTCCTTTATTCTATCACGAATCATGATATCTACATAAAAGAGTAAGTTTGTACTAGACATGGGGTCAGAAGATATAACATAACGTTTTACATAAGTACACAATGTGATTACATAGGGCTCCTTTATGTAGATATATCAGGATTCCATCCTGTAGAATATGCTTTCTTGATGCAGTGGACGTACCTACTTGTAAGTATATACAAATGGATGAACCCATCAATGAGATGATTATTATCAATGACATGTGACGTACCCGAAACAAACTGTTCCATTTTCATTCCAAAGACGGAAATTTCAAGAATGACAACCTGACAGCGATTCTGTTCCTTCAATTCCCTCACCAAATTATACCGAACTTATAACGCTATTGTAACGCGCACGTGGAATACAAGTTTTGAATTCTTCAATTGTTTAACGTTAATTATTGCAATGGACAAAGAATTTGTTACATATTCGTTACAACGTTAAAACTATTTTTAGTGTTTTAATATATGAAACAAACTAAACCTCTAGTTAAAAGAAACAATAATGAAACTGTCTCTACATCACTAGAAGAATCAGTCAACGCGGATAATACAAAAATTTTGATTAAAAAATTATTCAATAGACAAGAAGATTAAATATTATTAAATATACATTATTGAGATTTGAACTAGACAAACCACATTCTCTATCTACAGATATGTAATCCATGATAAATGCTAATATTTTAACCTCTAACTCTCGTGTCGGAAAAGTGTTATGTGCTTGTTGGATATTTTCAACACCGTGTAGACTTCGTACTTCTTTTTAAAAGCAACGACATTATAGGAATCTAGAATCACATTTCAATAAGTTGGTTTAAATTTTTAAAAAGGTATTGAAAACGGTTATATATTGCATAAAAAGTAATTTAGAACTTTTCTGCGGCTATGTTACCACCACGCTATTATAGAATTAAGAACGTAAAAACAATTGGTTTAAAAAAATCGGCTAAAATTAATTGCATATATTTGTATGATTTATGCTTTACTAAATTAGTTTTATAATTTACTCCCGTATGTTTAGTGTAATTTTAATCTTTTAGTTATAACTATGTATAATAAATATTATCAAAACGGATTTATTTGGTCAGTGAGAAAAGTATAGTAAAAAATCGTATACTTTTTGAGGTTAGAACGTTTCAGCTTGAAGTATTTAGGTCTACACTGGTACTGAAAATACGCCCTGCTATTTGTTATGGGTGAGATGCCATACACCGTGTTTTTGATATTGAGCTATGTAGTAACAAAATGTAACATGTACCGTGAACTGGTATTATACTTCCTACATTGATTGATTAATTTATAACAAAATGCATTTGAGCACTGATCCTCTAGATACATTTCATATATTTAAAATTCCGCCTCCTTTACACTTGGACACATACTGTTAATATCGGTGCCCGGACGTCAAACTATACCTTGAAGCCAAGTTTAACAATAAACACCCATGAACTTGCTAAAACAATTTTCCCACAAATATCCACGACAGTTATGATGTATTTCAATTTTATAACAATATCACAATTTTTAATAATATACAAAAAGACATAGGAGATTTTATATATCATGTTACAAGAGAAGCGTTTTAAAGTAAGGGTAAAGATGTGCTATACGTATCATTTAAACAACATTTTTGTTGATATTTACACCACTAAGTTATTAAAATAATAAAGATTATAAATTACGATGCAGTTCACTCAAAACGGGACACGAAATAGGATTATATTGAATATATGACCAAATGGCACTGTATCTAAACATTCATTTTGCAAGCGCTGTTATGTTTATTTCGAGGGTATTATATACTCGTACATGAAGCTGTTTTATAAATCAAATACTGAACTCTGCGTCACGCTTTATCATACAATTGTTTAACATTAATGCTCCTATTATTCCCCGATAGAAGCATATTATGTATTCCAACAAATGGAGGAAATAATTTACATAAGGCCATATATTAAATACTGTACAAGTATAACGATAAGATGATTGATTAGGTAAATAATTATGCAGATTTAATATTAAACATTAAGGATTAGGTAATGCATCCATATTTACGAAAGTTTGGTCCATATATGTATCAATACATCAATTGTATGTTGTCGATGACTCCGTGTAGTCCAGGCACTCAGTAAAAAGTGCGTTCATAAACAAACCTATTATAAAATCAAAATTAACTTAAATCCGCTTCAATAAGTTATGAAAACAATTAAGTATACTTACTAGTTGTTTTAGAAAACGATAAAATATTGAAATAAATAGTAACTAATTTTTGCTGAATGCCTAAACAGAAGTTGTAGCGTTCGGTCATTTCCAGCCAGCTTCACTTTGAAAGTATATAATAATTTGTGCAAAACATTCCACTATTCGCGAAACTTAACAATGTAATTTATTTACAAAAATCATTCCGGCCTACAAAATTAGATAAAATACGATCGCTGACCGAAAAGTACCGAAATACTGAAGGATAAACTTCAGTGTTGATTGCTTCCATAGTGCCTCAAATACTGTACATTTAAAACATCACCCAGACAAAGTTCAATGTTGTACGTATTGGTCAAGCCTTTCGGAACTATGTTAATAACGTCACAACCGACTTCTTTATCCCGTCTGTTTAGAACCCTTTGTACATTAGCGGAATTTTACTTCAAGAGATGTCCCCTTGGTGTATTCACGAAGGCCCTTGATTGCCGCTTGGAGCCTCTGCCCTCATTTCCGATTTGAGCTTGACAAATTCTCTTGCAACTTCGTCGCTGTGCCGCTGAGACAAAATCCTTAGTATCGTCCAACCAGTTTCGTCCATTTTGACACGCGTACCCAAAGGCAGCCAGCATGCACATGACCCCTGTGGAAAAATGTAAATTTTCAAGAAATGAATAACAGTATGGACACTAGTTGTGGCTAGAAATTGAGCATGGTACTTTTATGGTTGACTTGTAACACCAGAGAACTAATAGCAATAAGGCTTTACCTTTTTGGGTCACAGGTGTGACAACAGACTTAAACACCGACTTTTCAAAGAGAATACACTCTACATGTCTCCATAGAAAAAGTTCTAACTGTGGTGCAGACCATAGTTACTTGCAATCCCCAAAGAAGTTACCACTTGCTATCCCTAAAGAGGTAGAAGATGTATTTTTTTTTGTTTACAAACAAATTGTATATCAGAAGGTATTGAATTGTACACTTTACGTGTTTTACCTGCTCGGCGATGTCAGCGAGTCGCATAACGGCGACGCCGACGAGCCGGTCCTCGCGCGCGAAGCAGTAGTCGCGCACGCACACGTGCAGCTCGAACAGCTCCAGCTGCTCTGTCGCACTCACCATACTGAACGAGAAATCATTGTTAAATAGATTAAGCCGAAACTTCATCATCATCATCATCATTTCAGCCTATCCGAAGTCCACTCCACGAACATAGGCCTCCCCCAAAGATTGCCACGAAGCTCGGTGATTGCCGAAACTTGCTTTGATGAATTTCAAGTAATCCGTTTTTCCATATTATATCTATCAATTAATAGTCACTGAGGTGTAAAACTGGACTATACATTTTTTTTCTCCAAATGCTAACCTAACTTAAGTGGCGTACGTGGTGCATCTTCTGAACAAACCTGACGATCCAATAATAGCGATGATGGGGAGCATCATCATTATTATTGGCCTGGTAAGGAACGAGTATTTATTTGTATGTCATGCAAATAACTTTTCCAGGTCTGGGTGCATGTCCATGTACAATTTATGTATGTAAACTGCCTTTACCATACAGAAGGTACAGTGGGAATATCGTAATACAGACAGTATTTAGAGACGGTTACGAAAAAATCAAATATCATTAAAAATCAAATGGTGGATTCTGACACGCAACAGCGACTTTGAAAAGTTGCAGTATCGATGGGTCAGATATTATTCAGGTCTCAGATTAATTTCATTTAACGACATTCACTAAAATGAATATGCAACTTACAAATGAAAGGTCTCATTGAACTTGGGACTCCAGTTGTTGCTCTTGGACTTGGTGGCGAATTTTCTCTTCTTATCCGCGAGGTGAGGACCGATCAGGTTGACCTCAATGAATGGACGGAACATGCCGCTTGCAATTACCCACTTCAAGTCGTTGGCTGCAACCACTGCAACACAAATAGTTAGTTGTATGCGTAATGGAAAATTTGAGTATGCGAGTTAACGTATATCCGTATCATTTCAGATATTTTAGGAAAGCGACAAGTAAATTAGTGGCAAATGAAATGCTGTTAGTTATTTAATGCCTGATTTGAAATTTATAATGTAAGGAAAAAACAATATAATGACATGTATTTTGGTATACATTAAATTTCGAATGTATTTACCTTTAACTGTGATCTTGTGCTCCCCAGTTCCCGGATGAGTGAACAAGTCCACTTGAAGCGACACTTCGCCAACGCTGCCTTCCTCCGCCACTGCCGCATCTAAAGTCATGACAATAAAAAATGTACGAGGGTTTCTTAAAAAAACATTCAAAATTTTAATACTTCATCGATCTCTATGTCTTGTAAGATTAAAATGAAGCTCAATGGATAATAACAAAGAACAAAAGTAGGTTTTTTAATTTTTGACAAATGTTTTCCTTTTAAAGAGGTCGATTTTAGAGAATGTTACCTTGGTTCTGTTGACTCGTAACAAACGTTCTGATCAACGTATCAGTTGTCTGTGTGTACAGACTGAGTGCGTATCTCAGAGACTGTAGTTCGGGGCTCTTCTCCAAAAAGGTCTTCTTGAGACCATTACCGCCCGCGTGGAAGTACAACTTGATGGTATCTAAAGCGGCATCGAGAACTGCGCATTGCTTTGGTGTTAGACTCTTCTCGGCTGATAAATGCTGTAAATATAAAAGTTATCATCATCATCATCTAAACAATACTACTACTACTACATCAGCCTGTTTTAGTCCACTGCTGTCTGAAGTTCTTGGAGAGAATTCAATCCCCAATTGTCAACCTCACCTGCTCGTGGTGCATCCTGCTAACTGTGGCGACCATACGAACTATTCATTGCCAGGCTAGTTGGTGAGCGCAGTGCCTCACACTATTCATGCTTATCCCCAACACTAGTCTGTTCGGATTTGAGTTCGGCAAATCGGATCGGATTTTCTGCCATCATTCGGTCGGCAGAGTCTCGTTAGGTAGCAGTATGTACCACGCGCAGATAAGTTTGGCGATGAGAGAAAAATAAAGTATATCCTCCCCCCCCACCCCATTCGTCCATATACAAGACACAAACGCATGCGTCTAACAGGATTTGAACTCGCTAACCTTGAAGGCGGCGTTACTATCAACTAGGCTATCGGATCATCAATAGTATACCTACCTCCTATCCTCCTATATACATACCTCTTTTGAGATGTCCATTACACCGGAGAGCGCGTGTTTCACGTCCTGCTTCCCGACTGTGCTCTTGAAGAGTTGGGTCATGTCTTCTATTTTCGCGTTGGCCGCAAGATTCTTGGCATTGTTTGTGAGATTTTTAAGCATCATCTGAAAATGTCAGAGGTAGAGAGTTTTATTTTTAGTTCTTTCAACCCACCATTTACCAGAGCTTCGGCACAACGTGACAGTGCCGCAGGTGACAAGCAGGCTTAAATTTCAATAAGCTGTGCTTGAACTAGGCTGTCCTAATGCTAATATACCATTAAATATATAAACCACATACTGTTTTGTCTGTCATTGGTGGAAGAACTACGGTTTTTTCAAGTATTTTCATAACGATTTTCCATAATTCTTTGAGCAATCGTTTGAGTACTGTCTTCTCGCATGATTCAGCATACATTGTTAGAGAACCATCCTGTAATTTGAACATAGAACGTAAATAGACACAAATATTTTATTTAATATGTTCTACATTGTGTATGAATTTAATTTAATTAACTTTAGACTTTAAAGTTTGATAATGTACTTGAAAGAGGAGGAAGAAGAATATAAATTTGCCTCTACCAACAAAGACATTAATTTTGATTATCTTATTCTTTAGGCTTTATCCACTGAGGAAAACGGCATGGAAATAACTTTATAGACTGCTTTGTATTGCTGTCTACTAACACAATTAAATGGAGTTTAATGTTTTTGCAACATACCAGTATATCCATTAGAGGGCGAAGCACCTCATCAGCCTCGTGGTGCGCCGGAGGCTGAGGCACCCCGGGTGCTCCACCGCCTCCTACCTTTTGCAACAGTTCTCCCAATTCTTTGACACTTGCTGTAATGCGGATCTCCAGACTGGTAAGAACACAGTAAATTTATAGGTAGAATTGTTAAAAGATTTTTTATTAAAGCGTATAACGGAAAACTGTGTAATACTATACTGTCGGAAATGTTGATGTTGATTAAATAATATTATTTTATTTATAATTAGAGATCTTCTGAGGGATAGTCAGAGATAACGAACTTTCAATTGACACGTTCAGTGTAGCCAGGTTTTCGCATTACGTTTTGCTTCTCCGAGAGTCACAACGTGATACCCATCATTATGTTAATGTAATCAGGCATTACTTTGCGGAAAAGCATTACATTAAGAAAAAGTCAAATTATGTATGATATTTGCATGCCGAATTGCGCGACGTAACTTATTTTCTACCATCTTTTATTTCATATCTATCCCAAACGTACGTACTACTTCGGTAGTATGTGTAATATATCTACTAATACACCTTAAATGTTTATTAAACATTATTATATAATTTAATATTATACGTAAAATTATTTTATTTTATCATATATTTATCTGTAGGTTAACATCAACGTACAACGTACATGGGACATCTATTACCTATTAGCAAACATAGAAGCAAGCTCATCCAGTGTACTATTCAAGCTCTGCTGCAAGTCGTGCAAGATGTCCGCCGCGTCTCGCTCCAACTTGGTACCGCCCATCGCTTCGAACATCTTTTCGAGTTGTACGCGAAGTTGTTGAATGTTGTTCATAAGAATACAGGCCTAGAAAATGTTCTTCCTTACAATAACGGCTTGGTATATAACCAAAAACTTCATTCATGTTTATAAGAATTTATTGAATAATTATTAAAGTAAGCTTGAGTTAGGAAATGAGGAGCTTGAAATTATAGTTTCGCAATACGTTTTAGGATTTCATTAAAGACAATTAAAATTTCTCAAATAAAAATAATAGTGATTTTTAATATTTTTTTTAATTGTTCTTGTCCTTGAATGACAATCGATAAATATAATATTAATTGTCATTCTGTGATAGTTATTATATAATCGAACATAATTTGAGTTACTTTAGCTTTGTGGCACTGTGAACATGAAAGGATATTTTTTTTAAATTCAGAAATGTCTTACCACTCTTTCCTCTTTGAGATGCTCAGGAAACTCTTTCTTAACAATGTCGGCATAAGCTACGAGGACTTTGACTATCGTCTTTGCGAATCTCTTCATATATCGCTTCCAGATTTCCGGATCCGGGCACTCAAGTTTTGATACTACATCGAAGCATTGTGTTAACTGAGTGAACACGTCAACCACAGAGTTACTGAATAAAGCATGCTCGCTAGATTTTTGGAACTGAAAAGAAATTAAATTATGATAACGTTAATATTAATGTAAGACTATGTCTACTTCTGAAACCGAACGATAGACGATGCTTCCTTAGA
Organism: Bhutanitis thaidina; assembly: GCA_029286595.1. Taxonomy (NCBI): domain Eukaryota; kingdom Metazoa; phylum Arthropoda; class Insecta; order Lepidoptera; family Papilionidae; genus Bhutanitis; species Bhutanitis thaidina. The sequence goes on from JAGSMS010000019.1 coordinate 859,656, forward strand.
TAGACTTATGATTAATTGAAGGATTTTTTTGTAATGCGTAAAACGTATTATATGTCACCAATAGCCCAATGGACATGGCGCCCCTTTATTTTCATATAGCGCGAGCAACCTGGGTTCGACCCTCGAGAAATTTTAAGTGCTGTATTTACCACGTGCTCAGCGATTAAGGAAAACATCGAGAGGTGCAGGTTTCCGCATATCTGAGAAATAATAAAAGATATTATTTCGAGGATATGTGAAGCCCGCCAACCCGCACAGGAGCAGCGTGGCGGGCTTTTTCCTGCACAAAAACCCTCACAGATATTTGAGAAGAAGGCCTATGCCCAGCTGTGGGCCCTTACAGGCTGCTACTTTAGTATTTTTAGATAGCCTTTCATTAATAACACAGAACATGTTGTAGGCAAAGGCACACATGTCAGTATTAGTAGTTCGATATTTATTTCAGACGTTGTATGTTTAACTTCACATAATGCATAAAAAAGGTAATGGTAAGATTTACTTTTAGATTTTAAATCATTAATAGGTCACTTTTGCATACATTGTTTAGGTATTATCGGATTTAAGGTATTATTTTAATTTTAAACAATTTTAAATATAGATACTGTACAAGAGGGATATCTTTATTGAAAATGGACAAAAAATTAACTATAATAATATTTGGCAATGCATTATATAGTTGGTGGATACTAGTCACTAGAACTTGTCACCAATACTATTGGAATATTGTCATACCAATACTATTGGAATGACAATATTCTAAATAAGACAAAATGTGAATTTGTTGGTGACAAGTTCACTTATATTGTCCTATATAAATGATTACGTGTATTTTATTTGATAATTTTGTTACTTACCCCGTCTCTTTTGTCTCTATTGAAAGCTCCATTGAGATATTCTAAAGACACATCGTCATTTTCGTTAAGCCACTGCATTACAAACGGCTCAAACCAGGCTGGATATTCTGGTACCGCGCCGCAGTATGGAGGCACGTCCTTGACGTAGTTGGTGTGCAACCACTTCACCTGTTTTATTATAAAATATTCAGATAAAGTTGGAGTTTTCAATAAACGTAATGATAATAATACTAAAGTCAAACTTAAACGTAAACGGCGATGATGGATGATGGTAGGTAGTGTTAAGTCCTAATGACGATTTGTATTTTTATCTTAATTATTAAAAATGCTGTCTATGTCTTATGATTATTAATGCTTATGATTTAATAATAATTGTTTTCCTTTACCTTGAAGTGTAGGTTCATATAAGCGGAAGACTTGCAGAGCCTATGCTGTTCGTGTTCCTCCAACGCGTACTTCATGTCAACGGCAAAAAGAGACCACATGGTAGCTGCTGACAGCTGTAATAAAGTAATCAACAGGTTAGCAAAAACAGCTACTTTGATATTTAATATTATGATTATAAAATTTATAAGAGTTGATGGATTGTCGCTGGTCTTGTCTTATATAATAATTTATCATATCCATTTGAAGAGAATATCAGTGTATCAAACAAATTTGTTGAGAATGGCCGTTATTTGATAACATGGATGATATATAACTTAGTGATTATCTTTAATGCTTATGTATCCATATATGACTTTCTCATATCAAGTAATTGTATCTCTTTGATTATGGCTCAAGAGACTAGAGTTTAGCGTATATGTCTGCTGGTTCTAAACTATGGGTTTGAATTACAACCGAAGCACTTAAATTTTTGTGAATCAGTTAATTATACCTTTGAAATAATTTTAATTATAATGTCATAACACATAACAGGACTTATGACACAAGAAGGTATGATAAAACTATCTAAAATCCTCGGAGAAATCAGACGATGTCGCTATGGCCAGCGATATCTGAAAACTGAACCCATAAAAAATAATGATTAAAAGAGAAAAAACGTACCTGACCAATATTTAGCTCTTGGGGGAACTGATTAAGGACGGGAGCGTAGCTATTTCTATCTTCTTCTATCACAGAAACTATGAGGGCAATGAGCTTGTGCCAGAAGTCTACAGAATCCAATTGAGGTCCGTGGTCAGAAGGATCGCGTTTGGCTTCATTGGGATCCACCTGAAAAATCGGTTATGATAAGAATAATGAATAATTTCAGTGGATTGGTCTACCATGCTTCAATCGGTAGACACCGTTAAAGTTTAGAAAGCTATTTCAAATATAACACAGATAAATTTTACAAATCACTGAAAAATGGCAGCTTTCAAGTGCGAGATACTGCAATTCTACTGCCGAGTGTGGTAATTATGCCAACATTGGAGTTTAGGATAGGTCCAGCACCGGATTTTATAGAAGAAAAGTTTATATAGTGTAACAACGTATTCATTAAACTTAGAATGAGAATGAGAAGTAGGCAATACATATTTTTATGAATAAGTATGCTAACTAGTACTTAAACATAAAGGCAGAACTGCTTTTTTTGTTGCTAATTGGACGCATTCTACGAAATATATTAATAATTATACGCCTAAGATAATTACGTAGGACCGTAAAAATATAGAACAGATGGAAAAACACTTATTCTTACACATTCAATATGTACGTTTTCTCAAAATAAACTTCACGACTTAATGCAGTTTTTCGTTAGTTTTAAAATAATAATCTAAATAAGTACCTGAAATTCCCTGTTATACAACTCATAACAGTTTTCGAATAGGAACTGATAGGTTGATCTAAGGCAGGCCTTAACGCAGTCTTTGACAACTGTACTCGCGCGCGGCGGACTACTGAGTTCTTGGACCTAAAGTGCAACAACATCACATATATATTAACACAAACTTATCACACACATTAGAAATTCATGTCTATAATACGGTATCGGCTTAAGAATGTGCAGCCGCTTTCTTCCTATCGGTGACGTAAGAGCCTTGAAAGTCGCATTGACTACCGACAGATGACGGGATAACTACAGCGTATCGGACCAAAATTAAGCAGACCGGTGACGGCAGCAGCGTCTAAGGTGCGAGGTGTCTGGTACTGCGATCGTCAATCCGGTTGCCGAGCGTGACGATTATGGCAAATCCTCCTTATATGAGAGGCCTATGTTTTGCAGTGGACTATTTATAAGCTGTTAAGGTAAGGTAAGGTAATCCTTCCCGTGGTATGTGCGTGCATGTGGCACATGCCAGTATTTTTGACTATCAACAGATAACAAGTATACAGGACCAAAACATGACAGTGGCAGCTCATCGTATATTAGCCTTCTGCGGCATCTAATGTCAAATAGAGGTGGTACAATTCTTTAATTCTGACAAGCACATGGAATCGCCAGTCTCATTTTTTAGCAAGCAGGGTGCCACCAGCATATAAAGAAAAACCCCGTAAAATACCCTTACTAAACTATGTTCTGAGCGTTGTTAAATAATAATTAAAGTCAGTATCTATGTGTTGAAACGTGACTTTTGATTTTGAAGAACTAAAGTGAATAATAATATATACCTTCATCCTGAAGAATGTGATACTGGTGAGCAAATCGACCGTTGACTTAAGATCCATGAGTTTTTCAGCGCTTGATGCTGGAAAGTTGTTCCGATACATCGATAAGTCTATCCTTAATGAGTTGTGGAGTTGATCAAGCAGCTTTACAAATTTCTCTTTCTGTTGAAAAGAAAAAGTAATATATACGTAGATAAAATTGGAACTGTAACAATAATGTGTATTACGTTCCATGACTCCAAATCGCAAGCGAGTTTTTAATTTGTTCTAATAGTCATTGTGTGTATATGCATTATTGCCCCGTGTGATAGGTCTGTATGATAAGAAAATTTAATAATCTACTTGTGATTTTCGAACACGAAAGAGAAAATTAAGGATGATTTTCTTTTTCAATATTATGTGTGTATTATTATTACCACATCAATTTCTCAACCTTTTCATTATAGTAATATATCGTAGGTTTTCTTAGTCACGTTAATTATTTTTTTGTAATAATTATGTTTATGAGGATTATAATAGTTAGTAGCAGATATCCAAGTTTTTTCCTTTTATTCCTTTATCCTTGTTTTCTTAGTCTTTTTTCTATATAATAGTTCTGTTTTTTTCATATATTTAAGAGTTTTATTTCTAAATGCCTATTAAGCGTATCGTTTCTCTAAAGGATTTTTTTTAGATGTTAAACAAAATTTTTTTTTTACTTACAAGCATTATGTACGATATGTTCTAGGATACAAATTATACGTTTTTTTATAAAACGTAGACTTTTTAATAAAAATCAGTAAACCCAGTTTATATTTGTGAAATTAAATTTTAAAAACCTTAAAATGAGGGTACGGAAAATATAAGAGTTAAAAGCGCATAAAAGGATCTAAGCTGGATTTGACCTACTAACATGTAACGCGCAGACCATTTCATGAAACTTTTTGTGTTACACAATAAAACTCAAAAGTAAAAAGTGCTCTTACAGTTGGGGAAAGCGTTGCAAGCAATGCCCGTTAACCAAGAGGTAATTAAACAAGTCGTTTATTTAAAGTTATACCTAACGCGCGAGGGATCCGTTTTGGAATTTAACGATAAGGCTGACCGTTACAGACTCAAACTCCAACTTAATATACATAAAGCAATCGCATTGGTGATAAAATGCCCAAGTTTAATGTCGCTTTTGAATATAATTACAAGAGAATGCTACAAGGACCTTGATAGTCAGTGTGGTGAAGGCTGAAGATGAAAAATTATTATTTCAAATCTTTGTAAAATGCGCTTAAGCCGAGATAATCTAATTTCAGAATGGGCAATGTCTTAAAAATTTACACTGAGTTTTAATGACTATTTTATTCTTTAATATTTCCGTAACCGTCCGATGGAAATAATAATAATTAATATGCATCATTTTGTGTCGCATATGCATACACTGAACATAGACTAAAGTTATCCTTAAACAAATAAACATAAGGATACAATAAAGCGCGATCACACCGGGCTGTGCTAACCGCGACCTTTATCCGCCTATGTCGCAGAAGATAAATAAAGCTTTTCAATATAGAAAATGTAGGTACAGTCAGTGATATTCTTAAGCAAGATATATCTTGTACGTGGTTTTTACTGGAAGAAGAAAATATTTTTCCCTGGATATATTTTATCAGAATTAGTTTCATCGTATGTTGCAAAAAATTGAATCCATAAAGCAAAATAGACAAATCTGGACAAATAAATATCTTAATTGTGCGATGCGATTTATTCACTTATTGTAATATCAATCATATAAACCAACACGCAGATTTAAATTTTAAAAATAATTATTAATGTTAAGAAATTTAACTGATAAAAGCTTTAAACCTGAATATTAGTGAAAAGATAAAGCTTACCCCAAAGTTGGATGCGGCAAATCTATCAGATGCTGAAACAGCCGATGATGCCGTTGTATGTGCGTAATACGCATTAATATTGGCAAGAAGAGTAGACATAACTGCTGGTACGCCAGCACATAGATACTTCGTTGAGAGGCAATGAAAATGCCTGCAATAAGATTGAAACAATGTAGTATACAAATAACTATATAAACAAAACAAAACAGAATAGAAAATAAAATATGTCATCTGAGATGTACCGCAAATAAATAAAAAAATGTTAGACGCTTCTGCTGTTTTGATAAATCGACTTTAATAAAATGGAGACTTCCAGGAAGATAAATGTTAACATTATGTAATAGCTTTCATAGTTTTATGTATTATGTGAGAAACTTACGTCATGGCTTGATAAATAGCCTCAATGCCATATCTCATAGCGAATTCATCCACAATCTCCTCGGGGTTCTCGTTGAAGTAGATTTTCCAAGCATCGTCGCCCCTCGCAGCGGGCAAAGTTACCGCACCGCCGTTTTCCTCGCACAGGTAATGAAACAAATTTTCGTGTAGACAGGTATACTGGAAACAAAGAGGAATGAAAATTAGGACGATATTAAGTTAGTCTTTATGGGGAATGTTTATTACAAGAAAATGTTATGGAGGATTTAAAACCTAGGGATAATTTCATTTTGGAGATTATAAATTTTCCGTTTTAGTTTATTGCGGCTGCCACATTAAAGTGTTATTGCAATACCGATATAAATTAGATTTTACTTCTTAAAAGGAAATCTAATTTATAAGGGTATTCATTTTATAATCTAATTATTCTGTAGAATTCAGGAAATATTCAGGAAATCCTGAGGAACAGATCGATTCGGGTTGTCGTTAATGGCGCCTCGTCCGATCTCCATGATATTAATGCCGGTGTGCCTCAGGGGTCTGTGCTCTCCGCGACTCTTTTTTTGCTGCACATCAACGACCTGCTGGTAACACCCGATATCTTTGGGTATGCAGATGACAGCACAGTCTCGGGGAGATACTTGTCCGATGCTAAGTCTGGGGCAAAAGTCCAGTCTTTCAGAGAATCGATGATTGAGGGGGTGAACTCGACTTTGGAGGCTGTTTCCCAATGGGGTGATGCCAATTTGGTCGAGTTTAACCCCTCTAAAACACAAGCTTGTCTTTTTTCGGCAAAACGGAGTCCATTCCAACTGACTCCGACTTTCCGGAATGTCTCCGTTCCGGTAAATGACCGTCTTGAGCTCTTAGGTCTAGATCTCTCTTCTAACCTAAATTTCGGTCGTTACATCGAGTCCATAGCAAACACTGCTGCCAAAAAACTTAGTATCCTCTCGGGGGTGAGACGGTACTTCACATCGGAGCAGCTCTTAAATCTATACAAAGCTCAAGTCCGCTCTTGCATGGAATACTGTTCCCACCTCTGGGATGGTACGGCTAAACATCAGCTTGATGCTTTGGACTCGTTGGAGCGCCGAGCGAAGAGGATCATAGGCAGTGACTCACTAGTAGAGGCAAAACTTCAAAGCCTCGAACACCGTAGACGAGTGGCCTGCCTCTCGGTTTTTTATCGAATTCATTTCGGAGAGTGTGCGGAGGTTTTGCATAACCTAATACCCTCTTCCCCTTTCCATCACCGAACGACTAGACGCGGCGAGAAGTTCCACCCTTATGTTGTAGACATTCCTCCATTACGCACGAGGCGGTTTGCCTCTTCTTTCTTTGTGCGGACGGCTAAGGAGTGGAACTCTCTGCCGAGGTCGGTTTTTCCGGAAGCCTATAACCTGGATATCTTCAAAGCCAAAGTGAACAGACATCTAGGCAAGCGTGTACCATCCTAGGCCTCATCTTCGCTTTCCATCGGGCAATATTGAGGTCAAACGCAGGCCTATTTTTTCATAAAAAAAAAAAAAAAATTACACTTCGATATATTTTATATTTGATAGATATGGGTTGAACGTTTTTCCAAATTTGATAGTTAATAAAATAATTAAGTAGAAAGAGTGATTAACACATGTTATTAGTGTTTAGTATGTAATTTATGGGAAATAAATATTACATCTTTTCTAAAACCAATTTTCTAAACATTTCTTTCAGTCCTCGTCCATATTTGTTTTTTAATATTGCATACCATAAATGCATCAGCTGCATGGTGAAAACTGCGGAAGGGGCAACTCGCGGAGGCCTGTTTTCAGCCGCTTGCTGCTTACAACAATAAAAATCTTGGGAAAGATTTTGGAAGCATACCTTTCGGCATTAATGTTGCTTTGATTTCGTAAAAAAGCGAAAGATTCATACATATATTCGGAGAGAAGACTCATACAGCAAGCACATAATCGGTTAAAGTGATCTGATGCATACTACCTATTCCTATCTACATTATATGTTGATTCTTCTTATTGTAATCGTACTAGTAATTCGCTTAGTAACGATTAGCTGCCAATTGTCGAACACATCTTTATTCCGTCAAAGTTAGTCGACTGCGCATAAAATTATTTCACCAACAAATGACGGTATAAAAATAAATATGTAGTGTTATTGGTTCCAACGGCACACATTTGTCATGGAAGTAAAGCGGAAGAATCTGTAGACAAATTTCAAATGAAGTTTGTTCAAAGATTCTTCCAGCGAAATTTACTGTAAACGTCATCGTGCGGAAATATTCCCGACGCAGGTTTATTTGTCCGTGCCATTCAATATTTCTAAAGCTCGTAAAAAATGTCAAGTAAACTTTAAATTCGGATTCGAATTCTATCTCGGAAAAAGTGTTATGGAACTTTGTAACAACAAGGCAGCGTTTTACAGATAAAAACTTTTGATTCAACACTTTCTGAGTCGTTTGCCTTATAATATAATGAGGACTTTAAAAGAAAGAAACACTAATTAGCATCTAATTATCTTTATAACCTTCTACATAGTCGACTGTTGGACACGGGCATCAAACAAGCTGGGAGGAAAGTTCAATGTGTACATATTAACGCCACAAGATTTCATAAGACGGTCTTTACTAGAAATATAATTATTCAATAAAAAAACAAAATACACTTTATGCAAATGATATATTTAAACAAGTGACCAATACTATTCGATATGCTTTAGCTTTTACCTATTGCTATTTAATACTAGTAACAACTTGAAAGCAAGTCTGAATCCACACGGGAAATCAAAATGCAGACCGAAAATAAATTGAATTCCGCTAGCGTTTGACCCGCGCGAAGCTCTGCAGTGATTAATATGACAGATGTGTATTTTCCATTATCCTCCACACACACGCTAAAAATTTTGGTGTGTGTGTGTGCGTGTGTATACACGAGTAAATACGAATCACTGATGAATAGGCTCATTATGGCGTTGACAATATTTATGTACTATTCTCTCTGATGCTCTAATGTCTTTTATTGTAATAGATAACACTTTATCAGCATTAACTCAAATTCAATACGTAATTAGTATTGTAATAGGCAGATGTGTAAGAATATTATTTACAATACGAAATCAAAATTTAGAATAACAATTTTTATATTAAAATGTGAAACGTGATAGGAAAAGGTAAAAATATTTCTTTATTCTTTTTTTATCAGCCTATATAGGTGATACACTGCTTTATGTAGAAGTGTCCATGCAAGCGCCAACAAAAGCAAAGGTTTGGTTTGGTTAGTGCAGTGCCGGTACCCTCGCACTAGAGACGCTGCGCCCAATCATTGGTCTGTGGGATTTGGGTTAGGCATATTCGGATGGATTTTTCGCCATCGCGCAGTCGTATAGCTTCGTTCGTTAGTCAGTAGGGTGTATCTAATTATATATAGTACAAATAACTATTGCAAAAAATTAAAAGTCTATTTACTTGATGTTTTAAACATTACTTTAATGCTGCTTATAAGAACGGGCTGTAAAAGTTTCCCATTCACAATTCACGCCCAAATGCCATAATTACTATTTTAAAATACTTAAAAAAAGGCAATCGATGCGACTGTTTTTTTAATGTATATTATTCTATTGTGTATGTTTCGTCTTTTTCCGAATTTTAATTTACTACCAATGGAGACTGGAGATACTGCGCAAAAGTTCAATAATTAGAGATAAAGCCAGGAACAAAATCAAAAACAAAAACTTACAGAGTAGCTATATAGGATGACAAAATAAAAATCAAGTCGCTTACTGTAATACACTAATGGCGACTCTATTCATTATTGTGTATAGTGTCAGCATTAGTATTGTACTCCCTGCATAGTTGACGCTTTGATAGAATACATGTATTTTTAATCGAATCGAATACATGATTGGATTAGCACATTGCGGCAAACGCGATGACGAAGCAAACATTTGTCGCCATTTTATTTTTGACTTGCGCGACGAACCTTTTCATTTCAATTATCGATTTTGGTCGAAATTTAGCCTTAAGAAGTTACTTCCCGACATGTTGAAACAATAGAAATTCTATTGCTATAACATGTGAAGAGTTAACTGATGAAGTTTAACACTGTTACGTAAAAGCCTTGTTTTGTTTAGACAATAAATAAATAAATTAAAAGACACAATTATAGTTAAACACATATACATTTCGATTTACTCGAAGTTTCATGAAATTATGTTATGAAAATGAACCTATTTACAAGTGGGACAAAAGCGGATATCATCAATATTTTTTTGCTGGCTCTTCACATTTCCTAGAGCTTTTTCTGCGACTACGAAGTAGATGAAAAAACATTTGCATGAGTTCGAAAATATTAAAATTAATGTAATGTGGCGAATTATATGTGTCAAGGGCATAGAATTTCGATGGTTAAGTGTATTTAAGAACTACTATACTCATATAGAAATCCTGGTATTGGACTAGACATTCAGAGGATCGTTCAACTAAGTTCTGTGAGCATCGCCACCATTTTGCTTTAATATTGGTCTGAACTTTGCTGTCATTGGACATCTCATTTACTCAACGAAACGGAAAGCATGGATCGTACAAAGTGGCGTTAAGAAATGCGAAAATGGAATATCGAATATGATTCCTAAGTCGTAACTGACAGCAAGATAATGATTAATCGATGCGATTTGCGAAAGCAAGTTAACATAGATGAGGTATACAGGTAGACAGTTACTAACAAAATTGCAAAGACACTGCAATTTTGTTACTGGAATGTTGAAAACAAAACAGCCTCATTTCTCAAACACCTACGTCTAATCTCACAAAATGTAGATCAATAAGTTCTAAGTATACAAGAGCAGTGTTATTCGGAAGAAAAAAAGGGTAAAAAATGGATTCCATTCCACACTTCCTTAAAAACAAAAATAATTATTTCAAAATCTATGTTATCGAAACTCCTGGCTTATCCATTTTACAGCCCTGACTTACCGAGTAACTTGTAATTAGTAGTAGCCGAATCATTAATTTCCTCTCCAAAAGTCAGGAAAATAAAGAATATTTTTAAAAAGCCAGTCAAAAGTACGGGAAAATATTAACGTTGATTATATATTGTCTTTTTATGAACAGGCAGTAAATGAAATGAATTAATGTCGTAGAATACACTTTAACTAATTGTTGATTTCTTCCTTATCAGCCTTATTATTTATTATTTTTTTTACTGCTGGATATAGGCTGGATGCGACTAAGGGAAAGCATAACTTGAAAAGCCTATCGATCACGATGGACGACTAGTAGCGAACACAACTTAATTTGAATTGAGTTTCTATGACTAAAATCAATAAGTCATAGTGAAAATTCATTAAAACAATTGGAGAACAACCTCTCTTGTTTACCACAAAATTTAAACCAAATAATATTTTAATATGCCTCTCCTAACCGTAACTGAATATCAATTCAAATAAAATAATAAATACATTTGCACACAGCGATAAAAATGTATATTTATATTATAATCATCTTTTTCCTTTTTATTCCCCTCTCGTTGAATACAGGAGGTTAACAATAGAATGGAAGCTCTTGATATTATCCTTTTTACGTAACCCTTCTTCGCTTTTCGTTTTGACACGTTACTTGGTAGGTATATATTTAACCTCTTTACGTTTGTACAAGTGTGATATGAATTCAAAATAGTTGCTTTTTTCCATGTCCTCGGGTGGGAATAAATATGGGAAATAAGGGAAAAGGAATAACGCTTTTTTCTGATTTGATTTTTGTTTTCCCCCTTATGTTTGTAATCGTGGAATACATTTCAAGTTAAAGATAACATACATTACAAATCGAGTACCATGAGGATGTGTTTATTCTGACAATTTAAGCTATAGGATTATAGGTTTTCTCAAAATTCTTCAGTAACCAGGTCTATTAATAGCTCATAAATGCTATGTCAAGCAGCTCGAGCTAGGTACCGCCATGTACTGCTATACTCGTATGTGTATACCTTTACTCGTGTACTTCATGAAATTAATGTCATTTTTTTCGACATTCTCCGTGATCAGTATATAAGGAGTTAAAGTATGAAACTCACATTGCGGAAAAAATGGTTATCGGTTTTGTTATGCTGCGTCTTGCGTTATCATGGACCAATAATGGCGAAGGTCGAGTCGGAGTTGTTTCGCCGTGAGTTTCACCATCATTGTTCGATGTTCTTCACAACAGTCATCTGCTGTTATTGACACACTAGATGTCAGCGTGTGCGACGTGTGAGCCATGTCCTCGTAAATAAAAGCTTAGTTTTAATTTTCCTATTTTTATTTATTATACGCACTAATTAAAAAGCATTTCTGTGCACAGATTCCATATGAACAAAATTTGATGCCATTAAGGCTGTAAAGCCGAGTACGTGTTTCCTATTTATGAAAACACTAAGTTACGTTACCAAGCTAAAGTAGACAATTTCTCAGCTTCGGGAATGTTTCCAAACGATATCTTGCCTAAAGTTTAATAAACGTAGTCATAACTTGGGTAAGGTAGCTGCTATGAAACGTATATGAACGTTGAATCGGTAAATTTGCTCACGTATCAAAAAAAAAAGTCACGTTGCTAGGCATTGTTTGTGAAATCTAGAAAGATTTGTCGTAAATTTCACTTATATTACTAGCCTGTGTCAAGTCAAAAAGTTTATAACATTTTTTTCCAATTGTATTTTAGAAATAAATGTTCTGCTTCAGTGTTAAAACATTTAAGATACATATGCAAATCTAGAACGCAGTAACTTCCTACAAGAACCGCCATCGTTTGACAGTAAAATAAGAACTAGAAAGTGATTTTATACAGAATTCTTTCGATGCTATAACATATACAGGGCGGTAGATATTTTGATTCGAGCCTAATGATATCGGTCACTTCAGTACTAACGAATGGATAGAATGAGGATTAGAAAGGCTTTGTGACATTTATACTTATGTAAGGGTTTGCAAAGTAAAGAGCGATCAATTTAATTAGGATTATTTTGGCACTAAGCCAATATTACTGGAATAGCAATATATCAAACTGAAAATCAATAATTTATTAACGCAAAAATATACATTTATGCATCAGTAAGTCGATCAAATAATTCGTAGAAATGTTAAGCGTCTGGCAAAGCCGTATTTACCTAAAGGCAAAATAGGCTCTAATATGGTGGGCCCACGACCCAAAATCTTACTTCTTTAAAAAAGAAAGAAGTAAGACTTTTCTACGAAGTGGCGTCACTTCATTCATTGTATTCGTATTGTGAGAAACCACAAATCAAGGTTAGACCTTTATAAAGAGGCACAGTCATCAAAAATTTAAATCTATACATCAGTAATTGAAAATTAATACTATGTTAACAAAGTAATGGATGACTTTGCCTTTATGAAAGATAAATTATGACTTTGGTCACTTTATATAAATTTAAATTCATTCATGTAATGAAAATAAAGCTAATATAAAATTAGGTACACGTAAAGTTTCATAATTAAGTAGTTATTTGATCAGCCTAATATAGAATATAAAAAAACTTAGAGCTTAGATAATTGCTTTTATAGCTTTGCTTCGCTTTGACAACTCTTAGTCGGCACTTACTTTAAGCTGTTAACTAATTTTTCACGAGACAGTTTATTAATGAGAGCTGCTTACGGAATTTCACATCCTTTAGTGAATTAAAATGTTCTCGGTACGACAATATTTAACTAACCGGTGTAATTTAATCTAGAAGACTTATTATTCAATTTTCTGGATTAGAAGAGTTTAGGCTACACTTTATAACCTAGACCAAGTGCTTCTTGGTTTTATCTCAACTGTATCAACTCCTATTACATGTGTGTTTGTAATACGTACAATTCCTAATGGTTATGAAAAATAATAACGATGATGAACTGGTTGACAGATGAAAATGGTGTGTGATATGTATGTATGCTTATCCAACGAGGGATTAGCGAGTGAGAGTGAGAGTTTTGTGAGAAAATAAACCAATAAATAAAAAAAGGAACGCTTGATTATATTTATCTTAAATAATGTTTTTTTTACTATGTAAAGATATTGAGAATAATAACAAGGAAAAATCTTTTGAAATGAAATTATTATTTACGGAATTTATCCTCGACTATTTATGAATTTTATCCTCGATTAAATCGGGATTAAAAAGTAAAATTAAACGCCATAAAATACGTAAGTATAGTAATCCGTAGTTTAAAAAAATTTCACGAAGAAGAAATCACTACGGAACAATCTTATTTTTGTTATGATCAAAACACATGTCATTAAAAAATATAATTTTTGTAATTATTTTTGGATTTACAGCAAAAGCAAATCAGATGATACATTTCGAGCCACCTTGTACTAACATGTAAGGAATAGTTTACAATAACACTGGAACGTTGGCTGTAACAATGTAAGGAAGGGAAATTCGCTAGATTTTTTAAAAACTTTACGAATTAAACCTGTGCAAATCTGCATCCTTTTTTTAATAACTTTGTAACATGAATGTTAAATTTTCTTTACTTTTGTGTATCTTTTCTCTCTAATAATTTTTCATTTGAACCTTTGGTATCCATATGAGTATCTGTAAGTCGTTTCGAAAAGCAGTTAGTAAAACCGTAGTGTTAAATGAAAGAGGAGATTGTGTCGTATTGTATAGTATCAGTTTATATTAAGACCGGCAAGTGCGTGTCGCGACGCCCAAAGTATACAGTTTCGTTCTTATCTTGAAGTCACGCAGTTTTGTATTTATAATTCTTTTTTTTTTTAATGAAATTATAATCCTTTATTCTTCATTGTATGTTCGTTGGGTTGTGCAGTGTATTTTTGGAAAATCAACTTATGTTACTTAAAAAGAAGCTGGTTTCTCTGGTGGAGACGAAACAGGCTAAATCCACAGGTTCTTTTGAACCTTTAGTTTTATAGTTATTTCTTTGATTTGTAGTTCCTACCGGGGTGATCGGCTCAAAGAACTGTATATTGAAAGAGTTATTCTCGGACTAAAGAGCTCAAATAACTTTGATAAAACGTGTCGTTAAAATAACTTCGCGATAGGGATTTGTTTACGGCAGTTCCGTGTCTGACAACCATGACTGTTTGTTAAAATATTTTTTCATTGTTTTGAGAAGGAAAACTTATGAATGGCTTATAGTTTTTGTTAACGTTTATTTTTTATTTATGTAGATACTAGGCTATTGCTATTGCACAAAGGCTGGGTCGGATACGCTGCTCCAGTGCGGGTTGTCGAACCTCACCAGTTGTCAAAATAATAATTTTATTTCTCAGGTTTCTTAAGAATGTTTTTTTTAACCGCACGAGGTGAATTCAGAAATTAAAATTTCTTTGAGTATTAACAATTTTAGTGGTGGGATAGGAGATACAATCCAGGATACTTACGTACAATGAAATTAACACCAGCTCGCTGAGCACTAGGCTGCCACGGTTCTACTATGCTATGCGGCTATAGAATTCAGTAATTTCAACAAAAAAAAATCTCCAGGAAAAGAGTCTTGACGGAAGGACAACGAAATGAAAATATTAGGATTCCGCTTTCAGTACGCTTTGTCCAGTTTTTATTTCCTCAAAAAAAACTTATATATTCATACTATACTCAAACTCTTGAAAGAAACTGTTAAAAGTTTTAAAGCAACAAAGCACAGTTATTTTGTATTTTTACGTACAAAACCGTATTATGTAATCAAGTTAAATTTTCTTTTAAATTCGTATACTTACACAATTTATTCGAAAAAGTTATGGTAGTAGTAGCGTAGCTGATTATGATGGATTCTATTGTAACAAGTTTTAGAATACATAAAAGTAATAGAAAAACTTATTGAAAGTTGCTTCCAAAATACAATCGATTAAATTTGAATTAGATCTTACATAATGTAAACGGATATAGAGACTTCAGTATCGCATCACATAAGAATCTCATCTTCATTGTCTTTTTCATAACCTGTTAAAAGAAAGAGTCGACTTCGCTGGATATGTCCACAAGTGACGCTTACACAGACAAAGTGCGTTTTATATTCCTCTAAGTGGGTTTAGAGGAATATAAACGCACTTTGAGTATATAAACAAACTGAATGTTACCGTGTTGCCAGATACAAAAAAATACTTCGCTGCTGTACATGATTCAATCAGTTATGATTTTTATAGCCCATCTAAATGGGGCGATTTGCCATAATTGTCGTACCGCATTTTCGATGCTGCTGCCTGTTATTGATCAGTGTATTTTCGATATGACAGACCAAGTTTTGATATAGCTAATACACTATCTATCGGACATCGTTATATTTTCTAAGCTTTACTCTTAGTCGACTTATACGTCAACAACGCCACAACCAACCATGCAATATAATATAAATTTATAAATACAAAGGAACGCAACATTCATGCGCATTATGACACAAACATATTTAAAATTAATAATAAATGATACTATAAAGTCACTTTCTTGTCAGGCTGTACGACTCGTTCGTGCTACGCAAGCCAATCATTAATTACGTTAATTACGTCCATTGTTGTCGCTGCGGGAATGCGACAATTTCTCGGCTTTTATTGCACTCGTTCAAGTTAACTCGAACGTTAGGGCTTTTCTGTAAAGCTGACAATAACAATTACAAATGAGATTTTGCAATTTGCCTTGACCTTCGTGCACGGAGAGGTTATTTTGCTATCAAATTGATAAATGATAATACAAAAATTTATCTGAATGCGCACAAACATAGGGTGTACGGCGGACCTATATATATACCAGTTTTTTCTGCAAAGTTAACTTCACCGGAATAGTGAGATGATTCTTCTTAGCTTTCAGACTGCAATTGTTGTGACCGCTTGATGGTAGAAATTCTCCAGTAATTTTAAGATTTCGAGAATATGGTGCTTCAATGCGGGCTGGCGTTATTCACATATTCTCGAAATATCGTTATTTAAAATTTCTGAGTATTTTTTTTAAAGTTACGTCACGGTGTTATTTTTGGATGTTAACTGTGTGAGTTCGCGTGCAGGTGAGGTTGACATTTGGAGAAAATGGTTAGTATATTCTCCTTTACACCCTAAGTAACTCCATTAATTGATCGAATAATACTTTATATATTATTTTCCCGTACGTTAACCCCACTTAGGGTTAAAGGTAAAATATTATTTTCGTAATTCGAGTCATATTAGATACTTATGATTAAAATGCTATTATTTAACTATTCACTCAGTTTTATAAGATATTTTAACACCTATACTATATACTATTTTTAAAGCCGATAAATACATTTCTAAGAGAGATTACAGCTGGCTTCTTATGGAGTTTTCTGAGATCATTTATTAAATTAAAATACGCCCGGTGGGACATAAACAGATTAACTGCTATACCGTCCCCGAAGTATTTTGTGTAAGATATTCGAAATAATGTAGCTACGGTGCAAAATAATTAAAACCTTTAGTTAATTGTGACAAAAGTATGATATAGGGATTATATATACAAAAATTATAATACGGCCAAGTTTCAAAACTGTTGATAGAATGTCATTTTATATATGGCATTTGTAGCATTTAGTAAACTATGTAAAATAGTTAATGTTCTGTTTATACTCATAAAGTTATATTTATAATACTTAAGATTACTAGCGTTACCAAAAGGGTTTCATCAAACCACTTTTTCCCTCTCTGAGAGATCCGGGTTCTCTTCCTGAGAGTGCAAAGACTTCTTCTCCGAGACTCCTCCACGATGGGGGTTCAGGAAGTTTCAGGATTTTGAGGCGCTATGGAATTTACACACTAAAACCTGCCATCATCTTAGAGGAACACTGATGGGTATGTGTGGTGGAACACCCAGATAGTGTAGTAACCCGGGTTCATGTTACGATGTCCGACGAGAATAGAGAATTAGACAGAAGATAAATAGAATAAAAGAAAAAGTAAAATGGTACATTTGCCTTACAGCTTGTGAATTACATATACTTAAAGATGTCTCTGTAAAACAATTGTCCACGGAGAACGCAGTGTCAGAACATAGCGTGCAATAAGGTTTTCTTTTAAGCGGCATGCCTCTTAACATGGCTTTGTTTAATTAAAAAAAAACTTAATTCAACCTTAACCACGTCGTTTTAGTTTAAGTTACCTTAACCACATCGCTTTAAATTACATTCATATAGAACGTTGTTCATGTTTCACTAAGACGAAATCACTGAATAGCCATTTTATGAATAGACTGAATGCTTAATTAACCTTTTTAATAAATGTTATATACGTTCAAGGATAGGTGTTTCAACAAATGTATGTATTATGTTTGATCACGGTTATTATATTTGGTTTTCATAAAAGTATTTTAAACGACATATTCACTTTAAGAAGTGACCATCTAGTTATAGATTGTCTCCATAGCATTAGATATAGATAGAATTCCTCGCAAAAATACATCGATTTCTGCCCAGAAAGATTTTGGAGACTATCACCCTAATTTCAATAAAGAATGTGACTTGGGGGCTACCACCGGTTTGGGATCCTGTAATAGAAAAAATTAAATCGAAAACTAAGCCGAGATACCGCTACAAGATCTAAAGATACTATGAGCTCCTTGTGAATACATACTGATCGACAAAAACTAAACGGGATCCCGGATTATCTTATGACATCAGTCAAACATCCCAATACTCTCGAGACCACGAGCGCTATAAAGGTAAAAAGCTTAGATAAAACCCAATATATTACGTCATAGGATAAACCACCAGGATCTATCTAAGAAAATTACAAGAATTCAGTTCTTCAGTTGTTTCAGTTCAGAGCAGGTGGAATAATCATCTTCCGTCGCCAATATGGAAGATCAGAAATAATCAGACCGGTCAGAGGAGCAGTGTCTCAGTTGCGCGACTCGTCTGGTGGTAATGATGATAATAATGTTTCTGAAATCTATGGATTTCATTTTCAGTAATCTTAAATTTAAATACAATTTTCTTATTATTTCTCGACGGAATGTTAATTAGGTTCGCCCTGAAATAAATAAACAAGGCAATCACGATATCTTAAATATCGAGCGAGAAAGGTAAAAAGTTATTTTACAAACTTGCTATTGACGAGCGTATTCCGTTCATGTGGCACGAGTTTTGTAAATAAATTTCTGGCTTCTTCATTTTATTTATGCTAGATAAAAATACGCGAAAAAGTAAGCCACGCGAATCGATTCGAATCGCCCAGATGTAAATTTTGTGTGCCTGTCACAATGAAAGAAATCTTCGTTAAGTAAACGAATTACAATTATTACCCATAATTATTACAGAGTACAGAGTTGCGTTAACTTCTAGTTTGTATTAAACGAATATAGTTTCCTAAACAGTCCGATGGGAGCGCTTTTTTACCCTGTCAATTGTAAGTGAACGCAAACTCTGTATTAATATGTTAAAACGCACACTTGGCTCGCTTTTGAGTAATTGCGGCGTTGGCCTTGACCTGTAAGACTTATGGTCACAGCTTGACCGAAAAAGAATCGTAAGCAAAATGTTTGTGAAGCGCCGGTGCGATTAAAATGAGGATGTGTTGAAAGCGTTTCCTATTTATAACAAAATGATTATTATTATTTAATAGTAATCAATGACATTTTAATTTTACTCGGTATCTAATCAACTGTAATTAACAACGTGCTGGTTGCGTGACTGAGTGTGTCAACTTTGGGAAATTAGGCATACTCGAAGAATACTAGACCGAAAATACCAAAACCGGTGTATGGTAGTGTCAAAGTTGCAATCCATATGCTGAGCTAGCTTGTGATTATGGAACATTGGAACTAAAATATTAAAAGACCGATGAATGGAAATAACAGGGGACCGTCAGGTTTACCGACTTCGTCCGTCTTCTGGATGATGATGATCCGACACAGGATGCAGACTTAGCCCGATCTCCGTCTGCACACGTCTCTAAACGTATATATATTTCATACAAATTATTATAGTTCCGAATGTACAAGGTTTAAGAAAACGTAATGATGAAGTAGAATAGAATAAGAACAGCTACGGCGACTGCCTTTTATCATATCATCACTTTTACACACACCTATTATTATTTCAGTTACTACTATGGCTATCAATGTGAAACTAGGCACGGTTCAGTCAGGAAAATAAAGGTTCAGATCTTTTCTTCAAGGAATGTTAATATAATGTAATTTAACTAATTCTTGCAGACGGTTTTGAAGTATTCAGCGTAGATTTTTTTTTGGTTATCCAACGTAGATTATTTTTGGTTATCCAATTTGGTTGAAATCAGCCAGGGAGAAATCATCATAATTACTCGTTTAATAAATTTGTAACTATTTTAAACACTTTTACTGATTGGATTGTATTACAAGAGTATCAGTCTATTGTGTAATTACAAAGAAGTAGTTGCAAGGTCTTATCATGGAAGTAGAAACTAGAACTCTTCATTATGATTGTGTGACACGATCTTAATTAATTTTTGTATATATCAAGTTCAATGATTTGTTAATTTTGTACTTTCATTAACGTTAAGCTCGGAACTTAAGTACTCGGTTAGTAGATCAAATCTCATGACTGATTATGCGAGAGATTCAAAGCACCATAGATTTAGATAGTTGTTAAGTCACAAATAAAAAAAAAACACGATACATCCTCACACAATACGATTCTGTGGTCTATATCACCATCATCATCTCAGCTTATCACAAGTCCACTGCTGAACATAGGCCTCCTCCAAAGATTTCCATAAAGCTCGGTCCTGAGCCACCTGCATCCATCGACCGCCCCACTGCGCAGGTGGTCACTCCATCTTGTGGGGGGTCGTCCTACACTGTGTTTGCCTGTACGGGGCTGCCACTCGAGAACCATATTTCCCCAACGGTTATCAGTTCTGCGAGCTATATGGCCGGCCCATTCCCACTTCAGCTTGCCGATTTTTACGGCTATGTCGGTTACCTTAGTTCTGCTGCGAATATCATCGTTGCAGACTCTATCACGCAGAGAAACACCGAGCATAGCCCTTCCCATAGCGCGCTGAGCAACTTTGAGCTTCCTCATACGGCCTGCAGTGAAGGACCAAGTCTCGGATCCGTATGTCATCACTGGCAACACGCACTGGTTGTATACTTTGCTCTTGAGGCTTTGTGGTATACTCGACGAGAAGATATGACGTAGTTTCTAGATAGGTAGGTACGTAGTACATAGGTCTATATGGGAGTACAGAATATATACCTTCTATTCGTACATTCTTTGTTCTTCACAAACTCTCTAGAATAATATGATGTACCGCCAGACTATTTCATTACAGGTCTAATCTAATAATCAATATTTCCTAGAGAGTTTTGCAGAAGCAGAATTAAAGATTCTTGTCCCAACTCTAACAGCGTGACTTTGGTCTGTTGGGATATGGATATAGTTTTAGACAAAATAGTAATTTTTAACTCCGGACGAATATTCCGGCATCATACGGTCGCAAGAGCCTCGTTTGTTTCCTAGCCGGGTGCCACCGGCAGTTGCGATTGGCATTTGGAGAAAGAGATGGTATATTTCCCTACACCCTTAGCAGTAAACATTGTTGATTGACAAATGAAGGTTTAGTGTGTTCTTTTATTATAGCCTGTAAATATATATATATAATAGTCCACTGCAGGACATAGAACTCTCCCATAAGGAGGATTTGCCATAATCGTCAAACTTGGCAAGCGGATTGGCGATCGCATTATCAGACTTCTTGCACCTTAAACGATGCTGCTTGTCATTAGTCTCCTTAATTTTAGTCTGGTATTTCGAGAAGGCTATCCCATCTCTCGGTAGCTATTGCGATTATCTAGGCTTTTCCCCCTTAGCCGCCTCTTACTACACCTACGGGGAGCTAGGAGGTGCACCGAAAAAAAAAGCATCACAAGATTTTCTCTCCTCCCTTTTTCCCGGGAGTAGCCGTATCGTAGCGGCTTCACCGAACGAAACGCCGAAGCACAAGATGCCTCTACTGTGTGGCTTCGGGACACAGGAAAAATTCCTACAGTGTTAGTTTTTAAAAAACCTACTAAAAGAAAGTCATTATTTGTACAACATACAAATTATTGATTTGTGGGTCAAGTTGTATTATGTCACGTCCGTTGTCTCTAGCACTGCATGGGACACTTCCTCCGAGCGTATCGCTTCAGCGTTATATTGCGCACGAGATAAAGCCGAAAGAGTATATTTGTGTTAACATGTACACTTGCGACACAATAACATCCTGTGCAGTTGACAAGGGCCGATATTATTCGAGAATTGTCGCCATCGTAGAAATCAGCCAAGGTGACATTATCGTCAATGATTGCGATCAAAATTTGTAGCGTCGAACCGCGGTCGCTCGCGTACTATGAAACTTAAAGTCCCGTATCTTCGGCAAACCACTGTATTTACTAATTCAGTAAGCTAAAGCAAATCAGATAATTAATCTGTACGGTGTTAAGAGACGCTATTCTACCGAGATGGCGGATAATTAATTTGGAATGATTGAGTATTCCTTAACAATTCGCGCGAATTTTGGTAATTCCACGTTTCGTTTTCTTTCATATTAATTGTTATACAAAACGTCTTTAACTCGAGACACTGATTATTGAATTTTATTATGCAATAATATAGTGGAGGCCTAGTTCAAGCTGCTTGCTTTAATTTCAATTTTAACCTGGGTTCGATCCCGAGTACCGGCGCCACTTAAATTGTTAAAAGCAATTGTAAGTGCTATGTTTATCACGTTCTCGGCGAAAGTGCTGACGAAGCCTGCATGGCTGAGAAATAATAAAAAAACGCAACTTATCGAATAAAAACTGCTTTTATGGACATAATGGTATATATCAGTATTAAAATAATGGGTCTAGTTTGCAGCTGCCTATCTTTGCGGTTAAAGCATCTGTTTACTGCTGTATATTGTTATTTCCCAACAAGAAACAACTTTAACGTAGCAATTCCAACTTGGCATTTCTTTGCATTGTTTTATTCTCGTATTAATTAAAGTGATCTCAATTAATTAAAGAAAGATAAATTGGTTTAAGCGGGCTTCACTGGGGGCAACAAACCGAGGAATTAGAAAACGTACGTCAACCTACATTAAGACTTAATACAGGATCCTTATTTACCAAACAATTTGTTTCTCAGAGACAAATGGCAGGCGGTACGGTTACGTTAACTCAGGATAATTTCTAAGTTCGCTCGTGCAATTGGAAACTTGAATCTGTAGTTGGGAGTTTATTGGAGCATTACTCTTACTAATGTCACCATACATTAATTAAATTTTTTAGAAGTAAATAAATATATCTTATTTCATAGATGGTAAATGAAGAGTGCAAACTTATAAAAAGAGTACTACTTATTTGTTTTATTTTTTTTTCGGTACTTATCAATTTGGTTTAAAAAGACAGAGTTAATGTAAATAGAGATTTTTATGAGTCTTCTAGAGTAAAGATTATAAAGTATACCTACATAAAATAACACACACTACTCCATTTTAGAGTACGGTTGGAAACCCTACCTGTATATGTACAGGTAGGCAGATACAACGGACTTTCATTTAGCACAAAACTGCTTAGCTTTAGCAGACCGTCAAATGAGACGAGTGCTGAATTTCGTCGCCAGATTTGCTCCCGAAGAGTTTTTGAGGTCTTTTCTTTTAGTCGCCTTTCACAACACCCACGAGAAGAAAGGGAGTTGCAGAGACGAAAATACGTCCGATGATTACGGATATGCTTCTACTATAACATCGTCCTGTTCTGGTCTACAGCTGAACATAGGCCTCTTCTAGAAAGCGTCAGCAATAGCCAGCATACTTTTTTTTAATTACAAGTGAAGCGCTTGCTAAAAAAATAAAGTATGTAGTAAAAGTAAGTACAAAAACATTCCAGCGTACATATCTAGACAATGTTGCGCATACACACCACGCTGGGTTAGCGCACTGGTAACCCTCGCGCTTGACGCTGCTCCACGTCACTAGTCTGTGAAATTTGAGCAAATTCGGATGAATGTTTCGGTCGCTAGAGCCTCGTTTGATAGTTAGCACAACGCATCAGAGAGCACCACGTGGTAACAAGATATGCATTTTCTCCGAATACTTATATTTAATTGTATCGTTAGCAATCGTAGTTGGCCGTATGGATTTTTAAATTAAATTTATGGATAATCTGTTAGTTTTCACATAGCACAGGTACTTTGTATTGCCTTCAGTGCGGATGCGGGTATAACACGTCCCAATTTGAATGTACAAGTCGTGAAACAAATGACTAAAGAATAGAACGGAATAGTAATTATAATAAAACCATGAAAATAATAGATGAAATTTATTTTCTCTTACAGCACTCAGTCTAACGATATTAATGGTAATAAACTAATAAATAAAAAAAAATGCCAGGGTTTTTTTAAAATTTTCCTGGTTTTCATTTTCCCCACTCAACTAGACTTCTGTTGTGGATACGTATTAATTATTTTATTAAGTTTATTATATAAGTATAGACCAAGAAGACAAAAGTATAAAAGAAATAAATAAAAAGTATACAATAACAGTATAAAACATTTTGAGTGGAGTTTTGTACAGGGTAAAGGAAGGATACCTGTCACCAAATGCGGTGATTCGGCGGACGGGGTCAGTATTGAAGATGCCGGACCGACTAAAACCCCCACGGTAGATAATGCAGTTGGCCCGGTGGCCTTTACAGCTTCGGCTGAAGAGGCTCGCGAGCAGAAGGCCCGCAAGTTAGGTAACCATCCTAAATATAAGTTACTATAACCCATGACTGGTACATTGCTGAAAGTACGACCTGTACCCATGAAGTAGCAGGAAATTGACGTCTTCGTCGATCCAGCTGACGCCAGTGGCAGCCTTTGCAGGTACGAGGTTACGAGGTTGTACGATTGTTGGCATATTGCCACTTCAGCGTAATGATCCTTTAAGCTATGCTGGTTAATTATGGTTATACTGAGTAGTGGCCAAATCGGAAAATTAAGTCGATTTTATTAAAAGTGGTTTCTGAAGTACTATTTCAATTTTTTTTTATTATCTTCAATAATCTCTAAATAAATATGGAATGACATTTTAACTTTTGTGTGATTCAACGAAATAAATTTATTTATCCAAATTTCTGATTTGTCCAGGGACTTCGTTTTTAAAGTTGTTTGATTTAACCATTCGTCCATTTGTAATGAAATGCAGACCTTTCTAAATTGGGTTTCTTAAAGTTGAAAATAACTTCATAACTTTTCCCAAGTGGTACAATTTTGTATATGTATTGCAGACCAGTCATGCTTAGTTTTTTATTGGGCTTGTTGTTAGTCTTTTGACGACCTAACAGTCTGTCTGATGGCGAGTGGCCACTGCAGCCCATGGACACCTGCAAGCCACTTTTATCGAAAAAGGTTACAGATGTGTTGTCCCCTATTGCAACTGTGATGTGAGGAACGAAAATTAAAAAAAAAAATTAAAAGTTAACAGAACACGGAATTTTTCTTAAATATTTTTGTGCCATAACTGGTAAGACTAAGATGGATTACCTCACAGCCTGGAATTATGTGGGCACAGTATACCTTTCAAACCGAAAGAAAACAGTGGTTGTATTGCTGCTTATTGCTGGATAAAAAATAGTTAATAGGGTGGTTTTTTCACATGACAATGGTATCATTTTATATCAATAAACGTTTTTAATGATGGAGAAGTGTCCTTTGCTTTTGAAAAAGTAACACTAAATTTCTTTTAAATAAGAACACAGTATCATACTTTTCTAACACGGTTTCCGTTGTACATGATAAATCAAAACAGCCTAGCAATAATCGAGTTTCTAAAGTTGTGTGTGGTAGGGGCGAGAACTTTATACCAGTTACAAAAAGACTTTTGTTTTTTCGTGACCAGAGTAAATTATCGTGTAACAGGCAATTTGCACGATTTTGTCGTTTTAATTCTTTTTTGTGTATCGTGTTAAACTCGGAAATGCCCAATTGCTTTATTTGGTTTGTATTAACATAAATGTATAAGTAGAAAAAGGACCAATGCCAACGGATTTCATTAAAATATGAAGTTTATCAATGTCTTTCTTTTATAAGCACTTATTCAAGAATGTATTCCACCCAGGTTTTTTGTATGTTGTTTTAAAGTATTAAGGTATTAAGGAAGGTCAAATAAGTTTTCTATCTAACCTTTCATCCTTTAAGGTTTTTTTTTAGATGAAAAGTGTATCGAATAAATCTGGGACGTTATCCCTGACCCTGCTGTTTCTTTTGAGTTAGTCAAGCTTAAGGGTTAGCTGGTTAAGGGCTTAAGTTAAGATTTGATTAAACAACAACTATCAAAACTTTTACATACGTTATGTTAGAGAAGTTTGTCTGTAACAACTTTCTGTAAGAAACTATAAATGTCACCGTTGTGGAAGACCGAAATATTTCGCAAGGGTTATTATCCGACTGGTTTGATTCGTGGTGTCGGAATCACTTAAATTGTTTAGGTAATATTATTTGCTGATAGACTCCGTGCGTGCATACAGCCGTTAATAAGAAAAAGAGCGACAAACCCTGAATTTTGAAAGTTTTGACTTCACATATATTTATCTCTATCCTAATGAAGCTATATCCCCGCCGCTGACGACGTCGGCTGGTCCGAGGCGACCTTGTACTACGATCGCTAATCACCTGCCATATTTTAGGGTAGAACTTGCCGTGTATTGCTTCCATGAATTAAGTGAATTCAACAAACAGACCTAAACCCGCGGCTAAGCTCACGTCTATGTCGGCGCTACTCTAGCTTTCCGATACGACATATTATAGAACAAGGTGAGCTTATGATTCGTAAATATTGTTAGTTACAATTCAAACTTTGTGTTAACTTAGTGAACTATTTGGTCAAAGGTAAGTAAAAGGTAGTTACTAAACTATTATGCCATAAGCTGGCTCCGTTCCGCAAGACCATAGTACGTAATTTATGTAACTCAAATAATATTCTATTCATCTTTTGTTAATAATAACTTGCGGGGAAGACTTAAAGTTTCTGAGTTGAGAAGTTAGCGCCAGCCTCTATTGGGCTCAATAGGCTCATAAAACCCGAAATCCGAATTGCCTATTACGTGCTTTTGGACAATTAATCGATAACTTACAGACTCAGAACTAACAACGTATGGTGCCATAAATAAAATAAACTTTTTGAAGCCTCAGACAGATGGTGGAATCACTATACAGGCTTCTTTAGGCCAGTAATTGTCGGCGGTTACTACCACTTCTATCTATTTGACCATACCTACGTCTAGCAGTGAGTTGTTTATTGGCCGATGATGTGCAAAAGAAATGAATACTTTTTAATTTTTAAACAATAAAAAGTTAAAGTTCGATCTTGTTATCGACTTTAGCAATACCAATTTTTTTATATAAACAAGCGAACCTTTTGTGATGACTTTTGAGGGGTTCGCTTTTTTCACAATTATTTTCCGCACAATAAACAAAAGATCGTTTATTTATACAAAAATTCGAGAGCAATATTGACCAAGGATCGGATTTTTGTTTAGTCAGTGGTGAGAAGGCAGGTCCTTGTTTTATAATAAATGATACTGTGGCGTGTGTTCTATTTTACGTGCGTTATTAATTATTTACGGCCGTTTATTTCTACAGCAGGTTACGGAAAATCGAATAAAGGGTATAACTTGGGCAGGTCAATGTACGCGTCCAAAATTAGCGTTAGTAGCAGATTTCAAAGTAGTTTCTATATACAGTAATAGGATGAATACCTTATGTATCCGGCAATATTTGATTTTTCAATCATATTATTGTGCATACATTGTTTATTTTTACATAGCCTGGACTCTTCAAGAAAGCGCCGGCAAAAGTCCTCCCAGTAACTAGCCGGTAGGATTTAGTTTGGCATAATTCGATGGTAACACCATCATTTGGTCGCCAGAACTTCGTCAGAGGTTGGCATATTGCTTTGGTACTTAGGTAGGTACTGCTGAAATCTTTTCAGAAATTGATTGATAACTGTTGTGTTAAAAAAAAAGAACTTTGCCAATGTAATATTTAGGCGAAGCTTTGAAGTTTGACGACATAACCTGAAAATTCTGATATCTATCAGAATATTAATGAAAGTAGTAATTAATTTCTATTCTAATAATTAATTATCCCTTTTTCATAACGGACTCCAAAAATATCTGTATTCGAATCTGGAATTTAATAGCCACATATCAAACTACAAAAATACTTCATACGTCTGCCCCACTGTAAACTAATTAATTTCACATTCGTTTAATATGCATAGGCCTCTATCAGAAATAAAATTGCTACGTAAACGAACCCAATTAATAACATTATATGGGAACATAGGCCCTGCTGTATGTCATTAAGTTTCGAACCCTCTGAAATTATGTTACATTCGTCTTTGTTACACGCATGCACGTTAAAATAACAATGGGTCATGTAACAACAAAAACTACACATGTAAAATTTATGTCGTTTGTATAGGTCTATGTACAGCGCAACTGTCTAATAAATGCTAATATGAATTTATGAGAAAGTGGGCAAACGATCATGCGGCTCATCTGATGGTAAGTAATTACCGTCGCCCACATACATCTGTAACACCAGAGGAGCGGCAGATGCATTGCTGGCCTTTAAGTATTCTTGAGGAATGGGGAGAACCGGAGAGCATTCGGTTACGTCACTCACCGAACGAAACGCCGAAGCACGTGATGCCTCTACTTCACGCAGGTATTCTGCGAGGCCGTGGTACTACCCTGATCGAACCTGGTAATTGGAATTGAAGGTAGATTCAAACAGCTGAGGCCAGTATTTTTATGAAACGCACAAATTATTCCGTTGTTTGCGTTAAATTCGTTCGTCGTTTTAAAGAACCGATCTTTGAGTTTACTGAGCCAATTAAATTAAACTTCGTATGTAAAACTAATGAAACGCAAGGGATTGTCCCTTACCTCATATCTCTTGAAATGCCAACCTCACGAGAAGACGGTACACTACGAGACTCTGTAATGGAAAGTCCATTGGACTATGCACTACTTAAATCCCACAAACTACTGATGGAGTGTCCTTTGTACAAGGGTACTAGCACTGTGCTCACTAACCTGCCAGCCCAGCATAGTGAGTACGGGCAAAGCTTCCGTGGGTGTCATTTGTGCCTTTATTGGCGCTTTTATGTAAAGACTTACTCGTATTGATATGGATGTACAACAACTACCCACTAAGATACGTTTAGATATGCATTAAGATCATTAAATATAAAAATAATTCTTATTTTCAGAAAAAATCAAGTGAAAGAAAATTATGAAAGCTCTGGATGTTATTACTATTCATGTAAATGGGGTTAAAGTAAGTTGCCGCTTTAATGGAGTGGCCACTTTGAATTAAAATTAAACCTTCATGCTCCAAGATTGGTGATTAAAACTTTTTTTTACACAAGAATAACATTCTGTATTCAAAAATTTTATGACATTCTATTGTTTGACTTTCAATTGTTTTTACATTCAATGTTTGAGTTAAGCATGGAGATCACACAAATTAGAGTACGAATTCCAACGTGGTTATAACGCAGCGGAGACAGCTCGCAATAGTAATGCTGATTTGAGAACTAACTGACTAACGAACGTACTCTGCGTCTTCGACTTCAAGAAAGAACCATAAGAAGGATCAGACACTAAGGAACAAATGACGATGATATAAAAGTAATGGTGGATGCTAATCCAAACAACAGAGGAATTAGCGTCATGGTTTGACAGTAGTTTACCCATAATATTAACACATTACATTATTTTCTCGATTGGTATATTAAAAATCGCAAATCTCGCAAAATGTGGGACTCGTGAATCAACAGATGTGCACAGAATATCTCGTTGAAGCTTGCCATGCTTTGATGAGTAATTATAGAAAGGAAGGTATTTTGGACATAATTGTGACGAGGGATGAAAAATGGATTCTCCACGATAGTCGCAAACGAAAAACGCAATGGCTGAACCCAGGTCAAATATTGGAACAATGCTCTTAAGCGAAGCTCACCCATAGAAAAGCAATGGTAA
The DNA here is from genome assembly GCA_029286595.1 of Bhutanitis thaidina. Taxonomy (NCBI): domain Eukaryota; kingdom Metazoa; phylum Arthropoda; class Insecta; order Lepidoptera; family Papilionidae; genus Bhutanitis; species Bhutanitis thaidina. The sequence continues at coordinate 889,317 of JAGSMS010000019.1, forward strand.
CTGTTTGGTGTACACTTCATGGTGTAATTCACAATAACTTTTAGAGATCCGATGTATAAATAACAGCAGATGTCTATTGTGAAGAACTTTCAGAGAAACAACCCCAACTCTTCAATCGATCATTGCTACTACTGCTCCATGATAACGCAAGCGTAGTAGAGCCAAGCGGCGGCATTTGCTGCTGCTCGAATAGGACGGCTCGATAGGGTTGGTACCACGGCCTAGTTGAATACCGGCGTGAAGTAGGGGTGAGTGAGGTAACCGGAGGCCCACCCCCTCCCCCTTATCCCTCTCTTCTTCCACCATTCCATCTCCCAAATATCGTTATAGGCCGACAACGCACCTGCAGCACCTATGGTGTTGCAGATGTATGTGAGCGACGGTAATCACTTACCATCAGGTGAACCGCTTGCTCAATTGCCGCCTTTCCCATAAAAAAAAAACCTTACACTGCTCGACCAACCTTTTAAACATTGCAAAGCCTGCAGTTAGAAACCATACGTCAACCTCCGTACTCACCAGATATAGCCTTATTCGATTGATTACCATTTTTTCGCAACTCGGACCATTTTCCGCAAGGAAAAAACTTTTGTTCTCAAGAAGCGGTACGAAATTATAGACAAACTCACAAACTTTCTAGAGTCCAGATCCCAAGAGTTCTATCGCTAAGGCATAAATGATCTTCCCTCGAGATAGCAGAAATATATAGTTTCGTAATAATAAGTCGTATAATGTATTTTAATTTCGATCACATAAATAGATTTTTTCTTAAAATAATTACGATAATGTCAAACGTTAACCCCTAATATTTTCATTGGTCTACTAAGAAATATTTGTAAGTGATTTAGGGTAATTGTAACGTAGGCGTATTACTATTACTGGAAATCATTGACTGCCTAATAATCTGACTGTAATTTATTGAGAATGTTTCCCAAAAACTCGTTTATCAGATCTGACGAACATCCTACGCTCTTATGTTCTTAATTATCAAGAAAGAGGTCGCGAGTGTCGCACGCAAGCAACTTTTAATTGCATTACTTGACTGCCTGCCGCGAAATACTGAAATTTTATACTTAGTTCGAGGCTATGTATAATGTTACAGTTTTAGAACATTTACAAATGTTACATTCCCTAACACGCATTGTTTAGTGACGATAACTAATATAATATTTCGCCACGATACTTATCAAAGTATTATGTTACATTCCTATGTACAAGAATAAAAACCTACTCATTTTATAACTGTCCTCTTTTTAATATGATTTTTAAAGTAATTTTAAATCCACTTGAAATACGAAATACGTGAAATTTCACATTTCACGTATTTCATATCAGCATTTTATTTACTACTTACGAAAAAAAAAATCTTTTTCTTTATAATAAAAGCAATGTATTATCTATATCTATCTAATACACAAGGATAAACCCGAAAAACAATTATGTAAAATTTTTACAATATAATAGCAACAATAATTTCTTTGTCTGTCTATTAGACTGAGTTCGACCAATATTAAGTCTAGAACATAAAAGCAAATTGAACAAAACTAAATCGACCTTAACTTTTAACTTTAATTTGTTTTCACTTATGGAAATTTATGATGTAATCGATGTAAAATTAAAGATGAAATGATTCAAGATCAAGCAGATTGACCTATATTTTATGGTGACCTACATAGAGAATAAAGGGAAATATCTTTCTGAGATGGGGCAACAATGGATTCAATTTGTGTAAATAGAAGTCTGCAGAATTCTGATGCCTGCTGAATCATTGTTATTTTAGTACTTAGAAAAAACATTTTGTATGTTAATATTTTTTACGAATAAACGAATTCAATTAACATTAGAAAGTTTTAGAAAATTCGTCAGCAATGTTAAAATATTTGACAAAAGAGAAATAATGGTCAGAAAGTTTACCAAATACAATCGCTAGCAGATCTATAAGGAAGAAAGCTATCAGCATGTGAGCAGGCCGTAGAAGGAGTGTTTAATGCGGACTGGAAATTTTTTTGAATATTGGTTTAGACGCTTGAAGCTTTATGATGAGAGTATTTAATGCTTAGTATAATAAAAGCATTATGAATGGATGAGATTATCATATTAGAGGTTAACCTCTAATATGAAATGTGAAATATTCAAACATTATTTTTACATTACTGCAATCTCGAGGGAAGATTATCTATGCCTTTGCGATAAAACTCTGGGAATCAAACCTACATATACTCTTTATGAAGGCGTTTTGCTTTCTGAAAAAAAAAACGTTAGATAATTTGTATTGCACAAGTACTGACTTCGGTTCAAATTTAAGCTTAGAATAGAATTGTTCAACAGGCTACTACGTCGCCTAGGACCTAGGACTCAAGCTAAATATACTGAATTCTAATCAATACATCATCATCATGTAAACATGACAGATTGTCAGTTTATCTCCGCTTTTCTGACACTTCACAGGCTATGTACGGATACTAAGCACAACATACATGAATGTACTCATGTCCGTCAACGGGGTGGGCAGAGATTATGGACTTCTATTCGACACGATTCAGCGTAGCCAAGCGGACCTCCGTAACTAGGCGAGCCTCAATTTATTTTATTAATAACATCGAGGGCAACAGGCAATCCTGCTTACCGCCCGCATTTACATACGCCCACATAAGGGATACTTGCACGAAAACATACAAATTATTTAGTAAGTCTGGGTTAGCTAGTCTAGGCATATTAAAGGCATATTAAATAAATAGGTGGTTAAATAATTTAGGTAACATAGTGAAATTTATGTTTCGGACTTATTACTATAGAAGCGTAACTCTTCTGCACTTTTAATCTTTTTCTCTTCTTTATCCAACTGTGGGGTGGACTGGTAGAGAATTCTTCTTGGCATTAGTTCGTTTTTTTGTACACTCATTAGTGAAAATGAAGTTTAAATAAAATAAATAAGAAACACGAAAACCAATAAGCAAACGACACGATGTGCTGTCATTTGTCTTTCAAAGTTATTTAAATACAGGTATTTTATGTCTTTATTTCACCGCTTACTTGCTCGCCGCGGGCGGGGTTCTTTATGAGCAACTAATAGGATAACTTAACTCACAAACGAACCAAAGTACTACTTTTTTGTATTACTGTTAGACAATTATACAGTTAGTCCTGTACTGACGAACTAGTGTGAGGCTAATTACAGATGCGCCGGCGATGTCCGGCGCTAACCCCACGTTTTGGAGCGGTTAATAGAATAACTAAACTTGCAAATTTAGGATCGAATTAACACTTTTTGTCTTTCTGAAAGTCAATTATAGTGTTAGCCCAGGACTAACGAACAAGTTCGAGACTAGGTACAGATGAGCGAATGGAATGTTTTAGTTACGCACACGCGTGAGCTTAGGTGCTTTTATACAAGTACTTAGGTTTTAATGAAAAGAACCGTGGCAGCTCGAGGACCGGATTCTGATGCCCCTAGTTCTTATATCCGTGACTTCTTTATGTACAATTAAATCATATCACACAATGTATGCCAAGTTCGCTCAAACCCGACCACGCACATATTTTATTTTATACATATTTTTTACATGATTTACACGAACTGTTTCGACCCATTTTCGGCCTCTTCTAATTCCAGGGCTAGTTATGTTACAAGACTGTTTTCTGGCACATATTGATTTGAATTTGATGCAATCGTCTGTTAGAGTTGTTCACTGACGGAAACCAAATATTTTAGGCTTACTTTTAAATCTAAGACCTAAGAGCTACGAGCGCCTCTTGCATCTGAATAATTTCTCATTGGATAAATGTTTTAATAATAAAGCGAAAAGTTGGTAAAACTTTATAACGTGTTATTGAAAACTTATGCGTTATACTAATCACACTCGACGTAGCGTAACTTGAGAGCAACTAACATTGTTAGAACGCTGAAAACTTTAAAAAAGTTCTATCCTAGAGAAACAGTTTTGCGAGTTTTCGTAATATCGGATCATCGGGATTAAAAACTGTGGAAAAACAAGGCAACAATTTTTTTTATCTTGGGAGTACTATTTTGAATTCGTATATAAATTAAATACTTTGTAGCTAAGAGGACAGAGCACTTTAATTTTATGCTATGCGGGTTCTCAGGGTTCGGGTTTCCGTACTGGCACCACTCAATTTAACATCATGAGGAAAGCTGTATGTTTAAGCATATTGAAATTAAATTAATAAGTTCTCACGAGCGCAAACCCATACTGGTGGTCGTGGACATTTTAGTCATTTCAACCCACTTTTCACCAGAACTTGTTCGGGTTCAAGTGACATATGGTGAACTACACAAAGACGACGACAGGTCTTAGTTTCAAGCTATCGATACCGTACCGAAGCATACGTAAGTATCGAAAAGCTTATTGGCTGCCCTTCAAATAAGGGATCGAACTCAAATCTCCTTATTCGAAGGGAGATTCCCTAACCGTTCGGCTATCGCAGCCGTATCATAGTGGTTTAGAAATAATACATAAATATATTTAGAGGACATATGAAGTTCAACCCGTGCTGGAGCTGCGTGGCGAACCATTCCCGGCTCTAAAACCCCCTCAAATATTGCGAAGAGAACTTTGCCTTACGATAGGCTATTTTGTGCATTTTATATGAATTAAATAAAAATTGTTATTATAAGTTTTAAGGATTGACTCATGGTAATATCTATTGTCTTAAAATAATAACAGAGTTAGCTGAGAAGAGACGTGGTCTCTTCTCTGTCGTCGGCAAATTGTATGCTAAAGTTTTGATAGAAAGAGTCATGAATGAAACTGATGAAAATATATAGGATGTGCAAGCAGGATTTCGAAAGGGGATGGGATGCACGGATCAGATATTCTCCTTAAAGTGCATAGTTGAAAAGTATTTGGCTACAAACCAAAAAGTCTATTGCGCTTTCATAGATTTGGAGAAGGCCTATGTCAAAGTAGTGAGGGATGAATTGTGGTCGGCACTATCTTTGCATGGAGTGAGCAGTGATCTGATACGACCACTGAAATACCTATATGAGGGTTCCCGAGCTTGTATCAGAATTAACGGAGCGTACACGGACTGGTTTAATATCCGTAAAGGTGTTAGACACGGCTGTGTATCAGCCCCATGGCTCTTCAATTTATTCATGGATATTTGTTTGACAGATTTCAAGGAGAGTGATTGTGGACTAAGAATGAATGAGTTGCCTGTTAAATGTTTGCTCTACGCCGACGACCAAGTCTTACTTGCATCATCGGCTGAGGAAGTGCAGGCAATGGTGACAATAATGAATGGAGCACTGGAAAGAAAGTGAATGAAAGTAAACGTTAATAAGACAAAGGTTATGGTGTTTGCAAAAGAGGAGAGGATGACGGAAGTATGTATCAAGATTAGAGAAGATAGTTTAGAGCAAGTGAATGAGTTTATTTACTTAGGAACAATGTTTACGAGAGATGGAAGGTACGAATGTGACATTGAAAGGAGAGCGATGGCAGCTAATATGGTGAATGGGGCATTGCATACATTTATCAACAGCCAGACGATATCTCACAGAGCTCGTTTGGCTGTGCATAGAGGGGTATTGGTACCAACACTAACATATGGAAGCGAAAGTTGCGTATGGCAGAAGAGCCATGAAAGCAGTATAAATGCAGTAGAAATGAGAGCGTTAAGAAGTATGATTGATGTGAAGATAACTAACAGGGTTCGCAATACTGTGATCAGAGAGCGTAATAGCGTAATAGACGATGTAGTGACACGAATTGAGAAAGGGATGCTGAGCTGGTTTGGACATGTGGAGAGGATAAATGAAAGTAGGTTGACGAAACAAATATATGAGGGGAGTGTAAATGATAGAGTCGGGAGAGGAAGACCTAGGCGAACATTTCACGATCAAATCGGAGACGTTCTGAAAAAAGGCCAGGTCAAGAGTACTCTAAACCAACGAGTATGCATGCGAAGATTGATGAAAGTGGGAGAAGCGAAAGACGTATGTCAGGACCGTAGCAAGTGGAAGAAGATTATCTCTGCCTACCCCGTTGGGAACAAAGCGTGAATATATACATTCATACATACAGACTTAAACATATATTAATGAAACAAAAAATAACTGATCTCCAGGGGACAGTGGTAACAGTGGGACCATAATAAGTAGTAAGTGGTAGTGATAAGTTTTAACATTTAAAGCCATGTTTTTTAAATGGTATTTTGTATTTTTATATAGAAATTCAAATTTATTGTCAGTAAGTAACCTGTCTTATATACCTGGATTTCCAAAAGACTATACAAATACGTAGCTAGCTATTCCATACTTCCAATTTTACTTTAATTAAAAATGCTAGTTTTCATTACATTAAATTCCTTTATTCTCTCCCAGTTTCTCCTATCTACATAGTTTTATTCGAAAACTTTAAGTCTATTATAGTAGTGAACTACTATACTAGAGTTATGGAAATTATTCCATTCATAATTTTGCATACAATAACAACCGCGGGGATCTACTTGTATAAACTTTCCATTTGCATAAAGGTAAGGTTATTATATTGCATACAATTGATGACACCTTATCAGAATTCTGTACATCACTTTTAATAAAAATAAAAAAGGTTAGGCATATCCTAAAAATAGGAGTAGCAAAATAGTGCTTGCTTAATATAATTTTAATAGGATTCGTATTTGAAGAATGAATTTATAGGATTCGGAATTCGGTAATTATAAGAATTGAAATATGTATTATTATTTGTGTACTGTTCTCAAGAGCAAATGCTCCAATTGTCAAGGAATAAAGGGCGCTTGGAAGAATTAGCGTCACTATCAACTACATGAGTGATAACAGAAGTGATTTTAGTAGTCTCTTTTCACTGAAAGGAGAAAAACGATAGATTTTACCGCTGCATCCACACGGATGGGAGTCGAGCTGGCGTAAGTGGTAGCTAAAAAAAAAATGTCGCGGCAATTTCACCTGTCACGTTCTATCTCACTACCACTACCCCAGCTCGTACTATAAACATTGTAGATGTTAACTCATATGAATATACGGATAGCACAGTAACCATTTCGAATAGACCTGTAAGCGAGAGTATCGTAGAAGATGCGAGGCGTGTGGGAATCCTACCGCGTTCACATGGCAAGAGTAACGTATGCAGTAAATTCTCTTAAACGTCTTTTAATGTTCAATTTAAGATACGGTGCGTCAACTCACGGAATATCTCATGGATCGCGGAGAAGGCATATATATGGATACACAGCCAGACTAGGAGCAATTATTTGAAGTCGCTACAAATATAATACTCATCCCGTGCGAGAATCGAATCCGCTAGCGCCAGCGCCGCGGTCAAAAGTGAAGAGCCACTACGCCACCGAGTCGTCGAAATTGAGACTGGCTTTTATCCCGCTGAAAAGCAGCAATTCTTAAAGTTTGCTTGTGGATCTACTGTCTATGGATGACGTCAATGATGATGTCCTCCTGGCCGATTTTGACAACGGTGACAACTTCCAAATACTATCGGCAGTTGTCAACTGCGCAGGAAATATTATGGTGCCATACAATTCTTCAACAATAAAAAAAACAACCTGTCATGGACGTTGTGGTTTTACTTTAACTTTCAAGTTTGTGGTAGTACGGTATGGCCGTATGAGTAAGAACAGGACACGTAATCGCAGTAATGAATGAGTTATTTATTAAATGCTTTACCTACTTTAAAGTATGCAACTGATCTCTAATCTCATTACAGCGAGTTGTAATCCATATGTGTTAGGTACGCAATCGATTCAAGCTTGACTATAGTTATTTAAAACCAAATCAGACTATCAATGAATACCCTCGATGCTCAATGCATTCCTGTTTGCATTTACTGATGTCAGCAGTCAGCAGCATAATTGATAAACGCGAATACCTTATTCGCGTTTGTTATTATACCTACGTTATTCCTTGTAACCATATCCTTGTAAAATATATCACATACAAACCGAATATTGCGTTATAACTATTTTAAACATATGTTATAATAAATAGATCGTCATTTATATAGTAAGTTGTAGCGACGTAGATCATCATAATCAATAATTTCATCAAAGTACGAGGATTGGACGCAGAGACAAAATTACACTTCAGCATTAGACAACAGTTTCGCTTAGTTAACCACTTCTCGTAACTTTTCACATTTATTCCCGAAAGTTACCCCATTCGACTCGCTCATCTGAGTGCGGACCGTCATTTTAGAATCTTTCTGTACTTTGTAATGAATGGTCTATATAACTTTGTAAATAGTGCTTGGAATTCAGTACCTTTTCAAAAGTGAAACAAAAATATTTTACTGTATATATTTCAGGTGATGGCAGATGAATATTTTATGTTTGGTAGGGTTTCTCTTTCAACTAATATTCTTTTGAAGAATTGTATTCAAAACGTTCATAACAAAAAAATATTAAATGGCTAAAGATATTATTTCTCTAGTTTGGAAATTCCGTAAATTTCTTATACTAAACTAATAATTTTAATTGCCTTTTTGAGCCATTGCGGTAACGAGTTTTGAATTATAATTGTATGAAGTGTTGTCAACTGAATTGACTATAAATATCGGAAAGGCTTTTCGTGACAGTAAGCAATTTAGTTAAGATAGGGAAGTGTTTAGAAGAATAACATGGTGGTAACGAGCACCGTCGGCGTACGTCCAAAGGGCACGGCGCCAAAACCTTCCCAACCTGTTGACCAACCGTTTCCTCCAATTGCTTAATGGATACACCGCTAAATTATTACATTAAACAGCCTGAACAGACGTAACAGTAATTAAGTCTACTCACCTGAACATGATAAGGCGCCACTTTCTCTTCTCCCTTAATTTCCACGTTTATGTGAAGTCTGATGGCTCCTGATACAGCTGACTTGTCCGTCCTCTTCTCCAGGTTGTACCAGACGTCCATTTCTCCGGAAAGAGTTCGAACCTAGGGAAGACGTAATTGTTGAACTTTCATTATTTTGAATTTTCCTAAGTAACAGTCCTTTTTTGTGTCACATTGCGTAAAAACACAAATGTTCTAAAAATGTATCGAAATTGAGATTGATCAAGTGATCTGAATAATAATTTACTTGAAATTAGTAAAGTTTTATCTCTTATATGTATGTAAGCACTTACGCTTATCACCCGAAGGGATAGGCAGATATTCCACATTTATATTTGACACGAAACAGCGTATTCAATCGGATTCTACCGCAAGCCCCTTTTTACTTCTTCTGGAGATGGAACGTGATTGGTTGCGCATCTCTTCGCTAATTGTGCTTCCGGATTTTCATGTCTTTTTTCCTTAGAAGCCTCTTACGTTACCCACGAACCTTTATATCTTTTACTCAAAAATTTATTATAATGGATGTTTTTTATTTACCTCAATGATTGTTTGACCCAAGAAATCGTCAGACTCTCTAGTCAGTTTTTGTCTAAGTTTTGATTTTAAATCGTTATCCTCGTCCCATACTCTTACTTTAATTCGATCGGAAGAGTTGTGGCATTCACTAAAAGCAAAAATATTTAATAATATATAAAACGTGTGTACGTTATTATCCCATTATCCTTATTTTTAATTCTATTTTGTCTACTTTTTATTTATGGAAAATTTAAAGATCTTAAATAAAATGACAGCCATATAATTCTCTCCACTGTTTTCAATATCTTATGTTTAATTTAACATCACACTTACAAGTAAAACTTTTCGTTCCAAACTGGATTCAACTCCTGTGGCATAGTTCTAGTCCTCTTCTTAACTTTGCTCACTTGCACTGTGACGTATGGATCAGAAGTTCCACTCTTGTCTTTTGCAATAAGGCCTTGTGCACATATAACTGCCCCCAAACGAACATATTGTTAGTTTACAGATTTTAACATACATAACATAATACTCAGATAATTATTATTTGTATGAAACTTCTTGATAGTAATTTTCAGAAATAAATTAAAGCATCGTTGTTTTTACTTAAATACCGTATAATCAAGCGTTAATAGCGACTGATGTCTCTTAGTTAAGTTAAGTCATTATTTACATAGATTACATTATATCACATTCAGGGTTTTGGCTTTTAAGGGATTTTAACCAATGAAAGACGCATTAAAAAAATCACTGTCTTGGTACCCGTTAAGTGAGTATACGTGGTGATATAATACAATCTAAGTACATCTTGATAATACTTGTAATTATGAAATTTTCTACTTTAAATAATTTGAACAGCTATTATTTACTTAAAAAATGCCAATTAGATGTGGTAACTGAAATATGACGTAGTTAAGACGATCGTTTCCTTATTATTACGTCATACTCACGAAACGCCTCCAGTGCCTGTTGGAAGAATACTACCTTCTGGATTTCCTGAAGTTAATGGTCTGGGATGAAAGAAGAAGACACTAGCATCAAATCTACCAAAGTCTTACTAGTAATACCCAAATTGAAATTCTATAACAACTTGATTATAGCGACTACATAATCGCAACATCTAATGTAAACTTCGACCAAGAAATAAGTTTGTAGGTAACAAGTGTAAAGAATGCTCGGGTTTTATATCTAATGGTCTCGGAATTTACACGAATCGAAAATTTCAGAGCAGTCAAACTGGAAAGAATGCAAATGAAACGGGATTCTCCTGTAAATTGTGCCATGGTTTAAAGTCCTGCATGCTTTTGGAATTTCTAATTTTTAATAATCATTCACCTATTGCGAAAGAAATCTACACGAGTAGGGTTTCTGTTACGTTCTGAAATAGTAAAATTAGGTATTTGTTACTTGCGTTAAGTGCTGTGGTATAGTTTTAAAATCGTGTTGAACAGCCACTTCATGTTTGTAAAATGCATGCAATAGTGTAGAATATCGACGAAAGGTGAATACCATTATCACTAACATAGTAAAATGTATTTTTTTTTATCATTTTGAAAGTATTTCAAACAAATAGTGTGTGCGAACAGTCAATGTTATAGGTTTATTAGAATTATTGTTTTGTGTTTGATTCGTGGAACTTCCTCAGTGTAAATGAATCAATAAAATAAGCTATTTTTGTTTCATGTGAGTAGAGGCAGTGCACTAACCGTGAATGAGAAGGTTCAACAGTTTTAAATTGAGGTAAATTGCAAAGATTTTTTTTTGATATCTGCTGCTATTATTAGAATTATTTTATAAAAATACTTTTTTTTGTAAGTTGTGTGCCAGCTGTTGAGAGAATATTTTAGAGAGATACCTTAAATGATCAAAACAGCAGATACCAAAAATATAATTGTATGGAAGTCAGGCGAAGATTTTGTCTAATAGAGCGAAAACTGCGAGCGTGCGGTTCGTAGCCGCAAAAGACCACTGCAAACCTGTAATGGCGATTTTGCAGGACCATTTCGAAGTGCCTTCTATAGTGACTTGCTTTGCCTGTTCGAGGTTGTCAATGTGAGTGTCGGGGTCGACGCTAAAAGTCCGCCTGGTCACCACATGAAACGAAAGAGAAGCTATTTAGTGATTTGCTTCAGGTAGTTTTGAACTGGATCCTCGCTGACACTCCCGGCAATCGCGAAAACCTGTGGGGAGTTTAATTAATTCACGCCACATCATCGAACCTGTGATAGCGATCTTGGCGCTCCATTTTGATGTGCCATCGAGAACCGACTGCTTCACCGTGCCCATGTGTGCCGAATGCCCCTCTGCTTCGATGCTGAACACGCGTCTGTCACATACACACATCGTCAAATATTTGCTTATAGTTCATTCTTCGTTTATAGCTCGTATATGTTTTATATATGCGAGAGTACATAAAACCAATTTTGAATTCTTGGGTGGATGTCATAATTGTTTTATTATATTGGGATGAAAAATAAGCTAGCAGTCCACCTGCCGGTAAGTGGCTACAGCAGCCCATGGACACCTGTAAATAACAACAATCGAAGAAGATTATAGATGCGTTGTCATCCTGTACAGATGGAAAGCCTCACAGCCCGTAATTATACTAGCTCTCTGTACTATTCAAACCGGAAAACAACAGTAATGCACTGTTGTTTTGGGGCAGAAATGCACCAATGAGAAAAATTATGGTACCTACCCAGACGATTCCTAGGCAGAGAAGCAGTCTACCACCTAGTAGTAACAGACAAAACTTTAAATTTAAATAATATCCAAATCTAAATAGCATTGCACAAAAAGTTATCAACGCATGGTGTTTAAACCAAATAACGATTTTTTTCATTAGACTGCTCGTTGAGTTGTATATTAATTTGTACACATCTTACATATAGTAATTAATCGCCCTATTATTCCTCCCATCCCCCAAGTATCCTAGACCGGCAACTGCAGGTCCTCCAGTGTCGCAGATGTTCGTGGTTGACAGTAATAACTTACCATCATGTGAGCCGCTTCCACATTTGCTCCCTTTCCCATTAAAAAAACAGCAATCACGTGAACTTGAGATTAGTAGAGATAACTCAAAAAACATAAATTTGGTTAGCTATATCTAATGTCGAATATTATGTCGTGACTGAAATTGCTGATATAATCTATGGACTACTAATAACTATCTGGAAATTACTAAACGACTTAATGTTTTTCTAATTAAAAGAATTTTGTCTAATAGCAAGGACAAGTAAAATATCAGTTATCGAATCTTTATTATCGTGGCTATTATCATATATACAGTCCGGCTCAGTCCATTTATTTCACACGGGTTTTGCGATGGAATTGGACTAATTAATACCAGTTTATACAAGCCGCTAATAAATAGCGCACACATCTCATAAACGAAAAATGCCATGATCAAAATCAGCTTATTGTTATTTTTATCACTCAATCTCTCGGTTTTTTGTATTTTTTTTTAAATTACCTTATAAGCTCGAAAATCTCGGGTTTGTCCCGCTCCCTTTGCTTCATTCGCTCTTTCATTGCGGTGATGATGGAATTAGCTTTGTCTTCGGCGCCATGTTTCGAAGACTTTTCAGCGGCCCCTGCGAAACACACTGCTCAGGCGGTGCCAACATAGTTCCTAATTATGCGGGATGCGCCGGGACGGCCCCCCGCCCCGCGTTCAGGCCTGCTACGACCACTCGATAGCAATGACGTCACCAGACACTGACTTATTAATATTAAAACGATTTTCTTTCAAATCAGTTCTGATGGCGTCGGTTACTACAAGCGGCGCCAGCCGAAGCAAACCTGAACACAGCGCCTCTTTATTAAATTAAACATAATCTAACAGATTTGAAGATAGATCTTACTTCTGTAACAATTAAAGCAACTGATGTTTACAGTTAACTAGAAAAACATCACACTTGAAACACTTCTGTATTGAATGATAAACATTCTTAACGTAATACCCTTCGTTTTAGTTTATAGGAGGCATGTTGATAATGATCAATGTTACTGTAATTAAACAAAATTCACCTTTTTTTAATCAACTTTTTTCAAATATTTCATTTATAATTTCTTTTAGAAGAGTATTAGAAAACAAAAGCAAGAGTATACTGGGAACATAGAGTTGCGGTTGAACTAGAAAGGAAAACATTAAGAAAGTAAACTAAGACCACATATAATATTGAAGTGGAAAGAATTTAGCGTGCAGTAGTAGCTAACAGGCACTTTCAGTTTTACCTGATCTGTAGGGTATATCGTGTTTTTAAAGTTTTTAGACAGAGTATCAAGAAAGTATAGATTGTTAGAAGGGTTTACAAGAGCATTAAAATAAAATTTTGAGGAGGTTATCAAGTTTCGGCGCTGGGCGGGGCAGCCCGGAGTGAACGGATATGAATGCAGGATCGGAGCCCTAACTATGATGGTCTAAACACTGTCCACGCTTCGAAAACACATTAAATATATTAAAATATATTTATATCTTAAAATATATGAAAAAAATTAAGAAAACACACTTCAAAAAATACAATATTCTGTAAATTAATAAACATTTCAAATGAAAATTAAACCATTACTGTAGAAATAAATAATTGAAGAATATAAAGATGAAGTATTTGAAAAAAAATAAAGTATTAAAAGCTTTCGAAGTGTGGACCATTACGGCGAGGACGTGCAGTCGAGTAACACGGTACAACTTCCGGGAGACAATAATTAATCGTAACGACTGCTCGCCTGCATGATAATGCGAAAGTGATTCTAAAACCAACTTGTACAATATTCGAGTTTGGAAAAATATGTCATAAAAATGTAAACCTTCAGCCATGCAATGACAATATGATAGGGATTATAAATTGGCTTCGAAAGAGAAATAGTACCCATGCTAGTTATTATATGAGGTCCAAAAACATTGACAGATAAATGAAAAAAAGAAAGCTATTTAAGTAGATTATACCTAAAAATAACTTTTCATAAATTCAAAAGTAATGTGAATGATTTATTTAATTTATTGAAATATGGTTTCGCAACAGGTTCTAGTAAGGTTTGCTTTCGCCGAAATGATTTATGTGTATAATAGTTTTGGAAAACTAAACTATTTATTATTAAGAACAATGTATTGGCCGACACATGCAAACTTTTTATTACTCATGCACATGAATTTTCTAAATTTAACATTCGTTTACGACGAATACTATGACTTGAATGTTTTACCCAATGATTTTATAATACAAAAAGAGGGTTTTACCTTGTAATATTGACTTCGCTTAGGGAGCTAAATTTTACGAATTACAAACTAAGATCTAGAAAGTTCTACACTGATCGTTACTATACACAAACACTTATGGTACATTCAATTGAAATATCTCACATTGACTACGAAATTAGTGTTAATTATTATTACACTAAACTGATGTATTTTATCATTAGCATGGAATTATTATTTTAACGTAATATATCAAACCTATTAGTACGAATTACTTTAGATTTTTACTGCCATAGTATTTACTAAGAAATTTTAATGGCATACAGACAGACAGACATTAAATTCTCCTCGATCTTAGGTTCGGAACCCTAATAATTCCGAAATCACCAAAAAACCAAAATAAAATAAACACAGTGTTAGAGTATCGTATTTAGATATTAAAAAAAATAAAAGTAAAAAGTTAGAATTAGGAGATGTAGTTATTGGAACGAAATTTTCTTTACCATCGTTGCGTAACAAAGATCTTGTCTATAGTGAGCGACCTTTTAAACAGCCTCTTGACACCACTTGTCTTGTATAAGGAATGAATGACGCTTTATAAAGCGGTAAGGCCAGTAAAAGTTAGTAGTGAATTGCATATGATAGTTAGTACAATACATTTGTGTAATATAACGAGCAGTGACATATTTAAAAGACGAAAATAAACACAATTAGTTTTTTGTAACATGTAGTTTTCATATACATTTTCTGGACATTTAAAGAAATATCGTGAATTGTTACAAAGATGTCTCGACTTGTAAACAGTATTTAGGAATAATTGCTGATTATTTTCGATTTTTTAATAAGTGTAAGAATTTGTTCTGTTATTAAGTTTGCATTAGTATCAATTAGTTTGATTTATTTTGAATTCACAATTACGTTATAATAATGCAATGCTTATGACAAAACAATTCTCATTTAATAGAGAAATTATAAGAAAATCATACTAAATCGAAACTTACTCTGAAGGCAGTCAGCGTTTAGCAAATCTTTGCATTTCTCGTGACATTTCACACCACACTCAGTACATCGAACTCCTTGTCTTGCGATGCCCCATAATAACCCTTCGCACTCATAACAATATGTTGGTGAAGTGGCAGTCCAAAGAACAAAATTATGAGGCGTGGTCGATGAAATGGGATAGATGAGAGCTTGCAATGTCTTCTTATAAACATGCATTTTCTGAAAAATCCGTCCTTTATTAGAATTGAACACTACTCTTTTGGTTTATGACTTCCTATTTTGACCAAATTTTAAACCGCCAAATTACCTCTATTTTTACAATCCTCATTATATATACTATAAATAGTCGAGGTGATTGTTATAAATGCCTTGTTGGGCAAGCGGGTTGGTAATATTTTTGTCTCGGTTGGTATTATTAATATATTACTAATACTATTATATTATATTAGTCATTATTAATATATGAGTCATTATCATATATCATTACACCTGACGACGTAGCTGAGGCGGTCCGTAGAGCCCCTAACTGGAAAAGTCCGGGACTCGACGGGCTGCATCACTACTGGTTAAAGGGGTTCATGGTGTGTTACGCTGTGCTCTCGCAGCAGTTCCAAGAGGCTATCGACCAGAAGTCGCTCCCGAGTCTCTTCACCACTGGGGTCACTCATTTGGTTCCTAAAGATAAGGTTACCGCAGATCCGAGTAAATACCGCCCCATCACGTGTCTACCCACCATTTATAAGACACTGACGTCCATTCTGAGTGTGAAAATCACCCGACACCTTGATATAAATAAAGTAATGTCGCGCGCTCAGAATGGATGTCGGAGCGGCGGTCGCGGGACCAAGGAACCACTCCTCATTGACGCGGTCATTGGCAAGCTGGTTAAACGCAACCGTCGGAACTTCTCTACCGCCTGGATAGACTACAGAAAGGCATTCGACTCGGTACCTCACACGTGGCTAAAGAGGCTCCTCGAGCTGTACAAGGTAGACTGTGCAGTCAGAGACTTCCTCGAGCAATGTATGGGGCAATGGAGCACGATCCTTTGCCATCTAGGTGAGCGGATGACGGCTGCGGAACACCAGATAAGGATACGAAGGGGTATTTTCCAGGGTGATTGTTTGAGTCCAATATGGTTCTGCCTCTCCTTGAACCCTCTCAGCACGTTGCTGGAGAACTCAGGGAGAGGATTTCAGCTTCGGAGGGGAGGTACAAAAGTGACCCACCTTTTCTACATGGATGACCTCAAGTTATTCGCCACCAATCGCTCCCATCTGATGGAATTGGTAAAAATCACTTGCGATTTTAGCAATTCAATCAGAATGGAGCTCGGGACGGATAAGTGTGCGGTCCTCCACGTCGAAAGGGGAAAGGTCGCTAATTCTGAGGGCATAGACTTGTCAATGCCCGTTAACATTAGGACCCTTTCCGAGGTTGATACATACCGGTACCTGGGTATGTCACAAAACATAGGTATCGATGAGGCTGGCATGAAACAAACGGTTCGCGACTTGTTTTTTGCGCGTCTGACAAAAGTGTTTAATAGCCTTTTGTCGGGCGGGAACAAGGCACGCGCGTATAACGGCTGGGTCATGCCAGTCCTCATTTATACCTTTGGCATACTCAGGTGGACTCAAACCGAACTTAACGCCCTGGACAGAAAAGTCCGCACAATCATGACGTCCCACAGGATGCATCATCCGAGATCGTCAGTGATGAGGCTGTACTTGCCGCGGAAGCGTGGTGGGCGGGGTTACTTAAGCGCCCTCACCATGCACAATCGCGAAGTGTGCAGCTTCCGTAATTACTTCCTAGCGAGATCGGATGAGTCATTCTATTCGGACGTCATTAGTTGTGATAAAGGGCTTACCCCTCTATCCTTATCAGGACGATTCATGCAAATAAGCCTGACATCGTGTTGATGGACCGAGCACAGTCGAGGATATTTTTGGTCGACATCACCATTCCATATGACGAGAACCTTGTGAAAGCCGAAACAGACAAGAAGACAAAATATCTGGACCTGGCTCACGAGGTAACCGACATGTGGGGTGGTATGCCGACCGAAATTATTCCGATCGTCGTCTCTGCGAATGGGTTAATTCCAGTCAGCCTCTCGGAACATCTGAGGCGGCTGGGACTCCGTGACGGACCGCTCCGAGCTCAAATGCAGAAGACAGTGCTACTCGATACCGCTCGCATTGTCCGCCGGTTTCTTTCCCTTTCTCCCTAACCCTCGGCCGTCTGGTCTCCCCTGCCGGGGGCTTCCATCTGGTTGGGTTTTAATTATCTATTTAATTTTATTATTTATATAATTTATAAAATATTACTTATATATGTATTTATTTATACAACCCAACCAGATGAGTAAATATAGAAATACCCCAAAAAATATTAATATATTAGTAATACGGTTAATATATTATTTATTTTTCTACTAAAGCCTATGGGCACCTGTAAACAACTTCAGTCGAAGTAAAGGAGGTTATAGATGCGTTATCACCCCCGAGAACTATAAATGAATGGAATACCTTACAGCCTGTAATTAAACTGGCTCAGTATACCCTTCAAACCGAAGCTCTACATTGGTTGCACTACTACGGCAGAAATAGGTAAGAGGGTCGTACATACCTATCCAAATTACTCCCAGGCCGAGAAGGAGCCTTTCACCTAAGAAAATAGTAGTCAATATTACTCACCAGTTCTTCATCATTTAAAGTTGCTCTATGCACAGCTGATGTTAGCCCGGCGTTCCTTTTTGTGGCTGCCATTGTCTAAATAGCAAACGAAAAAATATTAAATATAGTAATCTTGAAATTTAACACAGTATTCACAAAAACTACACAACTAAGTCTATTTTTAATTGTTTTACCAAATAGTGCCCAGCAATTGTTAATTATATTTGCTTTCATATATGATTAGTATATGTTATCGGTATATTATAGTCTACACATGCCTTTACCTCAAAGCAGATCTGAAAGCGGTTGTAAAAAAAAATCACTATGTCCTCCATAAGATTCTGTCCAAGGTCGGCTTCGCAAATCGGCATTAGTAAGTATAATTAAAATACAAAAACAAAGATGTTTTTTAAAACCTTTACCACAATGTATGAATTTAAAGCAAAACGTGTTCAAAAGAAAAGTGTGTGTCAACGTGTGTGCAAACAGAAATACGAAAAAGATTCAAAATTTAAGTAATAAATGTTGTGTTTGGTTTAAACGTTCAAAAACTATTACTCTCTTGACTCTATGACTATGACTCTTAATACCCAAATAACATTGGTAAGCAAGCGCGTGCTTTTACAGTTTTTCAATAACATTTGTACAAAATAATAAAGCATTATTACTAAGAAGAAAATAAAGAGTCTGTAAGTCTTTTGCATAATCAAAATAATAGATCCATAAGGTTTAGTCGCATTCATCAAATTATTACAACAGGCGAAGTAAATAAAATAAATATAACACGCATATCAAAAGCTGTATCTATTATTATTTTTAATAATTAGTAACGCATGCTTAGAAAAGAAGTGTTATTGGGAGAAAATACCTTGAGAACCTGCGGGTCCGTGGTAAGGAGTAAAATGCAAGTATATCATTAATTTTTATCAGGAATCATTTAGTTACTGTAGCATGGTTTTGTTTCGCTGGCTGTTCGCTATAAGGTGACCCCTAAATTATTTCAGGCTATTTAGGGCTGCAAGACCTTCTAACATTAGATCGTGGATATCGCATAGGTGAGTCAGAAGGGAGAGACATAAACAACAATTAACATTTAAACACCAAAGAAGAAAGAAAGGATTGTAAGGTCCAGTAATAAGTCTTCAACAAAGTACAAATTCAAAGTAAACAATGAATGGAGAGTATACAAATGAGTTTCGAAGACATTGTTAAAGTTAAAGTAATTATTTGGTTTAGCGGAATGGAAAATGCGAATAAGAAAGGACGTGGTAGTGATAATAATCTCTCCATAAATTGTTCAGGATAGAAAGTTATTGTTTAGAAAAGACATTTATTACGCGCCTAATGTTACTAAGCTCCAGAAAGCGAACGTCGATATGAGCTGAAAACATAAACGACCAGTTTCAATCTACCTTTTGAGTAGACATAGTGGTTCCTAATTTCCCATTTAACACTTATTACTAAAGAAATGTTTATCTTTTATTATTAGTGAATTGAAACCGGCCATATTACAATAAGTTACTCCATTGGAAATTATTACACTAATTGTTGTAGATGTTGATTGAAATTTTGAGAGTTTTACTTACAAGTTCCGAAACCAGCGGTATCGATTTTCTTCTTGGTCGTATGTCAGGCATACTATCGATGTTACTATAGAAGGGGTTGTCGCCAGGATGTCTAAAATATAGAGATTATTTGTAATGCCAACAGAAATACAATGATCTGATATATATTTTCCTATATGTATTTAAAATATACTTATAGAACACATATAGTCCGCCAAAGAGAATTAGAGCAGCGTGGGGACCCAGTCTATCTCCTAAACTCTAACAATTATTGAGCAGAGACCTTTGCCCTGCAGTGGGACATATGCGAACTGTACTTAACTGTATATTTCCCCCTAAAATGACATATCTTTTGAAAGGTTCACAGTATTGCGGAAAGCCGATTGATATATGTCTTTCATGGATGTTTATGTTCAAAAATGGACTCGGCTGACGTGGCTGTAATGACGACGAAGCCAGTTAGCCCCCTTCAATACGTTCATTTGTAAATATTCTGTACCATCTCGCTTGTAGGCCATAACAGAGCCAAACACTTTACATCTAAGATATTAGTGCCTGTGAGCGGTCCGGTGTAATACATATATAGCATATTTGAAATGTTTATTCTACCACCAAATGTCCGGACAACGAAAGTCATGATATTTTACTTGGTCTAGTAGACTTTTACGAGATCGATCGGTGAAGTAGGATAATATAGAGCCGTGGTAGCCTAATGGGCAGGGTGCTTACCCGGTTCCAAAACCTTCTCAGTTATTTGAGATTGCGGCCTTTGTCCAGCAGTGGCTACTTTAGTACTTTTATACGGCGCCGCATCAATGAAATTATTATTACTTATGTAACTGATTAAACATACCCATTTCCTCGACCGCCTTGCTCGTTAAAGCCACCGGAACCATTCTAAAAATAAAAAATAAAATTAGAAAAAAATAAAAAAAATCTAACACTAACAAGGGTTTACTTAAAAATAACAGTAAAAACAAAATAAAAGCATTTTCGAATGAAGTTTCTTTTACTTCATTATTAAGTAATGTACAGAAAACTTAATTTCCTCCGAAATGTGGCAGTTATTCATTAAGTAACATTTTAATCGGAA
Source organism: Bhutanitis thaidina (assembly GCA_029286595.1). Lineage (NCBI taxonomy): Eukaryota > Metazoa > Arthropoda > Insecta > Lepidoptera > Papilionidae > Bhutanitis > Bhutanitis thaidina. The sequence goes on from JAGSMS010000019.1 coordinate 910,185, forward strand.
TATTCATTGTCTATGAAACTTCAAACGAAATTTAATTATTCTAAAACCATTTATTGGGCGTCTCAAAACCTCCTTTCATTATGAAGTTTGAAACATTTTCGTTGTGTAAAACACGGATGGCGGCAAGTTATCATCAGCGAAGTTAGTGTTCGGTCATTCGGTCATTGGTTTTAGGATATTAAAGCCAAAGATCGTCCGGGAACAGGTTGCACGCTTGAAAATATTGCGCCAGTTAAGGAAAGACTTGCATATGATGTGCAGGCTTACAAGATTCATCGGACATACTTTCTAAAGTAAACAGAACATGAGCAGTGGAGATAATTCGATAATGGAACATCAACAAGTAGGTAATGCTATTGTCAAGAAATTTAGCGATGACGCGCTTTCGACTTGACGAGAATGAAAACACACAGAACTGTCGCATTTGGAGGATCGAAAATCCAACTCTGTCAACTCGATCGAAAAACAACTGTGTCATGAGTGTAACCATTTTTCAACTTTCAGACTAGCTTGGCGGAGTCATTGACCCGTATTTCTTTGGGACGCAGGCGCCAATGATCTTCGTTATCGTAGCATTCAACAATGGTTTTCATTGAATTAAATTGATATAGATAATATTTGGGGTCAACGAGGCAATCCAAATCATATTTTGGTAACTTGGATTAATTGGTCAATAATAGAAGAGATTTTTTTAGAAGAAGAAGAATTGACAAGCTCAAAACGAATAATCACCGAGTTATTAACTGAATTCATCCATAATTATGCCAAATGAAATTTGAAATTTTGTAAAAAGAGTGAACGTTTGCCTACAGAGACGGAGTAGATATTTGATCGATGTTTTGTTCCATATGTAACCACCATATCCGTATATATACATTATGATTTATCAAAAAAAAACAAAGTTTTGAGACAACCTCTATATGACTCGAAATATAATTAATTTAATAACTTCTACAACATGGAGAAATAACATGATTTTATAACATATTATATAACAATCGAAAGTATCATTAAGAAATAACCTTGTTCTTTTAAAGAATCGTTACAAAAAACGGTTTATTTATGTAAAATATCAATTTGAAAGCTGAGTATTATTATTTCATTTCGGCTAAAGCAAGAACTATTACACTGTTCTTAATTTCTAACGCATTTTACTTTGCGTGGACAAATTAGCAGTGTTTACTTTTAAGTGTATGTTTTCCACACAGATATTTAATATAGTAGCAGACTTATGGCGCATTATATTATGCTATCCTTATTCTTTATGTGTAGCAACATTCACTACTATGATGACAATTCATGTAACGTGCCCTATTTTTTTCAACTTACTTATTGTATGCATTGATGCTACGTAAGCTGCATTACGTTAAATGGCGAAAGTATTAAAATATATGTAATTGTGACGAAAAAAACGACTCTCTTATGCCTGTATGTGTGAAAATGCAAAAATCGAAAATATAGCTAGATGGATGAACCTGTTATCGTTAATTTGTCCCAAGGTTTTGTATATGTGTGAGTGGTTCAAAAGTGTGCGTTTTTGGTCACGATTTGTTAACAGTCATGTTAAGTCTGCTACTGTATGAAATGTCTATGATTTTCCTCTACAGTATAACAGCTAAAATTTTAATTTTGAATTAGAATATTAAGTGCCAGCTAATTATTATGTAGGTGTTAACAACTACACGATAATTCTAAGCGATGTATATCTATATTTATTGTATTCCAAAGATGGTAGGTATTTAATATTTGATACCAATATTATAATGATACAATTCTAAATCAGCTTAGAGAAACTTTGAAGCAAACTATGAGTTTGTGAGTGATATAAATGATAAAATTGTTAGACGTTCCATTTATAAACTTGCTTTTTGACTTTGGTTGAATAATGTATAAAAATATATAAAACAGACAACGATAAGTCCTTAATGCTTGCCTCTATTTCCCAGTTTTCAATGTAATCTCCATAAAATCGCAACTTTCTGCGTTCTGTTCTCTATAAATAAATGTCTTAATTTTTTCAATATTATTCAGTTGAAAATTTATATTAATGTTTTCTTTTCATTGTAAGCTATGCTTTTTTATAATTTGTGATATGAAATGATATGATGGTGGATGATTTTGTACACGTCATTTTCCCCAAGCTGGTTCACTAATATAAACCGTGTATTCTACTTTTACGCCAGTTGATACATTAATTATGTAGCGCTTTGCTCTCATTATTCTATGATTTAATACGATTTTCACAACGTGAACCTAACCTTATATTTAAGAGATACATACATTCATTTTGTATAATATGCATTCAAGCAAGATACCAATACGTTATTGTTTGTATAACATTTATGTAAAATTTTCCAGATAGTATATCTACTAAAGCTATTATATCAAACGGCCTTATATAAAATATAAATCAGAAAACTTTAAGTACATATTGCAGTGTCGTTTTTTAGTTATTGCCTTAGTAATTTGCAACATCGATGACGATTATTTAATAAAAGATCGATGAGGTATTGTAATTTATTTCTCACTATTTATTATTAGTACAGAGGAAAGCTCTTTTATACATAGTGTATTATAATCTTTGTTTCTATAGTATTAAATATTGGCAAATTCATTAAAACATGTATTCAATGAGTTGAGATTTCACAACCACTGCACGCTTTTATGTTTAGAACTAAATCATATCGGATTTGTTAAAATTAAACCCTTGCAACAGACGATTTCTAAAAATTTTTTGTCAACAACAACGTAATAATTTACTCTTAGACAACATTATATACCGTGAAATAGTAAAGCAGATAACTAATCTTGCTGTGCGAGAGCTCAGTTTTAGAATTATTATAAGAGCATGAAGATTAATCTTAGTTATCTAAATACATATGTATTTTATTTTATAAGAATTTTAAGTTAGCTTTTCACTCTAATTTCATGAAATTTTTGCATAAGATAACTTACACCTGCACTAACTTTGTCCTTCTCAGTGGATGGTGTCGTTGCAGCTGGGGTTTCCGTTGTTTTTTCTTCGGCCTTTCTATCCTTTAAAGCCTTCAACAGTTTCCATTTACTTCCAATTTGTGCTTCTTGTTGGGGTGGAGGAGCTTGAACTCTTGCTGGTTCTTCATGAATTTGTGGCATATCATAGTCTTCATCAAATTCATCTCCGCTTTGAACCGGGCTGTCAGGACCTGACGTTTCACCGGATCCGGAGTCAGCAAAAGAATTTTCGTCTTCATATTCATTATCAACGTGGGCATCGTCTGGCTTTTCTTCAATGTCTGGAAACGTAGTAATGTCTTTCCAAGTCTCTTTCGAAGGAAGACCATCGTACTTTTCTTTAATTGTTGCTGTTTTGAGCTGAAGCTCTTGAAGTACATAAGCCATTTTATCTTTTAAAACTTCCTTTGGTTCACTAGTAAACTCTTCTTCAGGTTCCTCTGTCAAAATTTTTTCTCTCTCTAACTCTTGCTGCGACTGGTGTTCCATTTCTTCCAATTTCCTCAACTCATAACAATACCATTCATCTTCGGAATCAATACTGTCTTCTGTACTTTGCCTTCTGGATGAGACGCGGGAACCACTTCTCCAAGAATGTGTACTTCGACTATCATCATCATCGTGTTTATTGGGTACATCTAAACTTTGTTGATGCCGTGTTGGGAACTTATTTGGAAGTCCTCGAGCACTTTGTATAGAAGGACTTCGTTCGGGGTAGGACACTATTTCTTCTTGTGTTGAATTATTTATGATTTCTGGAGCACTAGGTTTGCACAGCTTCTTGTCTTTTTGGGTTATCGATTCGTTATTAAGTTCATCTTGAGAATTTGAATCATTTTTTGGAGGAGATTTGTCGCTTATTTGCTCATCCGAAATAGAAGACGATTTTCTAAGGCGGTATTTTCCTAACGCTCTGGAGACGGCAAACTCTTGCGAACTACCACTATAAGACTTGTTGTTTTCATTGCCTTCATCATCTGTAGCTACAGAAGTCTTTTTTACGTCTCCAATTGTAGCAAAAATTGAGGTCGGAGATTGGTTATCATCTTTTTCATGGTCATCAAAAGGGTCAATATTTGATATATCGGTGTCAATATCAAGTTTTTCTATTTCTGAAATATTGTCTTTGTTCATTTGACTAATCCGCGCAAAATGAAAGTCAATATCATCGCTTTTATCTCGAGGTAAAGCAGAATTATTAGAGTATTTGTCATTTTGTTCTTCAATATACTCTGTATTTTCGTCATGAAATTCCACTGCCTGCTGTTGTAGTTCTTGAATCATTTGCTGTTGTTCTACAATTTCTTGATTGTTTGATTTTCTCTGTTTTGGTTTCGGTGGTACTTTAGCAAAAACGTTACTTTCATGTGTTGAATCAGAAAATACGCTATCACTGTCTTCGGACTGTGCACTAGATCTCCCACCAGACCATTCTGTTTCCGATGTTTCAGGATCCGATAAAGACTGATGGCTAGTCTGTTGTTTTCGTCGTGCTTTTTGCAGTAATCCAGACATTGATGCGACTAAATGATATTTCTTTTTTCTTCTCTGCGCTGACAAAATTCTTTCTTTGAGAGATTTTTCTTGTTGTGGCTGCTCCATGTTATCAACACCAGATGGTAAAGAGTGGGATCTATGTTTTTTGGGTAAATGTAAATCAGGCAACCAATGACTCATAGAGGACATAGCAGATCGAAGGGAAGATGTACGTTTAGGTTTTTTTGATGATCTTTCTTGGCCTTTTATTTTAAGGTTCGAAGAAATTGATAAATATCCTGATTCAGAAACCAAAATGCCACTTGAGTCTACAAATTGTTCTTTTCTTGTTAAAGAATGTTCAATAGGTTGCTCGTATTCCTGAACTTCACAAATAGCGGTACCATTACGTTGATCATATTGCTGTTGCTTGAAATATTCTTGTTGAAGTTGATTTTGAAAGTGTTTCCTTTCACTTATACTCAGTGATCGTGACTTTATGCTAGATGTTTCTATTGAACTAGTTGGAGATTTGCTCCCACCATGCCAAGACAGTTGATCTTCTAACGAAACTCGTTTTGGTGAATCATATCTGCTCGAAGTTGGATAGTAAGATAAAGCATCTGTAAGATTACCTGGTGGATAACCTGTGCGATGATTTGCTGCTTTGTAACTATTTTGATAAAAATGGGGATCATTTGAGCTCATCGTGTTTGCCCTAATTAACGGTTTTTTTGCTGCATTTGCCGATAATACAACCGTCTGCGCATGATAGCTTGGTTCTGGTGGATATTTATCAATCGTAGCTTCAGAAATAGGGTCGCAAATTTCATTTCTATCCGACAACTCTCCGAAACTTCTGTCTTCCGACAATATTCCTCTTGGCGTGCTATAAACAGTGGTAAAGATTGGTTGCCTATTTCCTGCGACCGAATAAATTGATGGTGCTTCGTTTCCGTAGTAGTATTCACTCATGTTAGTAATGGCTTGATTTGAGTATGACATTTCATTTTTCAAAAAATCTGCATCAATTTTACTGAGATCATTAGAATCAACAATTTCCTTAATATTTTCCTCTTTTTTAAAACTATAATCTCTTTTTATACTTTCTCCTTCAAATGGATAAGAGTCTACCAAAGTTTCAAGATATGGCTTAGAATCAATTTCGTATGGTATTTTTTGAATAGTTTGTGGAGAAGATATTCTTAATTTATGACCATCGTAGTTTCCATGAGACACTCTTGCTGTTTTTGGCGATCCTGGGCTTTTTTCAAGACTTGACCAACCACTCATGGAAGATAATCCAGAATCAGACTTTGCTGCTACTATATTTGTAGTATCTCTTTTCAAAAGCTTAGGTGATGTCTTAGGAGATTTTGGAGAACGGGGACTTAAGCGCATATTGTCTACTGGAACCGATCCGGCAGATAACATCGTTTGACGAGAAGGTAAGACAGTATTATTTTCAACAGAAGAGAACAGTTGAATGCCATTTGGGGGAGCTGGCGGTGGTGGACTAGGAGATTTATGTAATCTTGTATCTTCAAAACTTAATTCTAATCTGTTGTCAATAGCCTCATCGTATATGTCGTGAACAGACAACGGTGAGCGTTGTTCAGGCACTGTTTTGTATACTTCATCAAATGGCTGAGATGTTGGTTTAGATGAATAATAATTTTGTCTATTATTATCTGCCAGCTGGTAATTTGAACTATAGTCAAATCTATCTCTAGATACAGCACTAGGAGATTTAGACGATTTTGCTGCATTAATTTCAGCGTTAGCTACAGCCGAACTATAAGCTAAGCGACCTGTTACAGTAGTATACGGCTCCGTTGTCGTTCTTTCCGGTACAAATTTACGTCTAGGTGATATACTTGTTGGTAAATATTCTAACTTTCTTTCTGTCACATTACTCTCAGTAAGTGATAACCTTGAAGGAGACTTATCTCGTGAGATTGTGTCCTTTGGTACTGTTAAACCGAAATCATCAAAACTTTTCATCATGTCGCTGATACCCCAGTTCTCGCCACCAGAATATATATTTTTTAATTGCTCATTAATTATATTACCGTCTTCAACTAATGTTTTCGCTTCTATATCTCGGTCGTGTTTTGAGGTTATTTTTGTTTCGGGGCTAAGAAGTCTAGTTTTCAAGTCTTTTAACTCTCTCGAATCTTTATGTAATTGGGTTGTCAATCTATCTAATTCATGTAATTTGTCTACAGTTATTTGATCTATTGTACTTAATGTAGATAACTGAACCAAGTCTCTTTCATTAATACAGGGCCCACCTTGTAAGCCGCAATAATCTTTATAATCATTTGCACTATACATTTGTCTGGATGAAGTAGGCATTAATTCCATATCAGGTTCTTCAGGTGCTTCCCAAATCATATCAAGCTGTGAATTGTGTAATGAACTTTCTTCACAAACAAGGTCATCTCTATATGCTTGATTTAAACTCTTATAAAAGGCTTCATCGGATTCCATTACTTCATCTTGTGTGTTTATCAAAACTGAACTTCGTCCAATATCCAAACCTTCTTCTATACCATCTTCAACAGTTCCGTTTCCTAGTATTTCTCTAATTACTTCTAGTCTCGTCATTGAATCTCTTGATGTTACTGTGCGACATGTATAAAAGTCAAGTAACGTTGATATAACACCCTGTTGATCTGAAAGTAGTGCTTCTAATCTTTCTAATCTTTCCCACATCCTAACATATTCCTGACTAAGCAGGTCCAGTGCTCTCCAAGCGTATTTTAGTTCTGTTTCAAGTATATTAAGACGCGTACCTAGCCTTTCCATGTAATCACTGATTATATAATCCCCAGAATATGGTGGTAAATCTGGGGGTAGTGTAAGAGAACACTCGTCCATATCGGCCTCTGCACCCCCACTCCCACCGCCCTCGTTTTCCTCCATCGTGTCGCTTGCTCCTGTCCCAGCATTGTCGAGAAAGTCGCGCATCATCTTGGGTTTCGATAGTGGTATGGGCATAACATTTTTCACTGTGAGTCATCCCATATCGTTTTGCTTTTTACACTTTTTACACATAACTGTTCTACCACACTATTGTTTTTTTGTAAGGTCATTTTAAAAAAATTATATTTCAACACATTTTGATAGTTTTTTCACTTTTTACATTTATTATTTTCAACACTGTGTGTATACTTTGTACTTCGACGGAATTAAATTGATACTTTCACATCAAAAATATACTTTGGTAAATATTCTCTATATCACTTTTCTGCAATTCGAAGGAAAAAATTATTTTTTTATTCAGGATTCACTGGTTTGATCATAAGATTTGTCTTATGAACATACCAGAGGGAAAGGAAAAAGGAATACCTCGTCGGAATGAGTGAACTGCGGTAAAATTCTTGTATATATGATTATAGGCTTATGAAAAGTTTTTAATAATTATTGTTGAAAATGTTTGACACTAAATATTTTTAATAAGTTAACACATTCCTTTAAGAGGCAGCTTAGCGATTCTTTAAGATTCCACTTGAACATAATTAGTTCAGTGGTGGAAGGTGTCCCCCGGATTGGGAAGGAAAAGGATTGAAGAAGGACCCGAGTTTCACCATCGCTTCGCTGTAATATAATTTGATTTTTTTATAGATGATTTTATTAACTCACTTGAAACAGGTAAATATTGTTATTTAATAACGTATTCAGACTTTACAGTAAATTGCTTAAGTAAAGCGAAGATAAATTTGTTTTAATATACTATTTCATTAATTTGTCAGCTATTGGCAGCTATACAGAGTTAGAACTATGATAGTGTAATTTCAAAAAAGTTAATCCAATAAATAAATAAATTATATCCGAATATTCACAAAACGACAATGAAGTCATAAAAAGTAATTTTTGAAATCACTTATTAAAATGGTTGGAGACAAGCCAATATCCACTGAAAGTTTCGCTAAATTTCGTTTAACACTAATTGGATTTGTAGTGAGTTCTTTATAGAAGAAAAAGTAAAGATTTTTTATGGATCGCAAAGAGTTGCGCCAGAGGTTTAAACAGAGGTTTACAAAATTGACATACTTGGCACTATGTTTTCGTGTTTTAGAGAATTTCTGAAAGAAAATAAGAAATCTCTGATAATATTTGTGGCATTTATTAAGTATTTGCATACCTGTTTGCTTTTAAATATAATTTTAACTTTAGTGAATATAATATTACATAAAAAAAAATATTGTTAAAGAATATTACATTATTTTTATTACTTGATTTGTGCTTAATGCAGCTCCTTACATAACCGCTCATTGCCTTCTGTAACAGGTACTCGTATGTGTGACACATTTTTCCATGTGACAAAGAAGAAATCAAGACATAATAAGTTGTTAAATTATCGTCGATCTTCTGTCACTGGTCACAATATACGCAAATGATATGATGTAACAGAGGAAGATTTTTCACTAATAGCATTATATAATACTTAACATCTAGTAACGTGGCCCTTCGAAATAAGCAACACGATGTTTCAAATTGCTTTAAAAAAACAGGTATTAATATATTTTTTCCATTTTTTTTCCACTTTTAGCCAAATAAGATTTAAATATCTTATTACCTTATTGTGTTCGACAACTACTTGGAGCCAATATAAGTGAAACTTTATTGGTGTTCGGGTCTGGTTATTTTGTGTTGCGTCTCGTGTTTTTGTCTCTGCATGTGACTCTTCCTCGCGATCTTATCATTCGCGTTACATCCGATCCGGGTTGGAGAAGACGAGTTTGCTCGTACACTTACGGCACTTTAATGTATTCTGTGCAGTTGACAACTGCCGATGATATTCGAAAGTTAAGTGGAAGCGACGTTAAGAGTGAGTGCAATGTAGGCACTCGAAGAGTTTACCAACGGCACTATATTAGGCACTGCCTGCGCAGATAAAATGCCTGCTTACTAAATAGATGGTGCTTCCGTCATAGACATCGCATAGCAGAATTCATCATCAGCATAGCATCATTGGAACGAAATCTGCCACAGTTTTAGAGTTTACATAAAACATAACAGACGGGATACATAACTGCAGATACAGAAAATTTATATGTACACCAAGCCAAGAATTAGGCGAATTCATATTGAATTGTACCGCATAAATGGACCTGAGATTATTATGGATGAGTGGCAGCGAAAAGAGAATGCAGCTGTTGGCACCCGTTCAAATGTAGCCACAGATGTTCCCTTTATAGCGCCAGATGGTAACTGAATATTGTTTTGTAAAAGACAACAACTTTGCCTAATATGGGAGGATTTTATCCGTGCTTGTTAATTGGAATCACTGTTTTAGATTTTATTATGATTTTCGCGCACTAATTTCTAAAAATCATTAATATTTAAATATATTAAATATACATCTATGACTCAGGTACAAACATTGATGCTCATTATAGTAATGTTTGCTGCTAACGGGTTTCAAACCCGGGACTCTTAGCTACGAAGACAGATCACTATCAAATAGTTTATCAGTCTGTCGTATAACTTGTAAGTTTTAACGTAATAATAATGCTTTTTTTAATTAGTTAATGTAAAATATTTGTAATGGCAACATTAAACGTTTAACATTCTAAAATACCAAAATTACAAAATCTGTGAATCAAAGTTGGTTTAATATTAGGTAATACGATGTTGAGTTTCCATGTAAAACACGATATTCACCAAAAAAAAAAAATGGCCTGAAAAGCACAAATGTCGTGTGAAAAGAGAAGCCAATGGAGAATATCGGAGTGTGAAAACAGTCAGCCTGTCGTTTGACACCGAAACATGTTCATTCCATTCGGTGACACGACGTCCACTTTTTCCGCAGATTTACGATTTAACCGCCTCACTAACTAACCGGCGATTCGGAATTAAAACGATATTTTCTGAATTGTTCAATATTGAAGTAGATACGGGATATTATTTGTTTAGAGGAGTTTAGGCTTCTTTAAAAAATATCCACAACTCCACAGCTTTGAATTAAAATTAATGTAATTATCTATTTTTTTTCCATGAATTGTTTAATTTACAATTTAGAATAGCTTTCTGTTCTTACTAAGGTTTATAACATGTAGTGTGTTAACTAACAAGATATTTAAAAAAATAAATAAAGAGAAATAACCTATTTTCCCGCCCTTGGGGTTGTTATATTTTCTACAAATTTTAATGGGACCACTCTAAAGCTTATTGAATAAAAAAATAAAAAAAAAACATTAATATCAGTTCACAATCGGTAAAGATGTCGCGTAACATATCCAAATAATTTTTTTTTTTTTGAAAATTCCATGCTTTGAATAAAGATGTTGGTGTAAGTTATCATATCAATATTATATTAATGCACTACTAGATGACTGCAGGCGTGCTTGATAAAAATACTCATAACTGTGCTGTAAATTATTAATGATTGTAATAAAAGTACCACATTTTAAATCCATTCAATAATACCATATCAAATATCAGAAAACGGCTAATAAATAGGCCTGGGCTATAAATAACGAGGTCATCCTGCCGTTCGGTAAAGGAAAAATATATTAAAACATTCGAACTTCATTTCTACATACAGACGTTTGTTTTTAGTCAAATTTGTTTTTGCTATCACAATGAGATGCTTTAACGGTTGTCGACCTTTACCCCTCTTGTCAAATCGCTCCTCGTGTCCGCAAGCCCTTATAGTCCCTTATTTTTGCAGCGTTATTTATCCCTCTAACAAGATTTTACAAATCCCATATGTATGTTGTCCTTTCACATAAAACCAAATTAACTACTCTTGCTATAGTATAATTAGCAAAGCGTGAAGTAAAAATAATTACATTATTTTTTAATAGAGCATGTCTTTGAAATATTTAGTTGATTGTTAAAAAATACGAACGCGAAGTCAATACATAATGCCTATATAATATTAAAATATTTAGTGGTCATTACAAATTAACTTGAAAATTATGTTAATAATATACTATATCGTCTTACTGAAAACAGGCTGTGATTCTGTCTATCGATCAAACCTTTGGGTAAAACATTGGCTGCGTGTTTTAGGCAAATGTCACGATTCTGTTGCAAGAAAAGTATCATTTTGTTGTAGAAATCATTTTTGAATTGTTTAAAAAGGTTACTATATTAGCTATTACTTTTACTAGATAACCACAAACATACATTAAGTTGCAGTGTGGTTTCAGTTACGTTCCGGAGGTTACGGAGGAGTGACAGGCGTAGGTGCTCATATATAAGCCTTAAATTTAAGGCCGTCCAGATTTGATCCGTATAAGAACTATCAATAATAAATTAAGAAACAACACACACACACCGACACAAATACAAAATACACTTTAGCGGTGGTTTCGTATACGGAGACATCTTGTGGTAATAAATAACATGTTATCAACAGCGTAGGATATTTAGTAAGTAAGTGTTAACTTAAATTAATAAGAACTAGCTAGTCTTTACCGTCACGAGACTGACATAATGCTCTACGCGATGATCTTCTGGTCGTATCGAAGGCTATCAAAAACTGTACATTAACATTTTTAAAAATAAAAATATTGCTTCGTGTATTGGATACAACGCTGATATCGAAAAGGGGATACCGGAACAGGCGTTTTTGAAGTTTTGTTTGTTAGACTGTATCTCAGTTTATATGTTCTAACATCATGGCATCACAATAATAAGGTGGATCTATAATATCGGATATAGGACTAAACTTTAGGTCCTAAAACTACGTGATTTTCATAGCAGCTAGTAGAAATAGAAATTGGAGTTTGTCGTGACGAGTCAGATGCTAGACAAAAAACAATTGACGACACGGCAAAGGGACTTGCCAGATAGAACGCGTTATTGAGGCAAATTGTTAATTCGGTACACTCGTGTCGCAAGGACTTGCGTAGTCAACGATTTATCGGGCATTTTGGGAAGCTAGGGATCGATTCAATGACGCCAGTCGGGGTATTACTTTTTTGTGACTTATTTATACAAGTACTTAAAAAAAAGTAGCAGTTTTGGTGTCAATAGATAGTAAGACGCACACTGCAACAATACTTGTAATCTCTCATACGGAGTAATTATTGGGATAGAGTCATTATTCGTTGACTGTTGAAGCATCCATTCTTGGCAATACTGCATCAAAACTCATCCTGTGACCTCGTCTCTGATACTGTACTCAATATAAAAAGCTGTTAAGATCGATCAGATAGAGATAATACAATTCTTTAATTTAGTTAACCACGCGGAATCAATTATCGATTAATTTTGTGACAATTTTTTTTTCTATTGGCTGGGCTTCAATGCATCATAAAAACCAAACAACAACAATACTTCATAATGAACGACAATTGCTTAATGTGTTTATACTACGCGCATCTCTACGATTCCAGAATCTAAATGGGAAATGTTAATGACTACTAATTTTCATAACGTATCAATTTATGGAAAATGTGCTTTACTTAAATTTTCGTTAACTAACACGTAATATATTTTATTATTGCTCAGGTTTTAATCTCGTTTAACTGGCGACGTTGTTTATTAAATATTCTATACAAACGTCGTAACATGTTGAAATTATAGTACAACGCACATATTCTAGGTTTCGACATCTTAATTGATTGAATTAAACAATATGTAAAAACAACCAATAGAGTTATGCAGAAGTAATTATTTAGAGATTTATCTTTAAAAAAAAACGTTATTTAAAACGTATGCTGTTGCGATATCGAACGAATAAATTTCATACAATCAAAAATCTAAAAGGAGAAAGACGAATAATCCACTTACCGATTAATTTACGTGTATTTTACGAGGTTTACACCTGTAGTAACGAATGTAAAAGCATTCAAAGCCAAAATGGTTCAGGTAATGTAATTTGAACAGAATGAATCTTACAAAAGGGCTTAGTTTCAATTGCCTTAGCATTCAAGGCGGTCCCTTATGATCCCGAACACATCTTTTGTGTCCCTTGCGACCGCTATCGGGTCGCCAGTTTTCCAACGCGGCAATTTTATAAATTAAACCACCTCGTAACATGAACGTGTCGGCAGTATTGTGATTCTGATTTATGGCTCTTCCGCTTACACTCTAAATTGTTGTGCGAAAGCGACTATATTACACATCAATTTCAGGTTATATTCAGCTTGTGTAAAATGCGTGTTTTGGGGTTAACGTATACTTCTATATCACAAAATTTATCTACTTATTTATTTTTACGGTTTTAGTTGTAACAGTGTTTTAAGAAATTTCAAACAGTTCGCAGCATCACACATTGAAGTACATTTTTGTTTAACTCAGGTTCGACCTTCGAACTCAGTTCAACTGATTTTAAGTAGTAGTAGATATTTAGATATATTCTCGACGAAGAATAATAATTTAGGTGCCATCTTTGCTCACGAGGCATTCACACTGTCAGTTAGTCTTTGGTTCTCGTTACAATACGAAACGCAAGAGCATTAATTTATTCTGTCACACTAAGATTCCGATCGAATTATGTTTAAGTGCGATGAAACATGATGTCCTCCTGAGTGATTTCGACACATCGACAAATACTGTCGACTATTATAATCTGCGCACACTTATAATTGTGCCACAAGTGTACGTGTAAACCAATGGCACTGGCTCTTTTAACTGTACGTATCCGATGTAATGCTTAATTATCATTCCTGAAGGGTTAAGCGATGAGATCGGAGGAAGAGTCATAAGCAGTATCAGAGACACAGGCTGCAAATAAATACAACGAGACATATAAACTAATAAACATTATGTAGCACAAATATTGGCTTCGAATCCCAGCCGAGCCTTGGGGCTCACCCCCGACCGAAACTCTAACCAGTTAACTTCGGTCATCCTTTATATACTGTTATAAAATTATAATTATTCGTATTCTTTAATTTTACATAAAAGTTAACAACATTGTTTGAAAATACATTTTCTTGAATAAAAATGTTAAATTATGAACCAATTGTGTGTAATTTGCTTATTTCTTTTAAATACCTATATTTTAAGTAAAAGCATTGTCAGAGCTCCACGCGAATAACGGGCCTATGTACAATAAACATTGGGAACAATTTCCTACCATAATAAACATATTCTTGCGATCAAACTGATAGGTTTTAAATTCCATTGTTGCCACTAACTTATATTACGTGTCGACGGCATCACGCGAGCTGAGTTGAGGTCGCTTTTAAAAGTATAAAATTCATAAGGGGATAGATTTATCGTGCAATGTAAGGCTCGTGGAGAGCGAAGCTTATTACGCACGCGAAGAAAAAAATACTCTGTATTTTTTCTTATGCCCATTTGGAATTATTTATTGGTACAGATTTTTAACGTTTGACTTTCCTTATATATGTATAGTAGTAGTGATACATTTATTATGCTAATTATACTGTTTTCAACCCGTCTATGTGTTTAAGATATTGTTTTGTTTCTATTACAACTAATAAAAACAATTAAATAACTACTGTATTCGTATATTTGGTTTTGACTGTTGTAAATTGACATTTCAACATAACATAAAACTAAAATGTTTAGATTTAAAATAACGTGTTCCACGATTCTAAACCGTTACTATATAAATTAATTATTAGTAAATGTAAAAATGATACTTAATGTATTAAAACATGCAAACCCTGGACTATGGGTCTTGGGTTAACGGGATGAGTTCAGCGGTGGGTTAAAAAGAGATTTGACGATATTCTCATTAACAGTAATGCCCGAAGCTGAGTTCAGGGAGAAAAGTTTCTGACGGAAGTAAGCGTGGCGGGCATTGTGCGATAACCGACGTAATCCGGTTTTTCTACTAACGAGGAGCTCTCACAGACGATTCGAGTACGTGATTCGGTACTCATCACGAAGCTACTATGAAGTATATACTGGAGAGCACGAAAGGAAAGAAACAAAAATATCTTTGAGGTAAGAATAACCTAGCTTAGACCTAAGAAATGCTCGAAGGTTGAAGTATGAAATTTTGACGAAAAAAACGTCAACTAAAATTCTGTTGTTTTTAGTTTTAAAACTACGTTAAAGAGTTA
Organism: Bhutanitis thaidina; assembly: GCA_029286595.1. Taxonomy (NCBI): domain Eukaryota; kingdom Metazoa; phylum Arthropoda; class Insecta; order Lepidoptera; family Papilionidae; genus Bhutanitis; species Bhutanitis thaidina. The sequence goes on from JAGSMS010000019.1 coordinate 925,658, forward strand.
TTTTAATTGGAATTTTTAAGTTTAAGTTACTGTAGAATTTTATTTTATGTTTTTTAATATAATGATTTCATGACCCTAAAATTACTGTTATAATTTTTCTATTTCAAATTTGTTAATACATTCTAATTTCCTCATAAAAAATTACAATATGACTGACCAGTGGGAGAACGACGACATATATAGTTAAGTTTTTACGTTGGTTTTGCTGGAAATAGTAAAGTTATATATGGGATTATACCAACTTATTCTCATAAAGACAACCGATTGATGGCGGAAAATCCATACAAATGTTCTAAACTCAAATCCCACAGAATAGTGATGGAGAGCAGCATCTCTGGTGCGACGGTACGGACACCGCGTTCACTGACCCGCCTGCCCAGCGTGGTAAGTATGGGTAAGTGTAATACTTAATAAGAGGCATGCCAGCTTTGGTTGACGTATTAATGGCAAGGGCATCAGTATTGGATCAAACTACTTAGACACTTGCAGAAAAGGAAGAAGAAGAAATAAATTACGCAAGAATGTATACTAAAATGGTCTTTTTAAATGTAGTGTCGGAGCTCCATCATTAGAGCATTTCTTTCTTTTTTTTTTCGGAATCATTAAAACATATCTATACAATAGTTGTTAATATACTAAAATATACTAAACATATAGTTGAGGAATTACCTAAATGCAAAATTGATAAACCAAAGTTTCAATTTGAATAACACTATTATGATATATTTATTAATTGTGTTTTAGTACGTGACATTAATTAATGAAATTAATTACGTAAATTAGATTCTAATTAGTTACTATGCGTAGTTTAGACATCAGAATGCGACCATTTCAATAATGAACTTAATTATTCTCCCAGACGAATCGTTAAGGGGGGTTTAATTATATTAGCTTCCAAGTTAAACGAACATCAATCAAGAGAACAGTTCTCTTCTATCTCAAGTTAGTTTCATCAGAGTAACGATAATCTTAATGTGTTATGTTAATTAAGATTAAGCGATTTAAGTATTGTAAAGATAGTACGTAACCACTGAAAAAACGAATCACTGAAGTTGTATTAACGAACCTATACAGGATATAAGGAATGGTAAACGTTTTTTTTATGCAAAGGACCCAAAAATCGTAGTATCATTTTGTCTGCTGTTCCTGACAAATGCGCATGTAATTTTCTTCTTCTTTCACAGGCATTTTCAACGTTACACTTAACGGAAAAATTAGTATTAAGAAATACACAAGAATACAGTATTATATAGTACCTTTATATTTAATTATACTTGCAAAGATAATTTGAGACACTCTTTGCTACTAAATCTGCGATTATAATATATTAGCGTATTGTTCTTTTTTAGGTCACTTATAAACGCAAAATTAATTAGCGAATGAAAACTTAGAAAATTAATTACCTAATACATATGAATCTCGTACGTATGTTAAAACAACATGAATACAGAATAAGACGTTAATAAGTGGAATTGTTAATAACGAAAGAAATTTGCCTTTTAACGTTTTATCTGTTATACTATCTTTATTAACCTTGTTATTAATAAAAAAATACGGTTATACTATTACATATATTTAATAATGTTTTCCTTAATATTCAAAAACACAAATTATATGTCACGTAGTAGACGTAGCGTTACCGTAGACGGTGCTACAATGTCGCCTACGTTCGTCTTAATACGGAATGAATGAATTACTAATATATTAATTCAACTGATAACTGATAATGAAATTTTTGTTGATGAAATTAAACGTTAATTTTTTTGTGATTTAGGAAAACTTCGTTATTTATTTGTATTTCAGTGTGCTTAAAAACAACTACAAAAAATATTTTAATTACACTCAAAACATTTTCCGATAGGTCGCAAAATTTATATATTTTATGGTAACGTTTATTTAATTATGTAGCCAAAGTATGAAAAAGTTTATTTTATAGTTTGGTGACATGCGGCTTTGCTTTTAAAAATTTAAGGTTATGTAGATACAACAATATTTAGGAGTTACACAGTTAAATTAAGTATTTAACTACACGAATATCGGTGGGTGCTCGTAACGGCGGGCCTGTCACGTGGCCCAATTACAAGGGAAGACCATAAAACCTCATCACTTCACAACACTGTCACATGGGAGCGCCCGTTGGGTGGTGTTTACCGCGGGATTTGGTAGAGCATGGAAGGGTTAGGTCGGGTAGTGTGGTCCGTGCTAGAGACTGGTTATTCGAGGCGGTGGCGGTCACCCCGCCGCGCGGCCGCCTGTGATGCGTGACCGGCTGAGGGCTCATCTAACCCAGCGAACGCGGCCGGCTCGAGTCCTGCCGCCCGCTGCACTGATGCGCGCGCCGCAGCCGCCGCCCGCTCGATATGATCGCGCCGCGCCCCACACACCCCATTATACCACCTGTACGCTCCGTCACAACACCGCGTCGAGGATTTGTCAACTACTGAGACGCGATCTCGCGTGTATTACTTGTAAACATAACGGAAATGTTTATTCTTCGGATTAAAACAGACTTGCATACGGGCAAACGAAATTGTACCGCTCGTGCACTTTACATGAACATTTTCGTATCACAGTTTCATCTGGTAGGACGGATGGGTTCCTCTTCCGTTTAGTGTCGTACACACTTCTATTAGTTTCATTATTTCCTGTATTTCAGAAAACGTATCGTGTAGAAATATATATGTATCGTGAATATAGTTTTAGCTACGTTGAAAGTTTAAAAAGTGATACAAGTCTTACTTTTAATTTTAACCTCTCCTATTTGAAAATAGAACAGAGCTGTCGGCCTTTACTTGAACGAATATAGTTAATATAATATTCCAAAAGTGTCCGTTATAAATGATTTCAACGACTATCATGAACTGAATTGGCACTCAATCGTAATTTTATCATAAACCATCAATCTTTAGTAATAAATTAAAGTATTTATAAGCATTCAAGCATATCATCTACATCACACCATAAGCACTCACTGTAGCCGAAGCTAATTTTTATCTTTCCGGGGAGATAGAACGTGACGGGAGTGTTTAAGGCTTTTCTTTAGACACTTCTTACGACGCCCATGGGAAATAGAGGATTAGTAGATTTTCTAACGCCTCTAACACACGGCTAAACCAGACGAATGTATCAGCTAATATATTGTAATAATTAATAAATTTATAAAATTGTATATACTATCTTACATAGTATTAAACATAGTCGTAATCTGCGGTTGTTTGTATATAGTGGCCGCTTGTAACTTCTAAATTTCTAAGTTGACAATGCGGTTCAGCATCATTTGGCACATTTCATAAGGAATTACACTTTTAGTCTATATTACAGATCTATCTATTCGCTTATATATTATAATAAAGATATTTCTTTGATAATATAGCATTCATTAATCAATAAACAAATGATTGAAAGAATCAGTACGATGAATCAAATACCACAAAAACTTATTATAAAGGCTGCTTTTACTAAAGCCTGTACCGAACTTTTTTTAACGAACTCAGCCTCTATTGTTATTTACCGATCTTTCATTATATTTGAATAGCAAAGCATTGCTTTGGTAAAACTCCATTACGGAATGAGGTTAAGATAAGTTTGTTCTCGCGACATGGTTTACTCCCGATACGAGTTTATTCTTCAATCTGGACTTTTTAATTTATAACAAATATGGTTTACAATATTTTTACTCAATCTCTAGTAAAAGTTTTCAAACAGAATTTCTAAGAAATCTCTAGAAAATTGTACTATAAACTTAGAATAAGATTTATTATTCTATTAGCTTTCATACGTTTTACTGTTTGATTGCATTAAGAGGATTGGAACACAGACTGTCACTCTTCTTCACTACTGATTGTATAGATGCTGTGTTAGATCACTATAATAATTGATGAGTCGTGTAAGGCTGATGGCCATGTCATTCACTTTTAACGGTACGCGAGTAACCTGAATTTGAATGCCACTTCCGGCACTACTAAAATTGCAAATTGCAATTATAAGTTCTGAATTTCCCACGTTATGAGCGGTGAAGGAACAACAAACAAAACATTATTGTTTGAGAATGATAATAATAAACGAATATTTCGAGGACGTGACGCACTGGTGCAGCATGGTGGACCATACCTGACTCTGAAACTACTCAATATATTCTGTGAGGATGTCTTTGCCTAGCAGGACATTTATTTGTCTGTTACTTTCTTACTAACTTCTACTTCTTCTTCTTCTACTTACTTCTTAAATTAGTGTCGGGTAGTGCAATAATCATCTCGAAAAATTACAAATCGTAATTATACTGATCGGCGATAGGTGTCCATGGTGAAAGGAGGAAATCGTGCACCTGCGTTTTAGCACTTACGGCAACTACGGTTATTTGGATGAAGGCATTTTAACGTTATAATAAATGTAATTTTGTAAATTAAGATCTTCATTATAATATAATGGCGTAATGTTAATGTTGACACTACCAAAAGAAAAATACCTTTGTAGTCAAAATGCCCGGTCATTCCTGTTCTAGGAAGCATTAGCTTAGGTCTAGACACCTCTCTTCTGAGCTGCAGAGATTGTCCGTCTACTTTAACCTTGCTACTTGTCAACCCCGACTTCGGTTTCCTTTTTACCTCCTGGACTTCGGGAAGCCTCTTCGACTCGTTTTGTGGCTTACGGCCGTCATACCACCTGTGCGGCCGGGGTTGACAGCACAGCTGATCAAGACCACCCTGCACATCAACTCCTGGCCACGACACCATCTAGTAGCCACGCCGGCAGTGATACGCCTCTGGCCCAGGGACGGTACCTTCCTCCTTTAACTTAGAAACTATGAGTACACTGCTACAACAGTGTACTCATAGTTTTCACTCATTACCACGACCTAGCCGTGGCTCAATTTAATTAACAAACAATTTTCTGTGATTCTCTCAACTATTGTACTAGACCATATTACTTTGTTACTAAATTACTAGTAAAAACTAAAACCTACAACGTTACCATAGCCCATACTAACCACGCTGCGGGGAGGGTTGGCAAGCGCAGCGCTGGTACCCTCGCGTCCGCGATGCTGCTCTCCACCACTTGCCCGTTTTATTTGGGTTCGATATATGTGGATACGGACTGATTTTCCACCATCAGCTGGTTATCCAGGGTCGCGTTCGTTAATCAGGTAACTACACCCAATATTAGCTTATTTATTACCATTTTTTCATTTTAAATAATTTGTCGAGGAAAATTTTCGAAATGCGTAAGCACGAAATTTTACATTTCTTATCTTGGTAATCCAAAAATAACACGATAAAGTTAATTCAAATGTCAGGCAAAATATTCTAGACCACTCCATTTCATATGCGACTTACGTAATGCTTTAGGAATACTTTCGCAGACATATTGTTCCTCCTTCAAATCTATTATTAAGACCAGAATATCGCTCAGAAGTACAATCGATATTCTTAAACACTGATAATGTCAAAAAGTTTAGATACTATTTTGACAGTTGTTTTCATCTTTAACATTTCTTTTTCAATGGTGACATTGTATTGCATTTCGGAGGAAATGAACATTATATTACGTATCAAGACGACTGTCAGTCAACAATTCTAATAAATCACTCTGATTACTTATCAGAGTGATTTATTAGAACATATTATCGATTTCCGTATTCAGCTAATTCTTAATGATTATGAGGGTCCAGAGGCAGGCACACGAGTAAACAAACATTATATGCCCCATCGTTAGCTTTTATATTACCTCGTGAACCGATGACTAGGGTACAATCGTTTACGTGGCGGTATCTTAAGGTTATGAATCCACAGCAATGGTCTGATTTTCTTTCACAACACGCGCTCGAAGCCATTTTCCCTCGCCTGATTTTACTGTCCATTTAAGTGTTATTTTAGTTTAAAGAAACCTACAGAATTTTTTTTCTTCTTGATGATTTGTCGTTAGATACATTCTATTGACAGTTTTCTTTTATAGGTTGTTTAGACATTTACTCCATATATCATTAGAATTAAATGAAGAACTTAATTACTGATCACAAGAAAATTTCTTTCTAATACTTTGATTTTTGTATGATACCAAAAGCGCTAAAAAAAAGCCGGAATATATTTCTTGGAAGGTTTGCCCACACTCAACGTGCTGGGCAAGCGGGTTGGTGAGCGCAGTACCGGTACACCTTGCATTAGTGATGAAAATATCCGTCTTATTAAGTTAATAATTAAAGACTTTACATCAGTCAATTTTAGTTCATAAGCCTCTACTAGAAAGCGCTAGCAAAAGCTGGCCTGTATTTCTGGGAAGTTTCGCCCGTACTCACCACGCTGCTGCTCTTCATCACTAGTCTGTGGGGTTTCGGTTAGGCATATTCGGATGGATATTCAATTAGCCGAAAGAGCCTCGTTTATTTGCTAGCAGGTTGCACCATGTGCAGCTATGGTTGGTATGGAGGAATAGTTAGTATATCCCCCTTTACACCCTTGACCTTTCCTTTAGATGATAGTTTAAACCTAAGTTCCTTTAGGACTGTTACTCTGGAAGTTTTAATTATGCACACAGAAAACAGTATTGTCCTTCAAATTAATCTGCTACCCCATGTGACTTGTAGTCGATTAATGTAGAATCTAGTGGCGCCTGATAAGTAGCAAAGTAATCATCTTAAATAAATTCATCAGGCAAATATCCTATGTTTCTGCGATCGCCAACTTCTCTATGAGAGAGGCCTTTACCTAGTAGTGGTCTGTAAAAGGTTGGTGAAAATGTAGAAAAAGAAGAATTAATGAAATTTACGATATTTCATACAGTTACGTTATTCCAATAGCCAGCAAATCAATGTTGTTTTTCAATACTTATAAGCATTGACATTCTTATTATGAAAAATATGAAAGCCTTAAATATTTGCTTCCGTGAGAATCACGAATTCCAATCATCCAGGGAGAGCGTAGCTCTCCCAAATTTGGACACAAACTTATCCCCCATTTAATTAGAAGATTTTGGAGCTGACGAAATTCCGCCGAGTTGCCTCAGCGGTTGTTAACAAACGTCAGATATCCCCGAATGTTTTTTTTTAATTTTTCTAACATGGTTCTGTCGTCACGACGTTACTCTTCACTGCCAAGAAAGGGCTAAAATTAAACTTCAAAGCTGGTGTAAGAATGTGGTCCATGGCAATTAACTAATCGTGGGCTCAAACCAAACAACAAATTTTATCAATTGCCTGAACTCGTAGGCTATTAGTATTATATTCAAATTACTCCTAGCTTGCAGGCTTACTTTATCGAAAACGGTGTTTCAAAAATCTAGTATTGCAATAAATAATTTCTTCTAGTTTACAGTATATTTGTTTCTAAACGATGTGTTGAAAGATCAAGTAGTGCAGGTGGTAGATTGATATACCTTTCATGGTAGTTCGGGATGAAGCGATGATCAATTTAGGCTTTCCCACGGTATAGCATTGACTGTACGTAACTTCTTGATAGAGGGCTTTTCGATGTTCGAGAGCAGTTAATCTCATTTGGAAGCTCAGCAAGAGCGAAGCGCTCAAATGCTAAAATTCAGATTTTTAAAGTAACGTTTGACTAATGGATCAATTTCAAAGATGTCTACTTTTTAAAGTAGTCTTATACGTTTCTATAGAGGAGCTCTGTAGAAACTTTTAAAATTTATCAATTTCCGAAAAAACAACGGTAAAACACGCTAATTTTATAATATCAACATTCAGCGATAGATATGTAGGGGTTATTAGTCACAATATATTGAGCCCAAACTGATTTACAAATATTAATAATGACGTTGTCCTCCTGGTCGATTTCGTACTCAGTGATAGCTTCCGAATGGTATCATCTACTGTGCAGGATAAACTATAGTGCCGTTACTTAGGTGAAAACACAGAGGCATTTGATTTTCTTTACCTTTTTTAATCCAAGTGACTCTAAAACACTAGGTCACGCAGTTGTCAAATAATAGACAAATAATTCTGAACGAATTGCAAGAATAGAACTTTCTATTACACTTGAAAGGATAAGCATAGAAGGTATGCTTATCCTTTCAAGTGTATAATGCTATGAAAATGAATAAAAATGTGAACTTGGCAGGTCGGCAGTGCAACAAGTAACGTTTGCCCCTATTTATTGCGACGCTGCCAACTATCGGACTGTCGCCCTACACGTACCGACACTTTCAGCGTTCTATTAAAGCCTGTGTAAACTCGCGGGACTTTACGATGCGATATTGTGACGGGAACGAGTTCCGGTCAGATAAATGGACGACCACTTAAGTTGGGACAATAAAAGCTTCGAAACTTAAGCATTAGGCTTTTGATAAGGATCGCGCGTGTTGTTCTCGCATTGCAAAAAAAAAAACTATCCAGATTTATGTTCTTTTTTATGTTTTTGTTAATGGGATTTTTACTGTTTGAAAGGGCTGTCATTTATTCTCTAGATGAGTTGTAATATACACATACATATGTAATTTAGTCACTGCTTAATATTTCTTTGTAAGTTTTACAACGTAGCTTGACTAGTAGAGAACACCTATACACAGGTCTATACGCTTAAATTAATTACCCCACAATAGTAATAGAAATCAAAATCACGATTTAAAAGAAACAGTGCCATCGTCCGCGTTCAAGCGAATTGATCACAATCTGACAACAACAAATTAGAAATAATTCGTTGTGGTGCAGGTTAAGAACGAGATTAATTAAATAGATAAATTATCTATTTCTCTATAGTGACAACGTAAATAAACGAACTCAATTAAATATTTAATCTAACTTCTATTAATTTTATTTAAAATAAACGCAATAATTTTTATACCCTCCAATATTAAAAGAGTTTACCTTTAACTACCAAACTAATTGAACCATCTGCAATAAATATAAGATTTGATTAAAAATCATATAGTGAGATAATAATCAGTAAATAGTCAGATAAAAATAATCTAAATTATTTTATTATATTGAAACAAGTATTGTTGATAATAATTTACTGTTGCAAATGGTTCTAGACATTTATTTCGAAACATTTATAACGAGACTAAACCCCTTCCACAAGAAAATTCTAGTTTATACAAAAATAGAATCACATAGATCTCGATATTTCATAACTTCGTGACTGCTGTTGAACGTTAAAAGTAAATTGATTCGAGAATAATTTATATGCAAATTATTCTAATAGTACTTTATTCATATCACAATCATTTTACGATATGTTACGATAGATCTTTCCTAATTGCCGCAATTAGACCATGTAGCTATCAATTCCACTACCAAAATACAGAAAACCGTTACGTAGATTTCCAAATTGATTATTTAATATTAAAACAATTGATTTGTTTTGCTGTATCGAACAACAAATATCAGGACTATTAAATAAATAATGGCATATTTACATCAGCCCATTGCTAGACATAACCCTCTCCAAGAAAGCATATATTTCTTGGAAGGTATGCCCATGACTGCTGCTCACTATCACCTATGGGTTTGTGTCCAAAAAGCAACAAGATTAATTATGGCAGGTTTCTCCTTTTACCACTAAAGGTGAGTGAATCTTGCAGTGGTTGTATAAGGTTATCTGCCATTCTCTATCACTGCCGTGTCGTATAAGTCGACATAGGGAAAAACTTTGAAATCTCATGACGTTGGACAGATAGGGGCTTCGACCATCTGAATTACCTGATTGAAGCTACATAGACTAATGACAGGCAGCATCGTCTGTAGTGCGAGGCGTATCTGCCTGCTCGGCGTGGCGTTATGCACAACGTTCCCATGGGGTAAGGCCTTACCCATGTTCAACAGTGGATTATTAACAGTCTAAAGAATCAGTAGAAGTGATCGTGACTTACGTATATCGATATATCAATAAAGTTGACAAGCACGACAAGTTACTTTTATGGGAATTCCTCTAAATTTTTACTTTGAATCTGTTTTTATTTTAAGGATTTTAGGAAAAAGTTTAAGTTTAAAATGCAGCCCTTACCGAAAGAAAATGTATTTTATAATTTTTTTAACTAATTAAAAAATTATAAATAATAATAAATGTTATTAATCCACGAATTCTATTGGTATTCCTTTTTGATAGTATTGCGCTATCTCCGCATAAACACATTACATTAACAACATCGAAATTTTGAAGCATATGTATTTCAAATAGGAATTCATGAAACAAAAAGTTCCTAAATGAAACTGTTGATCAAGTTTACGGTACAACGCTCGAAATTTGAACTCAAAAATGAAATCCATGTTCCGTTTTTCATTTGAACAGAGACAATGTTTGCCTTGCAGTTCAGCAGTTTCATAGGTCAATATTTGCCAAACGGTGTTGCAGCGCAAACTTTCACATAGCATTCAGCCAACATTGAACTTGGTATTGCTTTGTTAACTATTTCTAGCTATACGTAATGCGATTACATCGCTTAGTTTTAACTATACGGATGGTTCGCACATTCTCCTACAGTTTATCACACATGCCTTCAATTGTATGCAAATAGTATTTTAGTACCTTCATAACTATCTACATTACTACATTAAACTTATTACGCAGGCGGGTTGGTGAGTGCAGCGCCGGTACCCGCGAACTAGTGATGCTGCTCAACATCACTATGGTATTACGACTTGGCATTTGCTATATACTCGTGTTTCTTTGATCGCCCATCTATTCTATGGCATATAAGGATTACGAACAATACGCAAACATTTGAAATAAAATAATTTTTAATGATTTAATAGCGTTTAATTTTTTTTTATATTCCCGACATTTCGATTGCTTTACAGCAGTCATAGTTTTACATGTTACATTTAAAACTAAATCCAAAACGAAGCATACCACTGCATGACCTCAAGATACTATAAGCATACTCTGCGTCAATGACATCTGGACGTCTAACACCTCAGTCCATCCGTGACCACGTCTACTGTAAAGCAATCGAAACATCGAGAATATAAAAACAATATTAAACGCGATAAAATCCGCAAATAATATTTTCATTACAAATGTGTAGTGTTCGCGTATCAATACGCAAACCATGAAAAAGCTAATAGAACTATTTAGAGAATTATAATGTGGGACAATTCAATGGAACAGAAAGATTAGTATTATTAATTTAAATGTCATTGTAACTCATCGATCAAGGGTCCCAATGAGAATAAAGAATTCTGCAGAACTGTAAAATAATTGACTGACGCAATTAAAATTTTAGAGCCTCTCAATTTGTTTCAATTTTGTAATCTGCTTAAGTGGAAATTGTATTTTTGCAGGCCAGACAATTTTGTAGTCCCTTTATTATTTAAGATTTATGTACCAAAATATTTCAAAAATTCGATTTGATTACCCTTAAAAACTGTAAAAATTAGGAACTTAGTGTAGTTTTAATACACCTAAAAAGGACTGACTGATATATAAGGATGTGTATTGATGTATGTACATTATAGATAAAACTTTAAACATTACCACTTACGTCTGTCATAAATAACCCGTACTTGTGACCGGTATAAAAGCTATGGTTTATAATTAAAATTTGAATTACGGATTTTCAAGTGGGATGAATAATCATTGCCAAACGGATTTCTGCAACCCACTTCGCCTGTCTTTACCACACCACTTTACTTTACCACTTTTTAGAGTTTCGTGTGGAGCTATATTACTAAACTTACACCATCTGTCCGTCCGTCCGTCTACTTTTAAAAGGCTGAATCTTTCGAACTGTAATAGGTAGCTGGTTGAAATTTTTACAGAATATAAATAAGGCGGTTATCCTAACAGAAAAAAATTAATGCTAAGTTATATCGGCGTAACAATCTGCCACCCCCTTTCTTCCCGTGAATGTTGTAAAAGACGACGAAGGGAAAAGCCTTAAAATCATAATGGCTATCGACAGATGTCAGAATTTCCGTCCCGAACAATACTGGGCAGATGACGGGCAACAGAGTTTAGGGCGCGACGTGTCTAATACTGCGACCACCAATCCGTTTATGGAGCGTGGCAATTATGGCTAATCATCCTCCTTAGGGGAGAGCTCTATAGCCTACAGTGGACTATTTACAGGCTGATGGAAAAAAAGTAAAATTAAAAAGAATATACGAAATGAGTTTTTTCAAACTTTCTTTATACACAGCGACAAACTTAATATGTCAAATTATAGTGAAAACTATAGTAAAACAATAAATAATAAAAACCGTCCAAATGCGTGCCGCTCTCGCGCTAAGGATCTCAAACGTAGATATATTGTACGGAACCCTCGGCCGGCCCTTTCTTGCAACAGCAAAGGCCGCCGCTTGGTTCTACCATGTACAAAGAATAATTTTCTAATATAGCGAATGTCTTTTGGTACTATGATTTTGGTTTTTTTGATTCCAACACGGAATACCTGGGTATTTTTGCATGAGCTATTTCTGTCTGTGCTCGTGCAAATATCGTACAAATACATACTACATTTTCTTTTAAATAATAATATTCGAGGAAAATCTTAAGTATGAAGATATAAATAGTTACGCATTGTCCGTAAAGTAAATGTAAAGTTGTAAAGCCTATAATATATAAGTAATATACCACCGCTTGGCAAAGGCCTACTCTAGTTTTTGAGACAATTTTTCCAGGAAGGGACCGCTATGCCAGTATAAGTAGACTTAGATATTTCTTTCTTTACTTTACCTGCCTGTTCAAGTCTATTACTGAACATAGACCTCTCCAAGAAAGCACCAGCGAAAGCTGGATACATTTCTTGAAAGGTTTGCCCACTTTACTCACCACACTGGGCTTGGTGAGCTTCAGGTAAATTCTGATGAATTTACCGAAACCAAAAATATCATCATTCGGCCTTCAGAGTCTCGTTTGTCAGTAGGCATGGTGCACTACGTGGTATTATATAATCCCTCTTTCACCCTTTCAAAAACTTCACAAAATTTTGAAAATATTGAATTCGGCACTCAATTTCAGTAAACAATTCTATCGAGCCGGCATATGTAATTGAACCAACCTTACTATGAAACTTAAGGCGAGTGGTAGGCCTTTGAGCAACTACGTCTCTGTTCATAATAATTAATAGTAAATATATCAATTGGTTTAAGTAACTATAAACTGATGGTTCAGAAATATCGTTTTCAAAGATCATAGTTTGTTGCGAAATAGGATACATTCCACAGACGATTATTTGTACTGTGACGATTTGTATATATGCGACCGATCGATGTAGTCATTAATAAACTGCCATATATCATTAAATGTGTCGTACCATCAATTATATTTAGAATGCAACTCAATTACAGTTATCAAGAAAAATTACAAATTAACTCAATAAATTACATACTATAATTAAATAAGGTCGTGGCTTAATTGCGGCTAATTATTCGAGGAAAATACTGTTTATTTGTGTCTTCTACAATAAATTGAGTTATTGCCTCCACATTTCAGATATTTTGTTAATTAATTGAAGAAGCCTGACTGATAGTTAATGACGATTTAACTATTCGTATTTACACGGGCTTTTATTGCAATACGTCCGTAAATAAAACTTAAAATGTTACTTACGCTTGGCAGATTCAGAATGCGGCGATCTTCTAATAAACTTTTATATCAAATTTTTAAAATAAGATTTTTTTTTTAGTTGTCGAATCAAGACTTTTCTCCATGTGCAATTTATGCATGTCAACTGCCTCCACGATGCAGGAGAAATTTCTACAGTGGAAGGTAACGTTTATCTAACTAAACAAAAAACAAGTTAGGCTTAATGTATTTAAGGAGTCCAAACAACGACTGAAATTTAATATAACTATAAAAATTGCCGTAATGTATAGTATTTACCTACTTTGCAAATAAAACGATAGCGAATGCTTGACATACGACATTGGAACATTGTATTGAAAATATATGTACGTAACATGGTTTATGCTAATATATTGCAAATCTACCGTTGAAGATGATCATTTCATGATACATTTATCGAGTCAAAATTTTCACATTTAAATCTAACATTTAATATTAGGACAGGCAGGAAAATTTTGATACGTGTTCTTGACATTAGCAATTGTAGCTCTTTTGCAGCTGCCTCCATGTGCATTAAGTTTTCTTTTCGTGCACAGTTTACACTTTTAGGTAAAGCTTCTTTGAAATATAAGAATATTAAAAGTTGGAAGTGAATAGTATAATAAATCATAACTATAACAGTTATAGAGAGTGAAAAGGAACAATACTTTTTACTCTTATTATGGCTCTAAAGAATGGCATAGCCTATTTTTCTAAATCCCAGTCTGACAGTTATCTGCCAGCCAGATTAAAGTCAGTTATCTGACTGGCTGAGTTAAATAATATTTTTTTTTAATAATGTTGTAAGTATATCGTGGGCAGTAAACCAGCAATGGGCTGACAGCTGTCACGTTTTGAAGTTCCATACAATTTATGTCATTACTAGGTGCTCTCACTATCAATAGCTCTATCATTTGATTGTGAGAAGCCTACTTAAGCAGTAGTATTTAAGCGTATTTTTGTGGTGGTAGTGCCAAGCAGTTGCTTTTGGTGCTGCTTGAATGGGCCGGTTAGACCAGGGTTGTACCACGACCACGCAGAATACCGGCGTCAAGTAGTGGCAACTTGTGGTTCAGCGTTTCGTTTAGTGAGTGAGGTAACCGGAGGCCCACTCCCCCTCTCCATCTCCCCTCCTCATCTTCCCTTCCATTTCCTAAATATCCTTTAAGGCCGGTAACGCACCTGCAGCACCTCTGGTGTTGCAGATGTACGTGGGCGACGGTAATCGCTTACCATTAGGTGAGCCGCTTGGTCATTTGCCACCAATACCATTAAAAAAAGGAGTACTACTACTTCGCATGCGACTGTTCGTTGATTTTCTCACGTGACCTTAAACTTCCTCTACCAAGGGGGTTCCCTTGTTCTAGATAAAAAATATCTTATCTTTTTCCTCGATTAATAGAGTTCTGTGCATAATTTTCCTCTAAGCGTGAATGAGCTTCAAAAATTTATTATAACGATTTGTCATCAATGAGATAATATGATGACATGATGGTGTTGATTGTTGTAAGAGCTATAATTAATTTTTAATTTGGGTCAAAATATAATACTCTGTTCAAATAGCCTAAACGTGGACTACTGTGCTTATTGTCTACATCAAGAAGAAACCAACAAGGGAATTTGAAACAAAATTATGTGCACCCCATTTTCTTTGAATTTAAATGTGGTCCCATAGGCATAGCCTATTAAATGAAAATATCATCATAAAAATCGCTAGCAATGAATTCGCTGATTGTGAACCGAGTTTTATCATCGGACAAATGAAACGATGGAATACAAATGACCCGGTAAGTAGATGAAATTAATAATTTATCATACATATTACAAGAAGACTCTCTTCACTCAGGAAACAAACAAAAGATTAAAACCTTTTATGTGATAAACCATATACTTCGTGTAGTAATCTTATTACAATATTATAAATGGAATAACTTTTTATCTTGAGTAAATCGGATTCGTAAAAACTTGTGACGTCAGTCGAAAAATGATTTCATGCACTATGATGCACTATGTAGCGACTCACAAAGTTATGTCACTAAAAATGTTATTGTTGGGGGCTGATATATCCACCTAGGGCAAAGACCCGATAAATGGAGAATAATTAGATGCTGGTAGAAAAGAGATAATATAATGTTATGGTTGGTATTAAAACTATTTATTTTCTTATTAATCAGAACTTATTTCTCATTAGAGTTGAAAAACCCTAGTTGGCTTTTAAATGTATTATTTTATTACTTGCTATCATTTATTTTATCCGTCAATGGATAGACAGTAATAACATGAAGGTAGTTTTTTGTATTTTTATTAACTTGTATATAATGTAAAAGATGTACGTCCATTAAAGTCTTATGAAAAAATATGCTTTTTGTCATCAAATTAATTAGATACCTAAAATAAAGATGAAAATATACACATTTTCATAATTTACTTAAGAACCAAGAAAAATAAAAATGAAAATAGAATTCATTCACAATTTAGGGTTTCTTATAAATAAGATTTTAGTAAATGTATATTATCATATCCTACATCCATGTATTTTCGTCCTCGCCGCAAATAAGACGGGCTGATAGCATCTGGATAAAACGTATTGTACCCCTGCAGCTCTGTTATCTTTATTGTCTTTCTTTTGCATTTTTTTCTTGCTAGTAGTTTCTCTAGGTTTAATTTACAGATTGATAGCTCAGTGCCGAACTTTTCTTATTTACAATACATAACTTAACAGCAAGGACAGGTTATATCGAGCTAGCACCGACCAAAACCCCACAGAGTTTTACCTTCGCCCCATGTCCGCGCATGGGAACGCTTTCGCACACTTCTGCGACCGAACCAATGCCGGCCTATCTCTGAGGACAGAACACTTCCTCTCCCTCTCCGTCTTGGCTAGACGCACCTACTCTTCCTTCACACCTACGTGGGCAACAAACGCCACCGGAGTCCAAGGTAGTAGTAAGGCTGGCGCTTTTAAGCATCAGCCTTCCCTGCACCCAACGGTGGATGTGGTCTATGGCTCTACGCTCTTTCCTTACGGCCTTGCCAACCCGCGTTCGAAATGGGATTGTCAAGCCCTCCTTTTGGTACGACCTCGGGTCAGCCCTCCCTTCTAAGTCAGACCGCTTATGTAGGTTCCTCTTGCTTCACCGTGGGAGAGAAAACCACGACAACTAAGTCACCGCCACCACAAGATGGGAACCCACTCGTGAGGGCAACCGGGAGCTTAGTGCCGAACGCCTCTTTTGAACAGATATATATTTTTTTATGTGTAGGCGTACTCGTACCTACTAAGGTTCATTGCGGTCACCGTTACTTGAAATTCATCGCGAGGAAATCTGTTACTCGAGTAGGTCAAGCCGACCTATTTACGTTTTACATCAAGTGTCTTGCCGAAGTGTGGCACAACCACTTAAAAAAGTTTTATATGCACATAATTTTTTTGAAGTGTACATATTTCTTTATTTTAGTGCTCAGTCTGTAACTTTGTTCGTGCTAACTTTAGAATTAATGTAAATTAAAAACCATTTTAGATATAACGATAAATTGACCCCAAAGTTTCGCTCCAGAATATGTTTTTATTGTAAAATTACATAGACAGCTGGAGAACTTTCGTTATTGCAGATAAAACTTTACAAGTTAGAAAATATACTACAGAGGCGTTATCCGCTATGCCTCATAATTCCATACAATTTCACATAAATTCCATGTGACATCGTTCTCCTCCAGATACTCGTTGTTTCGGTTATCGAAGACGATGATTACCTATAAACGCAACCATGTGTTGGATGTGAATAATAACATGATGTCATTGCTGTGAAATATTTTTATGACATAGCGGATATGGCCCCAGGAATGATGATGATGCCCTCTTGGCCGATTTCGATCGGCCATTGACCATCTACGAATATGATCGATAATTGTTAACTAAGCTGGATATATAACAATACTAAAAGTGTATGCAAATGCACACGTTTCACTTTCCAGATGTATTTAAATGCAATGAATATTTTATTTATAAATCGTCTACCGTACATTATTTCCAAAGAGCATTTTTTTTTCTCCTTATTTGAAGTCAGTTCAGTAATCCATTTTTCGTCGGTACCAACGAGCATATACTACACAAAACATATTAAATACCTAAATTACATCGGAAGAAATCTATATACATATATTTATATATATGCATACACTAATTATATACTACTACATCAGGTTATTTTAGTCTACTGCTGGACATAGGAATGGCCGAGAAGCCAACATATGTCTTAGAAGGTTTACCCATACTCATCACGCTGAGAAAGCCGCTTGGTAAGCGCAGTGCCGGTATCGTGGTGCTAGTGATACTGCTTCTCATCATTGGTCTGTAGGATTTGTGTTTCGCAAATACGGATGGATATTTCGGCATCATTCGGTCGCCAGAGCCTTGCTTGTTGGCTGGCCGGGTGCACATGCGGATGAGGTTGGCACTTCTTACACCCCAAGGACAACTAATTATAACTAATCATATATTAGTTACATAAAGTATCGCTGCTTCTACAAATGTGACGGACGGAGGGATTAATAACTATAGTAATCGCGGAGACATAAAATAATACTTAAAGTAATATTCATGATAATAGAGGCTTGTTATTGTATTACAGTATTATAAGATTTGGAAGATCTTTAATGTCAAAATATTGTGGGGGTTGTTTCATACATTAGGTTAGTTTCACCATATATTTCTCGTGCTACATTTTATCGCTAATGAAACCTATGTATAAGACCATGTAGAAGTTATACATTCTCTGGAGTTGTTATAAAAGTTACAAGATGAATTGCTAATAAATCTTAAACAAGATGCCGCGTAGTCGGCTTTAGCTTCTTGACCTGTCGAGTGGCATTTATTCTCGAGCGGGTGCTTACTTTGAAAGGTGCACTAAGCAGTTGATCCCAGATACCACAAGATGCAGGCTGTAGTTTAACTTAGTCGACGCCCTGTATTTATATTTAAGAGTAATGGAAAACTGGAAAAGTGTTATTTATATATTTATACATTATCCTTTATAAAATTCCAATGTACTGTACATGTACATAATTAAGTATTATTTTTAATAGGACACAAATAAAATATGTGTGTGCAAACTTTACTGTACTTTAAAGAATGATAGCTACTGCAACTGCTATGCTATTAATATAATAAAATGATATTTTGGGATGAATGCTTTGAGTGAGCACAATGAGTCTGCTTTTCTAACAGTTTATCTGGTAACAGGCCTGCTGAATAAATTTCTGTAAGAAATAGGCAGGGCCTTTGAGCGAAAATTCTGTATTTTTTTGTACTTACGTATCTGTATATGGGAGTATATTAATTACAAAAAAAGAAACTGAGTTTATCTTTTGCAAGGAAATGGTTTACGACAATACGCGAATCAGGCGTGGTGAGGGTCGAGGAGAGGGGCAATGAGTGTAATAGATCCCGCCACCCGTGCTCCTATTTCTTATACACTTACTCTTATCCCCGACTCTGCCCCCTTCCCCCACTTCCAGAGCGAAATATTTCGGAGTCTGTGCCCTAAATCATATGGATATTAGCTCTTCAAGTTAAAACATTATTATGCAGATTTTACTTAAGCTACATCATCTAAATGCATCACAGACGAAATTCATTTCATTTGAATTAGTTAAGTTAAATAAGAACGCGAGCGGTTTTTGATGTTATAACAAAATCAAGAAGTATTTTGCAACAGTCTTTCTAAGTCTTTGCATTCCATGATGGTTTGAAATTCTATTAGCTGGTAAATAATAACAGAGACTACAACAGTCTTTGTTATTATTTACCAATGTTAAAATATTCAACACCATAGCCGCGTTTCCACTTTATCTGAAGATTCATGACATATTAAAGCCTACATGCCTTGTCGTCTACGCAATCGTGTCACGTTGGAATAACTGAAGGCTGACGTAATTATTGTACGTGAGCCGTAATTTAGTTTAATGAAAAAGGCGCTTTACTTCTGACAGCGTTATTAGAAAAATACGTGCATTATTTAAGGTGCGTCCACACAGCATAGACATACTCTATGCCGACTGTAGCGCGGACAATAGTCTGTGTGAGTCACATCGTTCAGAAGGACAAGGTATAGATAAGTCAGTTGTTCTTTATATCTCGAGGTTTGCAGTTGCTTACAATGGAAGATATTTATCGATGAGGTTGCTTCTTTCAATTAGCTGTTCTTACGATTTTGGTCAGACAAGACTTCACATCCCTATTGCTGTAATCTTGGAACTTAATATGGACTTGTATAAATCTATAAATTCAATTAAAAAATTCTCATATATTTCCTTAAATCGTTATTTATTAAAAAATAAATCTCCGCATTTGAGAACTCATTAACCAAAATTGCCGATAAGTTGACTCGAACAAAACTGAATATGCTTCCTCACAGTGCAGTAGTCTGCGCATATACCCGTGTCTAAATTTTTGATGCAAGACACACATACACCAGCACGAACTTCAGACTTCACGTCCACACGTCTGAGAGTTTCACACGTCCAAACTTAAGTATACACAAACACTCTGTGCAGACTAAAGTCTGTGCCGTGTAAATATCAAATTAAAATGACAATTTGAGTTCTACTTACTGTTTTCTAAGCTGGATATTTTTTCAAAAATGATGTTCTCTTGCCCGATTAAGATCCCAGAGACAACTTTCGGATACTATTGGCAGTTCTCAACTGCGCAGAAATTATTATAGTGCCGTAAGTGTACGCGTGAAACACAGAGGCACTCACTTGTCTATACCTTCCAATGTCCGATGTAACGCTATAATATTAGGGGAACGGACACGGGATGCGACACAACATAACCAGACTAGAAAACCAATAATTCCTGACGTGTTTCAATAATACAAATTTTCTTACAGAGACTAGATTGGATAATTTGTTTTGCACAAATACAGACTCGACTGGGATTCGAGCTCGGGACGCATGGCTCAGTTGTCAGGTATGCTATGCCACGCAGTCGTTTTCAAAAGAAATTAAGTTAAGAAAAGGGTTAAAAGACATTATGATAGCTCTAGATTTTATTACTTAACACAACGCTTGGCAATGATTTAATATGAAAGCATCGCGCGCATTGGCCTACATTTCTTTAATAAGTTTCGCTGTTTTGCGTAGTAAAATAAATTCAAAATATCTTTTTTAATGAAAACTTCACATAATGATTTCTTATATTTACACTAATAGTACGTACATACTGAACAAAGTGAAATAACAAAAATAAATTATTATAATAATTTCTGATCACAAGTAGTGGCAAAAATTGTTTGGTTTAATGATTTTGTTTGTTTTAATGATGTCAATTCAAATGCGAAGGGGTGCTAGTATTTTGTAATAAGTCTCTGTATGTATGTAATAGGACAAGATTTCCTTTTTTAATGCTATTTTAGCTGTGAAAGTAAAAATATTCTGTTATTTAAAATGCCAAACTGTGAAACCAGTCGGTTCTTCATATAATTAAAAAATCGATTAGAAAAATGTATTGTGAAATTAGTGTAAAAGTTTCACCAATTGAAAATAAGAATATAGCAATCGCAAGTATAAATTAAATTTGAAACAATTTTATTGAAAACTTTTTTAGGGGAACAAAAGTTTACAGTGTTATCCATGAGGAATAACAGAATATGAAGACAGGATAGAATGCAGCATTCATTTCTAACGCGCACAATCACAGCATATAGCAAGTTGTTTATACACACACCGTAACGATTACCAACGACCGTACGGAGTTACACGTGTTTAGTTAACTTTGTTTAGAGTTAGTATGTTTCGTGCCACGATAACTTATGACAAAAAGCGTTCATAGTTTAGTTTTTATAAAACAAATCAGAACAACAAATCCAAACCAATGAAAACACGAATATTAGTGATCATTATGACCTCATAATCGTCGTCGAAAACTTAACTTAAAGTTGGGGTCGTTCACCCGAGTCTGATGGTATGCCTATTTGCTACAAATTGTTCTCGGTTTACTATGCAACTTATATGCGGTTAAGTATCTCAATCTCCGGATGCTTTTCTATGTTTATTGACATTATGTATTAACAACTTTATGTAGTTAAATTGTTAAACGTTGAAATCCACGTGTTTGAGGTCGTCTCCATCGCGAGCATTCACACGTAATAAGCATTTTGGCTAGGAGCATTTTGAACAGAGGGTACGTTGAAGCGAGCGTTGCAAAACTCGCACGTGAGCAGGAAGATTATTTGTGACTACGCTCCAACAAACGACGCGTTTGGGTCGTGATTATGTGCACGTACTCAAAATTTTGAGTGTTTATCGACTAGACATCGCTTTCGAATACTCGCTAAAAATGTTTATATTTGTGTTACCACATGATGTTGTGATAACAACTCTATATATTTATTTTGCTCGCAAACAAATGCTTGGCGCGCAATGGAATTCTGAAACTGTGGCACGCACTGAATACACGCAGTATGGACGCACTTTAACTGTTATAAACGAATTTAGAAGTGCTATATGCGATACTCGTGTGAACTTAATATCACTACCCAGTGATGGGTTTATAAAAGCTTGTAGTAGGTATTAAAATTTGAATATTATTTAAAATATTATTCAAAGACATGTCAAGTCCGCCAACCCTCAGTCTCGATTTATATGGAGTCCCCTTAGCATAATAAAACCTTTCATAGAGAACGCTGTTTTTGTGTGTGTCTATAGTAGACATGAGTGTGTGCAGGATAGGGTGTGTGTATTTTTGGTATTATTATATTCTTTATCACGCAAAGTTTACTCAAAATCGTAGTACGTAGTTTCTAAACTAGTATTGCATTAAATACATTTTTGCCCATTTTCTGGAAAAGCAAAAGACGGAGGAAAATATTTAACTCATGACGAACGTTTCATTTGCGGGTTTTGGATTTCCAAATTTACAGCTATGTTGAGAAAAGCAATTTGGCACAACCCTGTACAACGTAGCCAAATGGGCTTTTGCAGCCCACTTTTCTCCTTTCCGCGTGATTCAAAACGACAAATGGCGAGACACATGGCCGGTATTCCTCGAGATTTTTCGCACGCTCGCACTATTCCGCCTAGAACTCGGCAGTGTGGTCTACGGTGCGTTCTTTTACCCTGGGTTTGTTATATTATTATCCCATATTTCCCCTTTCGAATTAAATTATTAACCTCGAAAATGTGGTTTTTATCGTAATAGACACTTATTTAAGTCTTTAAAATTATCTTCGAGAACAAATTAGCCCACTGATTTGCCATAATCGCCTCGCTTGCCAAGCGGTCGCAGAGTTAGACACCTCGCACCTTAAACGCTGCTGCCCGTCATTGGTCTGCTTAATTTTGACCTGGTATTTTTCGAGATTGATATCCACCGTCTAATGCTAGTATCAATCTAAATACCATAAATTTAATCTTAAAAATATTCTGGAATTATAATTAAAAAAGAACCTCGACAAATATGACCTTCTCTGTAATGTGGGATGTGACATGAGAGAGATTAACAGCTTTTCGCTTTAATAATCTCGTTTATTTTACCATGTTACGGCGAAGAATATAGTGAAAAACAGTGTTATTTATGTGGTTCCGATGATTAAAAGATATATGAGTTTGATTGCCCTGTTCAAAAGTTTGTTTTGATGTAGAATAATCGGACTTCCCGTATCCACAAAACTAACAACAGCTCTTTCTCGTGATAAAATATCTGTGAAATCTTCATTGTCCGTAAATTTAAAGAACTATTTATTATACACTGTAAATCAGTGAGACCCAATCAATAGTATTCATTACAGTATGGAAATTAGGTTGACAAGTACGTTGACCTCAAATAATTAAGTTTTGAATAGAGTATCCATTACCAAATACGACATGAGCAGTTAATTACAACGCCATCTACCGTTACCGTCCTTCAACAGTGAAAAACAAATATAGTGCTATTCTTTTAAATCCACACAAGAGAGGCTTAACCATATGAACATATGATTACATTGCATGTTAACCGTAGCGAGCGTTGGCACGGCTTATTGCTTAAATATTTAATGTTCACCTCGCTTTATGAATGAACATGTTGCTTAGATACTGTTAACAGCCAGTTTTATAAAATATGCAGTGGTACAAAAAGGAAAATGTTGTAATGAAGTTTTGAAATAGTAGTAAAAATAAATATTGCAGTCTTTAAATATCTCATAACTGGGCAAAGCCTTCCTATAGCTTTAAGTGATTTTGAAGCGCCACTCTGTTAAAGGGTGGGTTGTCGGGTTTCCTTATCTTCCCTACAGCTGTCCATTAGATTTTCGCTGAGCACGTGATAAATCAGCATTTAAAATTGCAATCAACAGTTATGGTGATCCCGGTACCGGGCTAGGAACCAAGGCATCTCTTGTTCTATGAGTTTTAAGACGTGTACACGACTGCTATCAAATATATAAAAAAGAGAACTTTACTCAGCAGTGGGCACATACAGGCTGCTGCATTTACATGAATCCTTAGCTAACCCAGACTTCAAATAGTAAACATTATTATTTATTTAAAAAACCTTTTGATTACATCTGTTTATTAAGCAGACAATGTATTCCCTGTCTGTCTCTCTCTCTCTCTCTCTCTCTGTATATGTCGAAGCTGCTTCGAGTTTAACAAAAAAAAAACCCTACAATACAATGTCTGTACTGTATTCACGTCAAAAATTATCGTTTGCCCCTTTCCCATAAAAAAAAAAATGTGAAACTATAAGGAAACAAAAAATGTTATCGCGTGACTTGCATATTCATGCTATTACCCTGTCTCCTTTTATTAAACAAGTCCTGATGAAGCTATGCGCTTAGTGTCGATACACAGGACATGCCCTTAGTCAATCCCTGCAGCTTAAGAAAGTGGATCAAAACATTACAACAAGTTAAATGTTAGGGTGTAGGCTTCTAAAGAAGCTTCGCAACATGTTGTTCAAAAGTTCAACGTGGTTCAATATTCTGCATGAATAATGGTTTGGTTATCAACTTCGTCCGTAATTTTACAAATATGTTACAAGACATTTTCGCCGATTGTAAACCGATTATGGCTCTTTATTAAATAGGGTATACGTCCGTGATGGTCCCATTTAAAATATTTGAAAATATTCTACCCTTAGGGTTAGGAAAATATGGTTTGAATACTGTTGCTTCTCTAAAACTTTTTTGAAATTCGTTTTAAATGGGTAATAGATTGTGTAAAACGTTTGGCCATTTGTCGCTCAATCCCGCCCAAGAGAGAGTGGGAATTAAACGGTTTTAAATGAACTTCGACAGAAAGTTACGTCATGGAATGAAGTCAAAGTCAAAACTT
Source organism: Bhutanitis thaidina (assembly GCA_029286595.1). Taxonomy (NCBI): domain Eukaryota; kingdom Metazoa; phylum Arthropoda; class Insecta; order Lepidoptera; family Papilionidae; genus Bhutanitis; species Bhutanitis thaidina. Next base: position 950,464 of record JAGSMS010000019.1, read on the forward strand.
TTTTATATTTAGGCTTGTTTAAAAGCTCTTATGAACGTCAAAATCAATACCGGTTAGCGAAACAATACGTGCTTTCTAAGCACCTGCTCAGAGGAGCAAGTTTTGTTCTCTAAGAACCAGCAAGAAAGTTTGGAGTTTTTTTTTAAATAAATTCATATTTTTTTGTACGAACATAATGTTTACAAAGATAACACTGACGGAAGTGATAAGATATTAGTCTGCTTGAAAAGGTCGCGTAGCAACTAGCGAGGCTCCAAATTATAGATTGCCCGTACCAATTGCTTTTGCAAAATGAATATTGTTTCCAACCCGGCTCCAGATCCTTATACACCATAGGACATGGTGTGTAAGGATCTGATACTGTTGAAGTATAATAATTTAGCTGTTACTTTATCAGTCAGCTCTCTATCTAATCTTCCTAATGCAGAAAATTGCAGAACTTAATTTGGAAGCTATTTTATCAGTATGTGTACTGCAGCGTGCTCAATATAAATTTCGAGATATACAGTCAAACTTTCGAAATCTAAATAAATCTCAGCATTCTGCGGTGATTTAAACAGTGTAAACATTTTGCTTTTTTTTCGTTCCGAAGAAAATTGCTTGCTGCAAACCATTTGGAAACATATTTGGATGGGCCGTTCTAGTGCGGATTAGTATCTTTTAACCTTAAATAACAGAGAGGTATCATGGGTTAATAGAACTATAATAAGATAAAGGATACTTTTTATCTTGATTAATAGTAGACAAAATTTAGTACCACAAGGACGTAGCCGCGGTTAGTACATGATGATAAAAATTAAAAGTGACAAATGCCTTCTCTTCATACAAACTCCTCACAAACTTCTTTTGTAAGGAGTTTTTTTGGAGCTGCGAAGGGTCAGCCACGCTAATGCAGTGCGGTCACAGGTTCGCAAAGTAATATTCTTTCTCAGCCTTGCAGGTTTCCTCACATTGTTTTTTCTCACCGTTGATACGCACGTAGTTTATACAGCACTTAAACCACCGGCACCAAGGTTTGAACTCAAGTTACTCACGTACTATTTACTACGTAAATCAAAGCGGGCCCCCTATCTATTAAGCTGTCATGGCATGTTATTAAGCTTTATTTGAATTGTATTGTAGGTATTTTACTTACAACCTCTGCCACAAAAATATTTATCATTAACGAATCATATTCGTTTCTGGAGCATGACAACTCCATCTCTCTTATCTCTTAATTAACATTTATAATTGCATTGACCGACCTTGCGATGCTGCACTGCAGTCTTGAAGAGTAAGCAAAATGTTACAAGGTTCATTGATGAGTTTTAATAACCGATTGTACCTGTATTTAATGTTGTATATTAAAATAATATTTCCTTAATAGTGCAAGGAAATACAAGAGCCTATGTAGTCCTCTGGGTGTCGTAATAGTCGACTATAAATAAACAAGAGAATATCGCCTTGATGTAACTACACTACATGACATAGTTTCTGTGACTTGAAATCATATTCGCTCTATAATGTAGAACGAACCAGAATAAAACATTTAACAATTAAAAAGGGCGTAGGACCATATTAAAAGATTTTACAATATAACAAATTCCATCAATTGATTTCTAAGAGCAATCACTGAGATATTCAAGATTGTTTACGTCATACAAACACATTTTGTTTTCTTGTCATTCAGGAACAATGTACTTGTGTGTATTCTCATACTCATTATGTTGTCTTACGTCCAATTATAATTGCTGATTTACCACATACTTAACGGAAAGACAAGTAATAGTTGGGAAACCTGTAGCTAGACTAACAGATAAAAAATCTGTCTAGTACATGAATTAAGATGGCGGTAGATATTCCCGACTTAATAAAACTCTTACAGCAACAGGATTAAAAGGCGTTTTTCAAATTAAAGCGCAACGAACATCGTTAAAAATTATCACATACGAGTATATTTCTCCGATGCAGTCGCAAACGACATGTGACATTAGGTTTTTTGAAATGTTCGTTGCGATATTCACAGGACAAAAGAAAAATGTTGTGTCAGTTTTAGATTTGAGATAAGCACGAATTTAGTTTTGAAATATTGAGACTACGCTCCGTTGGTTTGGTCACGTAGGGAGAATATTTAAAAGGAAGGTCAAGCAGATGAAGGTCAAGGGAGATCAAGATAAGAATAATTTGACCTGATCAAACGTACCGTTTCTGAAGCATATGCTTGTAGTCATTGGAATAAACTTATAAATGAACATGAATTTGTGCGGTAATTACTTCATATATAACATACTCCGTTCAGAAAAAAAACGTCAGAAATAAAAACTCGGGTATATTAACATATCTGGGTCCAAAACCGGTGTTCCTCTAAGTCTATGGCAAGGTTCAGCCAAAAACACACCATAAACCGAAAGCGCAGTGATCTTGAGTTTCTGGTAACTTTTGAATGGAGCAGGAATGCAAAAATTTCTTAGTAGCATATCCTGCAGCCAGGCTCACCACCCGTCACGCTCTATCTCCTGGATAAAAAAGTGGCTTGTGGAAGTCCGATTTCATCACCAACCTGTTCTAGTTCAACGCTGAATATAGATCTCTTCAAGAAAGCGTCCGCAAAAGCCGGCATATATATCGGTTTGCCCACTACGCTGGACAAGTGAGTTGGTGAGTGCAGTGCCAAAACCTTCGCACTTGTGATGCTGCCCCTCATCACAAGCCTTGAGATATGGGCTTGGTGCACGGGGTGCACTACGTACAGGTGGGGTTGGTATTTGTCAAAGAGATGATACATTCCCCGTAATATAAACCCGTTTGACTACACTGAAATCGTACGAAATGAAAATCCTTAATCTCTGCCCATTTTCATTTAAATCGAGCCTTTAAAGTTCAAAATAAGGCGGCTGTAGCAAAAGAAACTTTACACGGAACTTACTAACATAGAACAAATAGTGGATACGTGTTACCCACCCTGTACCTTTGTAACCAGCTGTCCAAACAATGTACACTATTGTAGCCACACAGTGCATCCACAAGCAAGACACGTCCAATAATATTGAAGCAACGTTAGAGTCGGTAACCGCGAAAAAAAAAACATCCTGTCTATTGAGAAGATGCTTGTGCTTCTTGTTTTTACACGCTTTTTATTAACTCGACCTGTATATTACTTATGTATGTACGAATTTTCAGGAGTCTTTCGATCGACTTTTCATACACATCCCGACGTCCGAATAATTTGGAGTTTTGCATAGGTAATGAGAACCGATTACAATACAATAATATGATACCATCGAGCTGGTCTGATAATGGAGCTGGAAGGCGGGTAACGGAATCCTTGCATGTGGTAGCCATTAAACCTGATGATAAGGACCTAATTTTAGGAGAAATAGAAGGTTGGTGGTTAGGAAGGCTCAGTACCTAGTTTGTTAGCTAGCGAAAAGGATTGGTCCGTGCAGATGAAGTTGACTTTTGAAGAAAAATATTATACAAATCTGAAACTTACGGTATTAGTTTATCTCGTCACGCATGTCACCGTTAACAATATAATTTACATATTGAGTTACCCTGCGCAGATAGTTTTTCGTCCTGACTTCGTGAATGCTTATTGGCATTAACTCCACCTATTTGTTGTCTTTTCTTTACGGTCGTGCATAAACGACTAAATAAATGATCAAATGAAAGGTTCCATGATCACCGTTTACGTTTTATTTGTAAGTTAAAAATTAAAGTGATGGCCTAATAACGAAGTAAATATCAATTAGAATAACACGTGGCTTTATCGATACGTTTAGAATTTTGGATTTGAAACAAAGCCTCAAAAGCAATTTCATTGGATCTTCCGACTCATAAGCCACTGCGACGGACGGACAAAGGTTACACTGTTATTGTTCATTCATGTGTTCCATTGTTCGACTCGCAACCCCGGATCCTCTTATATGCCTGGTAATGCTCGAATATTGCCGACAAATTAATACGCGAATTGTGGCTATAGTTCTATATTTTAAATTAATTTTTCTTTCTTTTACATTGTTTTACACGCATTTAAGTTACAATATACTTACATATTAGTTACATAGCTGCCTATAACGAGGCCAGATCATTTAGGTTTGGCATATCTAATACGGCGATTCAATTGGCGACATATCGAATATTAGAAAATATTTTTAAGAAAAATCTAAGGTAGTTTTCTTTGATTCTATATTTTCTTTGTAATAAAGCAATATGTTTTACAGAAAGACTTCTTTGTGCCGAATACACTTTTATTATTAGCTTTAAGCTTGGCTGCACTTCGATAGCGGAAATGTAAGTTCTACCTCACTGCACTACACGCAAAGAGTTGCTTGTTATCGATATCCAATTATTCTTTGAAGATCATTATCCAAATAATCAACACCTCATGCGTTTACTAAAAGAAATTTAACGTTAGGATATTCTTGTTAAAAGTAAGAATCTAATAGACGTTTTGAATGGTGGCGGTGTAAGAACACTTTCGTTAGAGCCCTTCTATGTGGGGGTTAAGTTCCCATAGATCCAACTAACGACATTTTAATGGTGTCCGAAGATAATGGATTAACCATCTCAAACCATTACCAGACCAAAAATACGGGCATCTAAGATGCTTCTGATAGGTAATACGATCGCCATATAGCATATTCCTCACAGCGGACTTTCAAGAGGAAAAAGAGATACAAATTAAACATATTAAGAAAGAGTTATGGAAAAAATATCTAACATTTATAAAACAATTTGAATATTTTAGTAATAGTTAATTTTCATTTAAAACAAAAAGGAACGAATTTTACCGTTATGGATACTTGTATTTGTATTCTAATTTATACGAAGCAGAACGAGCAAATAAAAGTAGATGCGATTCAGGGAGAATCTGTATGCAACGGTCAACTTTTCTTTTTCTTTTAGTTTTGTTTTGCTTATGTAAAATGAAATAAAAATTAAACTATTTTATTTATCAAACGTCACTCAATATTTTTACGTTCTGCCACAGATCTGATGAAACAGGAGGAAGAGATACGTCCTCTTTTTTGATATTTTTTCCCCCATTAATGATTCATATAATGGAAAACAAAACCAGACCTAGTCCCGTTTACATTTTTGTAATGGTTTTAAGTCAAAATAAGTCCGTGCTGCTCCAAAGCTGGTAGACGATATTTTTTTTTCTAGCACGAAGGTTTCTTCACCGCCGAGAACATGATCATTTACATCGCATGGTGTAACATAATCTCTAAATCGGAATAATGATAATATATTTGGGTTCGTCGTATGAGCCTGTATTATCAGGTTCGCTGATCAAATTCTGTCTCCAGAGGAGGCGGAAAGTAGGTAAGATTTTTTTTAAAAGTGTGGAGTGAGCAACGAACTACCATTCCGGCTGATAAGTAAATGGTTACTCCTGCCCATCGACACCTGCAAACAACTTCAATCGAAAAAGGTTACAGATACATTCTCCATATCATATCAGATGGAAGGTACGAATTGACATTGAAAGGAGAGCGATGGCAGGTAATATGGTGAATGGGGAATTGCATACATTTATGAAAAGCCAGACGATAATTCACAAAGCTCGTTTGGCTGTGCATAGGGGGGTATTGGTACCAACACTAACATATGGAAGCAAAAGCTGGGTATGGCAGAAGAGGCATGACAGCAGGATAAATGCAGAAGAAATGAGAGCGTTAAGAAGTATGATTGGTGTGAAGATAAGCGACAGGGTTCGAAATAATGTGATCAGAGAGCGTTGTGGCGTGAAAGACGATGTAGTGACACGAATTGAGAAAGGGATGCCGAGCTGGTTTGGACATGTGGAGAGGATGAATGAAAGTAGGTTGACGAAACAAATATAGGGGGCGAGTGTAAATGGTAGAGTCGGGAGAGGAAGACCTAGGCGAACATTTCACGATCAAATCGGAGACGTTCTGAAAAAGGGCAGGTCAAGAGTACTCTAAACCAACGACTATGCATGCGAAGATTGATGAAAGTGGAAGAAGCGAAAGACGTATATCAGGACCGTAGCAAGTGAAAGAAGATGGCCTCTGCCTACCCCGTGGGAACAAGGTGTGAATATATACATACATATACATTGTCCCTCCTGAACACGTACGTGTTTTGTTTGCAAACCATTGTTGATTAGCGACAGAAATACGTACTAGGTTTTCAAGGCAAAAAACTAGTCCTACCACATTGAGTTATGCCCAATGGGAAATCTGTAATCGTTGCCAACCTATGTGGATAACAAGGCTTACTCTATTTTATTATTTAATTGAAATATATTAATTAAACATTTGCCTGGGTGTCGAGGATTAGTTTGTCCATCATCCCTTTCAACTGATAATTCTGTCGTCACTTTCAAGGAATTTAATTAATTAATTATTCAACAGAACAAACGAAACTAAATTCAAACAGAGAATGGTACAAAAATAAGCGAAAAGTTTATTTAACATAGATATTCTTTATTCATTTTCATTATCATTTTTATTCAGAATTTAATTCCTATCATGTTAATTAAATGTTGTCGGGTAGATATTCTATACCACACAGTCACACCTTTCTCTATTACATTTCTTTTATGTCACACGGCGGTAGAAAATACGCGTCGTTTAATATCTGAAACATATAATGTCCCACGTCTAACATGGGATGTTCTATAAATTTGTAATGTTTCACTCGCCTCGTGAACCTAGATGTTACTTACAGACCTTCATAAGAAAGCACTTTTGGAAAATTCATGTTAAGGTTAATGACCATAAAGATAGTTTACTTACTCATTATTAATGGAACACATTTATAGCATTTGTGTTGTAATAATTGAACGTTTTCACATCAAAATATAAATTAATCAATCTTTTTTATGATGTTAAAGTCGTCTTATTTAAAATTGCCTTCACAGATACCTTAAGAAGTTACTATTGAATAGATTGGTTCATCGGTACGGTTTTGGACTATTAGTAATTAAGTACGTATGTAGTAATTAACGTACGTAGTAATTAAGTATGAATCTACTTATTAAGAGCAATACATGGTTACGTTTGACCTTTGAACGACAAAAATTAATTTCAATCCGATTTTAATCGCAAGCACCGTAACAAGAACCCGAAGATTAATCTAAAAGTAAAAGTAAACAAACACAATCTGAGTTTCTTTTTATTATATAAGCTAATATTGTTCCAAAAATGCAGTAACTCAATAACAAAGCCAATTACTTTTCATTGTTGTACAAACGAGAAATTAAGTCTCTAGAGACAGGACAGGGAGTAGATGTATTTAAAAAGTAATTTGTCTTAGCTGTAATGACGAGTTGAAGGTTATATAATTTCTTAAGGGAACAGGATGCAAATTTTTGGTTATTTTTTTTTATATTTCTTTACAACTTTAACATTTAATGTATATTGTTTATTGTAGACATTAATGAAAAACTAGTAACTAAGATTTATGACGAAGTAAAATTAACAATGAAAAGTTATTTTGAAATTTTCTTCATTGTATGCAAGAAATCTCTCTTCTGTCCTCGGTGTTCCACTAATCACGAAATTGTTAACTGTAATTAACAATATCATCGGCGATAAAGTAAGAGAAAGCGAAATATAATAGATATCTTGCTCGATGACAGAAGAAATTAACTGAATGTTGAAACAACTTTCGTACTGTCGGTGGACAGAGTTTCATACGTAGATAGTCGAAGGAAGCAAAATATTATATACGAAATCGTCGGAGCATTATGATCATGATTATGTGTGACAAGGGTAAACCATTAACAGCAATGTTACTATTTCAAGCGCTTCAGAACTTTAAAATTCAAATGTCGTTCTTAGGTGTAGGTAGCCATTAGCATCTGCATACAGAATAGCACTGCATTTCACTCGCAGTAACAAATGGAAGTCTCAAAGCGCTGTTTGTTCGCTAAATCCATCTTATATGTCGCTTCGGCGCTCTTAATCTTCCCAGAAGTACGTCGTCAATATTTTGATCTCTCTTATTTAAACCACGTGTCATTTTTGTTAAAGTGGTGATTTCATGAAATCTAAGCTGTATATTTGTAAGCTTTATATACTGAGATCCTTGGTTTAAACCCGCTGGATTCTAATATTTTTTCGTATAAACTTTACTATAGGACTAGATGTAATGTGTCCACTCGCGTGTCATTTCTTTCGATTATTTTTGATAAGCTATAAGCTTACAAAAAAGAAAGATGACGATATTTGTATCGGTACAAAGGGCACTTAATAAAACGACTATGTAGGATTTAACGGACATAAGAAACTTAACTTAAAAACCTTAATAACCGTTGTCTCATAGTACAAGTGCTACACAAGAATTCGATAATTCAAGCTCTGACCCGTTTCTTCTCCGTCAGAGGAACCTCATTATGAAACGGATATAGATTGGAAAAAAAGTAATAATAAGATTTGACGATTGTCTTTCTTACGTCGAAGAATAAAGAATATTCATTAATTTCTTGCTGCTGAAGCATCATGAGCGCGAACCCGCTCATATTTTCCCTTGAGAATTATTAAAATAAAAATTGTAAATTTTACAATCGTGCTCTGAAGATTTATTCTACATTTACTAGATAAATTAAAGTTTGTTACGCTTAAGCAACAACGTTGATTTATCGACACAGGTTTGAGTCTCAAACCTGTGTCGATAAATCAACGCAAAAATGCTAATGTTATAGTTAGTTTAGTTGTTTATCCAATTTGAGCTTTTGGAGTTTTCAAGGTTTAGATAAAATGATAATATTTTAGCGTTGTCTAAAGTTGTCCAGATTGTTTAAAATTAAAGTATGTAATAGTGTTAAAAGAAAAATTAAATAATTTACTAGTTCGACAATTATTTATATCGTTATTACGAAAATGGTAAATAAAAAATTATTGCTTTTTAAAAAAGTAAAGTAGCTACGCCCTCTGCTGGGCTAAAGGCCTCTTCCATACCTGAGAGGGTTTTGGAGTCCGCCACGCCGATCTAGTAAGGAATGGCGGAGTTATTATTTCTGAGACAGATTATTGCTCAGAGAAAACCTGCACGGTTTCCTCATCATATTTTCCTATACCGCCGAGCACGTGGTAAATAAATCGTCACAAAAGGAATAAAAAAGTAATAATTAAACGCGACGCAATCCGTAAATAATAGATTAAGTAAATAAATAAATAATAAAAGAAATAAATGATTGTATTACAACTCGAGACGTCGTTATCAAAACGGATTACTTAGCAAGCCATTCTAATGATGTACTCTTTAAAGTATTTCGTTTCTGTGGTTATTGAATTTAATTTTAGAAATTCTTCTTGAGAACTGATCAAAGACCACCGTTTTATTAATTTGTTTGCAGAGCTGATTGAATAAGTCAACAATGGAAGAAAAAGTTAAAGAAAATTTTGCATAACAGCGTAGCCCTAATGAAAATTATTTCTAGACGAATAGCGGATGTAGAATAATAGCTAGATCAAAACAGAATCACCTTCTTTTTGTTGATATTTAGCTAAAGTATCTTTTAAAACTACATCTCTTTAATAACCCATAATTATTTTTATATACTTATATTTCATATTCACGTCAAAACAAAATATGTATAGAAAGACCTCGTGATATACACGTAAGTCAAGCAGCCCGTAAATGCCTACTGTAAGACAAAGCTCAAATATTTGAGAGAATTTTGAAGTTGTATAGAGTCCGGCACGCTACCCGCAGTGCGGTTTGGCGGACTTCAGATGTCCTCGGAAATATATTTTTTTAATTTTTGCAGTCATGCAGATTTTTTTGCGATGTTTTCCTTCACCGCCGAGCAAGTGGGTACGCCAAGTAATTCAGTACATAAAATGCTATTAACAATTTTAGTGGTGTCGGTGCCGGAGAAACAACCCTAGGCACTCGCGTACTATGAAAGTAAAGCGACACGTAATACCTAATAAAATGTTTGAAGTTTCAGAAAGCACTAATTACTAAAGTTAAAATAAAACTTATATATGTAAAGGACATCGGTATAATCTCTATTTTCAAAGCAATGTATATGTCATTTCTGAACGCGCTTCTTTCTTTTTTAACAAAACTTTTATAGTGTGTGATCTTTCTATCTAATTTCGATATTCGACATTGCGTGGAAGTTACTAGATATAACCAGAAACTTCTTCTTCTTCTCCTATCATACTATATAAGGCCACTGCTGGACACACGTTTTTCTCAATAGGAGAAGCGACCGTAATATCATACGCACCTAAAACCCTGCAGCCCATCATCGATTTGTGTATTTTCGGTGCGGCAATTTTTGAGCGGTCTAATCCGCCATCTGTAGGATGTCAAAATACTTTCTAGACTGTTCTCTTAATTACGCCACGCCATAATAATATATTCTACGCATATGATAACTTTGTGTCTAAGTTGGTCGGGAGGTTGTCACGTTACTGAAACATTTATTTTTGTTAGACCAACGCAGAGCGGTTGGCATTCCATAGCGCGCCTTCCTCGCCGGGCTATTCAAACGGCCATGAATTATCGCAGCCACGAGCCATCCGGCATCGCAAGCGGGTCACGTCTGACGCCATTGACGGCTGCCTTAATGACGAGCTGCGGGATATAATTTCGTTTAATGAAAACTTTGACGAGGGTAAGAATATTATGTTTTCAAGTTAAATATTTTAAATGATGATATGTCGCACATTAATTAAAATGTTTCACATAGAACTTGAAATATATCATGAATTATAATTTTGTTTTCATTCGATGGAATTAAACGTTCATCTTCATGATTATCGAGGTGTAATAAATTATTAACTGTTATTTTATTTGCGACATTTACACTGCTTCAAGTTAATCGAAGTCCACTTCGATTCAGTATGGTACTGGTACTACATTAGCCAATTTAGTCCACTGCTGAATGTAGACCTCTCCAAGAAAGCGCCAGCCAACATAGATATACATTTGTAGCAAGGTTTGCTCATGCTCACCATGCTTTCATTGTATTTTTGTCATCCTTGAACGAATGACCGATACCAAAGATTAGAAGATAAGGGTCTAGATTTCGGAGGTATTCACAAGTGATACGAATACAGTAAATTATTTGTTTCAGTTAGATGAAGAAAACTGTGTCAAATTTATTACTATATCTTTTTTGGAAGCTTTTTGTTTAGTTTCGAACAGGCGATACGCATAAAATCCTGTTCAACACTCATTGACTAGATCCCGTCAAAATTAAACAAATGCGCTCTAATAAGATTAGTGACCCAATGGATATAGCGCAAGCTTTTTGTTTTAGGACGCAAAGTACTCCATTAATCTTTGGTGCAAGATTACTTCACGGACGTCTCTAGATTAACTTCTTAGCTCGAGGATTACGTCACTCATTGACTTAAAAGAACTAAACTGCACTTAAACATTTCATAAAATGCTGTAGTAAAAAGTATTTATTCTAACATATTATACCTTTTCATTCGAATTCAGCGCAACAAAACTGTCAACGCACCACAGCGCTACACAGGACACGCCTGTACGCTCACGGGGTAGGCAGAGATACCTATATTGTAACTGACAATGGACAGAGTTATTACTAGTAGAGCGAGATAACTTGAGTTAATAGATAATATACCATCAGCTCATAATTTTCTACCTTTTATTGATCTTTGCATTTAACAAGATAAAAATGTGTATTATGATAATCCAACATCTAATTAATATTTGTCTCGCTAATAAGCGCTTCATAATTTAAATTTTAATAACATACAAAGATATTAAATTTAAATTATGAAGCGAATACAAACAAAACTACTTAAAAAACATGACTTGATATATGACAAAACAGTACTAGCATTTTGAATTTGGATTAATTTTAATTTCATTATACTTTATGTCGGCATGAAACGCTAAATCATTATTTAGATCATTTTTTTCCACGCGTAAGGAGCGTTGATGTAAATTAAAAAAATGTAAAACTAAGTAAAAACTGTGGTGAAACGGGAAGCTGGAAGAGTCGGAGTTGCTCTTTTATTCAGTATGATTTTACAGGATAAATTTAATGGTTGCATTGTTTTCATTGTTCCGCCGGTTTAAAAAAGTATTACAGTTAACAAAAAAATATTTGACACCGAATATGAAATATTTTATATTTTTTTTTTTTTAAATATAACAATAGTCAGTGCCGTTATTTGTTATTGAATATAATAACCAAATTCACAAAGGTGCGACATTTTGATTTCTTGTATTAACAAGAAGACGGAACACAATACCATTTTCTACAAAGGTCATACTCACCGGCAGCTTCAAACAGCTTCCCTAGTACGAGGCTCACCAACTCCTTTGGCCAGAGTGAGGTGTATGAGCAAATTTCCATGCATTGCATGCCGGATGTTGGCTGCGCTTCCGAGGAAAGACCAGTCCAGCAGTGGACTTTTACAGGCCGATAAAAAAACACTACGATATGAATGGAAAAAGGACGATCAATTGCAATCTTTTTATTTAATTATAGTCATAATAATAGTTATATGACGAAAAAAAGTTAATATAGGAAGTATTTTATATATTTTACAAGTAGTTTAGCTGCACGTACTAAGCTATATGTATAAAACTCGACAAGTGGCCCGCGGTGAACGTAAAGTGCTTTGCAAGAGGTAAGTGCTTCAAGAGCATGAGAGCAAGCGCGTTCTATTATTACTTTTGCTCAAAACGGCATGCGATGTACATTGGCCATAAGTACTAAGTTATTTAAAAAAAATATTTAAAATATGCAGGTTTTCTCACGATATATTCCTTTACCGACGAGCACGTGATAAATTCAACACTTAAATTGCAATTAACTATTTTAGAGGTGCCGCCACTGGGATCGGAAAACAGGTCACTCGCGTACTATGAAATAATGCGAGCACCTTGTCTCCTGAGCTATCACGGTTCGATTGAACGTAATCATACATGTTTTGTGCTATGCTGGTGCATGAGGAACAATAATTAATAATATTAATAATGAATGAATCATGCACTGAGGAACTTTTATATGGGTAATAATTTTTTTTAGAAACTGGAATGCACGTTATATTAATTGATTAGTTGCGAGCAGGCTATTAAAATAATATCCGTTTTTATCATAAAACAATGTAAGTGAAAAAGTTATTATATTTGTATCGTTATTTAGTAAAATTATCTAATCATCATTTTAGTTATGTGTCTTTGGTAACTTTTAAATGTATTGAATACGCTGGAATTGTAAATCAAAGATCAAAGGGTCTTGCCTTAAAAAACTCCGGTATTTTGGCTAAAATACAATACTAGCCAATATTGCCAGAAGATAACACCAGTACCTGGGCGTTTTTCACCACAAACACCAATAGACACAAAACCACCGACCAAGCCAAGGTCCAGACTTCCTTCGAAGATAGCTAACTTATTGACAAAAGTAAAATAGTTACTGGTGGACGTGCAGCTCCTTAAATATTAGCTTGAGGTTTAGGATGACTTATTCTTCAAACTAACGAAAATCGATATGTCATGTGATTTATTGTCACCTGATTATTTAAATTGCCAAACGAAAAAAAAAAAAACTTACTTTTTGATTTTTATAGGTTTAACTTTTTTAGAACAAACCTCGACAAGTGGCACTTGGTGAACGCAGAATGCTCTAACAAGGTGTGAGTGTGCTTCGTGAGTTCGAAAACGAGCACATTCTGTTATTAATTCTTCTGTAAATGAACTATGATCTTGATTGTACGTTGGAATGTAGGGTAAATAATTTTCCAAAGTGATAAGTGACTGCTATTTCTTTTATTCCAAATTTTTTTGTTAATTTAAAATTATATTTTCCGGGTTCTATTAAAACCAGAGAACGTTTACAACGATGATAAAAGTGTATAAGTAAAATACCAGTTGTAGAAAAAAATACAGCTATTACGCGTGGGCAGTGATGTCTCACGGAACTGAGACGTAGTGCTGGAGTGTAAGATCTGCAGGTCATATGTGGAAGCTCAGAGTTACTAGCCATGTCAGAGGACTACGTGATAGAATCTGCAACGATCATATCCGCAGAAGAACTAAGGTAATGTAGCCTTGAAGATTAGGAAGCTGAAGTGATGATAGAAAAAAAGCTCGAGTTGCTACATCGTAAAGGCAGTATTGGCCGAATATAAGATAAAGTGTTGCGAGGATTCGATGAGGATGTATGTAGATGTCTTAGGACCGTGCTTTCTGGCAATTTGTGGGAAGATCTAAGGTCAGCAGTGGATTTGGGTAATGTATGTAAAACTTCAGCAGTAGTAATATATTTAAAGAACCATAAATCGTAATTATACGTATATTTACAATAACTACAATCTATTATACAAGTTATTAAAATTATCATGAACCAGGAACATACTTTGGACTTAATTTTTGTTGTTTCTCTTTTTTAATATAAATATGTACCAAATTTGTAATTATAAGAAAAGCTTTTTTTTAAGTAGCTGATTTTGGTACATTATACTGACAGAAAAGTGAAAACTCTATGGGTATCCATAGTTTTAAGGTGCATAAAATTTTGCCTTTAGCAAAGCATATCCCTTGAGAATACAACGTAAGTATAAGGGATCAAAAGGGCGTAAAAAACCCATTCCGAAAGTCATTCTGAAGTCAAAGTGATCACCTAAAAGCATAAATGTATAACATTTGTATGAATGAGAGTCAAAAAGTAAATCAAATGATTAAGTAACAGTGGATGGCCATGCCCATAGTATTGAAAAGTAATATTAACAGTAGGTACTATAATAGGTAAGAAGGCAGAACAGATGATTTTTAGCTTCATTTATATATTTTTATATATTTTTAAAAGGAAATCGTCGAAGAAGTTATTAATTTCTTTTTATTTAATTTGCTATTAATTCCATGCTTTCAAAAGCATTCGATATTTTCTTTTAAACTTAATCAATCACTCGTCTCCAGTCCCAAACTAGGATTCCTTGAGTTTTGGTAATTAGATGGTGACAAGATAAATATACACACCCACAGAGATAAACCACTACCGACAAGGCTATCTGGCCATCAATAATTCATTTGATTTAAGATTAAAAGTAAATGTTAGACTAAAAAAAGTTCACTACGTTTCTCTGCTTTTTAATCTCACGTGATTTTCTTCCTGTATAAGTTTCAAACGCAGCGCGCACCTAAAGTACTTTGTTCGCATTGTTCTTGCTGGGTATTGTAGCCGCTGCTCGGAAGGCTTACAATAAAACCATTTTTTTATATAGTACAGGAACAACGAGGGAATTGGTCATTTGTAGCTGGCCACTGCTCATTAACATCTATAGCATCAGAGGCGATGTTGTTGTGTTTCCGACATTTAAGAAAGACAACAACCCTCTGCTACCAGAAGATCTCATTAATTCTCTCCTTAGTTACCACCTATAAGAATATTGGAAAGTGCGCATTAAAAGGAGCAAAAAAAATTTATTTAAATTTGGCATAGAATATATATATATATATATAGTAATGATGATTAGAATGATTTTTTCTCGATAGCATCTGAAAGCTGCATAAAACTCTGCTTATACGCGCTTAAATTAATATATATTCTCACCACTGCAACGAGCAATCGATAATAATGATATTTCAATCGATATGACTGCAAACAATCTCGATATAAACAGACGTTCGGTGTTCGTCGTAAAACTCCCATTGCCATTATTAAAACTGTAATGGTTTATTCTAAGGCTATATAGAGATAAGGAATAAAAATATAGGATGACAACAAAAGTGGAACCGTAAGATTCCAGAACTTCTTTAAACGTCCTCGAAACCTAATTGCTCATAAAATGTAATAGCCTCGAGTTATGTCATTTTGTGTAAATCGCTTCGAGGGCGATCCAACAAGGATGTTGAGATACTTTGTAAATAGCGTTTAGTTGATCGAAACATTAAGTTTTGTTTATAAAGTGTTCATCATACACATTGCATACAATTTAGTTACTTCTTCTTCTTCTCCATCAGTTTTCGCGCTTGGATAAAAAGCGACTTTCCTTACGTTAAGAATAGTACTAGCTATAACGAAATTTACGAATATACAAAAAGAATATAGATCTGATGCGAATATTTCATTTATAGTTGTATATTTTACTCAATGAAATGTTCTCGGAGGAATATTAGACATAACAGCTGAACTGAAAAGCAACATCACTAGTGCGACGACACCGGCACTAAGCTCACCAATTCGATTGCCCAGTGTGGTGGTGATTATGAACAAATCTTCCAAGAAATATTGCCGGCGCTTTCTCAGAGAGATCTATGTTCAGTAGTGTACTAGCATAGGATCATGTAGTAGTAATAGTAGTGTTTAGATGATGATGATGAACTTTTACATTTACAGCATTTATAAGCCGAGAAGTGTCTAACACCAAATCAATGTGCAATACTCGATGCCGCTTTAGATACCATCAAGTTAAAACATACGATTAACATTCATTATTACATGTATGTTAAAAAATAATTATTTAATCTTGCATGACTTTTAGGGTGTTTGATGACTTATTAATAAACTAAAATAATGTTTCAAAGGAATATATGATTCCTTTCTATCGTTATTTTAGTTATGTAATAAATATTATCCTAACCCAGTTCTTAGACAATGTATAAAATTAAACCATGAACACCTTCAATGGTATTCAACTTAACATTTAGAATACTAACAACATCCGCGATAAATATAAGGCAAAAATTAGCTTATTTTGCGTACATTCACAACGCCTTCATGACACAGGAGAAACTTCTCTAAGAAATGTTATATATGTAATTATATATGTATAACTACGATATTACTACGTTGGTAGTATAGTTTAAACAATAACACCAATATAGATAACGAAATCGCTTTGTATTAAAACTATAATGCAAGAACTGAGTCTCGCCTAGATACCTTCTTTAACACAAATAATACGACGTTGCATTTACTCTGTAATAAAATTGGAAATAGTTTGCGTTGAAACCTAGTTGCAGTTGAGTGAAGTTTATTTCATTTCTGCTAAAATCGAAATACTATTCTTAGTTTTGGTTTCAATTACATTTTTAGAGAAATAAATGCAAAAAATTAGTTCAATTCATGAAGTCAATTCTATGTACACTTTACTTTAACCAGAACATTATTTAGCAATGTATTAAACTATCGAATATTTAGAGAATCGCCAACATTATCATGGATCTAACAGAAGACATGAATAGTTTTCATCAGGCCCTCTGCCTAGCTCCTGGTACATTAATTAATTTTTCTTTTTTGACTATCGTTTCCTCTACAATTATTATGTATGAGTTTTATAGTATACAAACTTCCGAATATTTATATATTAAAGATAGTTAACCTAAATAATCAGGCATTTAAAGCCTAAATATTTATGTTTCTGGAATATATAAATAATTAGGCTAATAAATTAATAATCGAGTATAATAAGAATGTTATTGAGTATAATGTATTAATACACGTATAATTTTATATCCAGTAGGTAGTGGATGTAGGGTATTGGAGGAAAAGGAACCAAGTAAAAGTCTTTATCTCAAATAAAGTCATATTCCTAAAGGCTATTTTGTGGCTACATTGGTGTTAATTATTAGAAAAGGGCTACTTCAGCGGAAAAAACTTCGAAGACAAAGGGGATTTAAGGTAAATTGTGCACAAAAAACGGCTTATGATACTTTAGGCGTGACGTGGCCTCGTGAATAAAATGTCAGCTTCAATGTGATCAAACAAGCGCTGAAAAGGGTTCCTAAAAGCAACGTTAAGTCAAAGTAAGCAAACAATGACTGTGCATGATTATGTTTATTTATTTACGTCCTTCATAACCTTTGTCGTCGTTCTAAAATAGAATTAAGTGTCGTCAGAGTGTCTACGCGTGTACTATCTCACACAAGCCTTACCCAAGGGATAAATAAATATTCGAGGTCTTCAGCCAGTGTCATGGAAAATGACACTGGACCTTAATACCGGGTATGTTGACGTTTAGTGTAGCTATACCGGTATTTGTTGAAGGATGGTTGATCACCATGGGATTTTAGTCGGAGCAAACTACCCGAACCAAGTCAATGTCAAAAGTAAACCACCTTAATTTAAAATCGTACACTCAATAGCTCGATAGCTTAATGCATCATTTTATATAGCAAATTTTAGCACTATGGAATCAACTACCATGGGCATTGTTTCCGGCGATCTACAAATACAGGGTCTTCAAATAACGTTTGTATTTTCGTCAAAGGTCGAAAATTCATAAGGAACCGTTCTAATGTTTAAGAGTCGAATCTAAAGTTTTAGGGTTGATGTTTTAGGTTAGATGGTTACTAGACTTCAAGTAAACCAGTTGCTCATTTGGTTTCTCTACTAAGAAATACAAGTTTCCAAACAAATTTTCACGTTTTGCCGTTTTCTTAGTAAAGTAGAAAGATTTGTAACTTAAATAACTGTTTCACAGAGTTGGAACAAAGTTGGGTGAAATCCGAAATAGTTACATTTTAGGCAGAGTGTTTGTTGCCAAGTTTCTATTGTATTACGGTTTTACTTACCTAAAGAACTATCTCGAGATAAGTACGAAAGAAGTTGAATGCAACACTTCTTTAGATTAAGTTAAATGTATCATATTGTATAAAGAATATTTTTCCTAATATTCCATCAACTTCATTGAAATAAATATTCTAAAAATCGAAATTTCCGGCTGTGGTAAAAACATATTCCTCTGTAGATTTTATAACGAACCATTCAAAGAGCGGTGAGTTATTGAAACGGTACAAAGTTCGAAACCAAGTCACGTCTGACACTATCGAGACTGCGTTAATGAATGCTGTACAGAGTTTTGTACATTTAAGACAAGTCAGAGGTATTATAAAACCTTTACTTATTTATTTATTTATTTAATAATTTATGTACACACAAGTAAAACCGAATATGATAGGAAGAAATGGTCTGTACAAAGGTACTGCTTATTTCTTAAGAAATTTCTTCCAGCAGACCTGCGACTGGAGTATAGCTAGTCAATGGTAGATTGCCCGCGTACAATACAAAAAAAAAACACCTTCAAAATCAAAAACCTTCAAATTCTTCCCAGACTTCAAGCTTAACATTTTTAAATATTCTTTATCTGAATTAACCCTCGTAAAAATAAGTAATAAGTTCTTATTTCTCATCAATGTATGTTCATTAGTGGATATAAGCTTTAAAAAAAGTTCTTCCAAAAGCTGCTGTGTATTAGGGATATTGCCAATAGTGACCAAGCGGGCTGTGAATGCAGTGCCAGTCCCCTTGCTCTAGTTTTGCAGCTTCCTATTACAAACTACGTGCAAGTGAGGTTGAAACTTGGGCAAAGGCTCCTCTTTGAGTGGGTAATGGACATGAGAACAGTTTGCCACGCTACTTCAGAGAGGGTTGGACTTCAAACGTCCTCAAATATTTTTTTTTATTATTTCTGAGCACGTGGTAATCGCTTATTTGGAGCACCATGGCAGCAAGTTGTGTGCGACAAATAACTGATTCATTTCATCTCTTGAACGTACTTTCAGCGTACAAATAACCACACAGGCAAAGTGGAAAGAGCAAATTGCGTGGATGTCAAAGCTATCGCGAGGGTTGCACAAAGGTTGTAATGTTATGTCGGTCTGTACTATTGTTCGACTCGACGGCTCTGAGTGGTTATTGTGACACATGCAATGTCCGGACGAGTGCGAGGATTTTACGTTCCAATTTGTAGAATATGCGACACATTTACACCGGACGTAAATGCCACTTTTTACTATCCGCATTTTGTGTTTTCATTGTTTCTTTTGATGGTAGAATAGTAGCGCTTCCTGTTTCGTGTTTTGTGTTTATTATTTCCCAGGGATTATTTTTGGGTGCATTCGTTTACAGTATCTGAGCTGAGTGATGAGTTTTAAGTTCGAATCTAAGCTCGAGCTAACATTTTTCCCATATTGTTGGTTTGAAGTTGGAGTGTAATGTAATACACCTTCGTCTATAATAACGGATCTGACCTGTCCTACAAATTTAGCGCGTAAACTTTACATCAGGTACAGGAAAATTAATACGGATAATAGTATGCCTATGTGTTGGCGCTGATACTTACACGGCTATACTAAATCATTATATACAAAAATCTTGTGTGCGTCTGTTAGTGATCGTGAAAATTTTCATCAACAAGACCGGTTAAGGTAATATTTATACAATATATTTCTATTGTTTAGACAATGATTCATAAGCTATTCGAGAATGAAGCCGGAGAATATGGCATTTGGAAAAAGGTAACTACTAACTTCAATTTATTAAAAATGTAGACACTCGGTGTTTTGTACTAAGCAGTACATTTAACAAGGGTTGACGCTTGAGAAGGCAAAGCTTCAAATATTCAAGAAAATTGAATGACTACTGCAGAGGGAGAAATAAAACGAACTTGTTTGCTTATCTTCCTACAGGTCAAATATTATTTCGGTTATTTCGTTAACTTTGCTTCCTTTTAACACTTCTATTGCCTCATTTACCCAAAGGAGATTTTTTTTATGAGTAATGTAAATTCTTGAGATGAATAAACAAGTCAGATACTGCACTGCAGAGATTCTTATTACTTCAACAGTTTCATTCCGTCTTTGGTTAAGAGATCTCCAAGCG
Source organism: Bhutanitis thaidina (assembly GCA_029286595.1). Taxonomy (NCBI): domain Eukaryota; kingdom Metazoa; phylum Arthropoda; class Insecta; order Lepidoptera; family Papilionidae; genus Bhutanitis; species Bhutanitis thaidina. The sequence goes on from JAGSMS010000019.1 coordinate 971,021, forward strand.
ATAAAAATCAACATAGGCCAATTTATATTTTGGTGCATTTCGCTAACTTTGCTTCCTTCCTTCCTTATCACATACATAACGTAGTCTTGAGATGAATGTCAAAGACTTTTCCGAATTTTTGTATTGCTGAAACATTCTACCATATCATACACTCCTTCGCTTTCATAATAAAATATTTAAAATGAGCATTTCGAGAAAAGAGTATTCCAAACACAAAATAAGCATATATATAATTGATGACTTTTGTCGTCCTGTATAGAATCCAAATAAAGGTCGTGCGGCAATCGAACCTGCGACCGAGTGGACGATGATGTTTTTCTAGCCTATTCCCTAGCCCCGCGGTCTACAAAGAATAAAAAATAGAAAATATTTAACGTCCCAAATCGATTTCTAACCAACATTAAAAACCATTTTATACTGAAAAGTAAGTTTTGAACAAGCTGAGATAGACGTCTTTGACGTCCTTATACGTGACTGTGATAAGAAATTGTAAGCAGACAATTTGTATTCAGCTTCGTTTTATTTTTCCAACATCGGAGCTCTTATACCAACAATAATTCAACCAAATTACTTAATAAAGTTCGTATATCAAAGACTTCCCTCTATAAGTAATATGAAAGAATAATTTCATTTTCTCATAAACGCTTCTGCGGTCGAATCATTTATTAAAAGATCGTGACTATCATAAGGTATTTGAATTTGTGGAACTCGACATTTTACATCGATAACTTAATTTACTTTGAGACGTTCTCGACGAGATTAAGTTGAAGCAATGTAATTCGAATGGAATGTATTTTATATAGAGAGTAGTATAGATTTTTTTTTATTTAATATTGATTGTTTACATTAATTATTATCAGAATCCATTAAATAATCCGCTGCTAGACGTTAGTCTCTTTCTGTGGGTCGCTACTGCCCAACAACTCGCAAGTGAAGTTACTACTGTAAAATTTTAGTTGATCATTCGACCATTTGTTGGGGTTATTATGCAGGCATTTCCCATAGTCTTTTGGACACCCATGGGATGTGGGTTGCACACACACATTGCGAATTTTACCCTGGTTACCGTACTATCGAAAGACACGCAGAGGCCCAAGATGCCTCATCACGCCGGTATACTGCGAGATCGTGGTACTCCCCGGTCCAGTCGACCCATTCGAGTAGCAGCAAAAGCCGCCGCTTGGCTCTACCACGTGCTAAACTTCATAGCTTTTTTTTTACTGGACGTACATGTATGTAAGTATATTTGTTTTGTAAGCCTCTTCTTACTAATTTTGTAAACGTCCAGATAGAATCGCAAATAACTGAGGTTTTATATAGTTTCCGTTAGTCATTTGATATTCATACGTAAAACTGATTAATTTATGCTATTAACAAACGAGGAATGTTGCTAACTATCAATAAACAAAACAGAAACATTACCAAAAATTAGTTACAGTGTTATTTGAAAACTCAAACAAAAACATCTAAACCACAAAACTCTTTAAACTCTCGTCAAAAAACTCATTAAGCAACGTTAAATTTGCATTTCGTTATAAAGAATTTTTAATTAAAAAATTCCAGTCCTACTTACTTGTTTTATGCAATTCTCACAGATTAATAAAAAATGCAACCCGCATCCAGATATTTTAATAATTAAAAATGAGTAAAGCTTTAAAATTTTTCCGTGACCTTAAAACATTACTAATATTAATCTGTGTTTGAAATATATAAGAACTGACAACTATAGAGGAAAGGCAGAGATTACGAATTCGTTTTAGATACGACTGAGCATGACTAAACAGGTTGCCGCAACCCACTTGTCGCTTCTCTGGCAGATGTAACGTGACAGGCGGCGAGCCTAGTCGTCAAATTCAACGCATGTCTCACGGACGTCTATTTTTTTAATAGATTGGTGTGACAAACAAATTAATGTGACCTGATGGTAGTGGCGACTGCAGCCCATGGTCACCCGCAAACAGCTTGAATGCAGCAGATGCGTTGACACCTCTGAGCACTGAGATGATGCCTGTAATTATACTGGCTCTCTATACCTTCCAAACAGGAATACAATTGGCGGTAGATATAGGTAAGTTTAATGTTTTATGCCTTTTTGTGTGTACATAAATAAATAAAAAAAGGAGGGTAGTACCTACCCAGACAACTTCTGGGCAAAGTAAATAGTTATTAATAATACAGCAACATTCATAACATTTCACACCTTCGCCTAAACCTTTACGTAAGTCGCTACACTACAATTCCGTAACAAGAACTTTCTGACTGAAAAGGGGGAATGTGGGATAATTAACAAAGTTCATAAGGATGTTCGGAGTTAGTTTTCCTTGATATATAGGCATAGTCAGTAAGCGCTCATTTGTCTCTATGTTTGATAGTTGAAGCGTGTTCTCATTGAATTTACGTACTTAGCAAACAACTAAAAGAATCTATTCCAAATAATTAACGCATTAGTAAAACATAAGTGAGATAATACTCTTTTTCTCCGAAGGTCAACTGGCACTACTCAGGAACCCGCCTGGGAGATTTTGTTGTTGCTTTTATGAAAGGGCTTGTCCAGCTGTGGACATATACTGTCTGATATAGACGTAATCGCTAGCCTTAAAACTAAATAATAAAACTGTAAGACCCTGTTGCTTCAAGTTTTTTACGATTTGAATTCGACTGTGGTAATTATGGTAATAAAAACTTCGATGCAACATTGAATGTTTTTTTTTCTAGTAGAAATTTTAAATACGCTTATAGTAGATGTAACAAGATTTGTAAATTCTGTAATATGAGAGAATAAATAAGCGTTTAATAGTAAGTATAAGTAGAAGAAAGCAAATGTTACTAGAAATCGCATGAATGTTACAATGTGTTATTAGAACGGTAACTATAAAGTTTTAACAAAATACATTTTGTAACAAAAGTAAAGTAGTAGCGTATATATGGTTTACTGGTGGTCTGCCATAAGATAAATTTTTTGTTGTGCCGACATCGGGATTCGAACCGAACACTCTGGGAAGTCAAGGAGCTTTTTTAAATGTCATCATATGACCACGATACAACTACGACGATTTTATATAATTACCGATTTGGTCAACAACTAAACAATAACGGAAAACAAATTTTTTGTTAGAAACGAAAACAGAACGTGTTTTATTAAGGCAAATATGGAAACCTGTAGTTTGTAGTTAACACCTACGCGCATTTAATTATGTACTAATGTTTATCGAACGCCGGGTTTAATTCCGACAATTTATTTCGCTCCACGAGTATTCACTACAAGGTTAAATACCATGCGCAAATTACTATCCGTCATTTTTATTATTACTGCATTTAATGAGTAAAGTAAAATAGCAGCCTGTAAGTGTCCACAGCTGGGTTTTGGAGCCGGGAAGGGTCCACCACGCTGCTCCAATGCGGTCCAATGGCGGACTTTACATGTCCTCGAAATTATATTGTTTGTTATTCCGAGGAAATGCAGGTTTCCTCACGATATTCATGAGATCGATCATGGCGATTAATCATTGAGACTCGCTGGAGGAGGCCTTACTTCGTACTAATCCGAGCCTTTTTTTTATGGGATAGGCGGCAAACGACCAAGCGGTTCACATAATGATAAGTGATTAACGTCGCCCACAAACATCTGTAACACCAGAGGTGCTGCAGGTGCGTTGCCGGTCTTTAAGGGTATTTGGGTAATGGGAGGGAGGATGAGGAGAGGGTTGGGGAGGGGGAGTGGGCCTCCGGTTACCTCACTCACCGAACGAAACGCAGAAGCACAAGATGCGTCTACTTCACGTGGGTATTCTACGAGGCCGTGGTACCAACCCGGTCGAGCCGACCCAATCGAGCAGCAGCAAATGCTGCTGCTTGGCTCTACCACGATAGCAAAGCCTTCGTTGAGGAAAGTTAAAAGTACGGACGAATTGTAATTGCGTCAAAGATGATTCAGCTTCGCGACATAGATCCTCAGAGTAAGATAGAGGCTTCGTTCATGGCGTTCGTTAATATTTTGCAATCACAGCATCATGCATGGCCGTGTGGTATCGGCGTAAGAATCTGCCACCCTATTTCTTTCCGTGGGTGTCGTAAGAGGCGACTAAGAATCGCCTGGCCTTACAATTCGCAAAGGCTACCGATGGATGGCGGGATAACTATCTCGAAAAATACCAGACGAAAATTAAGCAGATCTATGATAGGCAGCAGCGTCAAAGGTGCGAGGTGTCTGGTACTGCGATCGCCAATCCGCATGCCGAGCGTGGCGATTGTGGCTAATTCTCTTTGTAGGCGAGGCTCCTGTACAGTGTACTATTTACTGGCAGATTAGACAAGAAAAGGTAATACACGTCAGACCTACTACAGGTGAAGCGTTTTCCATGAAGGCCATGAGAGAACAAACTGACAGATTTCGCAGTTTCAACCGAGAGTTTGTAGGCTGTTAATGCTGTACCAACTAAAATGAAAACTGTAAAATTCAACTGTAAAACAATGTTTTGTATATGATTTTAAAAATGGTAAGTTTGAATGAAGAAACTTACACACCCAAAACGTTTGAATCAGTTGTAAGTTGAAAAGAAATTGGAGAATTGATTGGCGAGAATAAACAAAAAGGAATGTTTGAAAGGACGATCAACTTGAAGGAAACCATTACAGTTTAAGCGCACGCCATCGTAAAACGAGAAAATTGAATGAAATCTTGTTGTTAACCTTGTTGCATTTCTATAAATCAAAGTTTAAAAATTTCAACAATTCTTAACCAAAATGGTGATAAAACTTTGCTTTCCGTTTTGCGCAGCTGTAGAAGTCATTACTGAGCATATTTCTTTCAGATTTATTCTGAATTTGTAATATTTTTATTAAAATTTAACATACAAACCGTGAAAGCTTAAGCGTCAGGACTTTTGCTTTGATTTCATGGTATGCGAGTGACTTGGGTTCGAATCCCGGTGATTTAATGTCAGAGAAATTATTAAAAAATACATATGTAGAAGATCTGTGGTCCACGTTGGAGTAGCGACTCTTCCCGGCTCTAAAACCTCTCTCAAAAATCAGAAGAATCTTTGCTCAGTAGTGGGACATTCATAGGCTGCTATTTTTTTTCTTTAGGTATGGATAGGGAACTCGAAAGTAAAAATGATGTATCGTTTGCTTTCAGACATGTCTCGCTTTTTTACTGTTGTCAGATGAAACCCGAGTACATTGCTAAAATGGACATAAGATGCCAAATGGGCCATTTAATCAACGATTCTGTTTCATAATTTAGAAAGCTCCACATTTCTTAGCTAAGAAATTAAATCCAACACTCAAAGATTCTGAACACTAAGACCAAAGGTTTGTTTTTCCTTCGGAAATTTGATCTTTTTCTCAAAAGCTGTTTAATCTTTGCTTCAAAAACGTTAAGATTTTTGTATCTAACAGGATTAAATTTTATATTACATTCTTTCCGTGATTTTTTTTTATTACGTTACTGTAAAAAGATATTTTTCGAAATCCATAACATTTTCATAAATGAAAAAACAGCTTTTAAAGGAAGAAGGAAGGAAGGGGATGGCAGATTCTTACGCCGATACCACACGGTAATGCTTGACGTTGCTTTATATTAAATATATAGTTAATAATAGGCACAAGTTTTTAAAAATAATTATTATATTATTATTAATTTTCATAGTAATTTATATTAAGTTTGACCGAGACAAGCCCTATCTATTCCTTCAAGTGTCATAATCTTAAAAAGATGGAAATTACCTTGTTATGAGTCATATCAGGACAAGTGATGCTAGAAGTGATAATTAGGACACGAATAACTAAAGTTCAAATCTACAATGTTGCCATCACCTGAATCGCTAGGGGAAATTCTAAGTTAGGGCGAAAATAATAATTAAATACGTTAAAATATTTTTTTAAAGGTAGAGCCACGCAGCGGCTTAAGCTGCTGCTCAAAGGTGCCGGCTCGACCGGGGTGGGACCGTACCACGACCTCGCAGAATACCGGCGTAAAGTATAGGCATCTTGTGCTTTTACGTTTCGTTCGGTGAGTGAGATAATCGGAGGAAGTGTCCTCTCTCCATTCCTCCTCATCATGCTCCCTTTTGCCATCTTCCAAATTTCGTTAAAGACTGGCAATGCACCAGCAGTTCCTCTAGTGTTGCAGATGTACCTGGGCAACGGTAATCACTTACCATCAGGTGAGCCGCTAGCTCGTTCTTTCCCATAAAAAAATACTACCTGAACCTGCCTGCTGAAATTTATGTATCGGTACTTACTTAACTACTTTTTCTTGAACCGAAGTATCAGTTATTTTCAGTCTATATCTCCCATTTCACAACATAATATTAATAAATCATTGGGATGCAACAAAGAAAGGCGGGGAACATTGGTTACATTTTATCTTCGTCCTGACCCAGTTATAAAATGGCGCGACATGCTGTTATAAAAGCGCAATCTTTCTTGTTTAATTTAAGTACCTACTGCGATACAGTTGGATCAACTTAGTATAAAAGTTAATGTTTTGTACATTGTACAATTTGTTCGGTACATAAATATCAGATTTTTCTTAAAATATTTACCTCACCTACGATGGCTAACAAACATGACCCTGGTGACCTAAATCCCAAAATCTAATGACTGAAAATCAAAAACCAGTAAACGACTAACTTGCGTGCTCTCAGTGCTGAATATTACTAAGGATTCTATAGAATGCACGGTAGATTTGCTGATGCTATACAGACGAGGCCTACGCCTGTGGCCTGCCAGCGGTCTCAGAAATTATTTAACAATACATCCGTTCTGTAATTAGATGCTTGCTATATAGCTGACGTATAGACGTGTTATAACATATTAATGAGTCAGCGCTACCACGAAAGTACCTTGCTCTAACAGAATAGATGTGTGAAGTGCCATATAACATTACTGCGATTCGTGTAGTAACTATAAGTGAGCTGGGGGCCATCTGGTAACGCATCTACATCTTGATTCTTTAACGATAATAGACGTAGGTCTCTATGGACCACTATTAGGTGGACTGTGTAAAGGAAAAGTACAAAATGTATCTATTCTTCCTCAATGCTCTATGATTTTAAAACTTTTAAAACTAAAAGAACCCAAGATAAGAGCTTTGCCAAAGCCGGCCCACTGAGATGGGCTATTGAGCAAGGTTGTATCGAATGCCTCGCTTCTAAAAAGCTGGCCGAGGGACTGATTAGGATATATTACGTCTTATAACACATTTCTTGTATTTTTGAGGATTCGCCCACACGCACCATGTTGGTGACAAAATGTATTGATGATATATTAATTATTCTATTCAATACAAAGATTGAAATTGATTTGAAAATAAATTACAATAAAAAAAGAAATGTTTCGAATATCAATACAACGTATGCGGTAAAACAGTCGTTCATTAGCGATTCTTAATTCACAGAGCCATTCAACTGTAAAATGGCAATCAATGTCCATTTACATAACCGAAATAAAAACTAAAAGATTTTCTCCATTTGAAAGAGATGAACGTAGGTCGTTAAAAACGTAAAATCTTTTAAAATAAATTTTGCTTAAAATTAAACTTTAATACTACAGTGTAATTGTAACCGTGGGTGGTTAGCGCACATGACTCCTGAGCCATGGGACCTGTGATTCGAAACAGCCGAAGCCAATATTGATCGCACATGTACATCTGCAACACCAGAGGTGCTGCAGGAGGAGTAGGCCTCCGGTTACCTCACTCACCGAACTATTTCACGCCGGTAATCTGCGAGACCGTGGCACCAATGGGGTCGAGCCGGCCAGTTTGAGCAGCAGCAAAAGCCGCCGCTTGGCTCTACCACGTATTGATGTCTGGTCGTGATGTGTTCCTACCGTATTTCCCTGATTGCATATGACCCATCCTCCGATCTTGTCGCATTGGCTTTATATCGGATATACGAAGGTAAAGACGAGTTACTCTATGTACACGTACACAGCTTACGGCACTATAATATCTCCTGCGAAGTTGAAAACTACCGATAGTAATCGAAAATTGACGCCGTGGTCAAAATCACAGGAAGACATCAATTAATCCACAAATGTTAAACCAAGGATGACTTCCAAATTCCATTGTTTATCATGTCAGATTGAGAACGAAAGAAAATACATTTATTTGCTAAGAAATGAAGAAGGGACAAAAGTAATTAAGTAAAACATTCATAGGATTCATCAAACTTAGACAGTCCAGCTGTTAAGCCTGGACCGGGTCCTGGGGGTCCAGGGACTGAATCCCAGCTGAAACAATATGTATAAGTGTACATAGCAAAATATGTATATCGAACTTTATATTGGCTGAATTATTGCTACATAGCTAGCTACCTATACATGTCCGTAATAACGTTTTATTGGTAGTATTTAAATTATTTTCAATTATGTAATTATTTTATTGTTATTTTAATTTAAGTTCCAGTTCCGGTTTTCTGGGCAAGAGAACTTTCTCGAACCGTTCGAACTACAAAAACGATTTACGTTCGCGGTGACATACACCCTTATGTGTGTATGTCACCGTGTTCAGTGACAGTTCCCCCAATTAGATGGCCTCAAAATAAAAAGAAAAAGGGTTCAGTCGGTTTCAAACTTAGGGCCTGTTTAAGCATGTATTCAAACCGCTGAGTTACACGGTTATCAGTATACATCATTATAATTGTGGGGTCCAATATGTGTTCGCTCCGTTCCACCCTATATGGAGTGCTGTTCTCAAATATTGAGAGCGAATCACGTGCATCCGTAGCATCAATAGTGTGGATTGTATCGATTTGAGAACCGTGCTATTCTTTAAAGTAAAATTTATAGGCCACGAGCGAAGCATCTGTGCGTGAAACAAGGAGCTCGTTTAAATTTAAAAATAAAACTTTTCATCGACACAGAGTACGAAATAAGAATGTTTTGTTATAAAAAATAACATGTTATAGCATGAGCTTGTCAAGACATAGTGCCAAGACCACTTTTTGCTTCTATAGATTTGTTTAGTGATTTATTGCTAGGCTAGTAAAACATATTTCTAAATGTGTAGTGAAGGATTACGAGACCAATTTTCAAAGAGACTATTATATAATATTGAGTCAATTTTTTTTTACAGTTTTAATAAAATTTATATTATTAGTCTTGTCACTAAATTATTGATACGTTGTTTCCTTTTTCATTACATAAAATTTCTACAACATACATAAAATAATGAATATTTCTAACGCAAATACTGAACGTTGTGTTTGAATAATTACGCGGTCATAAACTTCATGGACTACGTACGAAACTCTTATCTGTTGTGCATTGCATCGCATCCCGCACATAACGAGATTAAACTGATCAATGCTATTTTACATACCGCATTAACGGAACAGTCTTTCCAATTCCAGTGAGAGTTATGAGTTAAGAATAGTTCGTTATTTGGTTATTTATCTAGTTTCATCATTAAAATTTGAATCTGAATTTACGTGTCCCTGCACGTGCTCGGCAATAAAGAAATACATCGTGAGGAATTGGAAAAAAATGTTGTTTCGCAGTCAAGTGAAGTCCCCCGAGTCGCACTGTAAAGGCATTGTGAACCCTTCAAAGCTCTCCCAAAATTATTGGTGGAGACCATTCCCGACATTTACAAAATCTGCTAATTCACTTCGTTACTTTATACGGGGGAAGGCTATGTGCAGCAGTGGGGACCGACAGGACTACGGACAGATTGCAATCACCATCATCAGCCTTCAAATAGTCGGGCCGGACATATGGTCTACTGCGTCTAATGTGTTTCATAAATTGTGACTACTAATACGCTTGCCAAACGTGGTGGCGATTAGGGCTTCGTTACAGTGCTGTACCATCATATAAATAGAGGCACTCACTAGTCTTCACTTCATACTATTATCGAAAAAAAAAAATCACAAACATTTCACAATAAAATATGAGAACAATTTACAACAAATGCTCTATTTATGATAGTATATACAACTCTACAATCGATTCCATATGAAAGGTAATATTCTAAAGTACTTGTATAGAAACGACGACTTTCAATACTTTCCCAGCACTTGTAACGAGTTCCTAAAAGAACTAATATAAAATGTTTACCCTGCCCCGTCTTGAGTATAGAAGCTTCGTGTAAAATGTTACCAATAAAAATTCAAGAATACGTCTTTTATTTCAGGAGTATGTAGAATTCTTATAGCCCTTGCAAGATAATAAACGGTCCTTAAAAAAAAGGTCTTTTGGATGTCGACAAAGTATTTTTATTAAGCTATTTTGAAGTCTTCAAATCGTATTCGAGGGTATAAAAAAACCTTGTTAAAAACTGGGTAGACTAATAAAAGTGATATGGTAAACAAGGTGATTGTAACTACTTATAACTACTTATTACGCTCTCGAAGGCAACTATATTGAATAACCAAATCAAATTCTATCAAAAAAACATATTTTCTATATTAGCCTTTGAACTTTTCTCCCCAACTGTTATACGGTAGAAGTATATATTCAGAAATGGCCCCATAACTGGTTCATGATAACGTTCATTATGAACCTTATAGACGACCAGATAACCTAGCTGAAAGTGACTATCTGGTCTCGCTACATACAAACATTTATGCAATGAATATAATTTCTTAGAACTCGAGTCATTGATGTTTATTTGATAAACGATTATTAACCTATGTAGGTACTTTTCATTATTTTAGCTGAGTGCACCGCGTGTAGGTGAGGTTTGCATTTGGTTAGCAGAGTAAAATATAGCGAATACACCATTATCATAATTACACGCCATAATTTTATTACAGTTTAAAATATTTGTTATAGTTCATTACTGTGGGGCTGATGTTAAATATGTTTATCATTCTGCTACACCTATGCTTAAGTTTTTTTTATTGTATTGGGGTGACAAACAAACTGACAGTCCACCTGACTACTATAGCCCATGCCAGTTACTGGAGTCCATAGGGTCCCGTTAGGGCGCAACTTCTTCCTATCTATAACTTTAAGAAACAAAGCGTTCATATACATGGATGATTGTATCCCTGGGAATCAGTTCATCGCTCGCTCCCAAGCTGTTTCTAAAAGTTATATTGTAATAATATAATACAGTATTATTAAAAAAAAAATAAAAAACAAACCTGATATTGATGGCCGTGAATGAAACTTTAATGACTTAGATAAACGATGTTTATTGAAATCCAATACGGAACAATAAACTACAATATAACATGACCGTTACTGCCGAGGCATAAATGTTATTTTACCTTAGCCCAAATTTTCAATAGGAACAAGCCTGTATTGTGACGTAAAGGTTAAATCCCTTATGTGTTACAATACTAAACGATTATGTAACTTAATAAAGAATTTTGTTAGAAAATTACCAATGCGTATTATTTTAGCATCCAACGATTAATCGCCAATTTATGTAAGTCAGTTACAAGTTTGGGGTGTAAAGCTTAGCTCTTGTAACATCTATTTCATAATAACAAAATAACCTATTGTAACTAATGAGACGTAAATGATAAGACGAAAAAGGCTTAGTGGTTAGCGTACCTGTCTGCTCATTGTTGGATCTTATCGCACAAGCGTTATATCGGATACGGAAGATTTCATGTTCATTTTGTTCATTGTATTTATTTACGACTGCACCCTTTATTTTGCGACAGACCCCTTTTCCAGTTGTCAGTGCGACCGAGAAAGTCCCCCTCCCTTATAGAACACAAGGGTAACTTCAATATTTGATATCGGGTCTCATATGATCGCTGATCATGCTGTCGCCAATGAAATGTAATAAATAGAAACATGTTTTATTGACAAGCATTCGGTGCGACAGGCACTAAATGTCATGGCGTTCATGATTATTAGGCTGTAAATGGAAGAAGAAAGGACTGTTTTATTATTTTTTGGGTATCGGATCCACAACTTTAGAGAAATCCTTACGGTAACGTACTTTGCGCCGCCTTTCAAATTATCTGTTTTTGATATCGGCTAGAAATTTGGATATATACTTACATATACGGTTTCCTCAGCAATATATTTAAAAAATATTTCTATTTAAACCATCAGGCAAATTGTGATTTAAAAGAAACAAATTTTAAATATCGCATGCAGTATATTTGAAATAGCTTTTTTTAACACGCTTTATTAGTTTCACTTGTATGTTTGCTTGCTTGCTTGTTTGTTAGTAACCGACTTCTTTAAAGCAAATTTTGAACCGTTTTAAACGGTCAGATTCCATTTAAACGTTGTAGACTTATAAAGTACCGATAGCAATACAATAATTCGACAAGATCATCTCATTATCCTCATTAGGATCGCCTGGATTTATTAATTTTTTCAAAGATTCCTTGTGTAAGGGTGCCGTTTCGGTTTTCAACGGTGACTCACAGAGGGCGTTACATTAATAACGAAATTAATGCATTAAAATGATCAGACCAGAATGTAGGGATTCTCTGAAGTTAGAAGAAATTTTATTTAGAAAATCAAGATAGAAATTTGAATTTATTAATTTTGCGGAATTAAATTTCGTAATTTTGAAATAAAGCGCGGGGAGCTTGATAAATCAGTTCTAGAAAATATTCGATCGCTACGATTAGTCCAAAAATGATACGAAAGATATGGCACAAAGCTCCCCATGCTTTTTCTATAATAATATTAATATTTTTCGTTAACTTTTTTATTCTTATATTAAGAATTATTTTTTACTTTTTAGTTCGATTTATTATAAAAGCATGTTTTTTTTAAATATATTTCTTTTATAGTAAAGGGGGCAAACGACGACGCTATCCAGGTGGTAAGTGATCACGGTCGCTTACGTATATCTGCAACACCAGAGGAGCTGCGTTGCCGGCCTTCTTAATATAATATAATCTAATTCTTAAAGACTTTCCAATACCTAACTTTCTTGAACAAATATCGTCATATAAGATAATAATATACCGTACGGTAGAGGCGAATCATTCGACCATGCGAAAGGTCCTGTACTTGTTTTCCATTGAAGTACAATTACACCAACAACAAATTATTTAAAAACAAATAACACGAGTTGTGTTGGCGAATAAATTTCAATTAATCCCTTCCCCTTTTTCTGCCCCTCATCTCTCACTGCCTGCCAAACCCCACTGGAGCAGTGTGGCGGGCACTTACTGACTGCTACTTTTAATCTTTTTCAGTTTTATAAATCATAATACACGTTAATAAAAAAAACGGAAAAGTAATAAGCAACATATTTGCCGGCATCATGTTTTACAGTAGGCGCAGCTAAAGTTAAATAAGGCCCGGGTATTACGCTCCCTTGATACCTGTAGAAACGATTTTCAGCTAACGTGATCACTGTAGCGATGTTGTATCTGATCATAAATTTGAGACTCTTACAGTCTCTCTTTGATATAGAATTAGAAACCTTACAGTTATTTTAATGAAATGTTATTGAAATGCCCTTCAGAGAAGGCATACGAGCTTGGCGGAAAAATTCATTCATTATTGCCGAACCCAAATCTCATAGAGTAGTGATGAGTGTCTCTAGTGCGAGGTAAAACATAAGAACTCCTTCATATATTTTCAAATCAAAACTAAAATAATAAATGTTTGCTTTTTGGTTTGCATTGTCGCTATGCAGGCGAGACGTTTTACTTATTCATCACGAGTTAATTCAACTCATTATTTGTCTGAAACTTTATGATACATATGAGATAGACAAAGAATTTAATTAAACTACGTATATATAAACTTTGACTATATTCATAATTTGTTAAAGTTTAATAATAATGTTTTCACGTTATGCTTTGTTTGCTTATAAGTTAATCAAAATCAAACAACATTAGACAGAATTATGTAATTTGAAAGGTAATAAATATATTTGTAAAAATGTTTCTGATGTTATAGTTAGAAATTTATATAGATGTAGTAGTATATTTGTGAACTATTAAAAAGCAAAGCTCGCAGACCACGAAAGCCGAGTAGTTAGGTTATCCTGTCACTTTATACCAAATAATATCCGGTGAAAAGTGGGTAGAAAGGACAAAAATGTCTCTGACCACCCCAGTATTAGGCATGTTCATAGTCATATTCATAAAAGGTAAAGTAGCAGCCTGTAAATACCCTACTTCTGAGAAAAAGCTTTATCTTAATAGCGGACGTTTAACTTAACCTAAAATAAAGCTCCTATAATAGATTTTTTAGGTTCTGGCACCAGGAATGAAAGCATAATGTGTTTAAACTAGTTTTAATTATTATATTAAAACTAGTTTAAGGAAACAGGAATTAAGGAAACACGCCGGCCTTGCACGTACAAGTCTATAATATAGACATATAATTCAGTTATTACACGTTAAATTTTCGCATAAATATCGCAATTTTTTCAAAACCCTATTTTTAGGTAAACAAATGCGGGCATTCAACCCAGGTCCCAAAGCTAATCACGAAGCCTCGCGGTCGTCAGATTTCATATAACATATTAGTCTATGAGAAAAACAAATCTGGTCTCATGATGATGTTTGTGTTCGTTTGATTAATTTAAGGTTGTGTATATTGTTCATATAATAGATATATATAATTCACTGTGTAGATATTAACTGAAGACCTACACAGGGTTGCGGTAATACGATGGATACAGGTGGCTGAGGACCGTGCTTTGTGGCGATCATTCGGGGAGGCCTATGTTCAGCTGTGGGCCTATGTCAGGCTCGTGCTTTGTGGCGATCATTCGGGGAGGCCTATGTTCAGCTGTGGGCCTATGTCAGGCTATGTTACTATTCCTTAATGGTTTGTTGTTAGATATTTGGAATCCATTTCCTGATACTCATAATGAGCAATCGTCACTGATCGTAGCTGCGTTATATTGCTGCATTTCCATAAATTAGTATTCTGTGTGGATGTGGTACTTACAAAATCGAGACACACTAGAGTCAGACATACCGAATCAAGTACTGACTGTAGCAGTATCAAGCAATAACGTAACCATCGCGTCGAAGTATGAAGTTGTAGTTCAGTACTTTAATAGCATATATCGACGTCCATATAATTAGCTATAATCTTATAGTTCATAATTCATTTTAATGAAGATATCGCATGTAACTAGGAATTAAAATAATATAAACTAATTGTTTTTAATAAAGGTCGATTGTATAATTATTTCTTATTGCAGGGTAGGCTATGTCATAAATTACTTAATCTAAAAAATATGACGATCATGATACAGACAAACGCCAGGTTTTTGAGGTCAAAATCATGTAAATATGACTGGCGAATATGAAAATACATTTCCCGTCCCCGTTACATACAAAACACGATCAGCCAATCGTGAGTAAGACTCGCATTTCGAATAACCTGATCCATCATTCGGAAACTAAAAAATGCTTAACTTACGTAATATTATTAACAATCTGTTAGTAATTGTTTATGGTTTTCAGCTGCCAAACTTCGGTAAAGGCGGAGAGGTTCATATCAAAAATGAAAGAAAGCATAAGTGAGGGCTCTCTAAGCATAAGAGAGAAGCACAGAATTGAAATTAAATATATTTTTTTATAAAATAAATGATTCTACTAACGTGCTAATTTCAAGTTCATAACAATAGGTGTTACTGAGTGAAACAGAGCTGATATACACAGACAAACGGTAAACAAACATAGGAGTCTCATCAAAAGAGTTCCTTTGACCTCGTATGTTCGGACCCCCAAAATAGATCAAACAGGCCCTTTTTCTTTTGTGTGGCACTTAGCGTGGACAAACATCGGGCGCTAACTTTTAGTGGTGACGAGCCAAAAAATACATTTCGTTTTTCATTAATAGTATCGACGATCGCATAGCCAGCGAACTGCATACATGTCATAGTGGCATAAAATAATGGTAATAGTATACGTGATTGGTAACATTTAACTTTTAGACGTTTTTGATGCGTGATATAGACTAAGCGTGTGTACAGAAGTCTCCAGTATTGTAGGCCAAGTAAAAAAATTGTTACGAAATTGCTCAGAGAATAGACGTGTCTCGTGCGACATCGTTATCGGATTTTAACTCGAAAACTACTCGCAGGTAGCTTAGTAGCACGGTTTGAATTCCTGCAGTTGTATCCTCTAGGGTCCGCTCGACCTGTCGATGTTAGTTGAACTTTTAACTTGAACTAGGTTGACTTTGCGCAATATTTTAAGCATTCCTCTATTTTTCTGTAACAGAATCGTTACATTTTTGTACATACAATATTATCGCAACCTATTGTTTATGATTATAGTGAAAATGTCGATATTTCTTGTTTTCATCTACTGACATATACTAATTTTATACGTAAATAATCGTTCTGCATTACTTTATAATATTTTTGTTTACCGCACAATATTATCGACAAACGTTTTCCCCCTCATTTATTCCTATTTATTTTATCTTATATTTCTTTGACAGGTGACTTACATATTCTTTTTGAGAAATCTATTTCTTAAACCCTACCCTTGAAATATAGGTTGGTAAACTGAATGGTTAGATACATAATTATGTATTTAAAAGTAAAGTAAAGTATGTATGTATGTATGTATTCACGCCTTGTTCCCGACGGGGTAGGCAGAAACAATCTTCTTCCACTTGCTACGCTCCTGACAAACGTCTTTCGCTTCTCCCACTTTCATAAATCGTGATATGTTCGCCTAGGTCTTCCTCTCCCGACTCTACCATTTACACTCGCCTCATATATTTGTGTCGGCGACCTACTTTTATTCGTGCTCTCCACATGTCCAAACCAGCTCAGCATCCCTTTCACAATTCGTGTCACTACATCGTCTTTCACGCTAGAGACAAGTCTTTTCTGAAGTAAAGTAGCCACCTGTAAATTCCCATTGCTAGGTAAAGGCTTCCCCTCAAATACTTTTTCTTTTTTCATGAAAGGGCCCATCACACTGCACATCAAATCAACATTACACAAAGTCATCAAATTCAACGTTTAAAATTAATATTAACAATTTTAGTGGTTCCGGCACCGGGTATCGAACCGCTCCCACTCGCGTACTATGAGATTGAAGCGAGCGCCTTGACCACTATGCTACCACGACTTTTAGGTACATAAATGATGTTTCTCTTTTCAATTTAAAAATCAATAACTTTAAAAAAGCCTTTATTAAATAAAAAAAAGTCGAAAGAAATCTGAAATAAAGTTTGTCTAATGTTTTATTTCTGTGGACTATCAGCGCTACTACATACATTATACTCTACATATAAGAGTACTACAGTTGCATGGCGAAGACGGGCAAATTTGCTAAATCAATGATTTTTAGACAAATAACATTTTTAAAAATTAATAATTTAATTATTTTTTTTTGTCTATTCTGTATTGTGCGATATATTTAGACACGTTATCTTTATCTTTTAACGAAATTTACATATTCAAAACACCATTGGCCTTCGTTGACTTGTAACTTTATTAATTATCATATAACTTTATAAATTTACTCAAATACTGTATAACAACTTCACTATACGAATTCTAATTTATTAAATTAAAAAATTATCAGAACTGTCTTAATGAAGGTGATGTAAATAAATATTAAAAACCTGCCCTTATAATACTACTTAGTGATAATTGCATCATTTTTATATATCATTGGGGACTACCATTGATTTGTCTTATAAACGCTGTGTAACAGTTTATCACCGTTATACTGCGTATCAAAAATTGATGGAATTTCTCATAGCCTGGCCGAGTACAGAAAATCTACGTAACATACATTTCTTTGCGCGGTCTTTTAGCAGTGCGATGTAACGCGGCACAGCGACATCTGTTGGCATATTTTATGAAACAATTATATTTTAGTGTAACAATTTATTTTGAACTTAAGCATTAGAAAAAAATATTAAAAGATTGATGATGTTTACCATGTACTGATGGAATGTGACCAAAATGAAAATACAAGGAGACCTCTTATTCACTTGATTTCGGAAGTGGGCGATTGTAATATTATTTTGGCGAAGCCCTTGTCAGACGTAGCTGCATTGTTATGTAGACTGGTTACTTCTAGGCAGTAAGTAATTAATGTATAAAACTTACGGGGCGACATAATCGCATATGTGATTAAGCCTCTTAAAGAAAAAAAAAAGCTGCATAGCCCCAGTTAACTATGACATCTGGATGTTCAAAAGCTCAGTCCCCCTGTGGCCACGGGTGCTGCAAAAGTACCTGTGACCTCGAAATATCGGGAATAAAATGTAAAATCTCGTCTATAAACACTGTAATTATTTGTCTTTTGAATACAATGTTATCATTATAAATTCAAAATACAGCGTATTACGGGATTGTCTTTTTATGGATTTAATAAGTTTAACTGCTTTATATCAGAGTTTAACAAAACATTTTTTTTTAAATGAAACTATTATTTACGGATTTATTCGCGTGTAATTTTAGTTTTTATGTTATCCACGTTACACGGATGTTACCCGACGAACATTAAACGTGATAAAATCCGTAAATAATAGTTTAATTTCAAATATGTAGTATTGCCGTAAACACAAGAAGCCATTATGAAAACAAGAATCGTTTCTAGTAAAACTATTTACCTAAGCTTATTATATTGCTTTAATACAACGTTCAAAAACGCTGCAATGCTTTGAAAGTTGCACGTTTGACTTTATCTTTACCAAAATAATCTGGGCTTCATAATAATCCAGCGCACATGAATGCATTAATTTTAACTATTTATTTAATCATGTCTTGTTGGTTTTTAAGCACAAAGTGTACAATTGTAATATAAATAAATAGTTTCATAGGTTTCCATAACTAGAAAATAATAGGGATCGACAAATCCTCAAAGAACTCAATATATTATTCTCTCTGACATAAAATATACCGTAGCATGTAGGGTATCATTGTCTACATCTTATTAAATTAAGCAAAACCCTATTTATTTTAAATATATTGACAAGAAATGGATCACAATCTCTAAGACAGTTCAGACAGACACATCATAAAAAGTTTGGTTTATATAATCACATAAAGTAAGAAAAAAATTTAATTACTTAAAACAAACTTAATTTTATGATCGGCACTATGTAAGTACCCTGTGATCGGCAGCGACATCGAAACGTTACATTACAAGCGTACAACAAATAGCCTTTGCGTTTTCGATTTGAAACAAATCAAATGTTTTAATCAAGACTTTTGCATGATTTCATTTTCATTTCATTATTCCAACTTTTCTTCTATATATAGATATAAATATTCCGAGAAATTAAAAAAACAAATATTGTTGCACTTCAATATTCTTCGTTACACAAAATGTCAACAGATGTCGCTGTACTGAGTTATCTTGCGCTGATCTAAACTGCGCAAAAAGTGTATGGAAAGAAGCATTTAAAATTTTAGGCAGGCAACAAAATATTCCATGTATTTTTCTGACGCGGTGTCAAGTAAGAACTGTTACTTGCGTTTATGTGATTTAAAATCATAACAACATACACAATTAATAGAAAAATTTACATGTTCATTAGAAACATTCCAACCAATTCAAAACGTTTCTGTTCAATATACAATTTACTAGCCCAAATTACGCATTGCAACCGACCCCTTTTCCCATGGGTATCGGAAATGAAATATCTAGTTAGGATTAGAAGTCACCCTAGCCCTAGACTTAGATTAAACTTCATAAAATATTTAAAACGTTAAGTAACGGCCGAATGAGGCGGCATTCAACCCATTCCACACTTTTTGACGCTAGTGAAGGTTTTTCAGTAATTTAATTAAATAATTAACTTATAAAAAATGTCTAGCTTTAATTATTTGTTTCTGTATTTAGAAAGTCAAAGGAGCCATTAGTTAAAAAGAGGTGAGTTTATCGGTCTGTATCTTACCGCTGTTCTCAGTAATACCGTTATGACTTTGGTACAGTTGTATACTTTGGAGCGCACCTCCGACTATATTATACCCGAAAAACACATTTTTATGTTTTATTTGTCTCACTTGCAAACCGCGCCGACTTCCCGCTGACCGATCTGTACAGTATATTTTAGATAGGTGTGGTAGATTTTTCAGCACAATTGTTTCGTGTTTTCGATACTTAAATACGAAACAAGTTTAATAATAATTTGCTTAGATACTGAATATAACATTTTTTTTATGGGAAAGGCGACAAACGACCAATAGATTCACCTGATGGTAAGTGATTACCGTAGCCCACATACATCTGCAACACCAGAGGAACTACAGGTGCGTTGCCGGCCTTTAAGGGTATTTGGGAGAAGGAAAGGAGGATAAGGAGAGGAATGGGGTGTGGGCCTCCGGTTACCTCATTCACCGAACGAAACCAGAAGCACAAGATGCCTCTACTTCATGCCGGTATTCTGCGAGGTCGTGTTATTAATCCGCTCGAGGCGGTCCATTCGAGCAGAAGCTAAAGCCGCCGCTTGGCTCTACCACGTTAAAAATAATTTTCGTATCTCACTAAAGCATTAAAATTATTGATCTGTAATACTAATTATTCAGGAATAGTAGGTAAACTTCAAGCAAAGTCGAAACACAAATGTTAGTGACTATTAAATAAAATGCTCTTTTGTATATTTCTGTATTTACGTAAACGACTTAACAGATTAAATATTATAGTCAATTGCAGCATTGGACATAAAATGTTTTTATATGGTTTCGTTAGAAGTTAAGCTGAAAGTATTTTGCAGTAAAATGGTTTTAAAAGTAATAATGTAAAACGTTTGGTGGTGAGTTAAGAAATATAGAAGAGGGATAGTGTCAATCTGCCATCTTATACAGTGATCGTAAAAGTCGACTAAAATGGAGGCCAAAAGATGACAGAACAACTATTATCAGTCCCTAAGTATTTAGACCGGTATAACAATCGTTAATCCGTCCGCCAAGCGTGCCAATTGTCTCATCGCGCCATCGGAAGAGCGTAAATTGGAAGTCAATTAACTATAGAATAATATGGTTTGATTTCTATTATGAGATAACCTAGCCCTAGGGCCTAGTCCGTAGTGATTCTGTCGAAGCAGGACGTAAGGAGCAAACATCTTGATGATGAATATGAACGTTTGTACCCGAGTCATGGACGTATTTATATATGATTATTTAACTATTACCATCACGTTACCAAGACATATAATGCTAGCTTAGGACTGTCTGTGATGTATTTCAGCCACGAATTTATATGCAAGGTTGCTCTGAAAATGTAACAATTGAAAATAACGAGGAAGGAATAACGAAAAGTCAAGATTATTTATGTAATTGTGGTCATGAAGTAACAGCCTATAAGTGTCCGTGGCGAGAACTGCCCTATCATTTTTAAAAGAGAGAAATAGACACAATGAGTTAAATTGAAGTTTAAATTGAAATTAAACTATGTTAAATTTCTTTAACATTGTTTGGTAATTTTTTAATTCTTTTATTCGTAGGTACATATGATAAATTTATGCCTCTGATAAAACATGGAGTAATATTCACTTTCATTTGCAAATATTTAAAAATAATTTTTCACGTTTCTTTGTACATATAAGTATTTCTTGTACCGGGATATCGATGTTCGGTCGATTAGCTCACCAACCGCGGCTCTCTTCCACTACGTAAAATCCAGAAGCCAGGGTTATCGCGTGTGGTTTGAGTTTTTTAGCCATCCATCAGGTAATGTACAAATTTTACTTGAGAAAAAAAAAACATTCGAACAATTTTATACTAAATAAATAACATTATAGTCCTTTATAGCAATGGTTAATAGCAGTTTTAAGTGCTGTATTTACCAGATGCCAATTTTTTTTATTTTGAGTACATCTTAAGCCAAAAGACACTCCTGGCTCTAGAACTTCCTCAGATATTTCAAAAGGCAGCCTCTGCCCAGCTATAGGCACTTATGGGCAGCTGTTTTACTTTACTTTTACGGCGTATTCAGTAACTAAAGGTAGTTTTTATTACGTGTGTAATTAACTCCCAACAACAACAACCATCATCATAATTAACATCACTTTAATAAAGTTAAAGTGATGTTACCAAAATCAATAATTATTTACAATTTTAATGGAAAACGAAGAGCGCTCTTACCTGGTAGTTTGAAAAACTAATTTATTTGATACAAATTGTAATGTGTAAGTAAACGCAAGCTTTGTGCAGTGTGTTAAACTCTATTATATTTTGAATATGATTTATAAATCGAACTAATATAGAACACGACCTAACCTCGAAGTGTCGAATTGTGGTTTTTTAAGTTGTTTTTCATTAATGATAAATATATATAAATATATTTAGTTGTTGTAAGTAAAGGTGAACTTTAGTCGGTAGTGAAGTAAATATCTTACTGCTGGGGAAACGTCTCCTTTCAATCTTTGAGAGGGATTTGAAACCAAAAAGGGTCCGTTACGCTGCTATGCAAAGTCCGCCTACCCGAATCGGAGTAGATTGTAGTTCTTGGCTCCAAAACTATCAAAAAAAAACTTTTATTATGGTAAAGGGGGCAAACGAACCAGCGGCTCTCCTGGTGGTTACCGTCGCCCACTTACATCTGCAACAACAGAGGAGTTGCAGATGCGTTGCCTGCCTATATATTTACTAGGTGGGTAGTCTCCTTCTTCGTATAAGAGTCATTTGGGAAGGTACCATCCCGTTAGCCATTTCTGTTGTTTGCAGGTGCCTATGGGCTGCTGTAGCCACTTACGATCGTGTAAATTATTAGCTCACGTTGTTCACCCAATTCCAATAATAAGTAGGGGTAACAATCGAATGCCAAATGGTTACTGTGTCCTCCATATATTCGCATCTATCTATGGTTAAGAATAAAAATGCAGATATCATGTTACTTCTTAGGTCTACAATGGAATGACTCGTAATGTGTTTCTGGTTTAATCACTCGCCTTATAAAACATAGAGGCTCAACTACAGAAAGTCTAGAAAAGTATCTTAGTATGCAATGAAGAATTATTTTTTATCCGCAGAAGATTTCTAAACAAAATCAATTTGGCAAAACAAATTGATTTCGTTATGCCACCATATGCCGATGGCATGAAATTCAATCAATCGAATATCCTTCACGGTCCCGAAAATGTTATATTGAAAAGTTGGGGAGATCATTTAATTTCCCGTTCACGTCTCTTTTAATACCCAGCGAATAAAGTTCAGAGAACTAATTCACTTTCACTTCATTGTTCTACTTCCCACACTTTTTAACTTCGATAATCAGAGTGTACAAAGTTATCATTAAAAAGTAATACCAACTTTGAACAGTTTTTTGGTTCGAGAATTTACAGATAAATATTTGATGATACTGAAGCCATGTTATTCCACATAAGTGAATCTGTCGCCTATGTTATGCATGACTTAAGTCCAGCCGTGGTTTACCTACAGACTACTCTTTAAATAATTAAGAGTTACAATCAAGCATACTGATAGCATTTCTGTAGTCACTGTGGCTTTTGGCTAACTATATCTATCATCATTGAAGAAAGAAGGTGCAAGAGCGTTACGGCTATCGTAGAATGCCTCGTTATCGGCAATGTTCGACTGATGTAGAAATGTGTCTTTTCTTAGACTCAAGCTAGCTTTGAATCTATCTTAGGCGTAAAGACTAACGGAGATCTTAAAAATCTTATGAAAATCCAAGACAAGGCTTGTCTACCGTAACATTCTATCTCCCGGAGAGGCGAACAGTGGATTGCTGAAGCTCGTTCTCTGCCCGTCGCTATGCGTGACAGGGAGTGTGGCTATATTATATCATACTGAAACGGTTATAAATTTGTATTTTCTGAAGCTTGAAACATATCTTATTATTTTCCGTATTATTATGCAATAATACGGAAAATAAAGTTGTATGATAAATATTAAAATAAACTTTTGTAGTTGACCTGGACGGAGTGGAAAATTGCAACAGCAATTCTAAAAAAAAAATGTGTTGAGAGCCAGTCTCGTGGAGCTTTTTATGCATTTTAAAAATACAAATTGATTTTCCGAGGGCGAAAATAGCTGCCAGCAGCAGCGACGGCCTTATTATATTTGCGTCTACGGAAAAACCGATACTGGATATATAGTTAACAAATAAATTACATTTGTGGAAAAAGTTAAAACATTCATAGGATTCTTAACGAAATACACGACGTTGGTAATAAATATTATAACGTTCACCAAAAGTATGATCGTTCATTTCATCAGAAGCAGATACCTAAATGGTGAATATTATAGAGCCGTTAAATACTGAACAAATTTACGAATTCTTAATTTCCTTTGACTTAACCTTTTAACACACTCGTAGAAATTTGCTGCTGCTCGTATGGGCCGGCTCGACTGGATCGGTACCACGGCCTCCCAGAATACCCGCGTGAAGTAGAGGCATCTTGTGCTTCTGCGTTTCGTTCGGTGAGTGAGGTAACCGGAGACTCACACCCCCTTCCCATCCCCCTCCTCATCCTCCCTCCCGTCTCCCTAATATCCTTAAAGGCCGGCAACGCGCCTACAGCACCTCTGGTGTTGCGGATGTAGTGAGCGACGGTAATCACTTACCATCAGGTGAACTGCTTGCTTGCTCGTTTGCCGCCTTTCCAATAAAAAAAAAAATAACAGTGTCAATCGGGGACTGATCCCAATTTCAAAAGTATCAATATAAAATAGCAGTCTAATGCTACAATCGACTATAGATGCGACAGCGGCACATGTGCTGTGCTGTATTATTTTTCACATCCAAGACATGGTAAAAAATTACACGATACAAAAGGAAGGTAGGTGATATAGCTAAGCGGTATTAACTCTGTTCGAAAGGGCTGGCTCGACCAGAGTAGTACCACGGCCTCGCAGAATACGGGCGTCGAGTAGGCGCAGCTTGAGCTTCTGCGTTTCGTTCGGTGAGTGAGGTAACTGCAGGCACACTCCTCTCTTCCATTTGTTTATCGATGGAAGCACCACATCATGACCATGGCATAAATAACGCAAACCATTTCGTGCGTGTTCAAACGAACCCCGAAATAGGGAAATAATGTTAAGGTATATTTCTTAATGAGAGTTCGAAACTAATGTTTATGATATCAATATATTATTAGTACCAACTGAGGACAGGTTACTTTTACTAAACTTAATTCAGTCCTTTATTACGATATAGCTACAAAGAATACGTGACTTTATTATATTGATTAAGGAAAAACCTCGTGAGTTCCTTTCAAAACATTTACTTAATACTCCCAGTTTATTTACATCTTTAATGGATGAGAATTTAGTAATAGTTGAGTTATATGGATTGATGAGAGTTGAGTAATATTGATCTTCGCATCATAATATTGAAGGATAGGTTAGATGCAGTATCCCGGACCCTGGGTCACTATACATTAAGCTTCTAAAATTTTATAATTTTTAAGCTTCGTTTAATATTTGAATTCAGGACTCGCGACTTAGCCGTCAAGTATCCTGATAACTGAACTATGTGGTCTTCCGGAGACATACTGTTGCATGACATAGAACTCTCCCAAGATAATCGGATGATGTTACACGATACAGGAGAAAACATCGTGTGGCATGATGATTTTCGTAAAGGTGGAAAGAAACAATTATGGTAAATACTCAAACTTTCAGTATGAAAACAAATTCTTTTTTATACATTTATGTAACATACTTTCTTATTTCAAATGAATCATTGGTCAATCTTTGAATTTCTTGTTATCGCTCACTAAGGATCTTCTTTAAGTACCCGAAAATTTTTGATGAGGGTCGAGAATATAAAAATAAGTTTGCAGTATCGGATAGCGGATAAGTAAAGTTTATAATTTATGAGCACAACGTAACCTTAAATTTTTCATCAATAATGATTGGTAAATCGAATTCATTATTTGTACAAAATTAAAAAAAAAGACATAATGCGAATCATGAAATAAAGCGATTCAACATAATTGTGGTTTATTGTGAACAAAACTTCGAGTGTAAAGTTTTTAATCAGTGCACATTTCCACTGAATACTTATGGAACAGAGACGTGATCTTTTACTCAGCAGACTATGGAAAGGGCTATGCTCGGTCTTTATCTACGTAAAAGAATATACGACGATGATATCCGCAGCAGAACCAAAGTAACTGACATAGCTTTAAGGATCAGAAAGCAAGCTGCCCGGCCACGAAGCTCGTAAATTTGTTGGAAAAGCTTTTCGTGTGACAACCTCGTTCAGGCAAATACAGCCGATCCCTTCGCAAGATGGAGCAACGACTTGTATATTGTTTGGAAGTCGATGAATGCAGGAGAATCAGGACCGTATTTTGTTTAAATTTCTGTTTTTTGTTCAAGTGATAACATATGAGAGTACATGATCCACTGCTGAGTAAAGGCCTCCGCTCGTTTTGAAAAGCGTTTTAAAGCCGAGAAGAATCTACCACACTGCTATAAAGCGGCTTAGTGAATTCCACGTCTTTGAATTTTCTTTTATTATATTATTCAGACTTGTTTCAGCGCCGAGAATTATTCAGCACTCAAAATTCCCAGGATTCGAACCCAGTTCACACACCTAGCGAAAAGTAATTAAAGCAAGTCCCCTTGCCTCTAAACTACTACGGCACATGATATGTACACATATAAACATACATTTATTTATTTCAATATAAAATAACTAAACTTAGGTATATCAAAGAAAAAAGGAAAAATAGACAGCGAAAATATGACGCGGTTTCTGTTGATATATTCTATCTCGTTTACATGATTGGAGAGCCGGGACTTCATTGGACTTAAGCCCTCGGATATCGATCAATTTTTTTTGTTATTTCATTTGGATTATGATGTTTACCAAGCAGAAATTCTAATTTAATATAACTTAGTTTTTAGCTAACTAGTTTTTCTAGTAGGCTCTAACTTATAACAGTTATATCATTGATTTGATAATGATTTCATTGAATATGGGCAAATCTTCCCTGCATGATATTCCAACTTTTTTGTCGCTTTCATGAAGGTGCTTTTGTCTAGCTATGGAAAGAAAAAAAAGAGGAATATATAAATACCATGGATCAACTAATTATAATGCCAGGTCCAAATCTAATTTAATGTTCATTTCTTTTATAATTTATGGAAGAAAGTACCACAGCACTTGGGGAACTCCTACAGACATAATTTATTGCAAATGAACAGACATCTGACATCCGGAACAATTATTTATAGTACACTTGTCCCGTACGGAATATATGTAACCCAAGAATTGCACCGCTGCAGTCAAACACTTAGCCACTGCGCCATAGATCCCAAAATAATAACTACACATTAATAGTTTTGATATTTTTACGTTATAAAAGTGAGATAGACACTTATCTTATGCATGTATGTTTTATTTTATACTCAAATTGGTGTACATAATCGTGTGTGGATACAGCAATAAACTGTATTGTATATTGTTATAAACGCAATTAGATATGATTCTGTTGAACTATTTTAAAATGAGTCTGATTTAATATAAGATTGTTTAAGTCATATGGTTATTTATATTTATTTTTCAAATGTTACTATTTTACAAGTGTATAAAATTATTTCCAATTATTATATTTCTCAGACCTACACATTTCCTCACGATGTTTTCCTTTGCCGTGGAACACCTGATTGCACTACTTTAGTAATGACGGCACCGGCATTCGAACCCGCGAGGTCACTCGCATACTATTAAATTAAATCCAGCGCCACGATCATAGCTCCACGAGCCATACAATCTTAGTCCACGGGGGTACAACAACACATATCTTAATTTCTTCGATAGAAGTTGCTTATTAATTATGTTGTAGGTGTACATTTAATTTTTTACGTTAACACCATACTTTTTTACCTAATAAAAATATTAAAAAAGGACTAAGAGCAAAATTAATATCCATTATATATAATGTTAGTAAATTACGAACTGTTTCATTATTGTATCAAATCACAATTATGCACCTTAATTTAGAAGATAAATATTATAGGACAAGACAGATCGGCACAGAGTCGCAAGGACAGATCTATAATATATTCGTAATTCACTTTTCGACTACTTTTCCTATGAATGTCGCAATTTTTGCAGAACCCTATTTTTTCTTTAAACGTTAGTCAGAGGCTAGCTATATCTATATGGCTATCGGTGAAATAATATAATAAATAGCTCTGAAGCTACCTATGCTATTTAAAATAGTCATCAGAACATGTCATTTCGAATACATTTCGTATATCCTAGTAGATTACATTTTTTTTCATAGCCATCTGGAGTAATGTAGCGTTCAAATATTGCAAGAAATTTTAAATTGGTTCCGAAGATTACCACACATATACGTACAATCTCATACTCTCGTGCCATAACAGTAGAATTTAAATTATTCAACACGTCAAGACTTGTTATATAAATGGAGACTGGATCGGATTTGTTTTCTTTGAAATTAGTTAACTCAAAATAGGATAATGTACACGTATGGTGGCGGCTTCCGTTTTTGCTTCGGGATAGAAATAAATAATTCACTGTGTAGCCTTATCCGTACGGCGCGCCAACTTCAAGCCGATCGATTGTAAGCTGCGTTAACATTTTCGGCCGAAAATAATTTAGGCACTGTGAATTGTTTTGAGTTCACATTGAAATACTATACTTACTTCGATGATCTGTGTTCAATTCGATTGTTAGGTAAAAAGCTCAAACGAAATGATCGATAATTGAAATTAACAGTATTTTACAATCGTAATTTAATAATTCCATAGCCTAAATAAAAATCTTACCACGGACGCGTATAAGTTCCGCAGTAACGACAGAAAAGGATCAAATACAAAATGAAATGAAAAATTTAGTAAAAGTATAAAGTAATAAAATTGAAACATCTTAAAGCACGTATTCATTGAAAGTCGGAATGTTTTGGCGAGCGGGGAGCGGGGCAGCCCGGGCTTCTCTATTGATTTTGGCCCATGCCCCGCGCTCACCCCCGCACGCATCTCACAACTGTTGCTTAAACCACATAACTGAAAGAAACCAGTAAAGAATCCGTACTTTATATCTCTACTCCCACGATGAAAGGATTTGCCGTAATCGCCACCTTTGGCAGATGGATTGGCGATCCCAGTATCAGACGCCTCATACCACAATTGTGTATATTTTCAGTCTCGGTTTTGAGAAGGTTAATCCGCTATCTGTTGGACGCCATGACTTTTTTTAAGATTATCCCTTCAGCCGACTCTTACGATACCCATGGGTAGAAAGGGATGGTAGTTTTTCTTCTGCTACCACCACGCAATCACTATTTACGTCCTTGAATTAAATGTTATTGGATACAAAGGAACACACACACAATACTCATACAACTATTTGAGCTCGATCGGACGGTGTTACGAAAATTTTGAATCCACGTGCCCGACTCAGTGCCCGGCAAGATTCCTGTCTGTAAGATGAATATGTTACGATAACATTGAAAGAGGCGAATTTTCACTGAAGGATCGTAGCGGACATTCCATGAAATAGAACAATATAGAAAATTACATTTATTTAGGACTAATACGTGGAAAAAATAAGAACATCGCGTTATGTCCGAAAAGGATGTGCTGTATGAGAATTATATTACAAAAAACCTAAGTATTGCTACGGTAAATTTAATATTTCATAATAAATATGGGTCTAAAAACCATTTAAAAAAATTAGAGGACACTTAGGAACATCATATTGGGGCAAAGGTCAGTTGCGTGGGCTTTGGCAAATTTGTTTTAATAATCCATGTAAATTGTCAAGCTGTCGAGATTGCAAGAGCAAGGCGGCATGACAGCGAGGCGTGAGCCTACTTTTCGCTCCCATTTTACGAATACTAAAACGTAATCATTTCTAATTGGTCTATTGGAAGCATTTTACAATGTACGAGCCAAATTAATGCCCAATTTACGACCCGTCCTTGAAGTAACCTTGTGCAGGGTAAATTAACTCCAAGGACAATTTACTGATGCTAAGCAAAGACATTCTAGTTTTTATCGGTTCGCTCTCTAATTGAATAAGACGACAATGTTGTAAGCTAACTGATGTCATCGGTTTAAATAAAATGTAGTCTTTATAAAATGCAAGAAACATATAAAAGATGACCTAATTACCTTAAAATGTTTTCATAAAAATGTAACGTAATAAAATAAATAAATTAATATACTGCTGTACTAGTAACATACTAAATTTATTATTTTATGCAAGCCTTGAGAATGTAAAATCTACAAGAAAAAGCAGGGAGTTAATAAAAAAAAACACCTGAAAGAACGCCTCTGAAATATTTTGTACGATATTTTGAAAAAAAAACATTTAATATTCATCGTTAGAAAAATTATGGAACTTGTCATTGTGTTATTGTTAAATTAGATTTGAAAATTTTATGTTAAATTACCAGTGTATTATGCATTTCTTTACAGCTTCAGTAGACAAATACTATGACTCGTTAGACCATGAAGAATAGTGCTCCAGAGTTAGAGCTCTAGTACATTAAAGTGATTTAACTTTCAAATTAAATCAAATGGTTTAGAGAGATGGATAATGAATACGTGAACTAGCGTTCCTGCGCTGCATTTAATACTATTTTTAACCGACTTCTTAAAAAGAGGCAGTTATCAAATCGACTGTATTTTTATAAGTATATTTTAGAAAAAGATTCTTTTAAACCGTTTTGGATGTATCTTTTTTATCCGAAAGGAATACATTTACAGAAGCTCCATCATAATTCTAATAACGCACTTAAATGATAAAGAAGAAAATATCAACGATTAAGTGATCTTTAAAAGAAGAGAAGTCACAATTAATAAAGAAATTAAAAAAATGCCAACATAATGCGTAAAAGCAATATCGAGCTCCAGCTTATCTGACGTATAAAAAAGAAACATATAAGGCTGCCGTAAATTGGCACATTTCCCTATCGAAACGACCGAAGCGAGCGCTGTCTGTTACACGTCACTCTGCACTAAATGGGATTAACCGGACCAGGCAGCATCGCACAATTCTTAAACACTTACAATTTACAACGTAGAATTTTTTTTTATTCGGAGCGCAAGTTGAATAAAGTTGCTAGCCATTGAAAAATTCAAATAAATACATATTTTCGAAATTGAATGAAATCTCGGAACTACACCAGATGACAAAGCATAAATTATTTTATGACAAATACGTTCCAAAGAGTGGTTAATAAAGAACCGGCCAACTGCGAGTCGGACATGCGGACCGAGGGTTCTGTACATCCACACAATATTTCTGTTCGGGATTCGTAACGCGAGTTCGACTCACACTTGGCCGGTTTTTATTATTTGGTATTTTAATTTAGAGTTTGCACAACACCAGGTTTCACACCAGGTTTGACGCATGTACGATCAATCAAAAACAAAAAAACGTTGCAAAACACGGTCGTTTTATGGGACCCCTTGATTTTAAATTACAATATCCGCCAGTATAACACATATTCTGTGAAAATTTCAACCTCAACCGACTGTAACGATTCATCCAACCTGTAACGGTTCAAAATATACAGCCCCTTCAAGGATGGACGGACGGGTGAACCGACGGACGCACGGACAGACAGACAGCGTAGGCTTAATAATAGGGCAACTAATTAGGGAAATTAAACTCGGTATTTATGTGAGTTTTAGATTGATCATAGACGCATTACGGGCATCATGAGAGCCATGAGCCATAAAACTCTATTCAAATTACTTTAAGAGTATTTGTTAAATGATTTACGATGATAAACTATTAAACATGGGCAATTAAAAGCGGTCCGATAATGGATGAAACGTCGAAAACTGTACTAGAACGTTGAAGGAATTTCCTTACATAGCATTAACAAAACAATCAGTAATAATAATAATAAATATAGTTTTTGTACAATACCGTATTTCGTTTGTTTTTTCTTTTATGGGAAAGGGGACAAGCGGCTCACCTTATAGTCAGTGATTACCGACGCTCATGTACATCTGCAACAGCAGGTGTGTTGCTAGCCTTTAAGTATGGTTACTTTACTCACTGAACGAAACGCCGAAGCATCTTACCTTGCCGTGGTACCACCCAGTTCAAGCCGGCTCATTGGAGCAGCAGCTAAAGCCGCCGCTTCGCTCTATCAGGTTTGTGGACTCAAATTCGAAATTTAACATGTTGCAAGTGGCATTCTAACCTTAGATTATTAAAAAAAGAACAGGAAGAACTACTATATTTTCTAGAGAAATATTTAAATGATTGATTTAAAGAGTTGTCACGGTTTGCGTTACCTTTATTTTTAAAAGAGTGTAGTAAAAAAAGGCTAGAAACCTTTTTTCCATTTACATCGAGCGTTTAGGCTGTAAAAGTAATCGCTGTTCCTTTGAACATTCATTTTCTGAAAGGGTTGATAGTCTTCAACCATCTTTTGGATAAATCTAAAATATAGTCTTTAATAACATTTAGATTTATCATGATTGTGATAACAATCAGCCCTTGTAGAATACCATATTGTGAGGACCATTTTTTGAATGTTTGTTTCTCAAAAACATTTCAGTAAAACAAATAACTTTTATCATTAACCAGCTCAGATTATAATTTCATTACGTAGTACTGGGGTGCAGATGCCGGGTTTAATTTCATAATATACAAATCTCGAAAGGTTCGAATCTCGGGGATAATAAAACTAAGTAAGATAAGAAAATCTTCAAAAAATTAAATGTTCATCAAAATAGTGAATATAGTATGAGATAAATTATTTTTAAAACTTACATAATTATATTTTTTCCACAAAAAAATTCCAGATACTTTATTTATTTTTTAATTCAAACATTAACATTGCATTGCACACCTATTTTTTGGCTTAGACCACCATTTAATATTTTTTGCATGGTCTGTTGAAAGGGACGTATATAATTTATGCAACATGTGTTTGGTTTGGTACCTGAATGATAAGCACGTATCGGGGTGTAATACAGTAATACCTACCATGGAACGTGTATCTATAAAAACATGCCTATTTCTGAAAAGCTGAGCGGGTCAATACATAAAAAATTATAAAATTGCGAAATGGCGACATAAATCGGGCTTACATTAACATAAAAAAGGATAGTTTATGTGTGTTTATTCCTAGTAAAAACGTACAACAAAAGATGTTTTATTTTCAGGATCTAAATTGTACAACGCATCACAATATACAGGACGTTAATTACACAGCTCGTTGCTTTGTACATTCTCCATGATTAAAAAAAACATGCTCGGTGTTTTAATAAATTATGCAACGAGTATTATTAATGGAAATAATAAATTACTTTACTAATTCAATTTAGATATCACAGAAACTCTACTTAAAGTTATGAATAAGCGAATTAAACATCTTTAAAAAAAATTCTGACTGAAAATTCATAGACTGATTATTTATAGGCAGCAAAGTCAAAGGCGAGGTGTAGTACAGCAACAGCTATTTCACTTGCCAAGCGTGGCAAAAGCAAGTCCTCTCTATCGGAGTGGCATCTGAGACTAAGTAACGGCAGCCTGAAATTGTTATAAGTGGGTAACAATTTCAGGCTGATAATGTAGGAAAACAAAGCCGTAATAGGTCAATTGAAATTTATAGAGTTCGCTACTATCATAAACTTGTTTAATGCAATCATAAGTGCCACCATAAACAACTCAGCGGGAACAATGATATACATGATATAAAAATAAATTCGACATCAAGTCGATTCTAACTTCCTGGAGTAGCGTAGCAAGCGTATGAAAACAGTGGCAGGATCTGGATTGAAATTTATTCAAAATAAGAAGTGGCATATGGAAAACAGTAGGGCACTGATAGGTTGTTACTTTATTTTAAATTTTCTTCGTCCTAAATAAGTATATGGTACATAGATGGAGGTGGCCTCTCTCTAGCACAGTATAATAACGGACCATAATGTAGGATTAAAAAATCTTACATCGTTTATATACAATTTAGCAAATGAGAACTTAGTCGGTTTTTTTTGCGTGTTTCTACCTATCTTTTTCAATATGGAAGTCGCGCTTCACATTATACGAACATTAGCAGCCAGGGGCATGCGAATTTATTGAGGTCGTTTTGCAACCACTACTTCGGTTAATATTGGGAAGATAAAAGTGTTTTTGTCGTCTATTGCACAATGTGTTTATGCTCTCGTTTATTTATTGCTTCAGAAAATACATGTAACTTATAATTAAGCACAACAAACAAATTAACATTAACAAAATGTTGGTATTAAAATATCTGAAACTAATTTAAAATGTCAGTTAATTCGTTTGTTTAGCAGACGTGATAAGTGAAAGGAATGGAAACTAATTTGGCAATTTGATATTTTTTGTCACGGGCATATCTTCCAGGTTATAAACAGTAATTTGGATATATTATAGTGGTACAAGTGTAATCGTTCACGAGTTGTCAACTTCCCGCATCCATTAAGATCAGAGGAAGCACCTGATGCTGTGTCACAAACATAGACCCAGACTCAATAGTTTTAGTGTTCGCGTTACACAAATATTAGCTTCGGCTGGGATTTAAACCATCTCAATATCAAATATAAATCAAAAATTCGAACCAGAAACTCAGCGGACAGATACACAAACCACTGTAAAAACACTTAAAACCATAGGTAAAAATATTTGAAGTTTATAACAACTTTATGTAATAGAAAAAATGTTCGTGTGGTTTTGTTTTAAATTATGTTATTAAATAACACTTTGTCAGAAATATAACAATGCTTCGAAGAAATTTAAAATTTAACGTACATCTTAACAACACACTAGCATATCAAGCTATCTCTCCCCAGCATCTGAAGTATATGTTAGATCATAGAAACAAGTAATTGTACTGTTAAAGAGGTTTATTCGTGTTTTGGTCATAACCTTTTCATAATAGTTTGTAAATATGAGATTTCTAAGTAATATAATAATATGTATTGTTTATAATGAAACCACCATTTACGGATTTTATCGCGTTTAATTTTGTTTTTATATTCCCGACGTTTCGATTGCATTCAGCACCTGTGATCACGGGGAGACTGAGGTGAACATCCGTAAATAGTGGTTTCATTTCAAATGTGTAGTGTTCGCGTAAATATATATCATCGCGTATATAATAGAAATTACTATGTATTGTTTTTACTAAATGGAATTTTATAATGTCTCATGATTGTCGAGATAAGGATAGTAGAAAATTACCCTTAAGAATTTAATTTATTAAATAAATTTTAACTCATATTCTACGGACTACTTATAAATCATACACCAAACACAGCACTTAAGCTTAGTCACTGGATATTTTTTTAGTTTTTGCAATTTAGCCTTAAGATAAATTGGCGTTACTATTATTATCTAGGCCAATGAGACCCAGTTCAAAGACTTAATCGTACGTTGCCCACGCTTGCAGTCGGCGACGCAACAACAATGAGATTCTGCGTGGTCGCCGCTCTTAGAGGTCATTAAACTGTTAGTCAGACGAATACCGCTTGCGTTTTATTTGAATTATTAGGCTATTTATTTTGTTTGATAAAAATTTTCTTATTTCTTTCGTAAGATATTTCATTATTATGTTAGAATTTCTATAAATTGATTATCTTCTTCTCTATAATAAGAAGGCCTTTCCGTGACAGCGTGAAAAAAGCTGGTATGTTATACAAGGAAGATTTGACCATACTCAATCCGCTTGCTAATGCTCTCCTCCTGCTAATGCCTAGTCCCCCTGACCGATCGGATTTGTGTCCGACATATTAATACAAACTATATTCATAGTATAACATCGATAAATACTACATATTTTTTCAAGCAGAATATTTATCTGTATAATAAAAAAATCTTATCAGACTTACGTTTGAAAGAAATGTCACAAGAAAAATAACGAGCTGCTATGAAAATATTATGCCCAATAATGTACATTTCAGTGATTTATGGTTTCTGAATGAGGTATATAAAAAAATACATAATAACATCTTTAATTTTATAATAATAATATTGTATCAAATGGTAAGCCGATGGTCAATAGTATAAAATGGTGTCGCATGCTGACAATAATGGCGGTCAAGCTGATGATAAAGACGAATGATAATACCTGGATTAGCCGTAAACGTCAGTCCTTTGCAAGCAGAGGTTAACCAAGTCTGTTCGTAACATTGATGATACTACATCTTTGAAAGAAGAGTAACACTAGCAGCCAAGCAATGGGATCGCATGGCGTTCGTAAACGACTGGAAAGAGCTGTATTTTTGGAAATTGCATGAGAACATTACACTACTTTACCTGAGTATATGTATATAAATATATAAAGTAATTGGTTTTTCGGGCACGACTATAACGATTTGGATGTAATTATGTATTGAGATAATGTTTTATTTTCCGAGTTTATCTAGATAGGTGAAATATTTAAAATAATTAATAATAAAAACAGATGAAAACACCATCTCATAGAATATTGAGGTACCAGTACGTTTAGAGTGTGGCGCTCCGTTCGCAACGTCATTATGTCTGATTGAACTAAAAGACGCCGAGCAAAGCGCGGTCGCCCACGTACTATTTAACTTAAATGGCAGCAATCAAAAAATAAAAAATTATGTTTAAAAAGCGAAGTAAATCTCAAGTTATATATCCCTTTTCAGTGTTATATAATTAATATTAAAATCCAAATGAAAATTCCAAAACAGAGAAGTATAAAACTTAATCTAATCCAACGGTATACAAAGACGAATGCTTTAAGACGTTCTCGCTTTCATCGCATTTAAAAATAAAACTTCTAAGGTTGCTTTAAATTGGTTTCGCTATCGAAAATACCGAGGCGAGACCTGTACATGTCACTCTGCACTAAATGGGATTAACCGGATCACGGAGCATCGCGCCATTCTAATATCCATATACACATTTTAAAGTTATATTAATGCATTTTCACTCTCTCACGATGATCGATTAAATTTTATTTAAAGTTAAATAGCAATTTATTCTTTAACTTATGACGAAGGGCAACAATAGAAATTCTATAACGATTATTATTCTCACACGTTAAGAGTTAAAAGGTTTTTAGAGCCATAAATTGTCTCCCATGCTGCTACTGTGTGGGTTTGCGAACTTCACATGCTCTCGAAATGAAATACTATGTTTAATTATATATAAAACATGCAGGCACATTATTTTCCTTCACTTCCGAGCATATGCTAAATGTATAGCTCTGAGCATATTAGTCGACATTTTTAACTTTCTATTATATTTTTTTTTGACGACCCGGCGAGAAGTAGAGGCATGTTTGCGCCTTCACTACTCACATCACATAACGTTCTGCATTTCGTTCGGTGAGTGAGGTAATCGGAGCCTCATTCTCTCTCCCCATCCCCCCTCCTCATCCTTCCTCCCTTGTTCCAAATACCCTTCAAGGCCGGCAACGCACCTGGCACGCTCCTTTGGTGTTGCAGATCTACGTGGGTGACGGTAATCACTTACCATCACCTGAACCGCTTGCAATATATATATAATAATTTATTTTCTACCACGGTTCTAATAAAACGATTGTAATTTTCAATTCAAATTATATCTGTTATTTCTCTAAAATCTGATCGCCTGTGATTTCGAAATAACTGCTTCTAACTTGTGCAACTAACAAAGTAGCCGTCTGATAGATATTGAGTATTCGTATGAGTCAGACGGAGTAGGTAGTGTTAATTTTCAAACTTTTGTATGAAAATTAACACTACCTTTAACTAGATTTATATGCATTCATTACAATATTGTTAAGGAATCTTCAAGGATGACGGATGAGGCTCAATAATTTTGTCTATCGTTAGGTATAAACATTTTTCTCATATTTATACCTCGATTATTAAGAAAGAGTCATTAATTTTCAAACTAAGTATATAACATTTACACGAATATTTCATGAACTTTTAAAAATATTATTTGTTCTACAGTGTATACTTATTTTAATATATAAGCTCATCACAATTGCCTATTTTATTTTATACTGTAATAGAACGTTGAGAAAAATGAGTAAAGTTATTGTTAAGTTTCACAGCTTTAGCAGTCGTTTGTAACTGCTAGAGCATCTATCTCCATATAACAGTCATACGTTAAATATTATGCGAACATTGCCATCTAGGGGCAAACAAATTTATTAAGGTCATTCAATACCCAGTACTCGAGGTCAATGTTAAGCAAGATTAAAGTTTGTGTCTTAATTTTTCCCTCCCTCGATCTATCATGTAAGTATTTCTTATTAGTTAAAAGTAGTAAAGTAAAATCATAATTTCGTTGCATCTATCTAATATGTATATAACCAGAAAGAGTAATCAACAAAGTAATTGACTTCTTTTATCTTAATGTTATCTAATTCTAAATAAATAGTTCGTTAACTCATATTTCATAACATAAATAAAAATATCAAAACATAAATGTCTGTGTTAAGGCGCCTTTAGAATATTGGTACCTACTATGTCCTCGTGCAACTTGAAATTTTCAAACCTGAGATTGGGAACCGCGGCACATGTGTGTAGTGATTTTGTGTATGCCTACCCATCTTTGGGTGGTGGTTAACCACAATGGTCAGGTGGTAGATCCTAGACTTTTTTTGATTGGATAGCCAGCAAACGAGGAAGCGGTTCACCTGATGGTAAGTGATTACCGGCACCCACTTACATCTGCGACACCATAGGTGCTGCAGGTGCGTTGCCGGCCTTTAAAGGTATTTGGGAGATGGGAGGAAGGATGAGGGGGAGGGAGATGGGAAGGAGGTGTGGGCTTCCGGTTACCTCACTCACCGAACGAAACGGAGAAGTACAAGGTGCCTCTACTTCACGTCGGTATTCTGCGAGGCCATGGTACCAATCCGGTCGAGCCGGCCCATTGGAGCATAGCTGCCGCTTGGCTCTACCACCTCAGAAAAAAATCGTCTCTATAATTTATTTATTTACCGAGTTTAAGTTACTATAGATAATAAGACTTATATTAATAGCGACAACGAGATATAATTTGTTTTTATATTTATAATGTCACCTTCGTTTTGTTAACGCAATTCAATACATCTTTTTACGAGGAAAATAGTTATCAGTAATTGCCTGTTTTCCACCTCTAACGCTGTCACTATGATGAAACGATTTTATTTGTTGCGTCCTTCAGATAACAAGAATCTAGTGAATCGTGAATCGAACACAACAAACAACTTCTAATGAATCTAAGAAGATATCGTATGAATAATTCCTTGCTATAATATTTCTAAGGAGACACTGAATAAACTTTACTTTTTATAATAAGAAAGATTTTTATAATAAGGCTGAGTCTCTTTAAAATAAAATATACTTGTATTTTCTACATAATAGAAAGATCTTGGAAAGGAAAATACAAAATACATAATTCTATAACGCTACGTGGCTCTTTGACAATCTCGTTCCATCTCTTTAAAAGGTGAAAAGTGGGTTACGGCAGCCGTTTGGCTACATTTAGACGTGTCAAATAGAATTCTGTTTTCTCTGATTACTCTTATAGATAACAAGTGTGAGTTCTTTTGTAGGTACATATAGATATTCATATTTCAAATAATATGTGTACGCGCCAGTACGCACACAACAGCAATATCTCAGCATGCCAAAAAGGCACTTGTCAGGGCTGCGCCACAGTCGAGGTCTTGCATTATCAAGACGCTGCTTCGCATCGAACAAAACAGGTCACTGTGTTGAGAAGTAACTAATAATAAACATGAGGTCATATGCTCAGTGTTAATTTTATTCTGTTACGAGTATTTGGGGTTGGTTGCAATGTAAAGCGTGCGTCTCAAAATCGAAACCTACGCCAATTTGGCTTCTTGCGGTCCCCGACAGATGGTGCAATGCTTACCTCTGGACTACCAGATCTAAATTATGATAACTTGTGATGGGTATTAACTCACCTACTAAATTTTTTTATTCAGAGTGTGGTATTAAAAAGCAGCTTAAGGCGAGAAAATAAAATATTTTACACTAGCTTGCTCAGCGCATGTGTTCTGCCTTTTACGGTAGGTGGCGCGATGAGTTTCTATTCTAAATTACTTAATAACTGGACCACAGCTCCAGCTCAAAAAAAAATAATAGTCTCAGATTTTGTGATGTTCTTTTTGGCACTAAACCAACATATTATATTGTATATTGTCATATTGGTCCATTAAAGAATTTATTGCAATATTGTTAACACCCTATTTGCAAATACAGAACTTATAATTTAAATTTGGAATATAAACGTTGTTATCTG
The DNA here is from genome assembly GCA_029286595.1 of Bhutanitis thaidina. Classification (NCBI taxonomy): domain Eukaryota; kingdom Metazoa; phylum Arthropoda; class Insecta; order Lepidoptera; family Papilionidae; genus Bhutanitis; species Bhutanitis thaidina. The sequence goes on from JAGSMS010000019.1 coordinate 1,011,061, forward strand.
CAGCTGTGTATTTCACAGCGATTCTTCACTGTGAAATAAAATTTCCTTTGCACAGCGGATAAAATGGAAAGCAATGAACAAAAAATTACACACCTGTGTAATGTATAAACATTTTTAATGTAAATTATGAAATAAAAAGGGTTCCACGTTTTAAAGGTTTCATTTACTCGAAAAAAATAAATCTCTTTGCTCTAGACAAACCCTCAGGCGTTTTCGTATCCGACTAAATTAAAAATATATACCACTCCCATTTATATATGAGGTAGGTATCAAATATACTTAACATCTTTGCTGTCTGTGGCGTCGGTTTAATAAACTCCCACACCCTCTCCTTTCCGTGGGTATCGTGAGAGGCGACTATCTTAGTCATATGTCTGATTTTTGTTCAGCATATTTTGATGTTGTTAACAACAGCTTGTTGTTGTTACTAAAGCTAATAAAAATGCATTAGAGAGTTATATCTCTCTACTCCACTCTAGATTAATATGAAAATTACTTCATAATCGGTCACGCGAGTTGTGTAAACTACTAAAACAACGTAAGCTGCTCAAATAAATATTTTTAATTGAAGCTCCAGTTTCCTCAACCGGACCAGGTTCTACTGACTACGCTAACGTATGCCACCGCAATTGTGGACAACTTACCCGAGAGCCGTCACTTACTAACACTGGCATAACTGAACTCGAACTGATGCGAAACAATGCTGAAACGTGACACTTCCACGTTAAAAGCCTTTTGCATAGAAGCTTTACGCTCTTTAGGATTCAAAACATATATGTTTATTTATAAAGATATACTTATTATAATGAAGACGGTATGTAGGTTTAGTTAGTACTTAATTATACCGAGCCGACCTTCATCGATCCGATCATGGGTTTCGTATTCTATTCGAGGGAATTATTTGGGTACAACACAAATAATTTTTGAACAAACTTAAAGAGAGAAGGTTATCAATTAATTTGAATAATTTTTTGTATGTATTAAGTGATGTTTTCGCCGATTGTCAACAGATCTTGGTGGTTATATTTTATATTTTTATAGAATAAGCTAAACCGCGTGGGTTGTCCACATAAATTTGAAGATATATTCTATCGCTAAGGGTGAACAAAAAGGGTTTAAGTCGGCAGTATCTCTAAAATTCGTTAAAAATTCACTTCCTTTCGGCTCTGGTTGTGTTGTGCTGTATACCATGTCTTTGTCACTACATCTGGTTCTTTCTTTTTTCCGCATAAGGCTCACAGTTTATTAATAATAATGCATACGTCTTACCATTTTCTGGAGTTCAATTATTTGCTTTAACTTATGTCGACTGGCTGTCATTAATTATAGAAGTAAGGTGGTGATGACCCACAGAAACCATACCCCCACGCTACAGTTTACCTTCAGTTATTTACAAGAATAGCTCTTTTCAAATAAAAGAAGTAAATTACTACTTTATAACCACAATTTAAGATAGGTATGCAAGTTAATATATATATGTATTGTAATTAGGCGTGCATGTGATGAGGCACTGTTTCAATTACTTTCTCGTAACTTATGTACGATTTGTATCGTTGACCTGGACACTAAGACGGTGAGACGCTGACTACTTGTCAAATTGTCAAAAGAAAGGATTTATTATTGAATATAATTAAAAAAAAAATTTGCAAATTTCAAGCTACAAGCATACAAAGTGCTAGTATTTTATATAGTTAACGTTACATATCTCCTATTCATTGATAAAAAAAGGCTATCCATAGCATTACATGCGAAAAAATGTCCTCTGTTATTCCAGTACTGCGAAACTATGAGTACACATTTTCCCATCTGCGCCATTCATCACAGAAAATGATAAATAGAAAAAGAAACGCATGAATTCGGAATTTGTTATATTTTCGTAATAAAATTTCCTGTTCGTTGTATAGGCTTTATAATATTCAATATTGTTTTTACTGACTGATACTTTCGAGAATAAATTCGTGAATTAACAGAAATGAAAAAGTCAATCGATGAGACAAACAATATTTGTTAAGGAAGAAAAGTTTTTACAGACTTGATAACGGTGGAATAACTTACTGAAAGATGTCTAACATAAATTCAATGGAGTTTCTGTTAAAGATCCTCCTTCAGCGAGCAAAAACTCCTTCCGCACTCGGGGGTACTTGCACGGCGCGACGCAAGAGGGCACTTCGTGACGGAAAGGTAGGCAAGCTGCGTGACCTTTACGCACTTGGGTATAGTGCCGCAGTGCGCACGCTGCAAGTGCGAAAGATTTTTTTTTGTGATGGATGGAAAATGCTTTAAGCATACTCCTTCTGGCCGGGAGGCCACCCAACGGGTTATATCGGACTCGGATCTCAGAAGGGGAAACGTACCGACTAAATCCATGTTGCTGTTGGCTCGGAGGCCTTTACAGCTTCGCCTACAGAGACCTGCGAGAGCGGAGGCCCGCAAGTTGGAATTTTTTATCACATCTCATAGAGAGCGCTCAGTGGCTTGGATTCGTATCCCGGCACCGGCACCTATACAATGGATAATTACAATTTTAAGTACTCATTAGTGAAATAAATATTGTGAGGAAATCGGAATGTCTCAGAAATAATACAAATAATGATATTTCGAGCACATTTGAAGTCCGCCAACCCTCACAGAAGAAGCACAGCGGACCTTTTGCCGGTTTCAAAACCCTCTCAAATAATTTTTACACTTTATTTTTTATATGCTTTCGTAAGTACCCACGCAAATGTTATTGAATGTACAAGTTCTATTGTAGAAATATGAAATATTGTATATATTAATGAACATAGAGAAGTCTTATTTAATATTGTTAAACATTTGATTACGTGAAGACTCTAAGAAATAATTTGGCACAACATGTCGACATGTTCATACGCTCGAGGCTAATGCTTGAGCTTCCACGTATACTAGTAGCTTTCCTTACGTATAATAAACAGAAATAACATTTCAAAGAAATTTCAAGGTAAAGAAAATAAGCTGCTTTAAGTACGTGAACAAAGTTTAAGTAAGCATTTATATATTTTCTTTTTGACATATAATATGATTTCTATCCAAGCTTCTCATATTCTTGTTAAGAGTAACAAATAATAAACATTTTAATAACGGAATCAGGCAATTATTTGCGGATATCCACTATATTAAGTAGGGCAAAAAATTTTTGCACGCGGTTCTTTTTTTGCGCACACATACACAACTGAAATCAAAATTGCACACAAAAATATTTTTGGACGCGTATATATACTCGTATATACGAGATCTCAGATCAAAAACTCTAGCTTGGTAGTAGATAATACTCCTAAATGATGTCTGCCAGATTCTTGAATAGACTTATGTCCAGTATTGGACAAATGCAAAAATAACGAGGATAAAGTTGTAAATTACAAACTTTACAATTATTGTATTTAATAAGATACTCAACACCTTAGTGATATATCATCATCATCATTTCAGCCTATGCAATGACATATAAAAATAAATAAATGGGGACATATAAAAAAAATATTATATATCTAGGCTTAATATAGAGAACCATATTTATTACGTTAATAATTATTACTTGGCCTGATGGATGACTGGGAAAGAATGCTTTTAGGATTAAATCCGCCATTTGTACCATTTTTTGCATAAATTTAAAATTATCCCCACGCTCTGCGGGCTGGCAACCGCTAAATAATGTTTTTCACTCTAGCTAATTTTTCACTTATTTGGCACTTGCGAACAACCACGGGACGTAATGGTGTAATGAAATAGATGAAAAAAATGTTTTTGCTTTTCCCTTGCAAAATATGTCTGTCACCAGCCGGGGTTTTTTCTGTTAAGTCGTGGATTAGCAGGCATAAATTGCACAATGACAAAGCCGTAAGACTGAGGACAATTCTTTTTAGATAACAAATATACTCGTTGCGAACGGAGATTCAACCCGTGAGGCAAAAATCCCTAATGCAGGGGTTTTGACTTACAATAATTGCATTGAACGAAACGCAGAAGCATAAGATTCCTCTATTCACGCCGGTATTCTGCGTGTAAATCACCCCGGTCAAGACGGCCCATTCGAGCAGCAGCTAAAGCCGCTGCTTGGCCGTACCACGTATAATTTTATAACAAATTTATCGTCAATTTTAGAATGGTGGTCGACTTTTGTTGATTAGTCCAGTAGCGGGAGGGTTTTTTTTAAATGCAACTTTTAGAAGAGCTCTTTGAACTTTTTCTATTTTTATTAACACTGTTTTATTGGCACTAACATAAAGCCATATCACAGAAGCAGATAAAGTGCAAAATATACTAGTTTAATTGTAGCAACATCAGGAATATGTTGTAGCCTCCTAGTTTCTGTTTCGGTGACAGAGTGTATCCGTCTGCTATTCAAAGATAGTCTTTCGTCGATTATTACCCTTAAGTATTTTATATGCTTAACACTTTAAAGAGCAAGACAAGCACAGATGTCTGGTTTTGTTCTTGCAGATGTTCAATTTAAGTTCAAACGGTGTGCGGGAGTATGATTTTTCTGAAATAGCAACATTCTCAAAAAAAATATGAACTGAGTTATGGAAAGCATTAGTCTGAATGTTTAAAAATTTGTTGGAGCCATATTGTAACCTCAGTTGTTTTAGCATAAAAACCACAGCAGTATCATCAGCATATTTGTTTTTTTTACTCCTAAGATCAATAATATAAATAAGGAACAACGTAAGACCTGGTACGTTTTCATGGGATATCGAAGTTTATATTTACCCAGCCACTACACGTCGTAACCAGTATAACTATTTATACCTTATTTAAAAACACAGGTGTTGACATCGTGTTTGTGGCCTTTGCTTAATCTAAAATTAGATACACGTAGACATTTTTTACGTGGAGCTAAGCAGTGGCTTTTGCTGCAGGTTGATTTGGCCGGCTCGACCGGGGTAGTAAAACAACCTCACAGAATACCGGCGTGACACTGGGGGCCCACTTCTCTCCCCATTCGGATCCTCATCCACATTTTCCACATTTTTTTAAGCCACAAATGCCTTTACCGGTATTTCTCGTATCAAAGATTGATGAAGTATAGATATACTTTTGACAAATTTGTCCCGTCCGTATTGTTTTAAATTATTGCAGTAATTCCAATTATTGTTCTTTTTTACATTTTACCGGCTAATAGTTTCATTACTTTGAAAATTTTTTCAATGCCGTTAGAAAGTTTTATTTCGAGACAATAATGAATTGTAAACATCTATAAAGTTGTCAACTGCCGAGTTAATGCGTAGGCAGAAGATCAATCTGGTTTTTAAATACCATTGACAAAGTTTGTATTATAAATCAAACTTTGCCTTTATTGTTGTTTTAGCTGCCTTTGTCAAACAACAAATGACTGTGTAGTGGTCAGTAAAATCAGATTACAAAACAATATATATAAATACATAATTTGAGATCATAGTTGTGACTTAACGTGACAGTATGCGCGGCCATTCGAACCCCCTGTAGGCAGACATTATCAGGAGTATGACCCATATGAGTAATACAAATTGATAGTATTTTAATCGGAATTTACAATATTATTATCACCTACAGTAAGTTGGTTAGCATTTTTACACTTTCGTAGCTCCCGAGTTTTATGTATTCCTTGGCATTGTAAGAAAGGGATCTAGGTAAACTGAGTATTTCTTTTCAACTTCTATGAAAAGACAACTGCACAGAGTCAAAGTCGGTTCTATAAAAACAACTTCAATTTTTTCTTAGAGTAAACGACGATGCCATTGTTTTGATTGTAAAATTTTATTTGATTTTTTTTTTATTTGGAAGGGTTATTTCAAATTTATTATCTTTTCAACACTATCTCATGGTGGTAAGATCTGGCTTGAATAATAATCAATCTCTATGGAGAATAAAAAAGTTATTACTTATGCTTCTTATATTTTACCTTCCTTACCTACAGGCTGATTGCATTTACGAGTAGCTACGGAGTACAGCATTATGAAATAAATGTTTTAAATTGCTTTATTAATAGCATATATGTGATCTATGATAGCCATTTAAGAATTATTTTTTTTGAGAAAAAAAATATATAATAAAACAGTACGCCACTATAGAAGATTATACCGAATTATACCTAAAATTTACCGAAATGCAAGATGATACAAGAAAAAGAAATACGAACATTTATATTTTTATAATACTTGTATATCTAATGTATGATGTAACATAATTATAGTTTAGTTAAATGACACACAAAGCTGTGTAAATGTAATACCTGGACGACCGCGTTTTGGTCGTCGTTTTTCGAGTTTGCCGCGAGAATGTGATAAGTTTCCGCGGGAAAAATTGCTTATATTCATTTCTTATAATAGTGTCATCTGTTCATCTGTTGTTGTTGTAAAATCAATTTGAATAGCTCTTTTCCTTATTTTTATTGGTGTGATTACGAAGTTTCAAACTGGGTAAGTAAAACATTATCTAAATTCAAAATTTCATCGAAATCGTTAGAGCCGTTTTTGAGTATTTATAAATATTTAAATACAAGGAAAGCTCTCGTATAGTACAGAATTTGAAAATTGTGATGTGTAAGTGGAAAGTAAAAATATGTTGGCATGTAATACTTAATATAATAATATTTACAAAGTTATGTAATATTCCGTGTGGCTGTCGGAAGTAAAGAATAGCGCCAACCCTGTCTAACCATGGGTGTCGTAAAAGGCGACTAATGGTAAAAATTATATTAGGAGATGGGCAGCAGCATCTTCCTGCACTAGAACAAAAAAAAAAAAACTGCGGTTGCCAACCCGCTCGCCAGGCGTGGCAACTAAGGCAAACCCCCCCATGATGAGAGAACAATCTTTGGGGGAGGCCTATGTTCAGCAGTGGACTTCTAATAGGCTGAAATGATGATGTAATATTGATAAGTCGGCGGACATTTTTGTACAATTATATGCAGAAACTTTAAAAATGAATACAAACTAAATATTAACAATAATAAAAAGTTGTAAACGTACGTATTCGCCTTGGCTTAAGCAGAAATGTCTCTTTTATGAAAGTCTCTATGGTCTACTACTAGTCACAAAACATTCCGAACGTTAAACGTAAAGCATTTCCCCCCTTTCATAGCCACGGGTAAATAAAAGTTTGTACTGAGAACTATTTCAACATTTCAACAACCTGCTCATGCTTTTGTTCTGTTTATAATGACACGTACTTTAGTCAATAATCCACTCCAATATCGGTGGCTTTGGCCTCATTTTGAAATAATCGATTGGTTTTGTAGGTGAAACTTGTCATATGAAAATGTGATTAAAACATTTCGGTTCAGTGAGTTATTTGTTAATAAAACGTGTTCCCTGTTTATGTTCGACCTTAGTGTCGCCCTAGATACACGAAGTGTTGTTTTCTTAATGTATATTAAATCTATGTTTTCACTTCGAAATTATTTTGAAGACTGATCATCATTACAAGATATCGCAAGTCCACTGCTAAATGTAGTTTTTCCGCTAGACTGTTTATCACAAAAATTGGTATTGCCCAACACCTAGCATCTACTGAAATATCCCAAAATTTTATGGTCGTGGTTCTGGTAAAAATTCATGTTATCCTACACTACAATATCGGTACGTGAACCTGGCGACATCTTTTTCTCCGTAGGTTTGAACAATGTGACCTTTGGACTATATCGCTTAATGCGAATAATTTAAAATTTTATTAATTGCTAACAGAGCGGCTTAAAGTTCCCTGATACAGTTTACAGAATAGATAAATAAATAGAGTAAAAAGTTATTTTATCCGTAGGTCATCATGGACAATACGTAATATTACATATTAATCGCGTATGTTTATTATTTGATTATAATATAGTTAATATCTTGAAGCTGATATTTTAACTAGTTCCTCAAGACATAGTAATGCCTTTTCATTGGCAAAATACTACCTACTCCCAACCAGCACTGCAAAAGACTGGTAGACCCTTCCCTGCTTCCAAAATCCTCCCACATACTCGAGAGGAGGCCTTTGCCCAGCAGTGTGCGTATACTTTTAGTTCGATAGGCCCTTCGAATCAGTGAACTTTGATTAAAATATTATACTTCATTAGGCCGGTATTGGCATTGGACTTTAGTAATAAACATAATTTAAGTAATAGTTCAAAATCTATAAATCTCCTTTCTACACGTTGTTGTCGTTAGAGTAAACAAACAGAAAAGCCTTGGAAATGTAATGTAAAATGTCTAAAATTCATGTCTGATAGAGGGCAGATATCAGAAAATAGTCAAACCGATGAGGGGTATATAAGTACTTAGTGTATAAGGTGGTACGGTCCCCAAACCGCTTGCCAACTGCGGTGATTACAGCAAAACGCCCCCATGGGAGAGGTCGATCTCCAACTGTTGTTATTTAAAGACTGTTCCGAAAGTAGTAGAAATTAAATTGTGGCAGATTAACTTGTTATCGAATAAATTAAAGGACCCAAAATGCTGCTTGGCATTTATGCGTTTTTTGGTTTGAACGAAAATGTGAAAGTTAAACTATACTTTTGTAAGGTGTTGGAATTTTTATTGATTGAGAACTACATATTAGCAAAACGCAATCTAAACTTGGAAAGAACCATAAGTTCATGGGGTTCAGTAGACTAAATTTTCTTGTATTATTAAATATTTAACATGACAAATATGTAAAAGACGCTCATATATAAACAAGTATAAAATGTGGATACGAGCATGACTCGTGACAAAATCTTGAGGTGCGGTGGCCTCTTATCATGAATTTTCGAGATACAAGTCCTTGAAATTTATATATAAATATATCAGAAAGGATCGTGATCGTGAATAACTAACTAAGAAAGCAATTAGTTCTTTAATAGTGCGAGCCCACTGTTGGGCAAAGGCCTTCTTCTCAAAAATCTGAGAGGGTTCTTGGAGCCGTGAAGGGCCCGCCACTCTGCTCTAGTGCGGGTTGGCAGGCTTCACATATCCTCCAATTAATACTTCTTTTGTTATTTCTCAGACAAGCAAGTTACCTCACGATGTTTTTTTTCACCGCCGAGCACGTGGTGAATGCAGCTCTTAAAATTTCTATTAACAATTTAAGTGATGTCGGCACAGGGGATAGAACATAGGTCACTCGCGCTCTACGAAACCAAAGTGAGCGCCCTAACCACTAGGCTACCACGGCTCTTATTGAAGATACATTTCAAGTACTAATGACGGACTGACTCGCTGACTGAGGCATTACTAAGAAAGTATTTAGTTCTGTTGTCCAAATATCTCAATTGACTAAAATCAACTGTGAAAACTTGCACTAAGCACATTGCATGATACCAAAGACATAAAATAACAATCACATTAATTAAAGGTGGAATCTCAATTATGGCTGGGGTCGATTGGAGTTTAATTATTCATGAAGAAGGCTGGCCTGCTCCGCTTCCGCACTCATTATCTCATTACTGCGATTTTCAAACGGAATATTGGGTAAAATTACTTCGAGGAAATTTTGTTAACTGTTCATTCGTGGCATCTGCTGAAAGGATAAAAGGATTCTAATTTCCAAGCTAAGCTTAGTACTGTATTAGATATTCGTAATATAATTTATTATGGCTTCCTGTCAATAAATAAATAAATCCAAGTTTATATTATATAGATGCCAGAAGTTTATACTTTACATTACCTAAAAGAAAAGGTAGCCCTTCTCTTATTTTGTCCAGCAGTTAAAGTGTGGTATCGGCGTAAGTATCTGCCTCTCTTTTTCTTCCCGTGGGTGACGTGTGGGCAAAAATCTCAAACATCACATTGGCCACCAACAGATGGCGGGATAACCAGCAGCCTTTGAAGCGTCCGCTTGCCGAGCGTGGTGATTATAGCAAATCCACCTTAACTTAGATTCCAGCTGGGATTCGAACTCAGGACTAATAGCTCAATAGACAGGTACGCTTACCACTAAACCACCCAGGCCATGAAACATTAACATTATGATGGATTGAGACGTAAATAATAATCGAGGAAAGCTGCAATTTCGTGATTATCTTTACACAAAGGAAAATTGTGTTTGAATAAGTAATATAATGACAGTACATGAACCTTAAATCTAAATTAAGCAATTATGTTACAGAACCCTGCTATAAAGTTCTTCAGACAAGTTCCACAGGAACGAAGTAAATCCATTAGTATAATTTCGACAATAGATTAAATTGGGTATTTTCTTTAAATTGTAATAGTTTTCATCGTAATTAATTATAAATTTGATTAAAAAAATTACAATAATTCTAATCTCCTTCTCATGTTTCTTCTCCATATTACGAAACTGTGATAGTTTGGTAAAAATTAAACTTATATTTCTTTCGCCAAAAACACTGACATATTGTTTTATCACATGTCATTTACAATTGATCTGTGACGATGCCAATGCTTCTCGGACTGGCTGTGATTTAGGCTGCATTAACCACTTGCGACTAGCATCTCGAATCTGTCGTGTGCGCTCGATTTAATACAGTGCCGTAAGTGTTGCATAAATATTGACTCCAGCGGGGATCCTTGGGATTCGATCTCAGGAGCCATACCTGAACGCTTGCACGTCAAGTACGCTAACCACTGAGGCATGTAGTCATTAAACCGACATAACTCTTATAACATAAAAGTGGAAGTCATGAGACTATAACATCATTTAACCCGCACAATATTATATCAAAGCAAAAACCAATGATTTGTATGTTTCCTAAATATGAGGTTTACCAAGGATTCGAATCCGCGATCCATAAATCAGCTGGCTGGAACTTTGGCGCTGAGTACGTGGTTGTCACATTTATGAAAGGGAAAAGGGCATACATTAACGGCTTGTCCGAGGTTGTTTCAGCGTAAGTAAATATTGACTTTTATTAAGTGCTACAGGTAAAAGGCGGCTTTCCCCTTAAACCAATATATAAATTATATTATTTACTTAATTACGAAAGCTTATTTTATTTTTATTTTAGCTAATATTCTTTGTAGTATAAGTAATATTAATCACTAAGGAAAGTGCAGCGGAAGTTTAAATTATTTCAGGATATGCATGGCTCATAATTAATAATGTTAACTTTGAATTTTAATAACCGAAAAAATTTCAACTGTTACTGTACTAGGTGTGGATTGATATACAAGTATATTATACATATTGAGGTATAATGGGGAATTTACCATCCCTTTCTCGAACCGCCGATCTCATCTGAACGCGATACACCTTTCTCGTAATCAAACGTGGCTCTGGCGATTCTGAATGATGGCAGAAAATCTAGCCGATTTTACGGAACACAAAAACCTCAAAGTAGTGATGCCTCGAATCGCACCCACTAACCAAGCGGGTTCTGTGTTCTTCTATAATTGCTGGATCATTTATCGATTTCTTTTTAAGATTATCTAATATTTTGTAATCATTCTTAACGTATCTAACATTGAAAAACCACCATAACAAATACTTGCAATCATCATTGTATCCCAAGATCATCAGGGCATAGAAATTTAATACGTGGGGTATGTAACTAATTTCAACTTTCAACTTGTGAATTGCTATTTTAAATACAATGTTTGTGCTTAATATTTATTATTCTGTGTGCGTAAGGTAAAACGAAAAGTAGCAATCAACTGACTTTCGGTAGAGCAACAGGCAAACGAAAAGGTTTTTTAAAGCGCCGTAAAATAAAGGAAGGAACAATGTGATTGCTACTTCTAATTATTATTCCTCCATTCATTTGCTTAAACAAACGAACCTGGACTGCCGACAAACCAAGAAAATGGCACATAAGCTCAAGGATAACATTCACAACGCTCTGATTTAATTTGCATAGAATTGGACGGAATCGGTGTCAATATAAAGGGAGAAAGAGAATTAAATCTAGTCATTGTCACCATTTAAATACTTTACAAAGTTTTGACAGAGAGCTTTATATGCGAATGAAATTGTAATTACCAAGATAAGTATTTTTAACATTTAAAAAATGTCATAGTAACATATGTAAAAAAAGGATTATTTGTTTCATCATCATCATCATCATTTCAGCCTATCAGAAGTCCACTGCTGAACATAGGCCTCCCCCAAAGATTGCCACGATGCTCGGTCCTGTGCCACCTGCATCCATCGACTTTCCGCAACACTGCGCAGGTCGTCACTCCTTGTGGGGGGTCGTCCTACACTGCGTTTGCCTGTACGTGGCTGCCACTCGAGAACCTTTTTTCCCCAACGGTTGTCAGTTCTGCGAGCTATGTGGCCGGCCCATTGCCACTTCAGCTTGCTGATCTTTACGGCTTTGTCGGTTACCTTAGTTCTACCAGCTGGTTGCGCGTCAACAAATGCTAGCAAATGAAAGCCCTGTATAGCAGTGTACTTACCCAGACTGGTGAAAAATAATGAGACGGATAAGCCAAATATCGTAAAAACTAAGTTACTAAAACGATCAACGGCAGAAATTGGTATTTATGTAGCCTTTTCAATTCATACAACAAAACACGACTGCTTGGTTGACAAATGTTATTACTCTGTAAAATACTTGCGGGAAAGGTTAAATGTATAATTAATAATGATGACATGTATTTAATAATAATAATTATTATGTATATAAATATATAAAAGCAAAAAATATAAATATAAATAAATAAATACCTAATAAAAAACTATTTTTTTTTTTATTTATTGATTATTTCATAATTGGACAGTTAAAGATAATTATGTATTAGGATTATAATTATATAACACGTAAAAAAATATATACGCATGTCATTTATGTCGCGAAACATGTTACTGTATGTGAAAATGCCATGTTTTATGCAAATAAATTGAATTGAATTGAAAATGTTACACCTCTTCCCTTTTTTGGAGTCGGTAGATAATACTCGTACATATGAAATTAGGAGAAGAACGAGGATAGTATGCATGAAACTATATATTAAATGTAAATAAACGAATTTCACTTTGATTCTCGCAGACTTTGAATAACAATATTTGCGGTATTGAGATTTCTGGCCTTGTGACAGAGGTAACGTGATTTTACCCTCGCTGCAATATGTGAATACCACAACCTGTAACTGAATTCAATTCAGAACTTTCTTAGCTGTGAATTATTTATAAACAATATCCTCGCTTGTACTCGATTCACGAATTACATTAATTCATTCTATTCACTATAACGCATTCCCGGTTTCGACTTTGAAAGCATAGCTGCCGATATATTAATATAGATTAGCGAGTAGTTAGGCTTACCGTTCAATATTTCTGCAAAAACAGAAATTTTTGAGTTCGGATCAGGTTGTGTTGTGTTCGTCCCGTGTCTTTGGTACTGCATCTGATCGGTACGGTCCTATTTTATCGCATTAGCGTTACATCAAATATGGGTAGGTAAAGACGAGTGAGTGTCTCATTATTTGAGTATTTAAGGCACTTTTATGTACCCTGCGCACTGCGTGGATGGTTCCGAATTCAATTCTCGCACGTGATTTATATTTGTAGGCCTGCCTACCTATTTAGGTCTGGGCTAAATGCTCTTAAAATGTTGAAATACCTCTGTGAACAATAACAGACCACGAAATTAAATAAAGGTCAATTACTGCCAAACAAAATAAGGCCAGTGCTACATGAGGTTATAAATTAACACTCTCTTAGCAGTTGTAAAGCACTCTCCATTAGGCATTTTTAATTACAAAGTCAAGTCCAGACTTTCGTAATTTGTACAACATACGCGATCCCTTTTTTAAATTTTTACTAATTTACGATGAAGGTTTTGTTAGGATTTGTTTTCGTTTTAATTCCAAACATTGCGTATTAAAAATAAAAAAATTATTATAATATAGTAACAAGCTCTCAATGCCCAAGAGTGGAGAAAGGTCTATTTTACATTTATTTTAGTCTATTCAAACCCACTTTTCACCTGAATATATTTGGAAAACATGACAAGTGTTGAGACTGAATGTTCAGGCCAATGATACAACCAACGATCACATCAGGCTAACGATACAAATCGTACTTCGAAACCTTTAAAGGTTTCGAAAAACTAACTGGTACGAGTCCTCCAAATACTCGAACACGAACTCAAAAACTCTTGTCTTCCTGATTCATTCGTACCTGATACGCTCGACTATTATGGCTTTAGATTCGTTATAAGTGATTATCATGAAACCGTAAATATATGGCAATCTTTTGGAGAAGCTTTGATAGGCTGATATATTGACAGTGAGATATATTGGATAGATACATAATGATAGTAGTATCCGCTTATTCGTTTTCATATTGTAAACGAAAAAGTAACTGTAGGTAATCTTATGATATAAAACTATTATTTTCGGATTTTATCACGCTTATTTTTTTATTTATTCCCAACGTTTCGAGTGCTTTACAGCAGCCGTGGTCACGGGGAAATGAGGAGTTATAGTCAGCTTGGGCTACCTGATAGCTCTTTATTATTAATTTTGGTCTGACCTATGTAAATAATCTGTAATCCGTAAATAATAGATTCATTTCAAATGTGTAGTATTCGCGTAAATTCAAGAAATCATTACATAAACAGTTATTTCAGTTTTGATTAGCTGTCAATTCACCATGGCTGGCATGGCATGGCTTGACTTGCACTCTTTGTGAGATTCGTCCAATTATTTATTAAAAAAATAATGACATGTATGTAAGTTCTGAACCTTTTGCCATATATCGAAGGTACATAACGAGTTAATCACAGAGTTATCATATAATATTATAATTTGAGTATACTTAATATACTGCCAGTAGTTTTAAATTTATATCCCTTCGCACAGACAAATACGACTGTCTTATTTATCAGTGTAGTAAATTCGACGTATTGACACATACGCTGATTTATAAGCATATGCGTAATATTGATTGGATAATGGAAGTCAATTTAATATGCAGCATCCGAAAGGCAGGTCACGTATGCCGCCCTCATTGTTCGGAGCGATTCCGCCGACTCCCTACAACGATGTTAATTGTAAATTGGTTACATTACATGCAAGCGTTTTTTGTGCCAATGAAATTCGTCGCTTCCGTAACTTTCCTTTGATACTTGAATATTCGTTAACTAGCTAAGCGATGCGCGCATGTCATTGTTATTTAATTACTTAAGTAAAGACAAAGTGAAAAAATCCTAACCCTACCTTTTGATTCCCACCGCTGAGCTTAGGTACACCGCTCTCATTTCACGGATTTTTATCTCATGATGATCTCGAGCTAAGAAGTTTAGAAAGAGCTATCAGCGATAGAGCCACCTCTTCGAGAAATTCGAAAATGGATTGGCTATTTTAATGTTCAACGTGTTTAGTCCAGTAAAGTTTAGCTACGTATATACTTCCATACGTTTAGCATGGGCATAGCTGTTGCATAATTTCAAAACGAACTGACATAAACACATATAAGCACTCTCGCCTGTCATCGTTTGTGGTGACAGCGTCTGAGATTAAGAATTTATATTTGGCACAACTCACCGTAACCAAACGGGCTTCCCCAACCCACTCTTTGTCTGTTTGCGAGATAGAACATGACAGGTGGTGAAGAGGCTCGCTCGAACATAAACGTACCACTAATTACATAACATTTCCATTGACATATTATAATAATGAAAGTATGAAGTACACTGCAACAAAACATTGGCATTAACATATATACGATTATGTTGACATACCTGTGTTAAGATTGGCTTTTGACATGTAGGCTTTCTAACGAACAACTTTACTTTAATAGCGGAACATTGTGGCCTCGACATTGAATTAATTAAGATTTTCTCAATTAGCCTTATCGTTTAGAGTACTTAGATTTCAAATAGGTTAAAGCCCTGGTTTATTTGAATATGTAAAATTATCTTTCGCTCTAATGCCGCAACTTTCACTAAAGCTAAATTTTCACCCTTTATTTTTCAGAACTAAAGTTGTCACACACAACCAAATACCTTTTTATTACTTACTAAACAGCCCGTTATCAGTTCACTGCTCGAAATAGGCTTCTCGAATAGGAGATTGCGTAAGAAGTAGGCTCTCAATAACGTTCAAAAAAATAAAGTCAAATAATAGTTTGTAAAATATTATATTACACTTTTCTTTATATTGGAAAGGGCTCACCTGGTGGTAAGTGATTAACGTCGCCCACGTACATCAGAAGAACGAAATCAGAAGCACAAGATGCCTCTAATTCACGCCGGTATTCTACAAGGCTGCGGTACTACCACGGTCTAGCCGGCCAAATCGAGCTGCAGCAAAATCCGCTGCTTGACTCTACCATGTATTAAAACTTTCTTCTACATCGAAGTAATTTCGATTCCAAATCGAAAAGAAAACATGTTTTTTGTCAGCAAGTATCAAATATTGTGACTAATAAATACCTTAAGATGCAGTTCAGATTTTGATTAAATATTTTTTTACAAATGAAATAATGTTCTGTAAAGTTTCCTATAAATTGCACAGATATTAATAGTTACTTAAGACTAGTGGTTTCTTTTTAGTAGCCAACTTCGATAAAAACTGAGTGAAGGAAGCGAATAAAACGTATTACTTCTCTAGCTCTACGTTCCAAGTAGAGTAAGTCTACATTTGTACAATACTAAAGTAAGTCGAAAAAGAATAAAACAGTTACTTAAGTATAAATATAAAACACTTCCAAGATATATAAATATAGACACCCACGCCTGCCACCATAGAGGGTAAGCAGAGTTTAAGGATTTACATTTGCCAATTTTCGCATCTCCGATGAGCCCAGTGTTTAGTAACCGGTCCACGTTGTTTTGGATTTTATACACTAAGTCTTGCCATGACATTAAAGGCACACTCGTTTTGAACCAAACTTTATCTAGGTTGGTTCATTGTTCATATTCTAAATGGTTCAAACTGATTGAACCATTTGGAAGGCGATCAAGTTGCTAAATCCCTACGCCATTCCATGACATAGGACCAATTCTACAGAAGGCGTAAAGTTTTACTAAAAAGAAAACGTATGTGTTTGTCGCTTTAATTGCGCTACACCTTATTTCAAATAATTACGCATTTGCATTTGCAAACAATATCCTGAGCCACCTGCATCGATCGACTTATGTAGTGGACATACACTGTGTTTATCTGTACAAGGTTACCACTCGACAATCTCCATTCGTAATGGTTATCAGTTCTGTGCGGATTATCCGAGTCATCTTGTTTTCGCTAAAACACAACACATGCAGGTGAAACACAGGCAAATTTCCTTTTTTACCCTTTTTTTGTTTTATTTCCTATCGCTTATATATTGCAGCTGAACCGAGATACTCTGTCCACTATTGGTCTCACACAAATCAGCGCCAAGGCTGTTATTACAGCTGCGGCCATAGCCGAGTGAGGTCCTTTTTACAGCAACGTTGCAGCACAGATAAATCGTGGCAAAGACAGCATTCAAATTTTATAGCATTTTTTTGTTTTCTTTTCTTTGCAGTTTTAATTTTCAATTTTATATTTTTATTTTTGTTGAGTTTTCTATTTTTCTTTTTCTCTTTCTATAATAAGCATAGTGTTGTACTTCTGTCGTGAATAAATGGTTTTTCTTTCTTTCTTTCAATTCTTGTTTATATATTGTCTCCACTGAGAAAATTCGTTTTCATACAATGACTAACATTAAAAATTAATTAAAAAATAAAATAAACGCCATCTCATAGAATATTGAGGCACCAGTACGCCAGATCACACTATTATTGCAATAGAAGCAACATTTCTTACAGGAGAAGTTATCACATTCCCACGAAAGACGCCAAGCAAAACTACTACTACTACTACTACTAGACGCCCACGTACAAATATTCGTATTCGTGACCATGAGGGATTTTAATCCGCGAAGTTGCGTTCCTACAGGTTTTTCTGGCCGCGGACTTATTTCTAAGGAAATACACAGTTGGCTAGGCAGCTTTTAAAAAATATACCGCAACATGACTAGACGATACAAAACGTTGAATCGTACGATAATGTGAGCAAGCTTCGTAGTATAAACCGATAAATGAACTTCGGATCTAACAAGAATCCAATTAGACCAAAACCAGTTTCTACAAACCGGGAATTAGATCCCGAATTAAGTTCGTTGAGCTTGAAAGATTTACTTTACAGTGCTCTGTGTTTTATCTAACTTTCGGAATACAGTTTAATTGTCAATTTGTACTACGCTCTTAATATTTCTAACATACGACATAATGTGATGGTACAATTAACGTGTAGCATCCAATAATCTGCCCCCATATCTCATCTCGCGGGTGTCATAAAAGTCGACTACGAGAAATAACAATAATCTCGAGGCCATCATCAGGGCATCAGCCTATTTTGTTCTAAGTGCTGAATATAGGCTTGTTCAAGAAAGCACCAACAATAGCCGGTATACATTATTCACCACTACACAAGCGGGGAAGATTAATGCAGCACCGACATACACACTCTCCCCATCACGTCGGAAAGACCTAGAGACGGCAAATACGAATAGATATTCTGCCATCACTCGGTCGCCAGATCCTCGTTTGTTTTTTAGCAGGGTACGTTAAGAGCACGAAAGAGATAGTATTCGTATATTACTTCTTACATCTTAATAATGCTAGACCTAAAATATACGGATAGGTGTCGGACAGCAGAGCCTACAGTGGGGAATCCAGTCGCTGTGCCGGTTTCCCCAGTGCTGCTGTCATCATTCTGTTCTGTTCTCACGTTATGTTACGCAATTGTTTACA
The DNA here is from genome assembly GCA_029286595.1 of Bhutanitis thaidina. NCBI lineage: Eukaryota > Metazoa > Arthropoda > Insecta > Lepidoptera > Papilionidae > Bhutanitis > Bhutanitis thaidina. The sequence goes on from JAGSMS010000019.1 coordinate 1,029,704, forward strand.
CTGGAAAAGGCCCTACCCGTGGATTGTTCATAGGCAGGTGGAGAATAAGATAACAGAAAAATATTCTCTGGTCTTTAGTCTGGTGTAATCATAGACAGGAGTGACCTACAAAGAATGTCATCTATTGTGAGAGTCGAGGTCCAGTAAGTAGTAGTCGAGTGATCGCAGGAACACCAATCTGTCTGCGATTAGTTACAGCGAGTGACATAGACACATTGAGATCTAGAATATTTACTTATTTTCATACAGAAAAGAAGGTAACAACCGAGTACTAAGTTATAGAGGTCGCTGCGGCCCACAAGCAGCAACATCTATCCTCTAATAATAATCAAATAGCAATTGCATTGATACGATTTGTAACTCTTCTCTAACCTTTACCTAAGCCAATGTCTCACCAGATCGGAGAAAAACCAACGAGCAATAGTTTACTTAAATTATTGTTACTATCTTTGAATGAGATTGCTTTAACAAGTGAAAAATACTAAGCTCTAAGCAACGTGATAAAAGCTTGATAAAATTAATTAAATTTTAAACGAAAAATTTACTTTATTAATATAACAAATATTAGTGAATCCTTAAGCCTCAGTTTCAGGAACCAGTGGCTTCTCCCCATTAAGCCATTAATATACATAAATAAAGATAGAGAGGTATATTAAAGTTACTTAATTAACAAACTACTGCAAAAAAAATAAAAAAGTTACAATAAAAAGGCAAAAAACATATTTTATATTAGCGTATTGTTCTGCCTATTTAATACTGTGAGTGTGTGTGTGCATGTGACTGTGTATAATATAAGTGTGTGTCTATGTGCGTCCAGTTGTCATAGAAATAAATATTAGTAAAATAGATGCGTTTTGCAGAGATAAGTTGCTCACGGTCAAACACTAAGACCCAGAACAGCTATTTTAGATCATACAAATACTTGTTCCATACCTGCGCTAATCTAAAATGTAATTGAAAAATACTGTTACAAACATATGAGTATTTTGAAACTCGTGTGCGATTTTATGATTCGAAGCGACTAAAATTAAATATTTAAGCCCCTGATTATTATTACAAATTATTGGTTGCATTTACAAACCGCAACCAATTAAATAACAATACTATATATACCCTATATATAACCTATACCTAAATATGTACATAGCGAAGTAATTGCTCATTGGTTATTTCGGCTGCGGCTGTTGGAGCGCACTGGAGCGAAGTTAACGAGCGAGTGTTAACCGCAAGTGAATAGTCCGAATGATATCCCGTCAGGGTTGACCACAGTTACCGCTCTACTTATGTACCAGTAATCCTGCACAAGAAACTTTGTTTCGGATATAAATTTTCTTGTCCCACCATTTGCTATATATTCATATTTCTCACCTTTAAAAATGTATCAAAACTTTCAACTCGGGACTGTGTAATTCATGTTAAACTCATATAATGTTTATCATTAGTGTACTTTTTATTAAGCCTATTACTTCCATCTTGTGTTAAATATTAATTAATATAATTAACGTACCTCCCTCCCTTCTTTGTGATATAGCTTTTCTACGCAAAGGTTGTCTCGAAAAAATCGCTTGGAAGTGGGTAAGATCGCCATTTGTAATAATTTTAATACTGCATTATTTTATTATTGTAAGATATATTTTTTAATTTATTGATAAGTCTCGTGGTAACAAAGTTATAATCTGGCTCTCCTTTTTTGTCCCTTTTGTATCTAAAGAGGGATTAAGAAAACTAAAAGCCTTGAAAATATTTGTATTTCCCGAATTTTTTTGTATTTACTTTAGAAAATACTGTGTCGCGAAGCAGTTTACATACATAAATTGCACATGGAAAAACACCCAGACCTGGAACTTTAGTACATGGAACTCTAGTACTAGTATTTGTATAAACTGTAGTGCATACAAATACGAGTACTAGTCCCGTGCGGGAATCGAACCCGTGACACAATGCAGCAGCTAAACGCTTAACCAGTACACCACCGAGCCGTCAATATATTTAGATATTTTGTTATTATTAATTTATATTTTAACAATTTATGAATATTTAATAATTTTTTGTGCTACATAAAGTACATATGCTTGTAGCACAGAGGCTGTATAAGTTATTGTAACAAGCTCTTATAATCTTTCTCTAAGCTGTTAAAAGCTATTGTATGGAAAAATATTTTTAGTCGTTAATATTTTCAATACGTTTATCGCTTCGAAATAGGATACAGACGATACGAACAGGCTTTATAATGACGAAAAAAAAAAATTTTACCTTCGATGACGATTTTCGTCCTTATTTATATTATAAAATTATTTTTCAACTTTCAGCAATAAAATGGAAAATAATTACAAAACCTTATCCAATATTTCTAATCAATTCAATAAAAAAAATTATTGATTAGAAATATTGGATTGAAATCCGTTTGCGAAAAAGTATCACCAAAAAATCTTCACAAAAAAATAACACTGAAAGAAGTTTCTTTGCTTAACTCAATAAAGTAAAAAACCAAATCTAATTTTAGAGCGAAGCTCTTACGGCTAGCTCTTAAAGGAGCTATAACCTTAAAACGAAATGGATCTAATTTTTTATGGTTGTTTTAGCGATATAAGACTTTCACTGTGATTATGATGTACGGATATGAGAAGTTTTATAACATAAATATAAAAAAGTATTATTAATCTGATCAGCCACCTTTCAGACAAAAATTATATTTTAATAACTATCAAAAAGGCTATCTATAGTATAAAAAAATAAAATATATAAAAAATTTTAACCAGTGCTTTCGTGACTTTTACCGCCTCATATTTGCTTTTAAATTTATTTATTACATATTTTCGGCGAAAAAGTTTGAATTTTTCGTCTACTTTGTTTACGTCAAATTATTAAACAGTGTATTTCGTTATTGAATACAATATTCATTTAAGCTGTGAATAAAATAGATAGTTACAACCTTATTATTGGATTCACTGAACTTTGTATCAGATAACTTGAATAAACTTGCTGATCTTCCTTACGAATACATAATTAGGAATCCATCGCATGTATAAGATGATTCCCTATTAATTTATCAAGTATTCAATTTTAAATGTAATGCACTATTGTTTCTTTATTAGTATTATTGAGTGAATTAACTTGAAAAATTTATAAAAATTTAATATTACAATTACCACTGGTTAATCGCCAATTAACCACGTACAAAGCACTCTCCGAAGCTCGCTAAGAGACATAATGCTTTCCCTTATAGCTTGCGGTTGTTAATACTGGTAATATTAATAAATATTCATATCATGTTTCACACATACAACTTACACACTAAAAGGTTTCATAGAGTAGGAGTATAGTTATGATTGAGCTTTCAAATTAAATGGTACTTTCGTTTTAAGTTCTCAATTTTTCATGTACGATGACAGGAACATGATTTATTATAAACAGAGCTGTAAGAACGATCTGTGAAAAGTGCAGACGACTCAGAAGATTTATGGCACTGATACAGTTGCGGTACAGGTATGTAATGTCGATAACATATAGTATGAATAATATGTTTTCTATCGACGGATAAATTTCAAATAAACTAAACACAATTTGAATAATGAAAAAATATATTTAAAATTGCATAAGGCAAATTTATTCTTGGCGCTATATTTAGATGTGAATCAATTACATTACAAAAGAGAAAGTCGGTATAAAATTTAAAAGTATATTACCTAGACCTCACTTTTTATCAATGTATATATTAAATTTCTGAGCGTATTTTTACATACCGTTATCTCGACAATGAAATGAGGTAAAGACTTGGAATTTTATTTATCTTTTTTTTATTTATCATCTGGTTGATGATAATATTTTCAAACAATCTTTTATTCAAAAAATTAACTCTTAATGATTTTCAAATAATTATATCTTTACATGTAACACGGGGCAGGATGGCGCCAGACTGCCATGTAAAAATTAAATAACAAAAAGTAATATTACTAAAAATTTTAATAAATTGTAAAAGTATCTGTAAATTTTAATGGCGACATCTACTACCGAAGTAGCTGAAGGTAAACGCAGAAAATTTAAATAAATTTCTTAGTGCAAACAGCAATGAAAGTAACCGCCGTGAGGAAGCCTACGTATTTAAGCTATAAAGCAAATATTCAGAATAAAGAAATTCGCTAACCCATGCAGACGCGGTTAAAATATCTAATATCCATACCTAAGATTTTAGTATTGTAAAGGCTAGGTTAACACTGTTTGTTTGTCAGTTACGTTTTCATGGCTCAACTGCTCAACCGATTTTAATAAAATTTAGTACGGATGTAGCCTGAACCTGTGCTACTATAGGCTATACTACTAATCTCAGGAAAGCTTCGGTAAATTTTCCACAGGGACTTAGTAACGGGCTCAAGCATATAAACCACACTAAGGCTCGCGTCCACTTGCGGTTTAACTGACGTTTAATGTCCAAACAGCTACTCAACACTAGTTTTTGTATGGTATTGATAAAAATGTTGTATGTTGTTGGTAAAATAATTGATTAAATAGTAACAATTACGGTCGGTTTCACCAACTAATTAATTTGTAGGTGAAGTTAAGCTAAATTTTTATTGTTGTAAATTTTTAACACAGTACAGCTACTAGTATATTAATTAAAACGAAATATGGAAAAGAATATTAAATATAGTTATTACTCTTATATCAAAAATTATAATTTTTATATTTTTATTCCGTTCGAAGTGTTTCCGTTTCTACGGACATTAAAATGAAAATTTGTAAACATTTAATAAATCAAATCAAACCAAAAAAAAATTGTTCATCAACGAAGAAGAAACAAAAATTTCACTTATCAAACGTATTTTATTAAAATCTACTACCGTTTCGTAATGAGGTTCCTCTGACGGAGAAGAAACCGCCGAAAGAAACTCCTTAGGTAGTCCCTTTCTGTAATTTTTTATTTGAAACGAATCGTAAGCCTAGGTTAGAATTTTTATTTCTTTAAATTTATACCTCAGAGATTTTCTTAAAATTGTTAAGATTAATGTTTTTTTAAAATAAGTTAATTTTTGAATTTTTTATGATTCTTACGCCTATACCACTCGGAGGGTGGTATTGGCGTAAGAATCTTTCTTTCACCCCCTTTCTTCCCGTAAGGTTGTTAAGGTACGGTAAGTTAATAAAATTAGCGACTCCAAAGAATCAAGCGTTTTATATGTATATGCAAAATCTTTTATACCAGGGCATGGTTTTAGTCATACATTATTTACGATAGCTACACTGAAGTACTATGAAATATCAAGCACTTAAATTTTACTTATTGTTTTCATTACACAATAAATACCTATTTAAATTATATTTAATAAATTAATGACAAAATAATTAAACAACATTTATAATTTTCCGTCCAGTCGATAGCTAGTTTGGCAGCAGCACATTTTTTGCTCTTTTCCGAGTGAATTTTTTCTAGTATCGCGTCGCTACAATATCGAGTTACTTTTCCTCATTAAGAGTTATTGAGCAAAATAATTAACGATTGTAGTTTCAAACGAGCTCCAAATGGAACAGAGTCTTGACAGTTATTTGTTCTTCTTGTTTAGTTAATGAGTATCTTTTAGTTGTTTCTAGTCCAACGCTTCAATCTCGTCAAACTGGGAAATGAGTGGTTATGATGTTCAGAAATCAGCGAATTAGAAAGAATTGAGTGACGTCATTGGACATCAGTGACGTCATTGGAAATCAGTGACTAATTACGTGAGCATAGATTCAGAGCTGACACAATTCCCTCATAACTCGATATGATATGAGGTCATTTGAAATTACTTAAGAATGCACTTGGGAAAATCATGATAAAAAAGATTCACGACTTTGGTAATAATAAAACATAAGAAAAACAATAACGAATATATTAAAATTATGTAAAACTTAATATGTTTTGCGTTTGCGGAATAAATGATTTCATTGACCTTCGTCGTTAAATGACTTAGACGTGAACTGTCTGAAATGCCACGAAATATAACGACCTACGGCATATTGCAAAATAACCATCTCAAATATGCACCACTTAAACTACACTGACCGGAAGGGGCCGGGGCCTCTAAAGTTCGTGGCATCTATTGCAAGCCGCCTACCAAGTATAGATTACGGCAAATCTTTTGAGAGGCTTCGGCCCTCGAGAGCAAATTACTATCTTCTTACTACGTATTCTGGAGAAAAATTGGTTGCAAATTTAAGTAGCGAATTATTAAAATACCGTTAGTTCCTTTATATAAAGAAAGATTGGAATAAAAAATACAAAAGTATGACACGTAGTTGGTGATTCGTAAATACTTGGGGGTTATATACACTTCCATAACAAATTCCTTAAATAATAATAATATTAAATTAATCCCATCTGGCTGGGTTTTAATTATCTGTTTAATTTTATTACATATATAATTTATTAAATATTATTTATTTTATGGTATTATTTGTCTATACGTATTTATATATACAACCCGACCAGATGAGAGTATATAGACAAAAAGTAATTTATATTTTTATTCCGTTCGAAGTGTTTCCGTTTCTACGGACATTAAAATGAAAATTTGTAAACATTTAATAAATCAAATCAAACCAAAAAAAAATTGTTCATCAACGAAGAAGAAACAAAAATTTCACTTATCAAACGTATTTTATTAAAATCTACTACCGTTTCGTAATGAGGTTCCTCTGACGGAGAAGAAACCGCCGAAAGAAACTCCTTAGGTAGTCCCTTTCTGTAATTTTTTATTTGAAACGAATCGTAAGCCTAGGTTAGAATTTTTATTTCTTTAAATTTATACCTCAGAGATTTTCTTAAAATTGTTAAGATTAATGTTTTTTAAAATAAGTTAATTTTTGAATTTTTTAAGATTCTTACGCCTATACCACTCGGAGGGTGGTATTGGCGTAAGAATCTTTCTTTCACCCCCTTTCTTCCCGTAAGGTTGTTAAGGTACGGTAAGGTAATAAAATTAGCGACTCCAAAGAATCAAGCGTTTTATATGTATATGCAAAATCTTTTATACCAGGGCATGGTTTTAGTCATACATTATTTACGATAGCTACACTGAAGTACTATGAAATATCAAGCACTTAAATTTTACTTATTGTTTTCATTACACAATAAATACCTATTTAAATTATATTTAATAAATTAATGACAAAATAATTAAACAACATTTATAATTTTCCGTCCAGTCGATAGCTAGTTTGGCAGCAGCACATTTTTTGCTCTTTTCCGAGTGAATTTTTTCTAGTATCGCGTCGCTACAATATCGAGTTACTTTTCCTCATTAAGAGTTATTGAGCAAAATAATTAACGATTGTAGTTTCAAACGAGCTCCAAATGGAACAGAGTCTTGACAGTTATTTGTTCTTCTTGTTTAGTTAATGAGTATCTTTTAGTTGTTTCTAGTCCAACGCTTCAATCTCGTCAAACTGGGAAATGAGTGGTTATGATGTTCAGAAATCAGCGAATTAGAAAGAATTGAGTGACGTCATTGGACATCAGTGACGTCATTGGAAATCAGTGACTAATTACGTGAGCATAGATTCAGAGCTGACACAATTCCCTCATAACTCGATATGATATGAGGTCATTTGAAATTACTTAAGAATGCACTTGGGAAAATCATGATAAAAAGATTCACGACTTTGGTAATAATAAAACATAAGAAAAACAATAACGAATATATTAAAATTATGTAAAACTTAATATGTTTTGCGTTTGCGGAATAAATGATTTCATTGACCTTCGTCGTTAAATGACTTAGACGTGAACTGTCTGAAATGCCACGAAATATAACGACCTACGGCATATTGCAAAATAACCATCTCAAATATGCACCACTTAAACTACACTGACCGGAAGGGGCCGGGGCCTCTAAAGTTCGTGGCATCTATTGCAAGCCGCCTACCAAGTATAGATTACGGCAAATCTTTTGAGAGGCTTCGGCCCTCGAGAGCAAATTACTATCTTCTTACTACGTATTCTGGAGAAAAATTGGTTGCAAATTTAAGTAGCGAATTATTAAAATACCGTTAGTTCCTTTATATAAAGAAAGATTGGAATAAAAAATACAAAAGTATGACACGTAGTTGGTGATTCGTAAATACTTGGGGGTTATATACACTTCCATAACAAATTCCTTAAATAATAATAATATTAAATTAATCCCATCTGGCTGGGTTTTAATTATCTGTTTAATTTTATTACATATATAATTTATTAAATATTATTTATTTTATGGTATTATTTGTCTATACGTATTTATATATACAACCCGACCAGATGAGAGTATATAGACAAAAAGTAATTTATATTTTTTAGATTTTATGTATGTACACATATTTATATAAATCACCCTACCAGACGAGTATATATCTAAATAACCCTACATAATAATAATTTATTTTCTCTCCACAATATAGTGACGCAAGAATATTACACATAATTCAAAAAAAAATTAAACATATTGTGGGAGACTGCCAAAAATTTTGTGCATGTGCTTTACAATTTCTACAGATGTGCTTATTAATGAGTAACAAAAAAAAAAATATAAAGAAAAGTGTGTAGTGTTAGTGTGGTTAGTGTTTGATTGGAACATTGTGTGTTTGTTTGTAAGTGTGTACATATGTGTGTGTAGGTAGTTCATATACTATTGAATTTTGTATATAAACTTGATGTACTTTCACAATTATTTGTACCTAACCAGGGTTGTTAATAGTTGTTCTGTTACATCATAATTTAAGTCTTTAAGCCATTCAGTTATGTTACGTTTCCATAAGTACTTAGTGAGTTTATATATTTTAAGATTCCTGTTTACTTTAGTATATAGAAAACCACCCAAATGGCAAAATAACCATCTCAAATATGCACCACTTAAACTACACTGACCGGAAGGGGCCGGGGCCTCTAAAGTTCGTGGCATCTATTGCAAGCCGCCTACCAAGTATAGATTACGGCAAATCTTTTGAGAGGCTTCGGCCCTCGAGAGCAAATTACTATCTTCTTACTACGTATTCTGGAGAAAAATTGGTTGCAAATTTAAGTAGCGAATTATTAAAATACCGTTAGTTCCTTTATATAAAGAAAGATTGGAATAAAAAATACAAAAGTATGACACGTAGTTGGTGATTCGTAAATACTTGGGGGTTATATACACTTCCATAACAAATTCCTTAAATAATAATAATATTAAATTAATCCCATCTGGCTGGGTTTTAATTATCTGTTTAATTTTATTACATATATAATTTATTAAATATTATTTATTTTATGGTATTATTTGTCTATACGTATTTATATATACAACCCGACCAGATGAGAGTATATAGACAAAAAGTAATTTATATTTTTTAGATTTTATGTATGTACACATATTTATATAAATCACCCTACCAGACGAGTATATATCTAAATAACCCTACATAATAATAATTTATTTTCTCTCCACAATATAGTGACGCAAGAATATTACACATAATTCAAAAAAAAATTAAACATATTGTGGGAGACTGCCAAAAATTTTGTGCATGTGCTTTACAATTTCTACAGATGTGCTTATTAATGAGTAACAAAAAAAAATATAAAGAAAAGTGTGTAGTGTTAGTGTGGTTAGTGTTTGATTGGAACATTGTGTGTTTGTTTGTAAGTGTGTACATATGTGTGTGTAGGTAGTTCATATACTATTGAATTTTGTATATAAACTTGATGTACTTTCACAATTATTTGTACCTAACCAGGGTTGTTAATAGTTGTTCTGTTACATCATAATTTAAGTCTTTAAGCCATTCAGTTATGTTACGTTTCCATAAGTACTTAGTGAGTTTATATATTTTAAGATTCCTGTTTACTTTAGTATATAGAAAACCACCCAAATGGCAAAATAACGCTTTGAAAATACAGTAGACAGCTGGGTCTGACAACGATCCACTGGATTATATCGCCGTTTGCTGAGAGACAGAGAGGAACAATATGTCAAAAGTGTGTGTTGTTGTAAGAACTTTTGATATATTGCATAAAAGTGCCGTGGGATAATTAAAGGGTGAGAAAGCTGGTAGCTTTAAAATAGCTCCTTGAGTTCTTACTAACTCGAGAATGGATTTTGGAGCTGAACCCCAGGAGGTGATGCAGTAGCTCAGCAGTGATTGACCGAGGAGGTAGTAGACATTTTGTTTTAGCTTTTCATCAGAAACTAATCTTAACGTTTTAAAGACATATATTAATTTACGTAACCTTGCGTTGAGGACGTCTATATGTTTATGAAATCTAAGTGTGCTATCTATTAATATTTAACACAATCAGTTTTATGAAGATTAGTGCAGGTAAATATATTATGATGAGGTTATGCGCAGCTCTAATACTGCCCTCTTTAAATTATTTGATCGTTTTTAAATAGAATTTCTCCGAAAGTATCTTTGCAAATTTAACTTTCAACGTTCACTATTCATATAAAAATATATAATTTATCATATGTAATCTAGAACCTGCCTGTGAGTTAATTAATACTAAAGACCAACGGTACTAAACATGTCTATGTCATACTATCAAATTTACATAATAAAGTACATCGAATAACGTCTAACACGTAAACCAGTAACTTTAATAAAGTAGTGTGTGAAAAAAAAACCCAGAACGCTATATATATAATACGTATTTTTTTATGTTTAAATTCATTATCGATATGCAGGCATTAATATACAGACCTTTAGCATTTACGAAGTCTTTACTACGTTGTTTGATTGAAAATATTTTATATTGTAATATAAAACTTTCTTGTTCAAATTTACCTTTTTTCCGTTTACGAAATTTATTTCCAAGTACTCCATTTTAAAATACCAATCCAATATTATATATGACAATTACGGTCATCATATTATAACTTATCACAAATAAAATAAAATGTTTTAAATCTCAAGAAATAAAATGTTAAATATTACAAAAATTACAGAAATCACAAACTAGAAACTCTACATCAATTTATCATTAATACTAACTTCCATATTATACCATTTATATTATTTGTAAAGATACTTACTAATTTAAGAACGAGGACTTCGGGGAGGCTTTTCTTGTAAACTTTTTTTATTTTAAACCTTTCTAATAATGAGTCAAATTTATTGGTTATAACCATAAATTAGAGATCAATCGATAGAGTAATTGAAGTTTATAATTCAACAAAAGAATAAATATTAATTTTTAAATTATGAAACATTTTGCGATCTGGAAATATATCATAAATGTACCGTAAGTTCTGAAGTCGGTTGTAAATCGTATTAAACCCAATTAACATTCTATTAAGCGGAAATTGGTGGAAGTATTCTTTGTTTAATGGTATAAAAATGTTCGTGGAATATTTTCATTGTGAAGAAAAAGGGTTTTTCCCAGATTGTATATAACAAGGTTATTGATAAAATAAACCCTGTTAGGTTTGAATAAAGATCATTAAAAACTTTTGATTCAATATTTTTTTCAAAGTTTAATACTTATGATAACTCAAAACTTTCCTTTTTCCTGTTAGGTATAAATTTATAGATTTTTTATGGGAATGTGGGTCAACGTGCTGGTTCTCCTGATGGTAAGTGATTTCCGATGCCCACGTACATCTGCAACACCAGAAGAGCTGTAGGTGCGTTTCCAGTTTTGGGCCTTCGGTTACCTTACTTACCGAACGAAATGTAGAAGCTCTTACTCACGCCCATATCCTGCGAGGCTGTGGTCCTAGCCAGCCCATTCGAGCAGCAACATAAGCCGCTAGGCACCTACTGACCGATTCAATATCGCAAAAGCTTTACTACTGAAGCTATAAAAACATGAAATTCGGTTATTTGATTCCTTTTGTAACGGAAGCGCACACTAAGAAATGATTTTAGGAAATTCCCTCAAACGACAAGAAAAACAACTCGCTTAGAGACTTCATTAGAGAGACTGCTTTTGTTAGTAAATTATAGAAAGAAACTCCTCTTTTTTACGGAAATTTAATGCTATATTTATATTTAATTTTAAATGTATATAGCAATTTCTGGTTAAAAATATCTACTTCGGTGCAAGCAAAGCCGCGGACCAGAGCTAATTTATATAATTCATCCCTTTGGGTTTAGGAGTTTTTCAATAACAATGTATAAATGCCGTCGTAGTCTAGTGGTCAGCGAGCGTCCCGCTTTCGGTTCACAGTACGCTAGTTAATTTGGCTCGATCCCCATTGCCGGCACGACAAGAATTGTTAATAGCAATTTTTAGCGCTTAGTTTACCACGTGCTCGGTGGTGAAAACGTCGTCAGGTAATATCTGAGAAATAATAAAAATATTATTTAATCGAACCGCCGAAGCCCGCCAACCCACACTGGAGCAGCGTGGTGGATCCCTTCCGGCTCCACAACTCTCAAATATGATAGATATAGATGGCTTTTGGTCCCACAGTGGGCATTTACCCGCTGCTACTTTACTTTTTAGTATTATACGTAATAATATATCTATTTAACTAAAAACATACAATCGCTCTAATATAGTTTCAAGGAAAATAGCATCTTCATTTACCATATACTATTTGAAAAACTTGTACACAAAACGACAACCTTCTGGCCGATTGTGACCACGATGTGTACTGCGCAGGATATATTAGTACAGTAATTGTATTTTAACACAGATGCACTCTCTTTTTTAAGCGATAACATCGGAACAAGAATCGGAGACACATACTTATGTATTATATGTATGTTGTAACATAACACAACCAGTTTCTCTTCTGTACTGTGTATTGTTCAATCCTATGACTCCGAGCTATTTGAAGGAAAACTTTAAGTTTCTGGGTCATGACAGACCGGACAGAGTTCTACGGTAAGCCGGAGAACTTATTCCCGCACTATATATACACTTATCGAACCAAATACTTCAAGATTTCCGTCACCGTCAAGTCCATCTACTTATGGAACGAACTTCCTCCGCAAATTCACCCGGCGGCACACTAGATAAGTTTAAGACTAACGTCGAAAATTCTGACATTCTGTGATCACTAATCATCATTAGCGACAACTGAAAATGTTTTTCCTCTATTGTATTCATTTATGTCATTTTAATTACGTATTTGGTATAAATATATATATTTAGTCTTATAGCATATATAAAGTGTATTATTATGTCATTATAATATAATATATTATTTTAGTTTATTTAGGTATTAGCATGTAAATTTATTATTTACACCTACTCCCACTGTTTAATAGGTAATTTTTTCCTTAGCCTTAAGGTTGTCTGGAAGAGATCACTCTCTAGGGATAAATCCGCCTAATTGTACCTATTTCTTAAGTTTATTTTTGTTTGATTTGGTTATTTTGTGTCTTTGTGGTGTACAATAAAGTATATATAACAACAATCCGACCTGAAAACAAACAGTTTGTGCATTGCATAAATATTCATTGCGGCTGAGATTCGAACTCTGAATTCATGGCATTTTAACAAAAAAACATGTTGCCAGGTTAATCTACCGTGTAAAGTAACAGCCTGTAAGTGTCCATTGCTGGGCAAAGGCCTCCTTCTCAAATACTAGTATCAGAGAGGGTTTAGGAGCCGGGAAGGGCCCGTCACGCTGCTCCAGCGCGGGTTGGCGAGCTTCACATATCCTCGAAATTATATTTTTATTATTTCTCAGACATGCAGGTTTCCTCACGATGTTTTCCTTCACCGTTGAGCACGTGGTAAATACAGCACTTAAAATTGTTAATTAAATAAATAATCTTAAATAAATTATAACAGTTTTAGTGGTGACGGCACCGGGGATCGAACCCAGGTCACTCGCGCTCTATGACACTAAAGTGAGCGCTCTGTCCACTAGGCTACCACGGCTCTACCTTATTAAAGATTTTTGTTAAAACATAAATTGAAATCTTATCGCAGCGGCAGGGAGCTTTTAAATATTATTAACACTGATAAGGGGTAGGTTCTATCTTTCCGTGGGTATTGTAAGAGGCGACCAAAAGAAAGGCCTTGAAAATGATTAACATCTCAAAAATTGAACAGTGACAAGTCCATCAAAAATGATCAGACCGATGACAGGCAGCAGCGATTAAGATGCGATGCGCCTGGTACTGAGATCGCTAATCTGCTTGCCGAGCGTGGCGACTATGGCAAATTCTCCTTATGGGAGATGAATTCTCCTGCAGCGGACTATTTATAGGCTGTTAAGGTTAAGGTTAAGGATCCCTCTAACTGAATTCCTATTCCACACAAAATACGTAACATAATTTACGGGAAAATAAATTCACCTACAAATAATACGCTTATATGCTGCTACGTTTACGAGCACGTACCTACTTTTAAATTTATCTGTTTCAGTTCTCTGTACTGAATAATAACGAGCTTAATGATTTGTTGCGAGTTTACTGTAAAAAAAAACTTGGCCAAATACAATACCAGCACGTTAAAGTAATGAGGTATCGTTACGCTTTTACTTTGTAGAAAATCACATCTGCGTTATAAAGTCATTGAGGATATCGCATCAATGGCTTCAGTCCCTTCAACTTCGTTTCAATCAGGAAATTATTTAAAGTCGACCCCTTTTAAAAAGGTTTGTTTTCATTTAGCAAAATTGAAAAATATCTTTGTATGATAAATATAAATATTTGCTACCGAGTCATAGATGTTTATATATGAATATATAATATGATTACTTGTCTATGTAGGTAGGTATACGTACGAGTCTATTTTGTTGATGATGATAAGACCACCCGGTTACAAAGATACAGGGTATCCTAGTTTGGGACTGGATGACGTGTCAGATTGTTCAATTAGTATATAAAAAAATGTTAAAAATTGTTTCTCTACTTTTTGGTAATATCTAACATGGTGACAGTTTCTTAAAATTACTGTTACATTAAATTTAAAATTAGAATTATTATTTTCTGTCTCCTTTACAAATATAGAGACATATTTACACATAAAACAGAGTAAAAGGGCCTTTTAAAACAAATGACCAGAGTAAAATTAGGATTTATGGTAAACATTAAAAAGCTTCTGCTAGCGCGTTTTTGGGGTCACGCATTTTCAGTATATTTACTTGACATATGAATATATGCATAGAATCGTCAGCAAGCAGATAACTAGATGCGGCACGGATACAACAACATTATATCAATTGACAAATTGTTCAATTTAGTCTAAATTGACGAAATTCAATATTTATTTATCAACGGATTTTTTTAATACTGTATATTGCAAAATAATTGCCCGCAATATTGCAGACTCATGTCCATTCAATATTGCAATATTAACAAATACCAGCATCATGCGTCTTCGACCTATTTTCTCTAAACTAGAAATAGGGTAAATAAGATTTTTACTGTATAGAAAAGAAATTCTTCTAGGATAAATATCACATAAGTAGTGGTTAATTTATAGTCTGTCTAGAAGATGTTATTCTACTTAGAAATGACCTTAAAAAGAAAATTAAGTACATAATATATTATAGTAAAAGCTTCAGAATATCACCACCACCCACCCCATCTCTTGTTGTAAAAACCGACAAAGGGTAAAGAAAAAATTAAAATCAGTATCTAAAAATCGATGATAAGCATTACGTATACAGCATTACTATTAAATAAGCATACCGTACTGTAAAAGTATGGTTAAAGGCAATAATTGTTCTACTTGTGTATTTGCATTATAATAGTAACAATATACAGTACTACATCTTTGGCTCGACACAGTTGCTCTAAAAGTGCCTGCATATCCGCCATATTCATTCATTACTTACTTCGTTGAGAGTTGCGCTAATGGTTTTAAAAACACTATAATAGTGCGTCAAAATTAGGCTACATATTTTAAATGTTAGTATTTCTGATAATAAATATTTTTAAAATTATTATTTGACATTTTCACCATTATGGCCTAGCGAACGTACCCTCTCTTCAAGTCGCTAATTGGATATATGATTACTACAAGCACAAAGAGAATGTATCAACTTGCGGGCCTCCGCTATCGCAAGTCTCTTTAGATGAAGCTATAAAGCCCTCCGAGCCAACAGCAACAGGATGGTTTTTAGTCGGTACGTTTCTCCTTGCGAGATCCGAGTCCGACATAACCCGTTTGGTGGCCTCTCGACCAGCAGCGAGTATACATAAAAAAAAAGAATGTACGGGAAATCACGAATAACAGTTAACTAATAAATATTATTTACTACAGATAATATACGAATAAACTCTATTCTCTTAAACTATCTTAATTATTTTCATTGCCCGACTTTATGACTACATTATACTACATTAGCCCATTTTAGTCCACTGCTGAATATAGCTCTGTTCAAGAAAGCGTATCACAAAAGCCTTTCTAGGAATATTTTCCGACACTCACGATGCGGGTTAGTAAGCTCAGTGCTGGTACCCTCGCACTAGTGATGCTGCTCCCAGTCACTAGTTTGTGGGATTTAGGTTTAGCAAATTCTAATGGATATTACGCGATCATTCGGTGGTCGGGGCCTCGTATCTGCGTGCACTACGAGCAAATAAGTTTGGCATTTGGAGAAAGAGATGTATATTCCCCCTTACACTCCCACTTTATTATAACTTTCTTTATTATTAAATACTAATAACTGGTATAGTTACTTCGTCTCAGTGAAAGAGTTGTTTTAATTTAAATAATGCTTTTAATTAATTATTATAATTATTTTCCCGGTGTTAGAATCTGCCATCCCCTTTCCTCCCGAGGGTGTCGTAAGAAGCGACTAAGAGAAAGGCCTTGAAATTGGCAATAGCTACCGCTAGATGGCGGGATAACTATCTCGAAAAATGTCTGCCCTAAAATAAACAGATCGATGACGGGCAGCAGCGTCTAACGCGCGCGGAGTCTGGAGCTGCGTTCACCAATCCGCTAACTAAAACAAACGGCGTTTATGGCAACTTGTCCTTATGGCAGAGGCTTATGTCTTGCAGTGGACAATTTTTTAAGGTCAGGTTAATTATTTAATGACTTTTTGTATTTACACAAATACTACACATTTTAAATGAAACTATTATGTACGGATTTTATCTTTAATTAATTATTTGTGAAAAAAAAGCTTTGACTTCCATTAACACAAACACATAACTTTTATTATATTTACACTGTGTTTTTTAAGATAATTATGCATTTTAATATATTAATGAATTAAGGCCATACGTCGTACAGAGTTAAAAAGATCCCCTGTAAACTACCCTTGTGCAAGCAGGTTACCTATTGATCAGCTGACAAAGTGAAAGTAAGGAAGACGGAGTCTCTTACAATTAAATTGAAGTTGTTTAAAAATATTACTAAAGTAAAACTATGACTCAGATAAATTTAATTACTTAAACAATATATTCACTGAACGAGAACGAGTAAGTAGATTAGGAGCTGTTCAAGTTTATTTTATAATTATTGTAACGAGGGCGAGGCTTTTTTTTAAAAAGCAAAGAATAAATATAACTTAAATAGAATAGCGTTTTTCTATATAGAAATTAAGCACGTATGTTCTTATAAATGACAGCAAAAGGAAGACCGTGAGGTTTAAGGCTTTAAGAGGCCCTTAACCCTTTCGTATCCACCGTGGCGAAAGGTTACTCAAAGTACTAATTGCAAACCAAAAAAAAACCTATTTCATTAATACTCGCGAATGTTGACGCCACAAAGATACTATAGTTTTTTTCTACCTTTTATTTAACTTTCCCTCCGGTTTTGTCTCCAAGGCATGATCAGAATATTAATTAATGAGAACGTAGTGGGTATTATAAATATTAAAAACTTTATTAATATTATATTGTTATTTAGCAGGCTAGATTCTCCACGGAACATCGGTAGACGCCTCGCACCTGTGACTCTTTCGGTCTTTACAATTTTATGATAGTTGATTTTAAGAAGTCTTTTTTTTTAAAGAATACTGGCAATGGTATTTTTAAGTAACATTACTAATATTCCTGCTAAGCGTTACAGCTTGGGTACCTAACTCATTGGGTTATTGGCGCTTTATATTCCGCCCTAAATTCAAATACCACAGATTTTTGTTTATATTCCGGTTAGTCGGTGCCTACGAATTCCATGGGCAAGTGGCAGAATTCTAAGGTCGCCATAATACGGGACTCGCAGCTATCACTCGGCACTTTTACTTCACAATTTTTTTTTGTATTTAAAGCGTTTTTAATATTTAAAAAAACATAAATTTACTAACCAAAGCACTGTGCGTGCTACCTCGCAGCTTATAAACCATAATATCAGGTATTACTTGTCTAGGCGCTGAGTTGAGTGAAATGTTGAGCCTTTCGGGCCAATGCTAAAAGTGTACCTAGTTTTGGTTTTATAATCAAACTGATGCTTTTGAAGTGGAAATGTATTAAACCAATTTATATACACTTTTATTACACTACTGTGTATAATGATAAAATAATAATTTTATCATCGTAAACAATCGGAAATTTCCCATTTTGAAGGTGTATACAAAGTAACAAAATATCTATCTTAAAGTGATATAAATTAGTAGTACTTTTTGGTACAATATTTTAATTAAAAAATATATTCATACATTTTCCCTGAAAGGCTATAATACGATCACAAACAAAACTACAAAACTAAGAAAGTAAACAACTTTGATTTTAAGTAAAGTGAATCGAGAGAGTTAAAAGTCAACCGCTAACAATCCAGTTTGAACAAAAGAATGTTGACATAACAGTTTTCTACAGTTTCTTTAGACGTAACGGATTTAAGTTAATTTCTAGTAGAAATTCTTAGGTACTAAAATTTGATTCAAACGATAAGGTAGGTAATTAAATCATAAATTTTCTTTCTACGTAAGAGTCCATGGGAATTACTTTTAATATCTTTTAATTATTACAGACTATATTTATATATAATATAAGAAAGACTAATAAGTAAAACCTCGGACGATCTAATTTATAATTTATCTATATATTACTAACCTAGTAATTTAACACAGCCTCGTTATTGCAAATCCTTAATCTGAAGTAGACTATAATAAATATTTGGCACCACTTGTGACAGACAAGAGAATAAGATTAGATTTTGCTTATTATTACTCGAAAATTATATAGTGGCAAGTTAATAGAAAATTTAAAAAAAAATATCGCTAAGAGCGGCTATTAGTGCAGACTTTGCTAATGAACTTACATTCGGGACAGGTTCCGAGAACTGCAATCCATTTTGCTTAATTGACTTACTTTGTACCACCGACATTATATCTACGGTAAAGTATTACATTGCAGAAATGATTCACTTAATTATACACATTTAATTACGTGCTCTGCATAAATTTGTTTCGTAATGAATATTAATCAAAAATGAACGAAAAAGTATATAATAATAGGAAAACAGAGCAAAGAAAATATCGATATTTCTTGGAAGTTACAATAACAAAATCTGAATAAATGGCGCTACAATTGGGTTCCTAATTATAATAATGTTTGTTTAAAAAACAGACATACGCAAATTTCCTTCTTATTAGCCTGCAAAGAATCACTTTTAGCATCTATTTATATTATAGTTATCTGCTAGATATTGAGATTTCAATAAAATCGCTATCCAAAGCCTTCCCTAGATTTATGATGCTGTGATATCAATCGACCAGTATGAGTAAAACATTGTGAATTTTGGACACGCGTATCATGGAACTATTCCTAAACAAATAAAATTCGGTTTTCTTCTTCTGCGTAACCTTAGCCCCTATGGAAATTTTAGTCTTGAAACGTTGCTAGATTCGGGGATATTGTCGCGATTTCGGAGAACGTGCGCACGCATTTTTAGGAAACCCATTTTTTAGGAAGGAGATTATTGATTGATTTTAATAATTAATTGAGTTTTAACTTTTCCCGTAATAATCACGTTTGTTTCTATTTGCTTATTATTAGTTCTAAAAGCACAATTAAGCCAATCAAGTGCCAAAAATCTAGACTTTGATATACTCTTATTTTGAAAACTTATACATCTAGACGACTAGAGACCAAATTTAAAATACTATTTTTATTTTGAAACCTTGAATCCCTTAAAAAACTAGTCTTGTAAATATAATATGGCTAGTGTCCGAGAGCTCGAAAAGGTTCGTGTAAATAGTACACGGTAGGCTTTGCGACAACATGGCCTGGCGCACTAATTTAGCTTGGGCGCTTTCTTACAGCTAGGCTCTATTTCATAATTTTTAGATGAAATCCTGAATACTAAAATGGGCCTTTAATAACTATAATAATGATTATCATTATTACATCCCATCACAAATCCACTGCTAGACATATGGCTCTCCCAAAGATTGTCACAACGCACAGTCCATAGCCATCCATTGACTTTCCGTAAAACTGTGTAGGTCTTAACTCCATCTCAAGGAGCACTACGTTTTCCCTTTGCTGTAGAAGGTTGCGACTCGAGAACCTTTCTTCCCTAACGTATGTCAGTTATGCGAGCAACGTAGTCGCCATATTGTCACTTCGGCTTGCTTCATAAGGTTATGTCGGTTACTGCAGTTCTGCTGCGAAAATCCTCGTTCCAGATTCTATCACACAAAGAAACACTGAGCATTGTACTTTCCATAGCCCTCTAAGTAACTCTATGCTTACTTATACAACTGCAATAAGAGACCACATCTCGTTTCCGTAAGTCTGTGTCACCAGACTGTCACAATAGTGTTTATTTATCTTGATCTGCCTATTTTAGTAATCCACTACTGCACATAGGCATCTTTAAGAAAACACCAGAAAAAGCCAGCACGAATTTCTTGAAAGGTTTGTCCATATCCACCACATTGACCCTACGGGTCATACTAGTCTGTGGGGTTTGGGTGCGCCAAATTAAGATGGGTGTTCCATCATCATTCAGTCGCCAGAGCTTGGTTTATTAGTAAGCACCGCGTACAGGTGAAGTTGATCTTTAGAGAAAAAGATAGTACAATCCACCTTACACTCCAGTTTTTATTTATAAATTTTATTTAATTAGGAGTATACCACTATATATTATTCACCACTC
The DNA here is from genome assembly GCA_029286595.1 of Bhutanitis thaidina. Classification (NCBI taxonomy): domain Eukaryota; kingdom Metazoa; phylum Arthropoda; class Insecta; order Lepidoptera; family Papilionidae; genus Bhutanitis; species Bhutanitis thaidina. Next base: position 1,050,654 of record JAGSMS010000019.1, read on the forward strand.
TAAATGCGGTGTTCTAGAGTTTGTTGAGGCAAAAGTTTTCTCTCATTACATTTAATACAACACGTCCAACAGAACACAAATACGATAACTAAAGAATTGCATTTCGAGAGCAAGTAGTAATGTAGTAAAATCTACAAAACGAGATGCAAAATATATTGTTCTGAATGTTCAATTTCCACAAGTTACAATCGATTACATTCTAAATTATGAAGTTTCTTTTGTAGTTTCGTATGAGATAAATTTAAAGATTAAAGTTACCTTTTGCCATTAGATCTTCACCTACGTTTTTTTTGGTTCAGACTTAATGTTACCGGCGGTTCTGACTGCGTGATATTTTAAAATTTAAAAATATTTGTAAAGGTTTGTTTACACCGGAACCCTTGCTATTTGATTGACTATTTTCGGAAGATCAGACTGTTCAAAAAGACAGATAAATTTAAAAAAACATTGGTACATCGTGGGTATCAGCATTATGAGCCAAAAGGTAGTTTCTCGAAATATTCAATAGAATCACATACTTTAATTTTATGTAACTTGTAGTTACATAAAATTAAAGTATGTGATATATCCTATGAATGTGACGTTTGCATTAGATATGCACTTACTAACGACTTTCTTTAAATTGGATAAAAAGTTAAACAACACATTTGCAATTTACGTGTATCTGTTTAACAAAAAACCAGGTCAAGTTGCTATCACTCAGAAACAGGTGTTCAGGTGTTACACTTGGCTTGTAATGTGTTTCACATAAATCACAATATAACGAATTGTTGATGAAATATTCTTTTTTTAAGACTCATTTATGGAAATTACATATTATTGCAATAAGCCTTTTTTATTGCCTCTTAACTTATCTATCACCGTTATCAGCCATTTAGTTAATAATCATTAGTATACAAAATAACTTATAAACTTGATAAATCAAAACATTCCCGAGAAAAGTCCCAGCGGACTGACAGACGGACCGACAACATCTTACAGTAGCTTTAATCATCCTTTCTTTTATTAAAATGTTACCCCATTATAGGCATTTCTGTCGAAGCGCGGAGGCACAGACATAAATTACACATTTACAAACACAGACCCGAAACAATTATTTGTAGGTAATGTTAAGTACTTGTGCGAGGATCGAATCTGCGACTTGCCACCGAGGCCAAAAGCTTGGCTTCTACGCCACTCAGGCAACAAAACCTACTAATATTAATAAACCACAGTGTAAAATACCTATCTGCTTAAACGTCGCACTATTTGCATACAATGTAATTTTCTTTAAATGCCTTTTCTGTTATCAAGTGCTGATGAAAATCGCTGACAAATTACGACGTCTCGAGGCAAAATGTTTTGTACTAAGATTATTTTCTGCTAGACTGCTTAAGTGGATACTAAGAGAAAAGCTATTGTTTTGAAATATATTTACAGCAAAGTCAGCGGTACGTAGAAAATTTTCCAGTGTATATAGTTTTTTTTAAAGAAATAAAGGGAACTCGTCACATTTTATACATAAGCGTAAAATATACAATTTAAGAGAATAATGATAAGACCAAGTGTAATTTTTTATTAATCCGCGTATTATAGACAAAGCAAAATCCTTTTTTTTTATTATATAATATGGACACTAAATTTAAAAAAAATCCACTTGAGAGATTAATAAATAATTGACAAAAGCATAGGGCACTTTTAGGTATACCCTGGTAGTTTTTTAAAGAAATAAAGAGGACTAAAACGTTTTATAAGCTTATTCGGTAATGCTTGATGAATAATTGACAAAACATATAAGGAAAAATTTAGATATAGTACGAGATCAAAATGAAGTTATTACACCCCTCTGGGTTGTAACCTTTTCTGCAAAGGTTAACCTGACCGGCGTGTATAACCTGCTGACTTACAAACGAGGCTCTGGCGACCGACAAATGACAGAAAATTCATCCGGATCTACCGAACCCAAATCTCACAAACTATTGACGTGGAGCGGCGTACCTAGTGTTGCTGTGTTCATAAACACAAACCAGCCCAGTGTGGAAAGTATAAGCAAATCTTTCATGCATAACATGAAGAGGTTCTATGTCCAGCAGATATATTACAGACTAACATTTATATTTGTAGAGCAAGTAGTACACAACAGGGCATTATGTTTAACTAAGGATAAATCTAGAATGATATAATTATAGTCCAATTAACATAGAGCCTATGTTAATTGGACTATAATTTCAAAATTTATAGTGACAGGAACATTGCCTTGACGTAATGGAGTTTCATAAAAATAGCAGGAGTTAGTACAGACGTTAAAGTAAATTTTAAGTTTGTTAATAAATATATTTCGTCCCATATTAGAAACCTAGTACTTAATTATAAACTCAAAATATTGGTGTTTGTTATCGCAGTACAAACAGTGTAATGTACATTTACTGTAGAATAAACAAAAAGAAATACAGACTATATTCCTGAGCTGTAATCGAATCAGGGAAATTTATCAAGTTGCCTAATTAAAAACTTCATATATCCCGATTTACATTTAAGTATGGAGTCTATTTTTGATTTTCAGTCAGGCAGGAATTTTTATGGCTAACAGCCAATTGTTGTTTGTTTACTCTACGGTCTAACATACGCCCAAATTAATAAAGTATAACTTTTATGTATAAAACATGTATTTATTACGAAAACTAACAAGACAACCTTAAAATTAAGTTCAAACAGCAGTTAGTGTGCAGTCTAGGAAGACTTGATACGAATCAATAGGTATAAAATGTTTATTAAACAAATACTTTATATAAAGTGTCATTATGATTTAAAGAAATACTTGGATGATAATAACCACTGAGTTGATTGCTCCCAGACTTTTTGTAAAAGGTATTGAGATGATATAGTTTTATTCAAGAATTAAAAAAAAAATAAAGACTAACAAGGGTACAACACAAAAATAATGACATCACGTGAAATTTCACTTGTCAAATGACAAGTGAAATTTATGTTCCTATGTCGAAGAATAAAGTTTTTGATTTTAATCTTTTTCTGCTCATTCTGCGTTGAAAATCATACTATGCATAGATAATGAAATCACCACAGAGTCATATTGACCCGTTCAAGTTCTCACACATAATAAAATAACATTGAACCACAGAGCTACATTACACTTCTTACTCTGTGATTGAACAGTGAGTTATCTAAGCTTAAAATTAAGCAAAATATTGCCCACGTGATTAAAGGTAGTTCAGTCCTAGTTTTATAAAGGAAACATTAAGAATATATTTATATTGATATATTCTTAATGTTCTAAAGTGAAAAGCTACATACTAGATATCCAAAGAAATCAATTTTACCCTCATTATTATTTTGTGTCTTGAGTTTTCAAGCAAGCCCATCGGATTTCTGCCATAAGTCGGTTCCCAGAGCCTCGTCTGTTAGTTAGTGCACAGCGTGCAGGTGAGGTTGGCATTTGAAGTTGTATTTTTATCCTTAATTCAACCTATTTTAATATAATTCTTATTAAGCTATTAAGCCTTGGTAACATAGTGGTCAGGGCGCTCTTGATATTTTACAGTCCCTGGTATACTAAAGCATCGTAGAGCGCGAGTAACCAGGGATCGATCCCCGATGCCAGCTTCACTAAAATTGTTAATAGTAGTTTTAAGTGCTGTATTTACTACGTGCTCGGCGGTGAAGGAAAACATAGTGAGGAAACCTGCATGTCTGAGAAATAATAAAAAATGTTATTTCGAGGATATATGAAACAAACTGGAGTAGTGTGGCAGGCCCTTATCGGCCTCAAAAACCCTCTCAGATATTTGAGAAGGAGGGCTTTGCCCAGAAGTGAACATTTACAGGCTACTTTACTAATAGAATTCATAACTTTATTTTATGACAGCTCCAAATGAAAATTTTAATTACTTTTCCAACGTAGCGTCGTTCCGAGAAAGCAGGCAATATTTACTAGCTTCTTTTCACCTGCTGTAGAGAGCGATCTCAAAGAATGTTTCCCGTTTCTTTAACGCTGATTTTATAAACCCTACCTCGAATGAAACTAAATTTAATTACGTAATGACATGATAAAAAATATAATTTGAATACCTCGTTTACGTAATTGAAACTAGTCTGGTCTGGTCACAAATAAAGTTACTATTTAAAAAGTTCTTATTAATACTTTTTTTTTGTTCAAATTTTAATTGGGTTTATTTTCTAAAAACTTCGATCGATTTGCCACCATTTTGCATATAATTTTTTATTGTGATTGTTAAATCATAATGTGGGGTGGGCGTTGAAGTTGTTTCTTTACAAAAGGATCTGTCAGTCATTTTTAATACGCTTCTAAAGCTAGGCAGCAATCGAATGTGTATCAAAATATCAACAGGTACACCACTCCGTGTTGTACACTCACAGCTCTTAAGGAAGTTCAACGTGGTCATCATCCTGCATAAATCATGGATTGGTTGCGATATCCTACCAAGGAGACGCTAGACTATTTTATATGTGGAAGACACAAGCTGCGGCATTTTGCTACTGGCGCCGACTCGACCGGGGTAGTACCACGGCCTCAAACAATACCGGTGTGATGTATAGGTATGATGTATAGGTGTAGGTATCTTGTGCTTCTGTGTTTCATTCAGTGAGTGAGGTAACCGGAGGCCCAATCACCCCATCCCCCTTCCTCTCCCCCATCCCAAATATCATTAAAGGCCGGCAACACATCTGAAACTCCTCTTTTGTTGCAGATATACGTACGACATGCATACTGATAAGCATCTTTACCATAAAAAAAAATATAAATCGTGGTCAGGACTAGAGGACATACCTTGCTCAAAACGTTACTCCAATATTGTGTATCTCAAGAAATCTTGAGAGCTAGTAGTGACTAAATTCAAATTCCTCATGACAGTTCGTAAGTCCAAAGATTCATGGCCATAGATAAGTGTAGAGATCAAAGACGAAAAATTTATAAAATTGTTTAAATTAATAGCTTAGACTTCGATAAATATGGACACATAACTTTTATTACTATTACACTGTTTCTTAAAATAGATATATATTTAAATTAGGGCCATATTATAAGTAGATACATATTCCTCGATGCCGGAGCAGGTTTAAAGAGTTGCCTTTTCATTACTTGTCTTACTAATCGATTTTTCAATATTTAATATCCTAATTATTAAATAAGTGTAATTAGATATAAATATATAGAAAATAAAAAAAAGTTCAAAACAAAAAATTTCTAACGTTATTTAATAAACTTTCGCTCTAAATTTATTGCTTGACAATGAGCAAACAATATGTTCGATTATATAAACATAATTTGTATTAAATTACGTACATAAATTTAATCCAATTAGTTCAGGCCAATACAACTAAATAATTTATGAAGAATAATCTATGTGCATTTTATACCATCACGATACGAGATAAAGTACACAACAGGCACACCGTTTATTTTTTTAAATAAATGCGATTACTGCCCTAAAAACCTACATATTTTTAAATAGTAATTATAAAAATAATTAAATATCTTGTTGATTTGTTATGATATTTATCTTATTTTTAGAAGTTTTGGGTATTGTAACAAGAATTTCAAAACAGCAAAAGATTAGAATATTTTTTTAACATGGAACAGTCGATCGATTTAAATAATTTCGGATAAGTTATATAATTTCTAATAAAGAAAAGGTCGTCTAAGAGGCGACCGAAGGAAAAGCTTTAAAAGTGACACGGCAATCTGGCAATCTTCGGAAGCAAACCAGGCTCAAAGAGGCTCGTCATCCGTCAGCTAATCACAACTAATACCTGTTTATTATATCGGATGTTTCGCCTCGCTGCCTTCCCCTACGGTTGATGGATGTGAGTGCTTAAATTTACAGTTACAAAAAGATAACAATGTTAAGCGATTTCCAGCAAATTAGGTTACAATAAGGTTGTTTATACAGTGTTAACTTAATTTTAACTTAATTACTTTAAGCTGTTACAGCGTAGCCGCGGTTATTATTTAATTAACCTAAATAAAGATTGTTAATTTTCTGTAAACTTTTGCTCTTTGACAAATAACGACTTGAGGTAAATAATGTGAAATTCGCTGTTATTTAATTAAAATACTAACATAATGTTTTCATTATTATAGCCGGTCACAAATCAACTGCTGAACATAGGCCTTCTTCCCCCAAGGAATATTGTATATTCATGCTTGTTAGCCATAAGGTTAATAAAATTAAGGTAGACAAGTTCTTCCGCCGCTGCCACATGGCGAAACATTTATATAAATATATATATAGCTTTGTACGTGGTAGAGCTAAGTGGCGCACCTCACATAATAGCGGCGTGAAGTAGAGGCATCTTTTGTTTCTGCGTTTCGTTCGGTAAGTACGGAAACCGGAGGTCCAATCCCCTCTTTCCCCATCGCTTCCTCATCCTTCTTCTCTTACGCCAAATATTCTTAAAGGGCGGCAACGAACCTGCAGCTCCTCTGGTATTGCAGATGTACGCGGGCGACGGTAATCACTTACCATCAGGTAATCCGTTTGCTTGTTTGCCCCCATCTTTATAAAAAAAATCGTTAGTGCTAGCTCCGGGCCTCTCACTTTAAGCTGCATATTACGCGTGGGACACGGCTTCGATCCCCGGTACCTAGTTCGGATCCCTAATGAAATATAGTGCTGGTTCATGTCTGAAAAATCTAAATTTTAAAGACATGTAAAGTCTGTTAAATCGTACTGGCCAGCTTAGTAGATGCTTCCCTTGGTTAGAAACCCTTTCAGATGATGATGATATATAGTATATTCCTGAAATCTTATTAAAATTAATATTTCCTTCAATATACAAAGTTATAAAATTCAAAGTGCATTTGAACGTAGTATCGTAAAATGAAGTCGTGCAAACTATTGACCTATTCAACGTTCTATCTAGAGACTATTTATACCTACGTATCTAGTAGAAGGCGAACAGGCGTTATAAAGGATTTTCTTCCCGTCCGTCGTCTTTGGTCCAGCTGCGACGGAAATCTGATGAAAATTTAACGCTTACATTTTCATCAGTTTTGCTTGATTCAGAAATAACATAGATAAGAAAGGTTTTTCGCTTCGACCTAAAATGTAACGTTTTTTGAGTTTTATGGTGAATCAAATTACACATTTAAGGGAATAAGACGGGAAGATGATCTCTGATGAGTTTATGTTTAATTCATGAAGATTGTTTTATTGGTATACCTTTCTGAGTGACAGGCGTTATAGCTTATATTCAAGTAACAGCCTTTTATCGTATCAGTGTCTTAAACCGCACTTTAAACAAGCTCTTAAACGAATACGTTGTCGAGGCTTCAAATGTATCTAGCACTTACGTAATCTGAAACTACCTCTACGGAGTCATAAACTTTACTGGACGCTTAGTTGAAATGTAAAAGTTCTAAAGCTCTTAACACCGAAACGGAGTACTTTTGTATAGTGTTGTACATAATATTATAGATCTTAGTACTGGGACTTTGAAAACAAAGTTTATACTTTTCGCAAATCGTTGTAATCACAACATAGTTACTTGTTGAATTGAATGAATCGTGTGATATTTATTCACTGGCTACTGTTCTCCGCGTAGAGTCCGCCTTTGCCAGGCTTTAAGATATCTTAAATTCAAATATCAAAATTCAAGATATCTTTAATTCCTTCATCGAAATCGGTTAAAAGGTTTAGCCGTAAAAACTGTAAGGGTACACAGAGTTACCAGCCTGTTATAAGTCCACTGCTAAACATAGGCCTCCCTCCAAAGGTTGCCTCAAAGCACAGTCTAGAGCCATCGATCGGCTTCCCGCAACACTATGCAGGTAGCTATTCCATCTTGTGAGGGTCCTCGCATACTGCGTTTATCTGTACGTGGTTGCCACTCATGAATCATTCTTCCCCAAAGGTTATCAGTTCTGCGAGCTATGTGGCCGGCCTAATCTTAACGGCTATGTCGGTTATCCTTGTTCTGCTGCGGACATCGTTGTTGCAGATTCTATCGCGTAGAGAAACACCGAGCATAGGCCTTTTCATAGCACGCTGAGCAACTTTGAGCTTCCTCATACGGCCTGTAGTAAAAGACCACGTCTCGGTTCCGTAACTCGTCACTGGACTTAGTATGCTAATGTATCGCATTATAAAAACTAATTTTTTTTTTTAAAGTTGTCATTCATATATATGAATTAAATTTTTCCATGTTTTATATCATAAAGTTTAAATATACGAACCATAACAAGCATTCCTATAGACAATATCATATTTTACACCTTTGCAGTATCATAAGAGAACACGTCTATAGGAATTTCTCTGTGATATGCGATATAAACATGAAGCGGCAACAACCGGGAACCAATACCACAGTAAGACTTCAAAGGGTTACTTTCATAATGCGATACGTAGAGGAATGTTGTTAAACGCTTGTGTCATATATTCTCTACGAACTTGGAAACTACAAAGGCACTAGCTACACAGACACGCTTGAAGAATTTGCCTTGAAAATTACGTTCAAATCTCTAAAGAATAGTTTCAACATTGGCAAGATTTTCAAAATCAGCGATTTTTATCCGATTAATGTATAAATCTCTTATACGAAAAACATACCATGTTCAGTACATTTAAATACGGGGTCGTTGAGTGTGCATTTTCATTATGGTTGACATAATTTTAGAAACTATGCTTATTTTCTGGAGTACTTGTTTATAAATTTATTATATGAGATTCTGAATTTAAATAAATCGATAAACAGAATATCCTACTAATTTTATAGATTTGAATGTTTGTGTGATTGACTGTTTGTTGCACAATCACGCCTCTCAAGGACTGGAAGAATACATTTTAGCGGAGATGTCGAATATGTCATGGAATAAGACAGAGGATTTTATCTTTTTATCTCGATCACAAGTTTCCTCAAATTTAAGGCCAAATGAGGGAAACGCCGGGTAATTGCTTGTAATAATTATGACAAGTGTGAATTCTATGCGATGAGTTTAGTTCGCAACTAACGCGGACATCCCTTTGTTCCTCGAAATTAATCTGATAGTACTTGTTGCAAGTAATTCAATTTATTTTGAATTTATCTGTGTACTATATAAATAAATATATCACAGATATACTACATACTACATTGTAGATATTGTAATCATTATTATTTACTGCAAAATACTTGAACTTTGTTATATCCCAATTTATTTTCATTCAAATGGACAAATTGAAATGTATTACGAACATCTAAAACTCTAATTTTGATGTTTCAAAGCTTTTCAAAGTACTACGATATACTTTTTATTTTCAGCTTAATGTACGTTCTCATAATCTGAAATAAATGGATTTCCAAATTAAAAAAGAAATATTGCTTAGGTCTGTGATAAAAATAGTAATAAAAAACAACCAAGACATGTTAATTGAAAAAGTTTACTAATAAATAGTAGTAACTTTTTAGATGTTAAATTAAGATATCGTGATGTAACCCGAATAGTTAATACCGTAACATAAAAAGTATTTATTATATATAAGTACTTATTTTGTTTTCATATCACTATTATCGTAGATTTGTATTTGTCTTTATGACTTGTGTACATAGGTTACCTTATTCTTATACACATATATATATATTTCTTTTCTTTTTATTAATTATAGGAATTTGATTTCTTAGGTGACCGATTTTCTAGATTTACGTACCTATAAATTGTTTTAGTTGTGTTATTATTAGTATTATTTTCTATTTTTTTTTGTTTGTTTTTTTTACTTAACTTTGTAATGCTTATGCTGATACCCTGTTAACTGTCAACTGTTGGGGTGGTGCATAGTAGTACAGGTACATTATACCAGCATATTGTGCATACTTAGCAGTTAGTAGGTTTTAAGGTTTTTCTAGTTTTAGTTTACGCTATTTTATATTTATTTCGTATAATCTATTCATTATAAATACTTATTTATTTAATCATATATATAATATATATATATATATATATATATATATATATATATACATATTATACTTTTGATCTATTTATGTCGGATAACGAATCTTTTTATTCTGTCAATGATTCAGATACCTCGTTTGTTTCTTGTGACCTCTTAAATGATAGTATACCTTCGCTGCGCAATAGGCTTTCGCATATATTTTCGCCTTGTGACCACTGGTTTAATGTTAATCACATTAAGGCGCAAAGTATACCAAGCCATTTTTCGGACATTGAAGATGCATTTTCTTTAGACAATATTCATACCATACTAGTATCCGAAACTTGGTTAAAACCATCTTTATCAAACAGCCTGTATCCACTTACAGACCAAATGCTTATACGCAATGATCGGTTGGAGAAACGTGGCGGCGGGGTTGCAATATATCTGCGGGCTAACATACCTTACAAGGTTGTATTAGCTTCTCCTTCTCCCAATTCAGCATCCGCAGAATTTCTATTTTTAGAAGTTTTTATTATGGGTATTAGGGCGATTCTAGGGGTAGTGTACTGTCCTCCCAATGTGTATTACTTCAATGCTCTTGAAGCTGCTCTTGATTCTGTCGGATCGGAGTACACACATTGCATGATAATGGGTGATTTCAACACTGATCTATTAAGAAATACATTTCGTTCTCTTAAACTTCGGTCAATTACTGAGTCAGTCGATCTCCACATTCTGCCGTTAGCGGCTACTCATCACAATGTCAAATAATAATGGCTTCCCCTGACAGTGTCAAAAAGCACGGTCAGTTGTTGGCTCCTAGCTTTTCCCTTCATGACTTGATTTATTTTTCCTATAATGTGATCCCTCCCAAACCTGTTCCCACGATTTTGAATTTCCGTAATTTTTCAAGAATGGAATTAGACAAACTCAGAAGTGACGCTTCCATCATCGACCTGGCCCCTTTAGCAGCAGCGACTACAATAGACGATAAAGTGTCGCTACTTAACAATATTGTCCTCGATTTGTACAATGTCCATGCTCCTATACACAGCGTGAGGGTAAAGCGTCCTCCTGCTCCGTGGATGTCTAGAGGCGTAAGGGTGGCAATGGCTAGACGGGATAGGGCTTTTCGGAAATTTAAAAGGGAACGTACGGAGGAGAACTGGTCTCTTTTTAAATTGCTGAGGAACAGATGCAATCAGATGGTACGAAATACTAAACGCCGTTATATCCATGAAAATATTATTAACTCTTCTACCGCTGACGTGTGGAAGTTTCTTAAATCTCTTGGCATTTCCAAGCCGACTTCATTTGACTATGCCTCATCTCTTACTTTGAATGACATAAACCAGCATTTTACTTCCATTCCCTCTATGGACCCTTTAGTCCGCTCTCAAACAATAACTTCTGTTGGTTGTATGTCTCCTCTTCTAATCCCCGATTTTCAATTCACACCGGTAGCTCTCAATGAAGTTAAAAATGCTGTTTTAGCAATCAAATCTAAGGCTGTGGGAAGTGACGAGGTTAGTAAGCAAATGGTATCCATGATACTCGAGTACCTTTTACCAGCAATTACTCACATAATTAATTTCTCCTTGGACTCTGGTATTTATCTGATCCTGTGGAAAAGGGATTTTGTACTACCACTCCCTAAAATCTCCAATCCCTCCATGCCCAATCATTTTCGTCCAATTTCTATACTTCCTTTCCTTTCTAAAGTTCTTGAAGCCTGTGTACATAAGCAAATCTCTGTGTTTATAACAAAACATAACCTATTGAACGTTTTTCAATCTGGGTTTCGTCCAAGTCACAGTACCACCACTGCCCTTATCAAAGTCACCGATGATATAAGAAAGGGTATGGATGAACAAAAGTTAACTGTGATGGTGCTTGTTGACTTTTCAAACGCTTTTAACATAGTTGACCACGATATCCTCATATCCTACCTTACTTATCTTAGATTTTCAACCCCAGCCTTGGACTGGTTTTCATCCTATCTTCGCGGCCGCCAACAGTCAGTTCGTCTAGGACAGCAGTGTTCTGCCTGGGCGGACGTTGGTACAGGTGTGCCGCAAGGCGGTATACTTTCTCCCATACTGTTTTCGTTATTTATTAATTCTATCACCTCCGCTGTCGACTGTTCGTATCATCTGTATGCAGACGATCTTCAGCTTTATGCACATTCAGGCACTAACGACCTCAATAACTGCATAATGAAGCTAAATGACAATCTTGTCTCTATTAGAGATTGGTCGCACAGATTTGGGGTTACTGTCAACCCATTAAAATGTCAAGCAATCATAGTGGGTGGTCCTAGGATGCTTGCCGGGATTGATTATGGTAACCTTGCTCCAGTTTATTTCAATGGAACATTAATTCCTTTCTCCAAAACTGTGAAAAATCTAGGCATTCATCTGGACCAGTCATTGTGTTGGGAGACTCAGGTTGCTGAAGTCAGCCGGAAAGTCATTGCCACCTTACGTTTTCTATATCGTTTGAAAAATTTCTTACCCTTTAAAACTAAGCTTTTGCTCACTCAATCCTTAATTTTACCCATTATCGACTATGCAGATGTGTGTTACCCGGACCTATCCCAATCACGTCTCGATAAGTTGGAGCGCCTTCTTAACAACTGCATTAGATTTATCTTTGGTTTACGTAAATATGATCACGTCTCTTCTTATCGTTCCAAGCTTAATTGGCTTCCTATTCGTCAAAGGCGTAGCTCTAGAATTCTGTGTTTATTGTATTCTGTATTAACTGATCCTAATTCTCCTTCTTATCTTAAGAATAATTTCCAACATCTTTATTCTGCTCATGACAGAGAGCCTCGTTCCATAAACCAATTTAAGATTCGAGTTCCACAACATAATACAGGATACTATAACTCTTCTTTTACTGTTCAAGCTACACTCCTCTGGAACGCCCTGCCCGATAAGATAAAAGCAGCCGCTAGCAAGAAACTGTTTAAGAGTCTACTTCATAATTACCTAATAGAATAATAGATCATTGACAATATTCGGCTTATCTGTTTTTGATTTTTATTATATATTTATTTATGTATCCTTTTATATACTTGTATACGTATTTGTGTATTTTATGTTATAAATATTTATTTAACTATATAGTTTATTTATATGTACTTATCAAATTATTTTTATTGGAGTTTTTTATTATTTTTTTATTTTTTTTATTCTTTGTTTTATACCTGCCAACTACCTTTCACCATAACAAGGGTTGACTGGTAGAAAATGCCACTTGGCATTAAGTCCGCCCATTGTAACCTTAAGCTTAAGGCAATAAAGAATAAATAAATAAATAAATAAATAAAAAGAACGATCTAAAAGTATGTACGTATTTTGTACGCGGCTCTACCGCGTAGAAAGCGGTGGCTTTTACTGCTGCTCGAATGGGAAAGCTTGACCGAGACCACAGCCTCGCAAAATACCGGCAGCATCTTGTGCATATGCGATTCGTTCGGTGAGCGAGATATCTCCCTCACTGAAAATTACTATTAATAATTTTAGTGGTGCCAGCACCGGGGATCACAAACCAGGTCACTCGCTCTCTATGAAACTAAATTGAGCGCCCGGCCCACTAGGCCACCACGGCTCTGAACTTTTTTCTGAACTGTTTGGCTACTGAACAGTACTAAATGTAAGTCCGCATTCGTCACACAGTAGGTGTAAGACATGAACATATATGTATACAAAAATTAATTAACAATAATGTTAAATATGAATATTTTGACTTAAAAATAAGCAGAATTTTGTGTGCAAATGCAGTATAAGCAACATAAATGTTAATTCTGCAGTGTTATGCAAGCTACACGTGAAGGTATTTTAACCTAGCTGTAATACTCTCTGCGAGTATTTGCATATGGGAACAGTAGCTACACAAAGCGGGTATTCCAATTAGCACCATGATTTCAGGGAAAATATTAGGGAAAAAGTAAATTGCGTAAAATTTACGTACTTACAGTGTACCAAAGAATTATTATAAAAATTAATACTTACAAAAATAGCTTTAACATCAAAATAAACGAACGCAGTATGAAAATAATTTTGAGGAGCGCATCGCTCAGTTAGTTGCATGGTGAACCGGGAATCCATAGTTGGGAAAGATCAATATTTAATCAAGTGATTCAAGCACACTTGGGAGTAAAAAAAACACTCGATGAACACATGATATTAAAATCAAACTATACTAAATGAATTAGTTAGAACTGTTAACAGAAATTAAAGAAGAAGAATAAAATAATTAATGTGTTTATCTTTCACTGTGACAGCAAACCGTTTGTGGAATGAGCCACCAGTCCGTATTAGAGAAATACGATTATAGATTTTAAGACATGGACAGATGTCGCATATTATCTTCAGCTGGAGAGTAGTACATATTTCATGACAATACTATCTTAAACACTGTTTCTAGCAACTAAACATTTATGTTCCCCTTTCAACACTACTGTAAGATTTTTACTAAAACGTAAATAAATACACATATATAATATAAAGATAAGTACATGTTTAATTAGTTGTAGAAGTTTTTAGTAACTAAGCATGCTTATTTAGTTTATTTATTTAGTATAATGTATAAACACATGGCACTACCCTTAAACCGCTCTACAACACCAAAGGTTAGTTGAAAGATAATGCTGTTTGGCATTAGGCTCGCCTTTGTACAATTTCTTTTATACGCAGTAAAGGATTTAGCTATAATAATAACAACAATATGGCAGTGAAATATTTTCCGAGCAGCAAGTTTTATTTTTTTATTTATAAACTTATTCTTTATTGTGACATCTAAAACTAAGGTATACATTACAAAAGGCAGACTTAATACCTTTTGACATAGTCTGCCAGTCAACCCTGGGTGAGAAAAAAACACATGTTGGCAGGTTTCAAATAAAAAATAAATGTAAATTAAATTGATAACCTAGCATTGGACTAAGGAGAAAGTTAAAAAAATTGAAGTGCAGCCTTTTTTTCATCATTTTTAAAGTAATATGTCACTTAGATGGTATTTAGCAAGATGTATTATATTATGTTATACTTTTTTTGATGATGATATACGGAACTGAGATTCGGTCCTTCACAGCAGGCCGTATGAGGAAGCTCAAAGTTGCTCAGCGCGGCAAGGAAAGGGCTATGCTCGGTGTTTCTTTTCATAATAGAGTCTGCAACGATGATATCCGCAGCAAAACTAAGGTAACCGACATAGCCGTAAGGATCAGCAACCTGAAGTGGCAATGGACCGGCAACATAGGTCGCAGAACTGACAAGCCTTGGGGAAAAAAGTTTCTCAGCTTGTCACGTACAGGCAAACGTAGTGTAGGACGACCCCTCATAAGATGGAGTGACGACCTGCGCAGTGTTGCAGGAAGTCGATGGATGCAGATGGCACAGGAGCGAGCTTCGTGGCAATCTTCGGGGGAGGCCTATGTTCAGCAGTGGGCTGAAATGATGATGATAATGATGATGATGATACGTTGTATTCTAATTTGCAGTCGTACAGAGTGTTCATATATTTTTTACGCTTTCCGGAACACATCATTTTACGATAAATGCTATGGTTATACGTAAGACGTAGGAATATAAACGCCTTTACGATTTTGTACATAAATACAATACCAATGAATCAAAGCTAAGAAGATTGCGTCGTACAAGTTATATTGATCTGTAGAAGCTGTTTTCTGCGGAAGCTTTGAAGAAAAATTTATTACTCATTTCGAGTCATACAAAAAGTGCGCAAAGAATGGTCTATTTTTAAGCAGAACACACTTTAAAATAAAATCTGGTAATGTGGTTAAAATGGCATGTATTTATAAATACATTGTACGCCGCTAAATACACTCAGGACTGTACAAAAGCGTAAAACAAAAGTATTTTCGTTGGACTCTCGGCACGACGTGATTCTCATTATACTTTACTACCACACATGCTTTTTAGTGTCACGACAATTGTATTGAAATAAAACGAATTATTTCATAATTGAATAATCCACTCTATGTAGTCCGTCTTAGTCTGAATAATTGACATAACTTTTAAATATGTCAGTCATATTCGTAATATTTTTTAAATTGAACTCTTAATTTAATCTGTAACTTAAAATTCAATCAAAAACACTATTTTTTGACGTTCGTGGGTAAATGTTTAAAGAAGTCCAACTTTGTGTCTTGAAATATGTGGCTTGCACCGTCTGAAACCTCATGGAAAGATACGTAGGATAGAACAACACGAACACCTTTTGTACTGGATTAGATATTTCCGTGCGGTGGCAGCGTATAAGAATGTCCATCCTATGTCATCCCGAGATGTGTCGTAAAATTCGGTTAAACGAAATGCTAGTAAAAGCTAATTGCCTCCGACACGTGGTGAAAGAACCATCTCAAGTACAAGGCAGACTTATATTATCAAGACCGTTGACGGGTAGCAGCGTAGCAGGATAAGGTGCGATGTGTTTGGTACTGCTATCCACTCTGCAGAAAAATCCTGTCATTGGAAGAGCCATATGCTAGAAGACTAACTATTTCCAGGTTATTCTCGAAGAACTTGAGGACATATCAAATGTAAAAATAATAATAGTAAGCTTTCACGGCCGTGTATCCAAAGCTGGGGTCATCATAGGTCTATATATTTAGTTTTAGTCTTTTTAACTAACTTTTCACACGAGCTTATTTGGTCGTCGTCTTAGTGTTTAAGACAATGAAAAAAGTCCTACATAAGTTTAGAAAAACTTATTAGACCATGCCCTCCACATAGAGAGGAAGGAACTCGGGTTTCCTGATTTGGAGGCAGATTCCCTAACTATCGTGAGTCCCTGGTTATCATGGTTGATACAAAGTAATTTGAGATAAATTCAAAGTTCAAAAGAACTTTGTAGAAAATTAGTTTTTCATAAATAACGAAATAAACTTGGATATTTTAACATTTCTTAACAACATTAAAACTAACGTACCTGAAAATGTAATTGAGAGAAATAACACCCAGTTGCCTGCGTCAGACGTGCACTGTACGGTAAGTAATAGCCTTAGCCGGAGAAACGTTCCTAAATGCTTTCGCTTTTAAGTACAAAATTCGAATTATGTGAATAACGGGAAATAACAACTTAAGTACTTTATTTTACTATTAAATAAATTATAATTTACTTTTGTTTATAACATTAGAATTAACAAAATTCATTACAAAACGAATAGTGTAGCCGTGTGTAAGAATCTGCCGCCTATTTTCCATCCGTAGGTGTCATAAGAGACGACGACTAAGGCAAAACCTTAAGAATCTCATGACAATCGTAGATAGCAAATCCGGTGACGATGCTTTCCGTCCGTCGTTCGTGTGTAATCTTAGGGGGCGACTGCTCCCCCGGTCCAGAGTCCCGCTCTTAGGGCTTTTTGGTTAGAAATGTTACGGCCCCCCTCTGGCCGGGTGGCGAAGTAACGTCCCGTGGGAGAGGTCGCCACTCTGTTGATTGAGTGTGCAACGGCAAGGTGTCTTGAAGTGCGCGACGCCAGATCGCGCAGGTATTCTGCAGCCCGTTATCTCCAACTTTTAAGTTACGGAACTTGCCGCCCGTCGTGTTCTATCTCTATTGGATAGGTGTTGGAAAAGGCGAAACGAGGTTCCTGAAAGTTATAGGAGCAAGTTCTTATGTATACGTAAAATAAATAAATTTGTATTTTATCTTGTATTAAATATCCCACCATTTTTAGCAAAACCAAAATTACTTGTCAATCAAATTCATTCCGTTATAATAAAGTTATCAGAAAATGAAAATTATTATCTCATGATTAAAACAAACCGTTTTCCTTTATAATTTATAATTTAATTTTGAGTGATTACGGTCAGAAAATTCACTTCGAAATTAACGAAACATTGAACTGAAATAAACTGCTTAAAATGAGTAAACCATGAATATACTTGTTATGATTTACGAAAATATATATTGAAAATATTATTCACTGTCGGAAATAACTTAATTTTAGTAATATATGATATAAACACACACGCTGGATTATATCCACAGTTTACGGACCATCTTTCGGCTCTTTGAGGGACAGAGGGTGATAGAAAGCGGGCCCCATTGTCGGGTTTTATCCGCGGAGATTGTCAGGATCTTACGATTAACGAGAAAAGAAAGAAAGGCGTAGCAAATCTTTCTGATGTATAATCACATTTGCTATTAGTCATTATCTATACAAGACAACTGGAAAAATTGAACTGACAAACTGAACTGCCAGCTTCAGGCAACAAGATGCACCTTATACCATGGTGAGGTTGCCATTTGGATACAACGGTCCTACTTGTTTCATAATACATACAATATTTTTTTATTAGTCATTAATAATTTTCTTTTAGAGCTATGGTAGTCACCCGGCTACCAAATTAAAACGAGCGCCTATTTTCATGGTACGCGTAGCAATCTGTGTTCGGCGCCGGCAACCCTTAAATTGTTAATAGCAATTTTTAGGACAAAATTTACCTCGTGCCAGGCGGTGAACGTAAGTATTCTGAGGAAATTCTTCCCGGCTCTAAAACTCCGTCAAATATTTGAACGGGAAACAATTGCCAAGCTATAGGTATTAACAGGCTGCTACTTTACTTTAGTCTGTATCGCTTAACCTACTATTTGGGCTATCAATCTCTTATAAAAGTCTGTGTAGGTTGACACTTCAATTTGTGGAGGGTGTTCTGAGTACCCTGTGTTAGTCTATACGAGGTAACCACTCGAGGACCTTTCTTCACTAAACAACATGCTATGTGCCCGTCAATTGCCATTTCAGATCCTTAACGCTATGTTGTTTACTATAATTCTGCTACGATCATTGTGACAGATATTATCTCCTTTCCTTAGACCGGTGAGCAACTTCGAACTTCCGCATATGGCCTGCAGTGAAAGACCACGTCTCTATTCCGTATAACATATAAGATAATACCCGATTCAACTATAATTTAATCACAAAAATAAGTAAAGAACAAGAAAACAGACATTAAACATTTTGAATAGCTTATATTTCAATGGAAAAGTTATGAATCTGTTTCCACAAACACCGAAACTATTTAGAACTCGAACTGTAAGTATTTAAGCGTAGTAATATAGAACTCAGAATCTATTTTCATCGCAAAGTTAAACTAAATCCTACATAAACTGTTATATCTCTTGGTGTTGACTGAAATAATGGTTATCTTTCAGTTGAGCAGCAAAATTACATGCGCGTATTTCTCAAAAAAGGAAGGTGAAATACTTAATACCTTTTACCATTTTTGTTCTGTATAAAGTTTAATATTCTATGAAAATTAGACTTATTTTTTTGACGTCAGTGTATGTATGAAGCGTAAGAAGGAATATACAATCTATTTTGCCAAATAGACAAACTATAAGGCTCTGGCGATCAACTCATCAAAAATCTTTCCCCTTATGAGTCCATACATCCTGACGTTCACGTTGCAGAGACTGGTAGTAACACCGCTACGGTCACCAACCCATCCATGCAGCGTGGTGAGTATGGAAAAATCTTTCATGCACGGCATTTCAGCCTCTATTGGCGCCTTATTATTGTAAAAGAATATACAAAAATACCACTGATTCCTTCTTATTTACCGTTATGAAAACCAATTTCTTTAATTCTACAGAATAATGTAATTAGAAATATATTTTTTTAATTAGTGACGAACGTTTGAGTTTTCATAATTGAACCAACATTTTATAACATGTCTACCTGGCCGATTTCACCTACAGCGACCACTTTTAAACTCATTCTTTTTTACATGGTTTCGTTTATCCAAGACATAGTTACAAATAAACGAAACTATGTCTTGCATATGAATTATTATAAATAACACGTTATGACTTTATCGAGGAATAACTCTATACGGAACTATGTATCACTAATTCACTGCTGAAAATTGGCCTAGAAAAGTAAAGTAGTAAACTAGGAGTCTGTAAATACCCACTGCTGGGCAAAGGAGAAGGGGTCTCACATACCTGAGAGGGGTTTGGAGCCGGCAAGGGTCCGCCACGCTGCTCCAATTCGTGTTGGCGGACTTCATATGCCACCGAAATAACATTTTCAGAAATGCAGGTTTCCACACGATGTTTTCCTTCACCGCCGAGCGCGTGGTAAATTAAACATTTAAAATCGCTATTACCGAACCCAGCTCAATCGTGCTCTATGAAACTAAATCGAGCGCTCCGTCCACTAGGCTACCACGGCTCTTCCAGAAATTGCCAGTAAAAGCCGACATATATTTCTTGGAAGGTTTGCCAAAACTCAACACGCTGGGCGAGTGGATGGGTGAGCGCAGTTTGCCGATACTCTCGCATCTCTGATGCTAGAGTATCGGCTAACTGCGATCACCGGGTAGAGCAGGATCAGTAATCCTGCTCTCCAACCCTTTTTATTACTCTATTTAGTTTTATAACAACTTATTTAGTTAGTTAATTTTATAGGTTTAGTTTTATAGGTCGCATCTACAGGGTTATGAGTGGGTGTAGTTTCATATTCGTCCGTACAACTTTTTCTTAGTTTCATCTTACTTTTATTTTAAATTGCAACCTCTACTGCCTGCGGTGAATCCTGATAGCTGAGAGATGGGGCTCGAGAGCTCTATATTAGTTTCTCTATGGCGTAATCGTCTGATAGTGGAAAATTGATCAGACAATGCCGAACCTAAATTTGTGACAACGCAAGAGGTGCAATACATTACTAGAGTGAGTTTGTGCACCAACTCGGGTGCCCGGCGTGATGAAAAAGCAAACCATTCATAAAATGTGATAACTTTTTATTACCGACGTTTCGAGAGCTTTACAGCACCCGTGGTCACGGGGGGACTGAAGCGTTTGATGTCCTGATGTCATAGTAAATATTATTACGAGGACAGTGACGAGGACGTGACGTCCGCAAACCGCACTGGAGCAGAGTAGCAAACCTTTTTTCGACTGCAAAACCCTCTCAGATATATGAGAAGTTGGGCTTTGCTCAGCAGTGGGTACTTACAGGCTGCTACTTTACTTTTTACTTTGATACTGTGTGCTTATTCTGCGAATATCGAACCTAATTAATAATGCAATGTGACACCCGAAAATTTGGAAATGAAAAAGGAATATACTTAAACGTGACAAAATCTGTAAATACATTCTTTTGAAATGTATGGAATTCGCGTATACACCAAAATAATTACAAAATATTTTATATTATAAATATTAAATACAACTATATTATTATAATACATAAAATAACTTTTGTAATATAACTTCAACGATGTAAAGACGATTGGAAATGATCATGACACGGAATTGAATACTGTAATCACATTGCTTTATACAAAGAACACAAACATGACGAATTGGATCGTGGGCGAAATTCTAGTCTCAGTTGCTGACGCTGATTAAAAATGTCGCTCAACATTTTAACTGCATGTGTGCAGCAACATGTGTTACATAAAATTGAGCTTTTCACAGTGTTGACTAGATTACAAAACGACCAATTTTCAGGTTATCAAAAATTTAAATAATTTATCCTGCTTTCAGTTCAAAAATATTGAAGCAAATTTACATCATATTTCATTTTATTTCAGAGGATCAAAATTATAATAAAGCTAATTTCTGATCATTTTCTTTTTATTGTTTTCTTCATTATGTCGCTTTTTTTATTTTATGTATAGTTTACTAAGAAGTTTCGACACATAATAATACCACAATTTTGATATTGGTTGTCTAAAATATCTAAAATATGATTTCAGATTCAATCAAATCTGAGATTGAGAGAGAGAATGAATTACATTTTAGACAATCGCCGGCGACAATACTTAGAGCCAAAACATGAACAATTACTTTACGATATTAAAGAAAGACAAATGGCATAGTACTTACTAAAAATATTCTTGAATTAATAAATAACGTAAACAATTAACCGTTCCCGTCTTGTAGCGGCTTAGGGATTGTAATCTCCGGGTGCAAACCTGTTTATAAGGCTCGCCAACCGTCACGTGCTATCTCCCGGAGAGGCAGAAAGTGCGAAAGCCCGTTTGGCTACATTAATAACATATACAGTACATACAGTAAACACTTGTGCACCGAGCTTCAGCATGTCAAGCAAGTGCTGCACGTCAACAAGCTTCGGGTTCTGCGCCTCCGTCATGTTGACCGAGTGAAGCCGGCCACAGTCGAGCCATATAGGATTGGCTATAACTTGAAAAGAGGCGAAAAAGTGAGTAAATTTTTACCATCTATCAAGTGCAATAGCCCTCTACAAGATGCAGGAGTGTACAAGCTTGATTATGAACGTGGTCTCTCTTATATAGGGTAAACTAAAATATCTGTAAGGACCCGCGTAAAAGAACACATAGCTGACGTGACACCGACGCTCTAGAATATCCTTCATCACCCAAATCTGATAGACCACGAATCCTCGCAAAAGAACACCGATTTCTGCCAAGGATGATTCGCGAAACTATTAAAATCAAAAATATCCTAATTTCAATAGAGAAGATGGCTGGGTAGTACCACCGGCTTGGTATCTAGTAATAAACAAATTTAAATCTAAAACCTCTGCACGACCTCAAGATACGGTGAGCACATTCTACGTTGATCGGATAAAAATGAATAATTAAAAGCTGTAGTAGCTCGAGTTAACTATGACATCTGGACCTCAGTCCCCCCGTGACATAATATAAAGTCCGTAAATAATAGTTTCATTTCAAATGTGTAGTGTTCGCGTAAATACAAGAAATCATTGCGTTTAATTTCGTTTTTTATATTCCCGACGTTTCGAATGCTTTACAGCGGCCACGGTCCCGGGGGGAGTGGACAAAATTAAACAAGATAAAATCCTTAAATAACAGTTTCATTTCAAATATATTTTTGTGTTTGTTTTGCACCAGTTTCTAAGAAAAAATCTGTGAGGTAACAGCGTAATAAAAGAACCCGACATTGCGACTCTCTTTAATATAAAAAATTTTTGGAGGAAGCTATATTTTCCATTGTGTGAAATTGAAAGTATAAAATATTTTCGAAATTACCTGACGTCTTCCAAATTTCGTTTTACGCTGTGATTACGATCCATTTCGCTTTGGTATAATTTCGACAGATTAATAAAGATTTGTGGGCGAGGAACATTTGTGACATCGCAGAAATTACTAAAATATTCAATTATTACTTTGTCAAAGGATTTAATAAAGGATGTAATAGGTACGTTTTAAGAATAGACATTATGTAATGATTTCTTGTATTTACGCGAACACTACATATTTGAAACGAAACTACTATTTACGGATTATCGCGTTTAATTTTGTTTTTATATTATCGACGTTTCGAGTGGTTTACAGCAGCCGTGACCACGCTTATGTATATAATATATAGATATGATTTAAAAACAAAAACAAAAATCAAATGGACATTATGATAAAATTTAATAATAAAAATAAAAAGCGTCAACCTGGAAGCCAATGCTGGATATCACATTAAAGTAAGTCTCTCTCTTATTACTGTTTAAGCTTCGCTTCTCTGGAACGCCTTCCTCGATAATATCACGACAGCACCGAACAAAAACTCTTTTAAAAATCTGCCCCGACGTCACTATATGAAGGTCATCTGATATACTCCTGTCCATATTTAGAGTATACGTATTATTTGACAGTATTGTAAATTATGTATGTAATATGTATGCAAGTATATTAGAAGTATTATGTATTTGATATTAATTTTTAATTTACATTTCTTATTTATTTGAATTTTTGTACATGCCAACATGTGTTTCATTCTCACCCAAGACTGGCACAGAATCCCAACGGCATTAAGTCCGCCCATTGTAAACCTTAGTTTAAGGTGTTAACAATGAAGAGTAAAGTAAATAAATAAATTAGCAACCTATAAATGTACTACTGCTGGACAAAGGCTTCCTCTGATTTTTAAGAGTGTTCTGGGAGGCGGGCTATCCTGCACACTAATGCGCGTTTTCAGTGATGACTCACGGAACCGAGACATGGTCTTTCACAACAGGCCGTACGAGAAAGCTCAGATTTCTTAAAATTGCAATTAACAATTTTAAAAGAACAGTTGTGCTCGCACTGAGAATCAAATGCAGGACGAGTACCATGAAAATTTAAGTGTGAATCCTGGCAGTTGAGCTATCACGGCTTAAATATTGTAATATTTTAATCATCTTGAGGCAGGCCTCCCATCTCCCTTTAGTATTGTCGATAAAGGCGATGGTTTCCTTGTGAACAGGTGCTACTTGTGGAGATTGGTATGTCCGAGTTGTTCTTAAATTTTGTGGATTACTAAATTCCTGCCTATGTGATCATTCCTTTTATTTTTTTTGTGATTGTACGCATAACATTTATTGAAAAAGAAGTCCAAAAAGAGGATATCTTTGGAGCTTCTTTCGCCCATTTCTAATCCCTCAGAGGAATCTCGTTACGTAACTGTGTAAGAAATAAGAATTGACATTTGACAAACGAAATTTTCATCGGAATTTATTAATTCCATGTTTTTTTTTGCTTTGTGTTTGTTGTTTACCGTAATTTTAAAGAAGAATTAGAGAGAAATGGAGGAAGGAGAAGAATTCTCTGCTGCTGTGATACTAGATTACTGTGAGAGAAAGACTTCTTTCCTCTCTTTTTTTTTATAATAAAATTCTCCAATTTGATTTGGAATTTCTGTTCTAAGTTCTTACTTATGAAATACTGTGTAAACAAATAATTTACGAGTATTATACTTAAACATTATATACATAAACGTATAGTTGCGGACTAAGACCTCTTATTACAAAGGGATGTGGAGCAAATCTTGTTAAGATACTCAAGTGCGGGTTGCCAACATAAATTATGGTTATCATTAATTCAAGCAAAGGATATTTTATAAACCCATCATTAGTTTTAATGAGATCCTCTTACTATGTCAATAGATTTAATTCTATGATAATTTACTCCTTGAATTTCTTCCTTTTAATAGTCGGAAATTAAAAAACTGCTTGTCGATACGAAAGTGTAAATGGTGTATGTAAAAAAAGGAATGATGATGATGATGATGATGATATTCTCCTCGTCGTTTTCAACTACGACTACAACTTCTGAAACGGTTAGTTGTCATCTGTGCACTTGGATTAGTTATTACATTACCGCAAGTGTACGCGCAGGCACGAGCCTTATGTACTCGTCTTTACCCTCCAATTTATCGTGTATGTGATAAGATCGGAGGAAAAGCCAAATGAAATATGATAGCAGTTTCATTTTCCAGTTACAGTTACAGTACAGTTCCATTATCCTCGCGTTGGTATTGATCTATACTATACTTTGTCCAAAAAAAACTATTTTAATCAGCAACAAACCAGAACGTTACACGTTCTAAACGGAAACTTTTTTACTTTAAACTAAGTACCAATATAACGTTTTAACTTAACGTCGATGTGAATCTACCACATCGATAACCAAATTGTTGTAAGTAAATAAAATTAAATGCCATTTACGTTAAAACAAGGAGGCATCGTATTGAAACAGTAATAAAACTTAACAAGAATTCAGGAAAACATCCCACGTTAACCCTCACGGGAGGATATTTTATATGTGCTCTTGCTTTCAGCTTTATATCTCGTAGCGTTAGGTGTAATTTAAGTAATTGTGTATAGCCAATACAAATTGTTTATTTAGTATATTTTCTCTCCAAGATAGCACCAGTAAAAGCCGGTATCCATTTCTTGAAAGGATTGCCCCTTTATACCACGCTGGGCAAGCGGGTTGGTGAGCGCTGTGCCGGTACCCTCGGACTGTGGATGCCATCACCATTCCTGCAAATTCGGATCTCCAAAGACGACCGAAGTGGTACAATTTTAGTATATTTCGTTTGATTTAGTTAGACAAGATATCGTCTAATTATCGATTAAATAATGTAATGAAAACTCTTCACATTTCAAATAAGGTATCTATGGATTCCATTAATTGGGCATTGGAAATCCTTTAAGCTCGAAAATTGATTCTATTGAAGAGAGACTTACATAGCTCTTATCTGTAGACCTTTAAAAGGAATAAGTAATTTATAGTATAGATTTTAAATCTTTTATCTGACCCTTTTCATCACATTAACTCACCTATACAATGTTGTATATGTTCCATAGGAAGGAATTGGTTCAGTGACATTTGTTAGTTCATAGTACTAAAGATATTATAATTGCGTAATTTTATCAAAATACGAGTACATACCATTTTTTTTCCAAATTTCAACCGCAGCGAGCGGCCGATCAGTCTGCTGACTAGTCAAAGAGCTTCTGGCGACCGAGTGATAGCTGAAAACAGATGGCCAGCCATTTCGAACCCAAATTCCACAGACTAATGCGTGGGTGGTGGGGAACATTTCTAATGCAAGGGTACCTGCCCTGCGTGGTAAGTATAAGTAAAAAAATCCTAGTAAACCATGTTTGTTGTCATATAAATTGTTATTAAATGAAAACTGTAGTTAAATCCTCTCGCTCAGGGTAAAGTTAAGCACAGGCCTTCTCTCGTTTTAAAAGAGCCACCTGCTCCGAAGTTGTAGCACTAAAAGCTGACAGACTAAACATGTCCTCAAAATACTTTCAATTACTAAGGCATGGTAATGTAAGCTGTAGATATAATGTTTTACTTTACAAATAACACAAAATAATAAAAACGGGCTCAAAAAGCTATCGCTATTTTTTACTATCTATATTTATGTCAGTCAATCGATTATTTATTGACAATGCATCTGCCGTCAATTAAATCTATGTGTAAACGGTTTTAAACGTGATTGGCGACTTTGACTTTAATTGACGGGTCATTGAATTCATATTAAAATAATAATGACAATGCGAAACCATATTAGATATTTCTTTAACGATTATACGAGTACATTAATTCAGGAACAGTAGAAAATCATAAACAGATTTTCCGATAAAGACTCTTAAACATGCGACAAAAAAGATGAAAAAGTTGTGCAGTTTTATGCCACTTGAACATACATTCGCACCTGTGCCAAAGGTGTCAATAATGTCCAATGCTCTCTGTTCAATGATAGCTTTGGACACTTAAACAAAAAAAAATATTTTGACCCCATCCTTGATTTTCTTATACTGCTCAAAATAAGAGTTCGTCAGGGATGGTGCAACTACCACGACAGCGAATTCCCGACGGCCACATAAAATACAAGATTAACGAAAAGAGTAGAAAGGGGAATTCAGATGCTACATTGGAAAGATAAGAGGGAGAACTACTTCTATGTATATATCTTTTATTCTCTAGTCCATAACGTATTTCGTAAGGTTCCAAGCATTAAACTAAGGCAATATTACGTCTGTTAAAATAAATAACTCAAACAATATTCTCCGAATCCTATAATCCCAGTTATCTGGTGGACATGTGGTCTTTTATAAGTTTCAATAACGCGGCGCTTAATATGCGAACTGATGATCGCAATATTAGAAGTCTCGAACTTAATTAGACGCTTCTCTGTCCCCCACTTGTATATTTTATGTTACGATTTTCCTGACTACTAGTATAAGTGACCCAAAGTCAGCCACTCGCGCTGGTCCTGCATAACTCTTTGCCTGTATCTTAGCCGAGCTCACGAAGGTTCTTTTATACTTGATATTTCCAGCATAATTTGGGATGTTTAACTGTCTCAGATCTGTGCTCCTTACTGCACACATTCATTTTTTCATAATCTAGCCATCGAAATATCTGTGTTGTTGACATTTAGTTACTACAAACCTAATAAAACTACCTAACCAAATAATTTTTTTTTGCCACTAATTAGATAATACACGATAAATAGTTTCTATAAACTGCGTACTTAATAGCAGTACTATCTGCATACAGTTCACGAACAGAATAACTAAAGTTAATGAAATACCTGGTTACTATGAGAAAAATCCACGGATCGGATCGCGAAATTCTCTAAACGCATTAGTGGTATCCATTGACCACTACGTGGTGTTAATTCGATTTGTGAACGAGCATACCGATGCACATGAAAATATAATTAATCGAAGCGGCGAGAATAGCAAAGGTATTTGCCACGAGTTTAAATCCATTGTTGACAATCGAATGTTATTGTAGACATATTATGTATGCTGTTGCTGATGCACAACGTTCAATAAATGTTTATCATTATGATGTGTGTATTCAAACTATGTTTTCATTTGTTTCTTGTGAACTACCAGTTAAAGCCAATAATTTATTAAATAATTCGAATTCTCCGTGTTTCTCCATCCTTTATTATTATCATCGCGTAGGTTAGTAGTTAGCGTACCTTACTTCCGAAGCCAAATTTGTGCAAAATATTGAGTTTCGGGTTTGGTTAGGTTAGGTTAGGTTAGGGTTAGCTTATGCTACGGCTCGTGTCTATGACATTGACTTTTCCTCAAATCTTGTCGTAAAAGTTTTACGTTGTATATGGAAAGATGAAGCCGCTGTGTGTGCGTAATTGAAAACGGCGGATAGCGTTAGGAAGTTGTCGCTGTTGACAAAATCAGTCAAACATCAGACATAATCATCAACATCACATCGACATTTGTTGTCTACAAATGTTTATGTGATTAAATTCTTAAAAAACAGTATCATTTATTGCTAAGTCATTCTTTACTTCTTCTAGACTTCATATTATAAAAAAAATATTTAGTTAGATGAACGCTTACTCATTATGTGCTTCAAGAGTTACTCAATACACTCTAGGTGCACTTGTAACCTGTTGAGGAAGGCAGAGATTACAAATTTGCACTTGGCACCGCTCAGGGTAGATAAACTAGTTTTCGTATCTCACGCGACGTCTGTTGAACCTTACAAGTTGCTCCCAGAGATTGACAGAGTGTGATAGATTCTTGTGTATTGACTAAAATGATTGTACCTAGGCGTCGGAACTTCGCACGGTGACTTTTAGTGCAATAGATTTAATTATTTTTGTGAACATGTGTTCTCAGAGATGTGATATATGATATCTATCTAGAAAAACTTGGAACATAAAACATTATCGAAATATAAAATTCATCCTAATCGTTACAGCCGTTTCCGAGAAATCAATAATGCTCTCTAAAAGTATAGGATATTGGTAGTAGTAATGATGTAATCATTTGGTTTCGCTCAACGTACTTGACGATAACAGTGCCTGTGGGCGCGACAAACGTTTTCCACTTAACTTCAACGAATTCGGTGTCTGCATCATTAAAATAAATTTGGAAAATCCAAAAGTGCACGTCTCATGACGCTCATTTAAACTCTTAAGAAAAAAAATCTTATTGAGATGAAAATAATAAGAAAAAAAAAGAACAGTGCATTAAATACTATTATATATACTATATATGTAATAATAGATATTTTTATATTATTATCATTAACTGGATAACTGGATTAAGTGGCGCCATCGTTTTCAAGTGACATAAATAAGAAGTAATAACATATTATTCATGTTTATCATAGTGAGTTTCAATAAATGGGACGTGCAAAACGATTATTGTTCTTATTTATAATAACTACACCAAAATAGAAATAGGAAACAAGTCCAAATCCAGATAAAAACCTGGACACGATAAAAAAAAACCCGTTATCGTGACCACATACCTAAAAAAATTCCGGATGGCCATGTCAATTTTTTTTTTAACTTTTTATTCAAAGTAGCTATATAAGATGAGTTTTCAAAATAATTTTAATGAATTAATCAAAGTGTTTTCTTGACATGAGTCTATTCAAATTAGCATATAAGTGCAATATAGTTGTGATAGAGGCATTTGAAGACCGCCGAATCGCTTGACCTTCACATGTCGGGTATAAAGCACTATCTTACTGCTTCGACGTGCAATTATTAATTGTAATTTAAAGTGTTCGTTTATTGTGTAGTCGCAGAGAACAAGATATTATGAGATATAGTAATTTCCGCGAATCCATTCTATTATTAAGGTAGGGACAGACCGCTAAGAGCAGCGACATATTTTCAGTTTGAATATGTTAAAAATATCCAAGTCCTTTCGACGTATTGGTATAGACTACAAGGAAAGGAAAATCTAGGGAAATTACTCTGTTTAGTTACTTTTACCCGAAACCACATCAAAAAGGGTTACAGATGCGTTGTCTCCCTAGAGGACTAAGATGGAATGTCTCACCGCCTGTTATACTGTAGTTGTACTGCTGGTACCTACCCATCATAGTTTCTAACACTTGGTAAATTTTTATATTCGTGGTAGACCTGGACTAACGTATACACAGCTGTCTTAGATCTCATCACATAAGCTTCAAGGTTAGCTTATTAATAATAAATGTCGGTATGCACTATTATTGGTACAACATAAAACATGTTGTTAGGATTAAAGGCATCCAGATGCAGCGGTTCTAAACTCTTAAGAATTTTGATTGAAACTATAGTACTACTTTAAGGTATATTGTAGCATACATACAACACACATTCATGAAA
The DNA here is from genome assembly GCA_029286595.1 of Bhutanitis thaidina. Classification (NCBI taxonomy): domain Eukaryota; kingdom Metazoa; phylum Arthropoda; class Insecta; order Lepidoptera; family Papilionidae; genus Bhutanitis; species Bhutanitis thaidina. The sequence continues at coordinate 1,080,935 of JAGSMS010000019.1, forward strand.
TTAGCTTATCAGTAAAAAAAAAAATGTTTACCAGACAAATGTAAGAGCAAAATTTACTTTATAGCATGGACACATAAACACGATGAAAGTAAAGACACTCTGTAGAAGATGTTATATGTTGTTTCTTTTTTTTTAGATGAGCGAAAATCTCACAAGGAACAAATTACAATTATGGAACGTAACACAAACAACTAGCAACAGTGACGTTTCACTTAAAGAACCGTACGTAGTCACCTGCTCAATGACGAGCGCAAACAAGGAGATCCGCCACCGGATGAATAACTGTCAATACAAAAAGATAATAATGAATGTCTAAACAATACTTATTTACATTTAAATCAAACAATTACATACCGTTTTCGTCAATGAGATTGATCTGCCCATTGACATCAACTCACAACATAAAATATTTATCTTGCAAAGAAAAAACGCATGAGTTAACGTTTAACCATTTAAAGCCAGCTATAAACCAATGCAACGAACCAAGTCGTGATAATCGTCGATTGAATTTGGACCGTACCCATAACAATCGAGGCAATCAGCGGTGGAAGGCAAAACAAGAGTCCGCGTTCAAACAATCAGTTGAACATCGATTTTCCTTCAAATAGCATCGATGAAGACATATATGTGTTGTGATTATAAAGTGAAATATTTTATCCAATAGTATAATTTTTATCGATTCTCTGCTATTTTTTTAGTAACAGATAAACTAGTGCTTAGTATTAATTTTTATATATTTACGTCTAACTAAAAACAAATCCCGGAATTTCCGGTAGGATGTTAGTATTGAAAAGTTGAAATGTGATGTGGCATAAACAAACGGAAATGAATCGTAATCTGTTCATCGCTTTTTCCTTCGCACTCCTCGTCATTACTTTGCAGGTAAGTACAGTAAAAGGATTTTATTAAAAACTAACTTTTTTTTTTATTTTATAAATGATAACAATTGTGATGTACATCATTTAACCGTCATGGATAGAGTCGTGGTAGTTATGGTGCCGGGTGCGTGCTCTAAGGTTCGTAGTGCCCTAAGCTCGATCCCCGGAGTCATCCCCAATAAAATTGTTAATTGCGATTTTAAGTTTTCTATTTGTCACATGTTCGGCGGTGAAGAAATCGTCGTGATGAAATAATAATATAAATATTTCCAGGAATTGTGAAGTCCGCTAACTCGCACTGGAGGAGCGCGGTGGACACCTCCCATCTCCAAACCCTCTCAAAAACGAGAGGTCTTTGCTCAGAAATAGGATAGTTTATAGGCATATACATACTTTCTTAATACAATATTAATTAAACTCATTGATTTTTATTCAACTATGATTGCGTAAATAATGAATAATTTTAAATAATAAATATTTTAAAAGGCCTATGCCAGGACTAAACGGACAGTGCCATGCTGTAATAATGATCATGATGATTTTTATTAATTATTAATATGGTTTGATATAAATAATTAACTTTACAATCTAAATGTAACAAGCATTTCCTAGATCGATATTTATTATTTATATTGATCGATATTTATATAATTAGAAAATATTTTATTTCCATTTCTTCCATTCCAAATGGAGGGCGGAGAAACGTTAATCTTTTAAAATATTGCCACGGGACCGACGTAATGGCTAATTTAATGAAAGTTAAGAAAACGACATTTAATTAAATAATGATTTTATAGTGCAAATATCTATTTGACCAGCTTACTCATAGCGTGTACTTCGGAGGTGGTCGCGGAGTACGTGACGTAGCGCATAAGCAACATACCACAATGGAGTCGACTTAGGTAGTACGGACACGTTTTACGCAAGACGAACGGAAGGACCTTTATTAGGTGACATAGTATGGCGAAGAGAGGCTCCCTAGTAGATCTCATAAGGTGTTGGCAAACATTGTGATGGTAAATATACAGCCTGAATGGCAGATTAATGGATTTACTACTTAAGATGTTAAACAACGTCAATATTCGGAAACGAATGCAATAGATAACAGTTACAAGAAGAATAAAAAGACTAATCCAACCTACGAATGAAATATCGTAGAATCTTTGCTGTATAAATACATGAAGATATTACTGGATGACACATCTATATGCATTCTCATCAATAACAAAAAAAATGGCATGAGTGCATGCATAAATGCCCAGTGAAAAACATATAATAAAGATCATAAAATGTAATTTAACTTGAAAAGCTACAAATTAAATAAAAATCGTACATTATGTTGATATCTCTCGCGCCAAAAACGTTCCAGTACCATGACACATAACTGATCATATCAATGAAAAGCGCGATTCCATATAGAGATTAGTCATCAGTGGTGACAACACGCATAGATCAAACATTTTGATCTCTCATCGAGTACCAGGTCACATAAATCCTGTGTCCAATGAAAAACCTTATTGAAGTTGTACATAAATCGATCATAAGAAGAAATAAACATCTTAACACTTTCAATCATATTTAGGCTTCTTGGTTATGTAAATAATAATTTGATGACTGGATAATTATATTGCTGCTCGATAGTCTAGTATGGATAGATGGAAGGTCCAGCCTTTAAATAAAGGGGTTGCAGAATCGAACCGAAATATAAAAAAAATATGTGTAGAAAAAAATTGCTTTTTGGTACCAGTGTAAGCCATCTAACTCTTCAGTCGTTTAAAAAAAAGGCTTGCTACAAATTTTTCTAAAGTACGGACACTTCGTCTTCTTACTCAGATAGCGGAAGAAGCTTGTAAATTTTAATCTATGACAGAAAACACAGACTAATTTAAAATGCAACTGCAATTCTGAATACATATCCGCATTCTAGTGCATCCTATGGAAAATCCTACCTTACATTTGCCTTAAACAGATCCGGGATTAACAGGCCGGGTTAATAATCCACTGCAAGACATAAGCCTCTCCCATAAATAGAATCTGCGATAATCGCCACGCGGATGTGCTCTCGCAGTACCAGACACCACGAACCTTAGACCCTGCTGCCCGTTAACGGTATGTTTAATTATGTTCGGGTAATTATCGAGAAGGTTATCCTGCCATCTGTCAGTAGCCATTGCAATTTTCAAGACTTTTCCCTTAGTCGCCTTTTACGACCCCCAGGGGAACAAAGAGGGTGGCAGATTCTTGCGCCGACACCACACGGCAAAAATCCTTCCGGTTTGGACTGTTTACGAGCAGGTGTTACTGACAAAGGAAAACGTCTACATTTTCCCACATCATCCAAACTTGTGTTTATATTTTTCAGACGACCGATTTCCAAGACAATCTCATCAATGGATACCGAACATTGATAGCAGATATACAAGTGCGAACACAGAAGTCTAGGGAAGACATGGACACTTTAGTATCACAAATCAAACTGCTCATGAAAAATGAAGCTGATAAAGCTATTAACTACATGACGGTGTATCTTGAACAAATATCTTTATATTTTCAGGTAACATTAAAATGGAACAAAGGCAAATTATTAATAATTTAAATATCTTTTACCATAATTAGAATTATTTGGACGTTTAATCCGCTAAAGTTTTGGGCAAGTGGCTGCCCCAAGTTTTCATCTTTGTGAATTGTGTTAGCTACTAAAACAACTAAGACTAAACTAGGGCAGGATTGGTTTCTGTTTTCACCACAAATGTGTTATAACAATAGACAAATATCAATTAATAAATTATTATACGCAAATAATTGCATATTATCTTTTTAGGTAATAATTCATGATCGTAAGCCGCGAAATGGAACTTACTGTAAAGAAAGTATTGTTAAGCTACTGGGAGAAAATCTGCAGTTGGCAGATGAGAACGTCACATTATGCTTGGCTCTCGGATACCAAAGAGTACAAAGGTTGCCGGGTATGTATTAAAAATATACATATAAATGGTATAAAAGTCCGTCGGTAATTTAAATAATGTTTTCTTTAGTATAATCGCTAAACTAAATGAAAATAAAATATGTGCGAATTTTATCCTGGAAAATAACTCTGTCTTTGTTGTATAATTTTGTGTCAAATATATAAACATTATGTTATAACTTAACAAAAGAAACTAAACCATGTTATAAATATTATAATTTTGTCTTTTGTTTTCATAGAACACCAGTATAATAAACTTGATTCGTGTACTATATTTATCTAAGCGTATGGAAGTTAACACTTTATTTTAAATAAAAGACAAATTTGTTTTACCGTTTCCATAGGGTTCGTTTTGTTTACTATAATATGCGCTGTATGCTTATAAACCTCCGGTGGCAAGGTGGCATTGTTAACCTACATACGGGCTTCGTTTTATTTTGGGACAGTCTTCCTTGTTTGCTCTGTACGATTCCGTTTGAAACAATACAGGATGTGTCCAAAACAATCGGTCTGTTTTACAATAATAATGATCTCTAACTCATGTCAGAGTAATTTCCGTATTTTGTATAATTGTAATTCGACTAAGCCTTTTAGGTAGTAATAAAACTATGGGTACATTTGGACACTTGGGACAACACTGTCCGTCCATCTATCACAATCGTAAAAACAACTTTGACAGTTTGTATATATTTTACACACACATACGATTCGATTAAAAAATTTAGATCTTTATTCTGTGGGTTTCCTTATATATGTCAAAAATATGGCAAAAAAATTCGTGTTTTTCTAACTAGACATGTGCAGTATCTACGCGTAGCGCTTATCAAATGAAGCACAATTGTTTTAACATTTTTAAAATTGAATATGACTTCTCTCACACAATTTTCTTTTATAGACCTAGTATCGATTGAAGCACATGTAATGCAGTTTTTTAAAGTTGTAGAACCAGGGTGTCATAGTAAAAATAATAAATAATAATATATCACAAACTAACTTAATTTTTCTGTCAACAAATGATGATGAGCTCTAGTCTGACTTAGACCACGGCGAAAACTTCCGATGACTACAGGCAGTTGTCAATTGCGTTATAGAGGCGCGAGTGAACGCACAAACACAGAGGCACTCTCTCGTATTTACCTTCCCGTATCCGACGTAACACATATGCAATAAGGTCGGAGGAAGGGTCAGATGCAGTGTCAGAAACACGGGACACAACACAACACGACCAGAGCCAAAAATAAATAATTTGTGTTTTTGCAAAAATATTGACATCGGCTGGAATGAACCAAGGGATTCATGTCTCAACAGCTAACCACTAAGCCAGGTAGGTAAGCTAAGGTCGTCATAGAAAATATTTAAAACCGAGACAGTGTTTGAAATACTCCCTACTCGAGTCCAAATCGTGCTTGCCAGCTTTCCATTCAGTATCGCTTATAAAATTTATTATATTCGATTTTTTACCAAGGATCTTTCGCACTGGAGATTTTTTAGTCTATTATATTTAACAATAACAACTTTACAATATTTTAAAGACAAAACTCTATGTACACTTTACCAATGTCACCGTGGATTTAAGTTAGAGTACAGAGTCTATGGGCTAATTTTCCATACGATTTTTACCGTAACAAGTAAGCTGTCGATTGTATGAGCGTCAATGAATACGATTATTGCATATATTGAGCAGCAGCAGCTTATGATAAGATAATTTACTTATCACATTCATACGGGAAATCAAGTATCAAATCATGTTATGCGTTAAGCGCTTAATGGACTATTATAATGTGTAATGGATAGTCCATTATACATAGCACGATATTTATTTCGTATATTGTTAATATCTTACTACGTTGATAAGATCACTTTAGTTATAAATTAGATTGCTTCAATGAGTTTTAATTTAAACATACGATATACAATTTCACGTAGCGACCGCGTGGTTAACGTACCCAACTGCTGAGACGTAGGTCCTGGGTTCGACTCCCAGCCGAAATGAATATTGTGTACTAACACAAATTATTCGTTTTCTGGTCATGTTGTGCAGAGTCGTGTCTCTGACGCTGCATCTGACCCTTCCTCAGATCTTATCGCATATGCGTTACATCGGATATGGGAAGGTACAGACGAGTGAGTGCCTCTGTGTTTGCGCGTACACTCGCGGCACTACAATATCACCTGGGCAGTTGACAACTGGCCATCGGAAAGTCGAAACGATCCGGAATACATCATCACTATATCACTCAATTATTTTATGTTGATATATATATTACAGCCGTGTAGTAACAAAAGAAGAATCTGCCAACCCCTTTTTGTGCGTAGGTGTCGTAAGTGGCAACTAAGGAAAAAGTCACGAAAATTTCATTCTATCTTCGGTAGTGGCGAAGTGGAGCGAACAGGAGGCCTGTTTGGCTACGTTATGTCACGCAGAAGGAAATCAATAATGTCTGTCCCTATGACAGGTGGAAGTATTTATATATATACTCATATATTGCCACTACAGTTAAAATATTGATAGAAACTAAATCAATTATTGATGTTTATTAATTTCTACTTGTTACACTTCTCATTTAAATATATTTCATTGCAGAAAAACTTCAAGTACATTTCGAAACACTAGAGAATTTGAAGAAATATTCAGCTTCAAAGTTATTCGAATGTCAAAAACAACAACAGGTTGGAGGAAATTGCTCTCACGAAAGCCAAGATCTTGAGAGGACTGTTGTGAGTATCGAAAATTTTTTTTACGTCCGGAATACAAACGTTAAATGAAACGCGCTGAAATCCGTAAATAATAGACTCATTTCAATGTGTAGTATTCGCAAGCAATACCAGAAACCGTTATCTTTTTACATATATAATTAATAGTTGCGATTGTTGTCATATTGATAATTATTATAACCTCTTGTACTAGTTTCTCAACACATTTTAATTATTTATGTAACAAACCGACCGGTTTCGCCTTTCGGCATCATCTCAGGTTATTCAGGTTCAATTCATCTTCTTCAGTTTATTATGTATATGTAACATTGTTGTATGATTTTTATATACATAAGAAATTTTTTTTGTCTTCTGCCTTGAACAAGTCCACTGCTGGCGCGTCAACATAGGGCGCTCCCAATGGGAGGATTTTCTATTTTCGCCTCGCCTCGCAGACGCTGTTGTCCATTATTGGTGTGTATATTTTTGGTCTGGCATTTTGTAAGATAGTTAATCAGCTAGTCGACACTAATCTAAGTCTATATTTTTTTTAAACACATTCAGTTAAAACTGGGATCACCTGTCTTGGTAACTGAATAGTAATAAGATAAATATACATAGACATGAATATTTATCTCCTATCTATATAAATAATCATTTTTATTTATATAAATTCATCATACGTCCTGCGGAATTCGAACCCGAAACTCTCAACTTCGAATGCAGGGTCACTACCAACTAGGCTATGGATATGGCCACCACATTAACACTATTCAAACTTTTTCCGCTCACAACAGTTTCTATGATTTTCAGTTCCTGTATGAAACGTCGCCTTTTCCAGTAGTAATGGCTGAAATAGCCATTCACGGTTTTAAAGAAGTGTCCGATCTAAGCGTTTGTCTAAAAGATATAATTTCAAGAATGATGACTCACTCAGTCAAAGTGATTGGTGACTTCAACAGATGCATCCACAATATTGAGATGCCCAAATTAAAATATTTATTGAAGTTCATGAAGAAATATGCGTAAACAAAGTAATTAAAAAGTATGTTTGAAGAAACCAATTAACAGTAACATAATTGGAAACTGGCGAAAATTAAAAAAAAACTGTTTAGCTTAATAAATAGTTTTGGTTAATAATTTGGAAAATAGAGCTGTAAAAAAACATTATTCTGTAAATTTACTTTCAATCTAAGATCTTATAAAAACCCGATGCTGTAAATGTTGGTATTCATCATAGATTTATTTATAAGAATAATTTATGTAATAGATTCCATTGTTTCGTAAATAAATGCTAAGATTCGAAATAAATCATTTATTTATTATTCCCTCAGCGAAAAAAAAAAAAAAGAATCGTGGAGTGCAATCAACTCGCTGTCGCTCCTCATGTAAATAGGCCTGTGACATTTAAATAGAATACAGCTGCTAAAATTTCAAGACACTCAGCACTAGTTCACAGAAATACGGATATAAATATATTTTACTCGCTTTATAAAGGGGATTCCCTTTATGATGAATTTGGACCTCGAGACAAAAATTTTAACTAAAGCTATAATTGTGCCCCATTAAAATAAAAAAAAATCCAAGTGACGGTAATAAAAGACAAGTCGACATTACGACAAGAGTCGGACACTTTTGATTGAATATTTTGAATAACAATCACAAATTACGCAAATGATGCAACGTTAATAATCAGATTACCTTTCCTACTTTAGATGACGGAATCTCATTTATACTTGCTAATATTACAAAGACTGATATCACCCATATTGATATTGTGGCATTTAAGGAAAAACCTCCAAAAGAATGAAATTTTTTAAAAAATCAATATTCCAGATTCAATTTAATTAAGCAGTTTGCTGATATTTTAATTTTGTAAATCCATTATATTGAACGTTTTGTTGGTTAATCGAATGTTAGAAGCGTGATTTATTTTCATATGAAACATTTAAGCTAATAAGTTCTTTAAACTATATATTTTCTGTCATAAGGATAATAATCTCTCTTCTTCACAAAACGAACGTATTCCTATATTTTTCAAAATACACCTGCGTTATGACAAAATTTTTGACTTTCATGTGATAGCTTTCTTTGTTCCTTTAACTATGTTTGCTTTATCAATCAACTATTGAGTGAAATGGCTCCCCTTTTCTCCTGTTTAATTATAGATATTAAAAGTGGACATTTTTAGCTTTCGCATAATAATTCGACTAAGTACATTCAAAATATATACTTTAAAGACATATATGACCCATTACTTTTTAAAGAGCTTTGTAATATTTCTCTTTTTAGAGAGAACATAAAATTGAAGACAATCAGAAAAAAATGGACCTGTATGTTGTTCTCAAAGCAGAAATATATTCTCTTATCGATTATAAAACATTTCGTACAAATAAGGCTGACAAATTTAGTTGAATTGATAAAAGAAATAACTGTTCTGTTTGCAGTATTAAAAAAAAGATATAACTTATAGTTATATAAATAATATTAAAGAGTGTTTTTAACTTACCAATGTTATAATGACATCAGTTGAACAAGGCTGATACTTTAAGAGCCTGCTGAACCTTAACGTCCGTTGGGCCATCGTTAGAGGACCAACAGGTCTAGACACATGTATAAGCGGAGAGGGAGGCGGATGCGGGGGCGGTGTTAACACAGGAGGCACATTTCTCCTGACTGTTTCTAATGGCATAGTCCGGGCTAATAAGGTATCACTATTGACCGAATTAGCACTACCACTAAATATGTTCATTAAATCGCCTATGGAACCACCCCCACTAGAGCCTCCGCCACAGCGAAGTTTATCCAAGTCCGTCAAACTAGAGCCCCGACGGACCCGAAGACGCGATCCACTCACATTAGCTGTTCGATTAGAAAGCGCTTGTTCGCGACGAACGTCGACCTCGCTGGCCGCTTGCCCCTTACGGTTACGCATCATTTTAAACATCTATGCAGAATTAATAGTAAACTGTTTCAAAAGTGAAAGAATTTCGTGAATCTAATTCTGTATAACTCATGAATGTACACGGAGTACTGAGTGATACCACCTGAAGTGTGTGTAATTTGCATACAGATGGCTGATAGGTGCGCGCGCGTCGTATAATCATTAGGGCCACGGTCGCCCGCAGGATGTCGCTATCGCGTCCTTGCCAGCATCCGTCGCCATTGCTTAAATAACATAACCACGGTGCTACTTTACAATGCGTATTATTTTTAACGAACTTCACGTTTTCCATAAGGGATGTTAACGGTTCAGTGGCTATTTACAAACTGAACGTAGACCGCGTAGTTTCATATGTACATATGGTAAGAGCAACTCGGTTGAACTAATGAGGTGATCGGGTTCAAAGCGTCACGGGTCTCGGCGGGTGGCGAACACCACTTAACGCATAGACGGCGCTAAACTATGGATGTCTGTTGCTAAAATGGATTACAACATATAATTTTGCCAATTCAATGCACCAAGATTTTATAAATCTTATCATCGTTCAGTAACTAACGATTTCCGGAAAAGCAGACATATTTTTTCTTTTGCACCTTATAATGGTTAATTATAATATTACTTTTATAGTATCTCACTAGACGATATAATATTTTTTTTTATTTTAATAAAAAAAATACATCTTTGCCACATTACAGGGCACATGCTTCAAGGAAAAGGTTTTATAGTTAGAAGTTAGTTTAAATAAAAGCACAGGTCGTCAAAGTATAGCCACAGACTTAGGTTAGTACGAAGTATAGCGTTATATTCCTTGTATAAAACAATTATCAAAGTAATATTAAACGATTTTCTGTTACTTCTATTGTGCCGTTTCAAAGTACTAAAATATTAATATTCACTTAAGATTACTTTCAAATAATTACATCGACAAATACCAATCACTGGTGTAATCGATGAAACTTTAAGTCATAATAAAATTCAACTAAATCATATGATAACAACCACGGGCCGCCATTATCTTCAAGGTTACCCCCTAGGAGGTCAGTACCATGCGGTGAAATAACAGCATTTTCACATTTGCGATACGCAGCTACATTCCGTCACAGCGGGGTGCACTACAGTACAGTTTGTTCCGAGATGCTTTTATATTGTGACGAAATATAGAAGGTAACATTACATTTGAAGATAATATGTAAATGGTTTTTGAATAAGAAAAAAAACAATACTAGAGGATGTTTTGAATATGCCTAAAAAAGGGAAAGGCTCGTAATAGAATATTGGGATAGTGTTGATAGTAAAATAATAACAATTAGTAAATCCGGAGATTCTCAAGTTCCGGGTAATTTTAGTTTGTATCTGTACCAGTATTAATTAAAATTTTTGAGTTTATTCTAAAAAAAAAAAATTTGTAATAAATATTCACAAGTGGCTTCATGATCATCATCTTGGGTTTACAGAAGGGCGCTCCGTAACTGATACACCAATAACTTTAATTAAACACATTTGTAGTGGCTGGATTGGTGTGTTCTGTAAGTTAACTAAAGCATATGATTGCGTAGACCACATTACACACATATTTTGTTTAGTAAATCAAAGCATTATGAATTCAGAGAGAAAGTAATATTAGTAAATAAAAAGTAGTAAAATGATCTAAATGTTCCAAGTATATCGTGTAAGCTCCGTGAGTTCTGTAATAAGAATGAGTTTGCCACAGGGATTAATTTTGAGCCATTTTTTGGTTCTTATTTAAATAAATGATCTGCCATTCATGGTGCAGTATTTTACAAACAGTAATATTCGCAGATTATACTTCACTGAAATTTAAGGTCCGTTTGAAATGTGAATTTCTTAATAAAGTAAATAATTAACTGAGAAAGATTTTGGAGTGGTTTCAATTACAACCCCTATTTAGCAATTAAGCCCTTAATGCAATAAAAAGTATTAAATTTGTATTGTTTACAGCAATTACCATCATCATGGTATTATTCAGATTAGAGTTTATTGATAGAATAGTATTTTTGTATCACAATAGATTGTAAGCTTCGGAATAATATTGTAAGTCAGCTTCATGTAGAAGGTATCTTTACCTACAAAACTTAGCTCATCTACTCGATCTGAAATGAAATTTCATCAACTGACTGATATAGGTTTCACAATATAATGTGTTTTCATATTATTTTGTGGGGACATCCAGCTGATTTGAATATAATTTACGTATTGCAAGAAAGAGCTTAGGGAACTATCTAAAGAAAACAATATTTTAACATTTACATGTCATTACATTCACTATTACCGAGAAATATTGACTGTCAAGAAAATCAAAAGAAAAGTGTCTTGTGGGTCGTCCACTTCCCTTTAATATGATGGATGAGGGGGATGACTGCTAGATGGGTCATACTTGTGAACAGGTGTTGCATATGGGGCTGGTCAGCTTGTGTTTCCAGTGCACTTGTTGTTTAATTTTGAGGATCACTATACTCTTGTACCGTGCTTTCAACCGCTAATGGGACCATGCTTTTATTGTATGACTGGCATTAAAGAAATTGGAAGAAAAAATTAAAAACACCTCAACAGGCGAAAAAAACTCCGTATGTATCCTTTGAGTTGCTTTCGCCAGTTTCTTCTCCTTCAGAGGAACCTCTATACGAAACGATGGTAGATTGTAAAAAACTTAAAAATAATAAGAATTGATATTTGATAGACGAACTTATCTTTCTTGTCACGAAGAATGAAGAAACAAAAAACAAAAGAATTTGACAAACTGTAAATGTGAATTGAATACTTAATACAATGCGAATTCATTCAAATATGTATATCGAATATCTTTATTTAATTAAAGACAATAAAATCCGTTGTTTATTAATATCTTAACGATACATTACGACCAAATTGACTTAATCAAATTAATAAAATTTTCTTTAAAAAATAAATTTTTACGATATGTTAGCAATTATTATTTAGAAATGTAATGTACAGGGTAATTTAAACAATGCTTGCACCCTTTTAGAGCTGGATGAATACAATTTAAAAAAATTTGGCTTTAATATAGATATTTTTGATCTAGATGTCAAAATTAAACGATTATAGACAACATTCGTGTGTCAGCGGCCTTACTATTCTGCCACCTCTTCTTCCTGTACCTTTCGTAAGAATCGACTGAGGGAAATGGCAACAACGGTTTATGGTATCCGACTAGATGGGCTTTATAAAATTTTCAAAGTGTGCATTACTAGATTGGTGATGGGCGGCAACGTCACAAAAGCATAACACTACGATCGTCAATTCGTTTGCCAAGCGTGGCGAATAAGGGCAAAACTTCTTAGAACATCGCCATTTTTATATTTAACAGCAACGCGCTTTGGCTGTTTCTTTAATAATCTTCACAGGGGAAAATAAAATTGAATTATTTTAATACTTTTGAACGAAAATCATAGCAGTTTGTTTTAATGACGCTCACAATGCAGGGTATTTTTAAATGACCTTACGTTATATACGAGCGTATGGAAGGTAGCTATAATATTATTTTGATTACGTACGTACTTTCACTTAAATCATAAGATCTAGAATCAAATATGAGTGAAACGTACTTCGGAATAGTATCTGCCAGTATTATATTGAGGTCATTATAATATTTGTTTATCTGTTTTACAGTAGTTAATCAACTATTATACGTTAATAATACTTTTCGTTAAAGAGGAAAAGAGATTATCTTTATCATACCAGAAATATTTTAGGCTATTAAAATATATTTCCAAATAAATATGCGTTGTAACATTTACGATTTTAAACGACAAATTATACATAACCTAAATATGTGTAATTCTAATGCATTAGTCATATCTGTGGGTATAGACATACAGTATAAAATTCGTTATTAACTTACCTTTTTTTACACATGAAAGGTTAATGCCATTTCTCCATTTCTAGATTAAATAATAATACAAAAACAAAGAGTTGCAAGAAACAATTAAATTAAAAATTAAACCGTAATATTCTAAAGACATGGGTTAATAATATAATTGTAATGTACAAAATTATACGTTTCTTTAGTCATAAATACAAAAATTACTCACGTTCAGTTGCATCACGATCTTGTTGTATGCCCGGTGCCATCGTTGTTTTGGGGTCAATTTCGGTTGCTCAGGTTGAAAGTCAAGCTGCTCTGCTTTATGCCGGTCTTCCTCTTCTTGAAATACGGTATCTTCATCGTTATACTGCTCATCGGTTTCATTGAACTGCTCCTGAACGTCAAACTTTTCGGGATCTTGACGGTAGGAATCGTTACGTTCACGGTAATTTTGGTGATCGTCCTGATATTCTGAAACGGGATCATCAAAGGAATCCCGAGACTCTTGGAAAGTATCAAACTCTTCAGGTACCTCGTGGTATGTTGTTCGATCATCTTGAAACGTCACTTTAGATTTTTCACTTATTAATTCTGAAAAATAATTATTCTTAATAAATCAACTGTAAGACAGAAATCTAAATTGTTTTGAAGTATCAAACAAATATTATTTTGGTTTTGATTATGAAACATTTCATACATAATTTTGTCAATAAGATTAAGAAAACAGACTTTGTTTCAGATCATCGATGTTTTAAGATTAATTTCTCATTCTCTCTTTCATTTTATTAATTACTTACCTTCTTGTGTAGTAGAGACGGTAAGTTTATCTTCTATATGAACAGAACTTTGTGATGTTTTACGATCATGTATCGATGGTGCGAGACTTTGATAACTATCAACGGAAGGCTTGCGAATTACAGATGCGCTCCTAGTTGGAGATGCTGTCTTTTGTATACTTGGACTGGAAACCTCTGGAGCATGGCTTTCTTTGGAAGTATCATCTTGAATAGTATCGTGAATATAATCGTCGTCATGAAACCTGTCCAACGAATTTCTATCTCGGTCTATACTTTGGTCTAATTCAGTCTTTTGGTACTCGTCCTCGTAGGCACTTTCGTCAAAACTCGATTGCGTAAAGTCCTCCGGTGCATCAGGTAATGTGCGGGTTCGGCGCACGGAAGGCCTTTGTATGGATTCTTGTCGTTTAAGCGATGGAGTACGCGGTAAAACTGGTGTACTAGTAGTAGTAGCAGTAGATACAGAAACAGGCTTTGGCACTTCAGGGACGGATGTAGTGTTGAGATCAATTGTACTCGTGAAAAGGGTGGATGGGGCTGTAGTTGAGGGAATATGGTTAAAGGGTGCAGTTCCTTGTACGGAGTTTGAAGACTGACTAATCGGAGGAGGGGCTACTGCTGCTGCAGCTGCACCGAATAAGCTTCCGAGCTTCTTTGCTCCACCTGCCATTAACGATCCTAGCGTAGCTGCTCCAGTCAAAACACTAGATTGAAGTTGTTGTGTAGGTATTTTTTGTTGTTGTTGTTGCTGAAGTCGCTGTTGTTGTATTTGTTGTTGCTGCTGCTGTAGCTGTTGCTGCTGCTGTTGTAATTGTTGCTGCTGCTGTAGCTGTTGCTGCTGATACTTCTGTTGGTCTTGTTCGTACTGTTGTTGTTCCTGTTCGTGCAACTCTTGCCTATTTTGTTGCTGTTCTTGATATTGTTGTTGTTCATATTGGTGTGTATCATACTCTTGCTGCGCATAAGAAGATTCTTCATACTTTTGTTGATCATATTGAATTTGTTCGTGTTGTTTTTGTTGATCACTTTGTATTTCATACTGTTGGTGGTATTGTGATTGCAACTGTTCTGTTTGTGATAGATCTTCTTGAAAAGGCTGGACATACTGCGGCTGGTACTGGAATTCATTATTCGGTTCTATATATTGATTATGTTCTTCTTTGAAAGACTGATCTTGGCCTTCATACTGATATTGTTTTTGGTCCTCATACTGCAAATCATATTGTTGAAAACTTTCATTTAAGAAGTTATCTTGTTTACTTGATACTGGAGGTTGTGGTAAATAATGAACTGTTGTCGCCGCTGTTTTTGGTATTAAGACATCTACATCACTAGTAATAGGATAACATAACTGGGTTGTAGGTTCCGTTTCGCCCCACGTTGATTTTTGGGCTGAAAAAACAAACACTTTTTTTAAAAATGTATCACACATGCACCACATGATTCTCAACTGAATACTACTACAATTAATAAATATATATTACTCATTTATATGAGTAAGGATAACGGAAGTTTTTATCTCGAATGTTTAATACGTAATATTGTATTTGATAGTCTTTCCACGCAATATAATTTTGTATAATAAAAATTACAATAATCAATGTTTACCAGTCGCAGCAGGCGGCGTTGCGTGAGGTGTCTCATCAAAGAAAGGTTGCATACCGTCTTCGTCGTAACTGTGTTCAAAAATTACAAATTAAATGTATTATTTTATAAACTTTATACTTTTAACTAAGATTTTTATATACTTTTTTTATATATTTTGTAGTATAAGTAACTTATATAGACAAAGAAGTACCTTAATGAATACACCAAACGTACTTTAACTTTCAAGTCAATAACACTATGATGATAATAAGTAAGGCCCTTTTCCGCTCTTGGCTGCTGAGCCATGAGTAGTCAAAGTGCTCTAGTCGGTTAAAAAGAAAAACCTTGTATTTCATCCCTACGTTTATTTTTATTTAACTTCAACTTAGTAAAACTAAGGTTTTGAATATATGAAAATTAAGTTCTTATTTTGATTTAAATTTTGCTAATTAATAACTAAAAGTTAGCCCCAAATTTGTTTATTTTTAAAGTCTATAAAAGTTTATTACCGAGACGGGTTTAGATTTCTCTGAATTTTAATTAATCTGAATTTCAAAGCGATTTTCTCCATAATTTAGATCATGAAAGGATTATATGTGTATCACATTCATCTTTCCTTTATGTATTACAGATCTGTCCGTGCGTAGCCGAAGTGGTTCACTAGTATATTCTACATCGATGATTATTGTTTATCAATTGTGTACTATGACGATAGATTTCTAACACGACAATAACCTTCGAATAATATCAGCAGTTGAGTTTATGCTTAATTTTTGTAATTCTAAAGCATTATTTAATATATCATTACTATTTTACAGTAAAATATCATTATTTAATAGAGAAATCCTGAGAATTCGATCGAGCTAAATTTATGATTTACTTCCACCAAGTAAAATGACGGCTAAATATAATTTAGCTCCGTAAAAATTATTATATGGCATTCACTCCATAAGCCAGTCCCGTTTTATCTACTTTGCCTTCGTTCAAGTGATTGTACGGTGATTATATTAGCTTTACCTGTACCATTATAAAGAAAGTTTCACACAATTCTTTAATAATTTGAGTGTAAAAACTAGCTAACAGTCCACCAGGTGGTAAGTGGTTACTTCAACCCAGGTACCTGCAAAACAAGACTTCCGCAACAGAACTAGAGTCAGCAAGCTGAACTGTCTCACTTTCTATTTATTGGTTGGTTTCACAAGGTGGCAGAACTCCTTTTCGTACCTAGAAGTCATCTGGGAAGATAACACTCTCTTGTCTATTTGTGCCACTATGCTGGAGTATTTTGTTGTGTTTCTAGGTGTAAGCTAATATTTACGGGCTGTTCGAAAATCAAGAGTTTATATCCCAGAAGTGACTATAAACCTGTAGCCTTCTTTGTTTGAAATTGAATGCAGATGTCCATTGGGAGGAGTAACCACTTACCGTGAGTTGGTCTATTAGTGCGTTTGTGACTCTAATATTATAAACAAGTTAACTGAAAGTAAAAAAAAACAGCCTGTAAGCGCCATTGCTGGACAAAGCCCTCCTTCTCATATACGAGTATCAGAGTACAAATCAGAGAGGGTTTTGCTCTTTAGTTAGCTGAGATATAATTAACCTATTAAGTATAAATTTTACCTTGTATTGTAATTGGTTTCCTGGTACTGTTCAATGGCAGCGTCTTGAGATTGGTACCCGTAAGTGTCGTAACAATAGCTGACATCAGGTACAGATCTTTCGGCTTCTGTAAAACAATATAAATATAACGTTATAAGTCATAAATTATAAAGTTCTTTAGGTCGTCATCCCATTTTGCTCAGTAACTATAGTAGTTACTAAATAAAATATGCAATCAAATTTCGCATACAATTGCAGAAACAATGTTACCTTCGTTCTATAATAAAGAAATACAGGATAAATTGAGAACGTATTATGTTATTTTGTATTTGTATAGTTATTTTGTATGCTACCTTCTTCCTTGATCCGAAATATGTATGCTATTGAAACTTAATAAATTATATTAGTTGTGCGTTACCTTGTGTGTAAGGCACATGTGTTAGCGTCGGCGCGTCCGAAGCAACAGGTGCAACAGGCGCAGCGGACGCAGCGGGAGGCGCGGGTGGCAGCCGAGACACGGGCGGAGGTCGCGGTAAACGTCGACCGCGCCGTGTGCTGCCATGCTCACTGCTAGGTGGCAGTGGCAACGCCCTACCGCGCTTCGGTGTTGATGATGGCGTTGCTAGTAACAAACAACAAATACTTATTAAAAATTACATGCATGAAATAATATAATTACGCTTTAACGTTTGTTCAACGTATTTTTAGAGTTGACATGTTCCTTTAAATTACAGGTTTACATTATTATCACCGTACACACGTGTACTTATCAATGATCTAGCATCACAAGAGTTAGCCTCTGCTGCGTTAAGAAAAATGCCAGAAAATATACTACACTTACTGTAGGTAGCCCCTTCTTACCTAATTTAATCAACGGTTTAACCATTGTTGTGTTACGATTTGAAAGGTATAGATAGCTGGTATAATTACAGACTACACATCCAATAAATAAAATATACCACACGAATGTAAGAGAATTGTTAAAATAATTTGTATGATGGTGTCATTCATAGTATGCATTAGAACCCTTTGTCTCAGATCGTAAACTGCATGAAACTACGAGCATAACTCGGTCGACAGATCTTTTAGTAAATTTGGATCGAACGTAAAAGTGGAAGTGATTGGATTTAAAACACTGCAATCTTGGCAACTTAAATCAGTAGATAACACAGTATCATAAGAGATGATAATTAAACTAAGACATTACGATTTATACAAAAAGTATACTAATAATACAAAAATGTATATGTACCTACATAATGCGACTATATTTTACTTCAATAATTATACCTGGAAGACTTGCAGTTGTCCGTCTCGGCCGCGGTCTATACGGGGCCATCTCATTGTAATCCGAATAACGAGATGACGGAGGTAACTGAAACAATAATACATACTCATTTATAAGTCACGCTGGAGCTGTCGATCTTCATAAAGCAGTAGCGACCGTACAAAGTTACAATGATTAAATAAATGTGGCTGATCCCTGCTGCAACTGACGGGTATAATTGGGACAAAATAAGTTCAATGTTCTTTTTGAAGTGGAATATCCGGCCGTTTCCGCCAAATGAATAACAGACGAGACTCTGACTGCCGAACATAACGAAGAACTAAAAGATTAGAGAACGCAAATCTCACATACAAGCAATGGGAGCAACATATCTAGTGCGTGAATACCGGCACTGCCCTCATGTAGCTGTATGCCCCGCGGTGAGTATAAAATATTTACCCACGGTATAAAATATTTACCCACGGTAAATATTTTATGATTTAAGACATTACCCATGCCAGATTTTGATGGCACTTTCTTAAAAAGGCCTATCTCCAGCAGTTAACTTCCGCAGGGTGATAAAGAAAAAGCCGGATTATGCAAGGCATTTGTAACATAGTTGCAAATCATATTCTTGTGGTGATGGCGTAAGGAAACCAGCCCCCCTATATCATTACGTGGATATCGGTCCAGATCCCTAGAGTTCTATTGCAAAGGCATTAATAATCTTCCCTCGAGACGGCAGTAATGTGTAATGTGGGTAAACAGTTCAATTAAATATATATATATTTTCAAAGAAAAAAAATAGGTTTGAATTTTTCAACAATAGCAGACAGAGATTACGGATCTCCGTTTGGGTCGAAGTTTAGCCAAATGAGTTTCTGCCCACTTTTCGTCTCACCGGGACATAGATCGTGACATGTGGCGAGCTTCGTCCCCAGGTGTGTTCTCGAGGATTTTACGAAAAATTTTCCCGAAAATTCTCCGGAATTTTTTTGTATATTAATCTATTCATATGAACTCTGTACCTGTTTAGGCGGTAATTGAGGTAGTTGAACAACGGAAGAGCGCCGCTTGTTGACGATGTTCTCGTACTCCGTAGGCGCAAGTCCATAGCCGTCATCGTAGAAATACCGACTACCTTCCCACGGTCGAGCCTCGAACGTTCCGTACGGATAACTGCTTGAATCGTAATACTCCTCATAGCTGGTCTGATGTGATAAATGCGAGTGGTCCCTGAAACATTTTAGGTTTTGTATGTTTTACAGAATGTAACCAAGTCACAAGTGACTGGAGTCGACTGCATTCAAGTTTTATACAGTCCATTTAAAAATTTAGTTTGTTAATAGGTTTTGCAAAACTTTAAATAATAATTTCTTACCTTATGTGCGCACTAGTAGTGTAAGCATCATATCCATATCCTATATTGTCGTCATACAAAGTATTCTGACGCTCTAGACTTGGCCTCCGCTGATCCTCTAAAATAGAAAATATACTCGTATTTGATAACTGATAATGCTAGTTGATCTACTATTATATACTGTAGTACCTACCTTATAAATTAATCTTATCAATTTCTTTTAAATAACGGTAAGTATAAGAGGTATCCATCTTAATCTACCGAACCCAAATCACACAGTCTGGCGAGTGAATCACACAAGGTACCATCACTGCACTGGGTACAAGGCTCGCTAACCAGCCTGCCAAGCGTGGTGAGTATAGGCAAATCTTCCACATTAAGCATGTCAGCTTTTTCAGGAGTCACCTTTTAAGAAAGACCTATGTCCAACAGTGGACTTATACAGATTGGCAAAAAAAAAAGTATTATGAATTTGTTTGAAAATTTTCTTTTCTTAAGACACAGCTACCCATTTCTTCTTGTGGGTTTCGTATGCGGCAACTAAGGAGACACTTTAAAAATCCTAGTTCCTCCCCAATCATCCCGACAGATGGCGGGATAACCGTCTCGAAAAACACAAGATCGAATATTTTTAATCTTTATTATCTTATTATTTTTACGAACCTAGAGAACAACGACGCCTGTTATGTTAATATTAAATGGTTGTTTGGCAGTCTTCAACTATCACGACTCCTTCATAACAACTCAGGGAGAAGAGAAAACCAGCGCTATATGTTATCGCACTGCAATCCCATGGGATCGTAACCCTGTGTCTGCAAGATCTGAATCACTTCCCATTGCCCATTTTAATATTATGTAAAATTGTTTTCGGTTCTTTTTGTGGCACTTAACTACTTTTTTTTATGTAATGTAGTAAGGAAATCGACCGGTGAAGGGAGGCAGCGTCTAAAGCGCGAGGTGTCTGGTACTGCGCTCGCCAATCCGCTTGCCGAGCGCGGCTATTATGGCAAATCCTCTATTGTAAGGGGTAAAGGAGGATTTTCCATATAATATAAATAGTGACCGAGATGATTTGAACACAGAAATAATAACCATCAATAAAATCAACAGTAAAATTTTGACTAAATAAAGTTAAAAATTATTTCATGGTTTCGTTGTACATGCATGTGTAATGAAATTCCAGTATGTATATCCCTTCTGGTGTCATAACAATAGAAATTAAATTTCTTCTACATGTCAAGAAATAAGCGAGAGACTATTTATATATGCTAACGAAGAAGGAGATTCATACATATTCATATTATGATTTCTTGCATTTGAAATGAAACTATTATATACAGATTTTTCGCGTTTAATTATATTTTTATATTCCCGACATTTCGATCGCTTTATAGCAGCCGTGGTCACGGGGGGACTGAGGTGTTAGACGTCCAGATGTCATAGTTAACTCGGGCTACCTTCAGCCTTTATTTATTAATTTTTGGCCCGATCAGATCGGATATAAAAACATAATTAAACGCGATAAAATCCGTAAATAATAGTTTAATTTCATATTCATATTTTTAAATATGATGATTGTTACTAAATTTTAATTATTTAATATTGCATTCTTACCTCCCGACCCCGACTGCCAGTCAGCAGCGGTTCGCCAAGAATACGCAGATTCCACGCTCGCTTGAGCGTGCATCTGCGACCATGATTCTATCCTGTAATACCAAGAAGTATAATTTAAAAAGTTCTTTGTTTTAATTATTTTTGATCTATTTCTATATATTCTCATCTGGTTGGGTTGTGTATATAAATACGTATAGATACAAATAATACGATAGAATAAATTATATTTAATAAATTATATACATAATAAAATTAAATAGATAATTAAAACCCAACCAGATGGAAACCCTCGGCAGGGAAGACCAGACGGCCGAGGGTCAGGGAGAAAGGGAAAGAAACCGGTGGACAATACAAGCAGTATCGAGTAACACTGCCTTCTGCATTCGAGTTCGGAGCGGTCCGTCACGGAGTCCCAGCTGACTCAGATGTTCCGAGAGGCTGTCTAGGATTAACCCATTCACAAAGACGACGATCGAAATATTTTCGGTGGGCACACCACCCTACATGTCGGTTACCTCGTGAGCCAGGTCTAGATATTTTGTCTGCTTGTCTGTTTCGGCTTTCACGAGGTTCTCGTCATATGGAATGGTGATTTCGACCAAAAATATCCTCGACTGTGCCCGGTCCATCAACACGATGTTAGGCTTGTTCGCATTAATCGTCCTGTCCGTGATAATGGACCGGTCCCAGTAGAGCCAAGCGCGGTCATTTTCGAGCACGGCTTCCGGTGAGTATTTATAGTAAGGCAGTCTCCGATCCACGAGACCGTATTTAAGAGCAAGCTCCTGATGTAGAATCCTGGCTACTAGGTTGTGTCTGTGCAGATATTCAGAGTTAGAAAGCGCTGAACAACCGGAGATGACATGCCGAAGCGACTCCCCGGGACGGCGAAAGGCTCGAGAGATGTCGACGGTGCCATCCCTTAGGATGTATCTCCGATAGTAGTTCGTCTTAACAACCAGATCCTGTATCGCACAGACAAAACCCTCGGTTTTCCCAAAGAGGTCACCGAAACGCAGCCAGTTTAGGAAGGCTCTACATGAGCATTTCGTAGATACCCTCGATCTACGAAATGCTCATGTAGAGCCTTGTAGAACCTCCCGTGGAGCTCTTTCTCCTTCCATACGGTCTCCCGGTCGGAGACGCTCTGTACTGCCGTTGTTTTTGTTTGTCCTGCTGTTGCTCGTTGGCCAAGGATAGAGGGGTAAGCCCTTTATCAAAACTAATGACGTCCGAATAGTCATCCGATCAAGCCAGGAATTAACGACGGAGGCTGCACACTTCACGATTGTGCATGGCAAGAGCGCTTAAGAAGCCCCGCCCACTTTGCTTCCGCGGAATATACAGCCTCATCACCAACGATCTCGGATGATGCATTCTGTGGGATGTCATAATGGTGCGGAAATCACGCTCCAGGGTGTTAAGCTCGGTTTGAGTCCATCTGAGTATGCCAAAGGTATACATGAGCACTAGCATATCTCAGCCGTTACACGCCCGAGCCTTGTTCCCGCCCGACAAAAGGCTGTTTAACACATTTCTCAGGCGTGCAAAAAAGAATTCGCGAACCGATTGTTTCATGCCAGCCTCATCGATACCTATATTTTGTGACATACCCAGGTATCGGTATGTTTCAGACTCGGAAATTGCACGTGTGCAAAACACTTGCACGTGGTACATTCTGCTAGCCTTATGTTTAGTAGTGGGCTGGAGAGGCTTTTGAATAATTAATTATTATTAAGTAGTTCTGTGTGACATTTAATGTTACACGTAAAATAATTTAAGACATAATATTCTAAGCCTTGAAACATGTAACCTAATGTTGCAGGTACAGGAAAAAAAACCTCGGCCTAGGGTAGTAAAACTATTTTTTTTTTATTTCTAAATATCCTTTAAACCATTGGAATAAAAAAATTATAAAAATAGAGTAGATGCACCTTTTACCATTATATATTACATAATATTAAATTACTTTTAAACAATATTTTAAGTTGTGTCCTTTTTCTATATGACGGCAGAGCATAAACGACATATGTATAAACAACAATGTCTCTTGGTTTCGAAATTTTTAGAACAGATTTTATCAGTGATGAGTTATAAATGAAATTTGAGCACCTCCATCCATTTATTTAAAAGAAACTGTGTGATGATATCGCATTTAAGCATTTTTCGAAACGTGAGACGTCAATATAGAATAAGTTACATCTAGAATTTGTTTTTCGTCACGCAGATAAATAATGCTCCAAAACGATAAGTGATAACAATCCGTGATAACAATTATTGTCTTTGTAAAGGTCCCTCAATCTAAAATTAAATCACGTTTTAAGTTATTAAACAAGTAGCTAAAATTGGAATGGGATGGGGCTTCATCGTGAAATGCCAACCGAAGTGTATCAAGCGACGTGCTTGCCTAATAAGGCTATCAATGAATACCATTTTCAAAATAAGTTATTATTTTCATCATTGTTACTACCTCTGCTGTCCTAACGTTTTTCGATGTCATCCTCGCATATACATAAAATAATAATATAAAGTAGGTTGATACTATTAAAAATAAACTTGCCTATTAGTTCTTGGCTGGCTGTTGTAATACAAAGGATCGGTGTCGCCATGCATGTGGTACTCCTCTCTCTCGTAGGAATTCTCCCGAGATACCTCCAACGACCTCTGAAAGAAAAAGGAATACTATATTTAAGTTAAACGTATAGAAGTCTTTTTTTATATTAGATAAAATTATATATATACTTTTGACTAAATTCAAAATATTTTCGTTCCCGCACAAAGAGAATATACTAAAGGAAGATTATATTTGATGCTTACTTTATTAATTTATAAAGCAACATATATGTAACTTATATTATTTACATTTAAATAAACGTACTACAGACTTACGCGAGGTCAAAAATATTAAACAACCTTCTCCGCCTTTGCTTACGTTTTCTTAAAACTTCAGAGATAGCGCCTATTATATTTTTCGTTAACCGTGCAACATGTAATGAAATGCTGAAGAAGGTGAAGCCATAATTGCAAGGAACCATCGTACGTAACGTAAATACGATTACGTAGATTAAACTTTGTGCTTAAGGGTAGATACGTTATCAGTACGCAATTATTAGTTATATTTTTAATTATTATTAAAAAATCCGACAGACGCTCACCTTAAATTTTGTAATATAGTTTAAGAACCACCCACAAACATTTCGACTCTTAATAACTTTACCGGAAATTGTCGAATCCGCAAGATATTTTAAAAGTATAATGTCGCCGGTGTTCATGATAACACCGAGGCACTCACTTATCGTCACCCTCTATATAATGCTTAAGTGATAAGGGTGAAGGTCAGGTCGTCTCGATGGAGGTAGTACCATCAAAATCCAGAATTTGTACATTGCACAAGATTCTCTACGGCCGAGATTCGAACCGGCACTCCTACTCTTCAGGCGTCGTCCCGGAATCTTGGAAGACAGCATTTGTGCATCCAATACCCAAAAAAGGAGACCGCTCTGATCCGTCCAACTACAAGCCTATTGCCATCACCCCCTTGTTATCTAAAATAATGGAGACACTCATCAACACCCAGCTCCTGAGGTACCTGGAGGAACACCAGCTGATCAGTGACCGACAGTACGGTTTCCGTCGCGGACGATCAGCTGGTGATCTTCTAGTTTACCTGACTCACCGATGGGCAGAAGCAGTTGAGTCTAAGGGGGAGGCTTTGGCGGTTAGTCTGGACGTAGCGAAAGCATTTGATAGGGTTTGGCATAAAGCGCTTCTTTCAAAGCTTTCATCTTACGGGGTTCCTGAGAGATTGTGCAACTCGGTCACCAGCTTCCTCACGGATCGGAGCATCAAGGTTGTTGTCGACGATGCATGCTCGGACCCCAAACCCGTGAATGCTGGTGTTCCACAAGGCTGTGTGCTATCTCCCACTCTGTTCCTTCTGCATATCAACGACATGCTACAAATCAGTAGCATTCATTGCTATGCAGACGACAGCACGGGTGATGCCCTATATACAGGCCGTGCGAATATTTCTCGGGAACACGTCGACGAGTGCCGGAACAAACTTGTGTCTGAAGTCGAGACCTTGTTATTTGATACCTTGTTATGGATTGGGGTCGACGTAATTTGGTCCTATTCAACCCTAAAAAGACAAAGGTTTGCGCGTTCACCGCTAAAAAGAATCCCTTTGTCGTTTCTCCTCTTTTTGAGAACATTCCAGCCAGCATCAGAATCCTTGGCGTTGACATATCGAGCGACGTTCAGTTCCGTGGTCACTTGGAGGGAAAGACCAAATTGGCCTCCAAAAAGCTTGGTGTGCTCTGTAGAGCGGGACAGTATTTCATGCCGGTCCACCGTTTACAACTTTATAAGGCGCAAGTTCGGCCCCACATGGAATACTGTTCTCATCTCTGGGCAGGGGCACCCCAGTACCAACTCCTTCCATTTGACCGCATCCAACGTCGAGCGGCTCGAATTGTCGGCGACCAGGCTCTCTCTGATCGGCTTGACCCTTTGGCCTTGTGAAGAGATGTTGCTTCTCTTTGCATTTTTTACAAAATTTTCCACGGGGAATGTTCTGAGGAACTGTTCGGATTGATCCCAGCTGCTGAGTTTCACCATCCTACATCGCGACAGAATTCGAAGTTCCATCGATACCACCTAGATGGTTGGCATTCCACCACAGTGCGTTTTAATCGAAGTTTTCTGCCACGCACTTCGACTCTGTGGAATCAGCTGTCGCCAGCAGTATTTCCGAACAGTTACGACTTAGGGACCTTCAAGAAAAGAGCTTATTCCTTTCTTAAAGGCCGGCAGCGCATCTGTAGCTCCTCTGGTGTTGAGGATGTTCGTGGGCGTCGGTGATCACTTACCATCAGGTGAGCCGCACGCTCGTTTGCCCCTGCAGAGCTAGCATACTTTTTGATGATGTCGATATCCGACTTTATCTCGGGAGATCTCCAAGGTGTATAGGCACTCCTAATCGTCCATCGTCCAAACGAAGATCATATACATAAGATTAAAATAATTTACGTGTGTATTACAGAATATGAAAAGTTGAAAAAGTGGCATTCTGGAAATCCGGCTAAAAGAGGGTAGTAGTACCCAACGCAGAATACCGACGTGAAGTAGAGGCATTTTGTGCTTCTGCGTTTCGTTCGGTGAGTAAGGTAACCGGAGGAGGTAAGGTCCTCCCTTTCCCAACTCCTCTCCTTATCGTTCCTCCCAATCCCCAAATGCAAGTGGGCGACGGTAATCACCTACTATTAGATGAGCCGCTTGTTTGCCCCCTTTCCCATTGAAAAAAAAGCTACCCGTTAAGAGCGTAAACCGAATTAGTTATCATTAAAAGAAACTTTATGTAGTCAAATAAACGAGATAATTGGACTGCTCGATAGCCGATAGCCTAGTAAGTATTGAAGTAGCCCTCGAAGCTGAGGGGTACGGGTTTGAACACCGCTAGGGGCAAACATTTGTATGATGAATGTAAATGTTAATAACCGAGTCATGGATATTTATATAATTATGATTGTTTATGTATGTAGGTGTATGTACATCTTATCACCATCCAGTTGCCAAGACACAGAGAATCCAAATTTGGGACTGGACAATGAATGTTTTTAAAAAAAAAATTAACTGACTGCCTGTACACGCACCGATATCAGATCCATTTTATAGAAACTTGTTTATCTATTATATCAAGTTAGGAAATTATTATACCTGTGGCGTATGTATTTGATGCGCTGCACTCCTGAATTGTGACGCGCTGCAGTTGGCATGTTGGCCTACAGGATAATTGAGGTCCGACGTATAGTCGGAATCTTCGGAGTAACCCGCTGAAATAAAAGCAATGTTATTCAGTATTAATATCTACAAGCGAGATCCATATCCAACAGTAGAGGAGCTACAAAGATGAATAAATATTTTTGCATCGATAGAAAATTTATTTCAAAATAAAATCCAGACTCGCGTTGGCATCAACGTTAGTTATAGGCAACAGATTTAAATGAATCTGAGGGATGTTGAAATTGAAACTAAGTCGAGTACTCTAAAGTGTATGAATATATTTTTTAATAACTTACCAATACTACAATTCTTTAATGACTGAATTATTTTTTAGCTCAAAAAAACCGTGGTAGCCTAGCGGTCAATGCGCTTACTTTAGTTTCATAGAGCGTGAGTGATCTGGGTTCGATCCCGGTGCTAGTACCACTAAAATTGTTAATAGCAATTTAAGTACTATATTTACCACTTGCTCGGCGGTGAAGGAAAATAATACTTAGTTTTACTTTACTCGTCATCACTGATTACATACTCGACATCGTGAAGCATCTTGTGCTTCTGCATTTCGTTTAGTGAGTGAAGTAACCGGTGGCCCCCTTGCCCCTCCCGATCATCCCTCCAATCTCATATATGTCTGTAAAGGGCGACAACGCAAGGGCAGCTTCTCTGGTCTGTCAGATGTACGTGGGCCACGGTAATCACTTAGGCTGCTTGTTCGTTTGTCCCCATTAACACAAAAAAGCAGCGACAATGTAAACATTCCCGAGACCTTATCGTATATATCATGAGATACATTGGGTTCAAAATTTAAGGTTCGTATCGAGGCAATATTTCAACAATAAAATGTAACAATAACTAAATAAATGTAAAAATACGTTGTGTAAATGATAGTCTAAACTACAAGTATATCAAAATACATAATAACGAAATTTCATTCAATTCCAAAAACACTTATACTAGTATCATCTGTTTCAATAAATAATATAAAGAAAAGTACTTTAAAAGTACTTAAAACAATATTTACACTCGTCAAGCCTTTAACCGGTGTCGAACAAACCACAACGTCGTAAAATACACTTCTGCACATAACACACACTTAATTGGTTTTTTTTTCACACAATTTCACTATATAACAAATGTTTTCATGTAAAGCCACACCGTAACTGCTATAAACCTTTGCAATAGCTACGCCAGGTCGACGAGTTATTCAACTATTACATGCTTAGGTTAAACGATCTGTTAATGTAGTTGACAAATAGAAAACGTCTCATTCACTCACAATGAGCAACGTATTGCAGCTGTCTGCGCGCCTGCTCCGCACGTTCAGCATCGAGGGCACCGTTGAGCATATCCAATTTTCTCTGGAGGTCAGCACCGCCCGTGCCTTCAGCGTCTAAAAGTAATACGTTATCTTTATTAAGTTATCGCTTTTAACTTTCTCACTCAAACTTCTTCAAACTAAAACTTAAAGTCAGAACGTTTTGCTTATTTTTATTTTATTTGTTTTACGAGTATTTGAGATAACCAACAAGTCATTAACATCAAACTACGAAATATTAAGTACTTTTTTTATTAATGTAGGTTTAAAACTATGTTTTACCAAGGCATACATTTCTTGACGAGACTTATTGTAGTGCATATTGTAGAATGTTTAATATTTAGATATTAAACAAAATATTTTTTAGACTAACTTGATAGATTTGAATAAAGTGTGTTATCTTAATTTCTATAAAAATGTATTATAGAAGTCAGTGACAGCCAATAGGTCCGGGCGCTCGCTTCAATATTACAGTACACGAGTGACCTGGGTTCGGTTACCAGAGCCGGTACCACTGAAATGGTTAATAGCAAATTACTTCTTGAATTTGCCACGTCATCAGCGACGAAGAAAAAACATCAAGAGGAAACCAGCATGTCTAAGAAATCATAAAAACGTATTTCGAGGATATGTGAAATGGTTAATAGCAAATTACTTCTTGAATTTGCCACGTCATCAGCGGCGAAGAAAAAAACATCAAGAGGAAACCAGCATGTCTAAGAAATCATAAAAACGTATTGCGAGGCTATGTGAAGTCCATCAACCCACACTGGCGCAACGTGGCGGATTCTTTCCGGCTCCAAAAACTCTCTCAGATATTTGAGAAGGAGACCTTCGCCCAGCTGTGGGCACTTACAGGCTGTTACTTTACTTTTAATGTGAAATTAAATAGTAAATAAAAGTATGTTAAATTTTTCACAAATTTCATAATTAACAAACTTTCACAATCAAAAAATTATTCCGCATAAATAAAAATGTCAACTTTTATATTTTATGCGTACATTTTAGGACCACATAGTTCAAAAATAGCGGTTTTAAAATTGTTACGTAAAATCGCAAGTGCCGTTGACGTGTACTTGCTTTGTGACGTCCAATCGCATACGCTCATAGCGCCTTCAACATGCCGTTGTAATTTATAACTTTCTGGCGTGTGAATGGTTTAATTAAATTTATATTTGCTTAGCATTCCATGTACGTTTTTAGGTCGTAATGTAAAACAAAAATAAAATCTCTGTAATAGGTAGACGTTGCTATGTTTATAAACTACTTTATTTCAACTTAACATTTTACTTACAGAAGTATATTTTTTGCCGAATGGTGTAACGGAAAAGTATCCCCATCTCAGGTCGCGGTCGGAGTAAAGTCGACTAAGGGTTATTCCAGGAAGTCTTTGTAGCTTCCGATAGATGGCGGAATAACTCAAATATGGCAGAACTAAATTATCTGAATGCGCCTTAAAAGTGACAGGCGACTAAGGTGTGAGGAATATGATACTTTGATAGGCAACATGCCTGCCATACCTGTCATGCCATGCCAATCAGAGAAGCTAAGTTATTTAATTTAATTTGTCAATTCAATTCCACTATGTGATATTTCAGGTCATACGTTGTTGGATTACAAACTCAAACATGTAATGATTGAATATTTTATTTATTAACTTAAACCCAAAGTTCTATATTATCATTTATAAGCATTGAAATAATTAAGTTACCGACAACCTGAAGAATTTGATGCTTATAAAGCCCCTACGTGCTTTTGCCTGAATCGAGAAAAAATCAGATTACGCAAAATAAAAATTAGAAAAAAGGCTTGGAATTTACTAAAAATTAACGAACCTTTTATATATTACAATCAATCGTTTTACCTTACGAAAACAATCATTGAACGGCTGTTCATACATTAAATTTCTGGTTAATTATCGATGAACACGGGTCTTAGTTGTCCATAGAAATAATCAACATGGCGATTAGCGAGTCATGGGTTAGAATCCAATTATTACTCAACATTCGAAATCCAAAGTTTATTAATTTCCTCATGGTTATACTGGAAATGACTCCGTGACTTTGATGGCATTGTTATTTCATAGGGGTTAAAGTTCTTGGAGTCGATGATCACAATCTGCCGATAAAACTGCTAAACATAGGCCTCTCCAAGAAGGTTTAGACGCTTTACTTAGCTAAGTCCAAATTTGTTATTTTTGTGTATTCTTAAAAGTCTCACAATTAAATAATCTTAATAACATTATGCCAATCAAGAAAAATAATTGAACAAAATCTTTTTAGCGGGTGGAAACCACAAGCACGTCTTCAAATAAATTTTCCTTTAAAAAAAAGTATGTGGATTAGTCTACGATGATGTCTTCATAAATCCTATAAAATTGAATTCTTAATTTCTTCTGACAGGGACAGGATTTTTTTTTCCTTTTTAATATTAAATGTCACTTTTCGACGTCGCTGGCGTGTGTGCAATCTAAATCGCAAGCCGTCGTCGACCGATGGCAATTAAATGATTTCAAAGTTTGTAATAAAAAAAAACGAATAAATCCGAGTTGGACTCGCACAGCATGGGTTGAATACAACCACATAATACATCGGTATTATGTATTTCCAAAAAAATGTTATAGGTACAGTTCATTCATCCTTAGCGCGAGCCTGACTCACATTTGGCCAGTTTTTATTATTTGTTGTTTTAAGCGGCATACCCGCTTAAAACAACTCATGTATTACCGTTTTAACGGCAGACCAAAACAAAATAAAATGTTGAAATAAGTCGTTTCTTGTATGGGGAGCCCCTTAATTTTTGCTTTCGATTTTCTGTAAAAGTTTCAACCGGCTACCTATTATGTTTTAAAAGATACCTTATACACCTATATACAACCCTTAGTAAGTATGATAGATGGATGGACGTACTGACGGCGTAGGCTTAGTAATAAGGCTCCGTATGTTACTACCCTATTGGTGAATAAAAGTATATATACCTGTAATAGTCTGCAGTCTGTAATCATATCCTTACACCTGAACCATTACACCAGATTTGATAGAGCACAAATCCTCTCAAAAGAACACCCATTCCTACCAAGGACGATTCGCGAGGCTATTGAAATCAAAAAACATCCTAATTTCATTAGAGAAGATGGCTGGGTACTACCACCGGCTTGGAGTCCAGTAATAAACAAAATTAAAGTCAAAACCAAGCATACCGCACGACCTAAAGATTCTGCGTAGATCAGACCAAAATAAATAAATAAATGCAGAAGGTAGCCAGCATTGACTATAACATCTGGACGTCTAACGCCTCAGTCCCCCGTGACCACTGGGGTAAAGCACTCGAAACGTCGGGAATATAAAAACACAACGAAATTTTAAGTGAGCGTCTAAGATTTACACTTAATATATCGCACGAAGGATTTCTAAACTTATTCAATGTCGATCTCGATTAAATCGGATTTTGTAAAATAACTTATTGTATATGTAATTATCCCGTATCCCAATTGTAACGTTTTTTTATTAAAAATATTTTTAAAAACTATACGCCTGCGAAATGTTTTACTCCCAACAAAAATTATTATTAAAAATGTATAGGTGTATATATAATAGGTCGTCAGTTCCCGATATTTCTATTTCGTACACAGGAAAATATTGCACATATATATGTTATTCACACATAATATACTCGCCAAAAGCCGGCATGATGAATCAAGAATGAAGAAATTTTTTATTCGCCCAAATGTAATCTCCATTGCTTGGTTTTTCCGTTAGCAGTTAGTGTTACGCGCTCAGATACGGCTTGCAACCCAACCTTTTCAAACGTTATATTATTTAAGTTACTGAGTTGTTGGGCCAACACCTTTCTATCTATGCGGAAGTCGCTGAATCAATGAGTTGAGCGACGTTTCATATCCTGCATAAAAGGAAGTAACGCGACGTGAACGACATACTTCAGAATACAGGTATGTTGTTGTGACAAGTCATTTACAAGCTACTTAACATCCTACTTTTAAGTAGGTGTGATAATATATAAGGTCTCGTGACCCTATACCCACGCAGGGGTGGTCAAAGACAATTATTTTAGTCTTTTCAATCCACTTTTCACCAAAGCTTATTTGGAATAACGTAACAGGTGGTAACACTTGAACAACCTGTCTTCGTCTTATTATCCAGGTCAAAGTTACAAAACGTTCATAAATTTCGAAAAACTCATTGGTATGGGCGGGCGGCCCTTACACTAGGCATCGAAATTGAGTCTCCTGATTGGGAGGCTAATCTAAGCTAAGCACTCGGCTTTAATAGGTGATATTGAAAGTTTTTATTATAATTGACTTTAAAATCAGGATTTGGAACACGTGTTTGTATTGCCCACAAATCTCAATGACTGAGACTTTCGATTCTGAGGGTTCTTCCAATGAATGCGTGTAAAATGCTTTCACGCATGAAAGTCCCGGTTGGAATATTTTTTTAATCATTAAACTGACACTGTTGAATGTCAAGTGAATTAAAATAAAGATTTAAGGAAACAACCGACTTCAATATTCGACCCCTTTTTTCCCACCCTTACTTCAACTTTAAATGGAACAACCACAAAGTATAACTAACTTTTTTATTTAACTTCGGTTCACGATCGGCGAAGATATCGCGTAACTTATATACAAAATAAATACAGTCAAATTGAGAACCTTCTCCTTTTTTGAAGTTGGTTGAAAAATCAGAGGATGCAGCTACGATTGCGTAGCTCAGTTTACTTTTCTGCTGAGTCATTGGCCCTGGGATCAAATCTCAACCGTGATTAAATTTTTAATCAAATTTATATAATCTATCTACCACATATGGTATTTTTCATAAGAATATATGTAATAATAATTGTTTGTAAATGTGTAATAATAATTGTTTCCTTTGTCACAACATGTTGCTCTAGTAGTCTACTTTCAACTCATTCCGTTTGAATACATTTCCAATTATTACTGAGTGCTATGCTGCGATACGTAGCAACAACTATATGTTCTTTTGTAATTCAGTGCCATTTTACCTAGCCTTCTGAAAAGGTGTTCCAATGTCTGTTTTTCGCTATGTGTTTCGTAGAAAGTGTTCATGGCGTAAAGTATTTTGTAGGCATTCTGCAAAATTTAGCACTAAATTTGTTAGCCGAAATAAAATAAATACTATAGGTACGTTCGAAAATGTGATCTCGTCGACAGGTACACGCGTTAATTAATTATTTGTTAATGGACTAACTAAGATTGTACACACCTGATGAGAAAGCATAGCTATTAATTTCTACTATTCCAACGCGTCAAGAATTATGCTTG
The DNA here is from genome assembly GCA_029286595.1 of Bhutanitis thaidina. NCBI lineage: Eukaryota > Metazoa > Arthropoda > Insecta > Lepidoptera > Papilionidae > Bhutanitis > Bhutanitis thaidina. The sequence goes on from JAGSMS010000019.1 coordinate 1,114,885, forward strand.
TTCATTAAGTGGTATTATAACAATCCTCATCTATAAATCCAATTAAGTTAAGATGAAATGAATAGAAATTTTTTAACCGAAATCAAGTATCGCTCAGAATGCAAGAGATTTTTTTATTAAATGTTAAAAAAACGCCTACAGAAACTTTATGAGGTTCATCATGCTACAGCCATAAATTCATGAAGTACTTCTTCACTAAACTTGTTATATGGCAGTGCCTTTACTATTTTAAATAGCATGTATTTTATCACATTATTATATCTAGGAAGTTGAGACATAGGTAGCAACTTGTGATTGGATATAAATTTGTGGTTGGATCTAATGATCAACCGCTTTACAGATCAAAAGTCTGCTGCTGGAGATCGGCCTCTCCCATACAGAGGCCGCGTGACTGTGGTACCACAGTCTTTACATATCCTCGAATCAATATTTTAATTATTTCTCAGACATGCAGGTTTCCTCACTATGTTTTCCTTCACCGTGGTAAATACAACACTTAAAATTGTTATTAACAATTTTAGTGGTGCCGGCTCCGGGATCGAACCCAGGTCACTCACGCTCTATGACACTAAAGTTAGCGCCCTGACCACTAGGCTACCACGGCTCCTTTTGTGTTTGCGGCACTAGAATATCTCCTGCGCAGTTGACTACTACCAACGGTAATCGGAAGTTGTCGATCTGGTCGAAATCGGCTAAGAGCTATGATGCACATAAATGTTGATGATAATGATGTATGGGAGAATAACCGAAACTTTATAAGTTATTAGTTTCTAGATAAATAATACGATGGGAAACAACGAACGTCTCGAGTTAACTAGGAGAAACATACATGAGAGTTATATAACTTTAATGACTTGTGGAGAGGGAGAATTAATATCAATACGTCACAGTACTCGAACAGACCAAGCCGCGGTCCGCAAAATTTAATGTCTAAACAAAATAATTTTAAGCGAAATAAAAATTTTTTAGAAATTAATTCATTGAAATATTCATTTAATATCATCGCTTGGACAGAATTGAATAATATTGTTATAAAAACTCAATCCAGAAAAATTAAGTAGTAAATTTTTAAATATAAAGTTGGCTTGCACTGTTACAAATTAAATATCATTTATTTTATATTTAATATAATTATGATGATAACAATGTCTTCTTGGCTAATTTTAGACCATCAACCGAAACTAGTTACCGGTTACCTACTATTAACCATGGTAATTCGGTATTTGAGCGCTCGCTTTAAATTCATACCACAAGAGTTCGATTCCTAGTGCCAGCCAAAGAGATGTTTATTTGTTATTTAAGGTGGTGAAATTACAAAATGCTCGGCAATTAAGGAAAACATTGTGAAAAAACCCGAAAAAAAAATTCAACAAAAAGTGAAGTGTGCAAGCCAGACTGGACTGGAGTGTGGCGTACATTTTCAGGTCCTAAGCTCTCACTGAAATAACAGGAGGCCTTTTCCCAACAGAAAAAGCAACAATGATAGGTTGTTACTTTTACTAGAAGAATAAAATAACAATAGAACAGGTAGCCTAGTGATCAGAGCGCACACTTTATGTTCACAGGGCGCGAGTGACCTGTGAACTGTGAAAATTATTAATAGCAGTTTTAAGTGCTGTATTTACCACGTGCTAAGCGGTGAAGGAAGACATCGTGAGGAAACCTGAATATCTAAGAAATAATAAAAATATTATTTTGGGGATATGTGAAATTTGCCAACTCGCACTGAAGCAGCGTGGCGGCCCTTCCCGGCTTCTAAACTCTCCCTGAAACTCGTATTTGAGAAAGAGGCCTTTGACCAGCAGTAGGCACATACACGCTATGTGCACGCTACGTATTTTACAAATGGTTTACTACAGTGCCGTATGTGTCTAAAATATTTTGTATGTAATAAGTATCACTGAAGGTGGTCGCAATTTTATGTGCTTGGCACATAGTTAGCAGCTTGGGAAAACACCATAGGCTTACAGTATATCAGGGAAACAAAAGTATAACGATGACATGAGAAGTACGCAAACGCGATAATTGCCCCGGAGGAGTTTCAAAACTAAGAGAAAACCTGTAACCAGTTGTGGGAAACTGATAGGCTAATACTTCACTTTTCATTATCAGCGAAGACATAAAGACACTCGTTTGTCTTCACTTTTTTTTTTACACCGTACTTTTCTAGCAAGCCATGTTTGTTTCATTATCCTGTATCAGCTGCTTACGCTTACTGCGTACTTGAATTAAGTTTTCGTAATCCATTATAGGTTTTCTGATCTAGACTCAGTTTACCATCTATCATTTCAACTATATACGAGTAGCATATGACAACTTCCGGTCTTAAGCCTAAACAACTACATATTAATATTATTTTTTTAAATAATAGTTAACTGAGCCGAGTATACGTGAGACTCGTTTTTATTTAAAATCTACTTCAAACCAGCAAAAACATATAATAATGCCTGGAATATTTTTTCTTTGTTGTAGATATAATGAAACAACGACGCATCTGAATATTTTAGTTCGCTCTATAGCTCTGCATACTCGTCAAATACAAGTGGTACTTGTCCTAGATTAAATTACAAAAGACTTGTGTAGTCAATTAAAATTCATGAGAAACAATTTTGTTTTATTTATAAGCTTTCTTTACGAAAAAAGCCGTGGAGGATTCGGAGCCGTGGTAGGTTTGTGATAATTTCTGTAATTTCATTGTACGCGTGTTAGATGGCTCTGAGTCCCGGTGTCGGATATAATAATAAATGTTAATACCAATTTTACGCGATGGATTTACCGCCTGCAACTCTAAGAAATTATAAAAAATATTAGAGGACATGCAAAGTCCGCCAACCCACACTCGAGCACCTGGGAGCTATATATTTACAGACTTACTATTACGAAAAAAAATGAAGATAAATTATATCAGCGATATAATATACGTGCAAACTAAATAAAAATTAACGTAACACCATAAAATTAATCATCATCATGTTACAAGATTTTTTTTATTGCAAATGCGGCAAACGAGCATGCGGTTCTCCTGATGGTGCGTCCAGCGTCCACCCTTAACTTGCTACTTACCACCACGCTTAATCAAGTTAATGGTACTCCTCTCCAGCTATATGTAGCAACTAATTAATAATATGTGAATTTGATTAATTTTCCAATTCTTAAAATTCCGAAGAAACTATAAATTTTTGGGTTTTCCGGCAGTTGAGACACTCATTAGATATTATATATCTCACGAGATTTTTCTGGAATCTCCCGATGTGGGTGTTTAAAATATCCATCAGACGATATAATACTTTCCGTTACAATAGATTTCCGTCCTTCGCCAATTAGTCTGTCGTGTAGTGTGGCTAGAGACCAGATTACAATAATTCCATTAATTATTTAAAGGTTTGTCTCTATCTCCAAAGTATTTTTATGTTTAATGATTTATAAAATTTTATTCAAAGAAGTAAAAGAAATACAAATAATAATATTCATTAGAAAGAACCTCGAACTTCGCGACCGACGGCTCTTATAAAACCCTTCAGTAAATTGCTTGCTGTATCGCTAATGATTTCGTTTTATTGTTCAGAAACTAAAGATTATTGGTAATTGGAATCGTTTTTTTTTCTATTAAAGTGTGCACAAAAAGAAAAAAATTCATTTTAAAATTTAGCATGCTACAAATAATGCGAAAGTAAGGGTTCGCTTTAAGCCTTCAGTCTTCTCTATCTAACTTACTCTTGAGGAAATTTACAAGCCAGAGACATATGAAAACATGTTTGTTAATATAAGGTATCTAAACTGGATCGTCTTCTCAACAATTGTATACGCTTCATATTTGGACTACGCAAATATGATCACATTTCCTCATTTCGTTCTCAACTTAAATGGTTGCCTCTCCCATATCGCAGACTTTTTAGAATACTTTGTTCTTTATTCTCCATCTTACACGAACCGTTTGTCCCTGAATATCTGAAATGCAAATTTCAATATCAGGGCGACTCCCACGACCGTAGTCTCCGTTCTGGGGATAATGCATCTCTTAATGTACCTTTCTGCCATACCGGCTTCTGACACAATTCTTTTACCCATAATGCTGTCAGACTCTGGAACGAGCTGCCAAATAGTATACGCACAGCCACCAGTAAAGGCACTTTCGAGCGTTTACTTTGGGATTATTACCTGGCGATGCAAAAGTAGTGCAGTTGAAGAACATTTTTTTTTCTTTTATAACATAAGAAATCATCTTAGTTTATGTATGCATTGTGTATATTTATATATATAAAAGGTTATATAAATATGTATGAATAGTGTGTAATGTGTTTTATATAAAGTACAACTATAATTACATGTATGTCTTATATAAATATTATATTGTAGAATAATATTCGAGTTTCGAGAGACATTTTCTCTGTTCAATCTAATGGTAGACTGGTAGAGAATGCCTCTTGGCATTAAGTCCGCCTTTTTTATGTAATGTGCAAATAAAGTTTAAATAAATAAATAAATAAATATATAAATCTAATCCCTAGTAGTTTAATTTTAGCTTAAAAATACTAAGACAAAACACACACATCCACACACATATCCACAAATATATTTGTACACAAACACACACACATACACGTAATGCTTATCTTTATTTAATGTAAAGAAAATCTTGTTATATGTATAATATGTGTATCATAACACAACAGTAAATAAAGTTTTTAATATTTGAATAGGTTTCGAGAAGGAGGAGTGAAATCAGCCTATCCGAACCGAGGTAACATCGCGAACTCTTCTCAGCAAAGCCCACTCACTCAAGTGGGCATCTTCCAAGGGGTGAGTCAATGTTTATGCAACACGCAAAATTGTTGATTTTCGGTTCTAATTGTGTTTCTGATGCGTTCCATGTCTCTAACACTTCATCTGACCCTTCCTTCGACATTATCGCAGGAATGTTACATCGGGTATGGGAATGTGTATGTTTAATACTAGTGAGTGCCTCAGTGCACGTACCATTGAGTCTCAATAGTACGTGTATATTTTGCATTTTGCAACTGATGTCAGTGTTGCAATCAACCAGGAAGATACATCGGAACCTGTAGCTTTTAATTAAATAAGGGTAACAAACGAACACACATGAAAAAAGAAACCTTTATAGTACACATTCCCACGACAATAAGTCAACAAAAATAGAACTTAATTCAACAGTTAATAAAAAAAAATTATATGACGATATAGCTAAGTTAAACTTAAGGCGCGAATCATAACGTCGGGGTTCATTTCCTATATGAGAATAAAAGCTCGGCTATCGTTTTACAAATATACATATTTCAAATAAGTAACGGTAAGAAATAAATAAGTAAGGAATAAAACATTTAAAAATATGGCCTCCAGCATTCAGTTTGCTTAACTTAGTGAGAATGCGAATAAATGTTTTCTGCAAGATGAACAGATTTTGCATGTTTGTACTATTGCCCACAATAGCGTCGCAATAAGTTAGAATAGGTGAAATATGCGGTGGTGGCCATTTCTTGAGGTTTTGTTGATTTTTTATTTTCCCGTAAAGCATTTGCGATAACTTTGATTTTCTTTTCTGTAAATGAGCCTTCTAATTTATGTTTGAATAAATGACAATTACAAGTAACGAAAATGTTGCTCATATTTCGTGTGGAATCTTGTTATAACTAAAGTTAATATTTAATTCTGCTTTTTGGTAGGGCCTAAACTGCATTATATTTGGGTTTAGAAAAATGTATCTCTAAATTGTGGTCATTCATCCAATTTTTAATTTCATTGATACTGTTATATGATTGATTGCTTATGTTCATATTGTTAGGAACTAATAACAAGAATGATAAGTCGTCAGCAAACATAACACTTATAACAAATTAAAAAAAAACAATTAAACAAAAGGGTAATATTAAACCGACATATTTTTTTAAGTAATTACCATTGCTTACCACACGAGTCGTGGCGCATTGGACAAATAGACCCCATATGCAATGTCACCTCTGAGGACTAGCATATTTTCTTAAAATAGTTGCACAGCTCTACAATTTTGTTTTAAAAGTTACACAAAGGATATAATATATTAAAGCAGTTTTTGTTAACTTAGTTTATGACCAGATAATTTAATAGAGTTATCTAGAAATCCAGCTCTGTTCATTCTTTCGTTATTTATATTCATTCATTCTGCATTCTAGGTGTACTCGACTAAATGAAAGAAATTAATTTACACCGTTCTTCATCTTCAACAAGCTGTCTTAACCGCTTAGCCGCCGGATAAATATCATTCTAAGGAAAGAATGCATGTCTGGCATGCATTTTGTTAAGAGATTCACCCATGCTAAATAGGCTGGATAGGCGGACCGGTGTACTGGGTACTGGGTAACCGCTAAGTAATGATATTGCACCCCTTGCTAATCTAAGGAAATTGGACTGAGCATTTTCACGTGGATTGTTTTACCTCTATTCGAACGCCAGAACCTCATCAGTCAGTCTGTATAAAGGTGGATATTGGAGAAAACGTTAATATATTTCTCCTTATGACGAGAAAAAATAAATACTTTTCAAGGAATCAAACTTGATTGAATAAATGACTGTATATTAATCATGTATATTTACATGCTTCAAGCATAGTTAATTTGTGTACTGACTAATAAATTGAGAAAAGGGATTGACAGTAACTTGCCCTATCTTTCCGGATAATAAACTCCGGCCCTAATTCAGTAGAACATTGCCTCAGGGAACTCTAGACGGTGATGAGGGTAACTGGTATAAACGTTTTATGGAAATAATATTTATATTAATCAACTCAATTTCATAAGTAGTAATAACTTGAAATAAATACTTGAAAATCAGTATTTTGGATTTTTTATTAAGTAATTGTATTCCCAACGAGTTACAGAATTGTTCACATGTAGGTAATTAACAGATATTTATATTATTAACACGTCATTCGACCATTATCTCGCCCGATTTATCAAAGGGTCAATGATACTAATCAAATTAGCCATAAAGATTCCTGCCCTGTTTTTACGGAAGCTCATAATTTACTAATCTAGGACTACCGATCATCCTCTCTTGTCGTCCGAAGAGAAGTTCTCGCTCCATATTAAGCTCTATTCTTTTTTTTATAATTCGAAACGGAAATAGCACATGATTTTGTCACAAAATGATTACAGGCCTATGTAAAAATTCCAATTGTCTGAAGGTTTTATGTTATGCCGTAATTTGAAAAACTTCATTTTTTATTCAAAAAAATAAAAAAATTATTCATCCAGACCCGAAAACCAACGATTTGAATTAAATTGTACAAATATTAGCCTCGTCTAGAATTTACCCATGTCTTAGCAGTCAGCCACGCGGTAGTCAAATAGCTGTAATTTAAATATTAAAACGTATGAAATATCTAAAAAAAATCTAGAGACATCTTATTTAATATAACATTTTTCTTTATTTAAATTCTAGGTGCGTATAACTTTCCCAAAGTAGATGCAGACTTTTCGAAGAGAAATAATGGAAAAGCAATGTCTCTCTTATAAATATTATTTTAAGGATAACTGCGATGTGTTTATAAAGAAATCATTTGCATGGAATCAAAGGCGCCGTCTAGACGGAAAACTGGACGGATATCAGCACCAAGGCCACAGCGTCACGAACTCATCCAGTTGAAAAGACTCAATCTCGCTCTCTCGTTGCCGTTTCTAGCGTGACTACAGACAATTCAAACTCAGTAAAATATTCTATTATATTTTTAATATAAACTACATTTAAATTGTTTAGAAAAATTGTATTAAAATATGCTATTCAAATTATCAACAAAATATTTTATTACTCCACAAATAGACTTTCCCTTTCTCTATCACACTTTCTCTTTCTCTCTCTCATAGATACACAAACACACACACACTTTCATATCAATATTAGTAATCCGAGTAACCAACATTTCCTCCTTCTTTATTCCTATATGAATATTTAAAATTCTCAACTAATCAGAGAATTGCAAAACTACAAGATACATATGCGATAAATAACACGTTACCAAATGTTATCTTTCCTGTTACTATTTCAGTTAGACTGAATAGCAACGCAGTAGCTAAAATAGAATTACATTATTTTACGTTCCATAAAAGTTTACCTTATGATTAAGGTAGCTGCCCAGGATATATTATCATTACTATCGGGAAGCTTAGCAGACAGAAATTGCTTAGGTGTCAAGGTGCTCGTTTCACTTTATTTGGACAATAGAGAGGCGTTCCCGAGGCGACTAAAAGCTACCATGTGCTTGACATAGTGTCATATATTACGATAGACCAACACATGCGACACATTTCTGAACCCAAACAATGAATAACTACAGATAGTATGCATATGCTAGGTCTTAGTGGTCCCGAGAGTTATTGCTAGAGTGAATTACGAATAATTACTATTCGTAATTTCACCCAAGATCCGATTTAATTCTTGGCGTGTTGAAATAATAGAAATCCTATTATTTGTGACACTTGAAGGGTTAAGTGAAATTACTTACGTAAATCAAAATACGTCAGTAATGATTTTCAGTTGAATAATGAAATTGTGTCACACGCTGACTGGTAGCTTCGTATAAATATCTGCCTCCCCCTTTATACCCGGGGTTAAGATGCTTTTGCATTCGTTAGATGACGCATTAACCATCACAAAAAACGCTATTTCAAATATCACATATTAGACTAAGTGCGATGCATCTGATACTGCGATCGCGAACACAAATTCCAAGCTTGGCAGACTGACACTACACTGAATATAATTTCAGTTTGTTTCATACAATATTTTCTTTCATGTTATATATTCTTATTTAATTAATTTTGGGCCCGCCATATTCTTCAATAGCTAAGCCACCCTCTTAGATTTAAACAAAAAAAAATTTTATAAAATAGTTCTTTAGTAATAAAATAGATTTTGACTTAGACTCTCTCATCTCTGCAATATACAAGAGGTACTTGTCCTGGATTATTCGTTAAAAGCTTATTTCTAGGTAATCATTATGAGTAAATGTATCAAATATTTCAGTATAATAAGACATAAATGAATTAATTAATTTAAAATCTATATTGTAATATAGCTATCCGAGTAGACACTGGGAACGCTACTTTCAAATCCCAAACAAATTAGATGATCGTAACTTCAGGTAGATTATTGTAAGCCTCTTGATATTTGTCTATTGTCCCATCGATGCTTAAAAGTTCGAAGACCTTTATGAATTACAGGTTATTAAAAATCTAGAAATATAATGACGCTTGTAAATCCCCTAGGTTATTAAAATATTTGTTATAATTTTCCCACATCCGTCAAATATTTTACAGAGTTTTTTAAATAATAAATAGTAATATAATTTTAATTATCTATATTACCCACATTATCTATATATTTCTGTCACCTCGAGACAGGATCACTTATGCCTTTGCGATAGAACTCTGGGCTCTATAACCCCTATGAAGGTTTTTTGTGCCGTTTCCTGTGAACAACATTTTTTACCTTAGTGTATGTGGTTCTTTTTGTAGTTCATTCTTCAAGACGAAGTTTTCACTACCAAAGCGATCAAAAACGTATTCGTTAGTCGTATCGTCTCCAAAAGCAGTAATGATATTGCCAGCTATCACAGCTGCGTTAGAACCACGTTGGAACTCGTATTCCAAATTACTCAAATTTTTTAAGGTCTTAAATACTGAATGTAAAAACAATTGAAAGTCAAACACACGAATATTAATTGTCTTTTTAATTTAGTGTCCAAAAGCGAATCTTGAACCATGCAGGTTAAATTTTTATTCAAAATGGCCAATCTATTAAAACGGCAACTTCATACGTTTAACCCCTATTATTATAAGACAGGAATAGTCTGTACCGAATATTTAGATTATGTCCAAGTGCAGATTACAAGATGAAATATATTTGACAGAGAAAAAGTCACATTGACGCCATATTGTCTGTAACTGTAAACGATGGCAGAGAGACTGCCATTCATTAGAATTTTCCTGTTTCCAAGAATCAGTGACGTAATGACCTTCGAGCCATCATCCGCCTACAAGCCTGACATCGCCGTCTAGACGGCGCCTGTGACTTTTTATCAATGAATTATAAGCAAACTCGTCACAGAATAAAATATATGATTTTTTATTCATGATTTGATGTTCATATTCAGTATAACTTAATGTACTGTTTTCGATATATTTTATCAAAATATGATTATAATAATTAAAAAAGAGAACTTTTAAGTGTACGTAAGTTTAAAATACATATGTAAATAGCTGAAAGATTATGTAAAGACATAAAATTCAAAAATGCGGACCTAAGTAAACTTCACCGCAGTTTCGGTTTTTCGTGAGATGTGATTACTACAAATTAACACGCGTTTAATGCTAAATCAACCATTTAACTCTTGTTTTCTTATTTTAATGTATCGATGACCCTAATTCTAGTAAACATAGCTTTGAATAATATCAATTAAAAATGTGATGGTGGCGAGCGAATCTGGCACCCAATCTCATCCCGAGAATGTCTTCATTGAAGACTTAGTAAAATGTCAGCTATAAATGGTGGTCTCCGACAGCCATTATAAATATGACTGGATTTTGGATTTGGATATCCAAATTAACCGAACCAATAACCGGCAGCCGCGTTTAAGGTGTAAGCTGACTGGGACTGTTACTGGAAAATCGCTTGACAAACATGGACGCTTTTCTTCATCGACCTATTTAAGCCCGCTATTGATTGTGCTTCTCCAAGAAAGTACCATCTAAAGCTGTCATGCATTTTTCGAAGAGGTTGCCTATAGTCACTGCATATAGGCTGGGCAAGCGGGTTGGTGAGCACAGTCTCAGTAACTTCACACTAGTGATACTGTTATACGGGAGATGGATTACGTCCATCTTAGCTAACAAAAAAGGCGTTAGTTAGCTAGGTAAGTGTGCGTGCAGGTGAGATAAATATTTGGAGAAAGAGGTGGTATATTTCCCCATACAAATATTCCATACTTTGTATATTCACAAAATTGGTCGACAGTCGCCAAATCAGAAGCAATGTGGACCAATAATTTTATTAAATTAAGTTTTTAAACATAGGCCTGATTTAAAGTAGCATATCCATATCGGATTCTCTGGTCCCGAAAGGATTCATTTATTCATTGTATGTCAACCAATAGTAATTAGTAAGTTTAGATAGACTTTAATCAGTGCCGGTACCCTGGCAGTAAAGATCTCTATCAATATTCCGCGAGATTTGAATTTCACATAGTTGGGAGGATTTTTCACCATCAGTCGATCGTCCGTTAGTCAGCAGGGTGCACCGTGTGCAAATGAGGTCAACTTTTGAAAAAAGTTGATGTACACTTGCTTATACACACGCACTCCGTCGACAGTTATTTTAGCTTTGTATCAGTTCAAATCTGTCATCGTCTATATATGAAATCGAAATACTCGTCACTGACTAATACACGAAGTATCAGGAACTATGTACCCTACAAACTTTATAAATGGGAGTTTATATGAAGGCTTTATGAAAGTTCTGTTTAGAAAGTTAGAAAGATAAAAATCGGTAAGGTTACTTTTAAACAACGAAGTACTTGTATAAGCGCTATTTGAAATACAATCTTTAGTTGTGCAGAATAGGGGATAAAAGTGTGTATGGAAAAATCTTATTTATTATGATTATTAACATGAAACTCAATAATAAAAAAAGCTTCCACATGTATTTGATTGGATTATCGAAAAAAGAAGGATTCCTTTTCGATTGCAATAAAAATAATATGCAAATTGCTTGATATACGCGTACGAGGCAAGTAACTTACAGTATAACATAAAAGGATTGATGTTAAATCAAATTGTATATTAAAGAAGGAATTAAACGATTTATGAGAAAATCTGTACAGAATCATTATTATAAAGTATAATTATCGCTATATTGCTCCTAACCAAGTCATAAAGTAGGCGAGGTCGTTCCTTAGCCCGACGGCGCCATTTTGATACGCTTGGAACTGCTGCCAAGTGTCGATAATAATATTCGCTTTTACAACAATCCTCCGTATTTTATGCTTATTATTAAGGGTTCATAATAAAATAATAATGTATCACGGTCTATTCGTCTGATTTTCTGTTCGCTAAGAGTCAAGAACATTTTTCTCCGAAACGGCTGTATATCTGTAGTTCAAATCGTACGTTCTTACCTACTATACTTGACTTCTAAAAAACAAAATTTAGCTTTGGTTCTACACATACTGTAAGCCTAGCGGCACTGAGATCTTGGTTCATAAGGATTCTTAATCAGTCTATATTCAAGTCCACTGCAAAACATAGGCCTCTCCGAGAAACCACTAGTCAAACCTGGTTTTTTTTTCGGGTGGTTCGGCAAATTCGGAAAGAAGTTTTGTTAACAAGCAAGGGGCACATTGTGCAAATTGTACAAAAAAAATGCTTTATATCCACTTGCGGGGTGTAATGAATTAATTTCTAAATACGTCGTATATCCTTATAGATTTTAAATAAGCCATAGGAGTATGCGTAGATAGGTATCGGTTAAGACTTTAGATGTAGATAAATGTTACCTTATATTCTCTAAGAATGTAGTACTATCACACAAACCACTAATAAAGGTGCACTTACCAAAAGGCGGTTCGAATCTACATTCGAGCAATAGCGCATGGCCCGTGGGCCCAGTAGTCCCGACTACCGCCCCGCCCCGCATCATCAACTGCGCCTCCAGTTCTATCCAGCGACCTCCACACTCCTGCTGTTATAACAAATATTAATATAAATTTTGTAATGAAGCTATTTAGATGCAGAGAGACCAAGAGTGTAAAACAGTGTACTTAATAATTCGTCATTTCGTCAATGCTCGAAATTTCGTAATAATTATTGTTAACTCATATGTTCTTGTGATTAACTAAGAAGTTGTTATTTGCGCAGATACTATCATAGTGTCATATTAAAATAAACATACATAGAAACACCAAAATCGATCAGATCGGAACTTAGAATCGTTTTGATCAATAACAAACATCCTAACCGAAAACAAATAGTTTGTGAGTTACACAAATATTAATCGTATGATATATAACTTCATCCATATCATCATACTAGCCTATCACAAGTCCCCTGCTAAACATAGACCTCTCCCAATGACTACCATAAAGGACGGTTCTGAGCCACCTGCAACCATCGACTCCCTTCGATATAATTACTTACTCGTAAAATTGGTTACTCGTAAAAACAGACAGAAACATCACTTTAATTTTTTTTTGTACCTGCATTATGTGATAAGATATTTTTTAAATATTTTCAACATCTCGTTAAGCACAATCCTTATCGAATTTTAGACACAATAAAGCCATTTCAAAAACCTTATTGGTACGCGAAGGTACAAAACGAGGCTTAATAACGAAGTTCTACAGACAAATTTTTGGCATTAGATTGTCGCGAGAGGGGAAAAATTATAAAGTTGTTTCGACCATTCAAAGTATAAAAAATGTTTTACATACAAAAATTCAACTACATATTTATATACTACACTACTACAATATTTTCCACTGTAATGGTCAGTGTAATTTATTCCACAGTCATTTCTTGACAAAAATATATACAGTTTCATCGTGGCGTGTAAGACTACCACCTTTTCTGCTACTGTAAACATTGATAGAAAGATGACGTGTTTGTCATTAGACTTCTACGACACCCATGGCTGCCAAATGTGATGCCAGAACGAGATTTTGAGTGTCATTTTTCACAGTCATTCAGAAATCAAAAATTAAGTACTCATTTGAAGCGTAAATGTTTAGGAGTAAAATCAAGCCAAGTCCAATATTTAATTTATTTATGAAATTATTAGGTTATCGCTCGTATTCGCTCAACACTTTCTTTATCTATACGAGTATACCATAAAAGTCAACAACGGCTTGTGCCGTTTAATTTAGACATATTTTAAAACTGTAATATCTGTGATCGCGAGTCATTCAATGTAATTTTATCTAAAATGCACAAAACCTGCGCGAGTAGGTAATAGTACTAATAATACCTACGCCAAAAGAATTCAGTCTTCCATACCCAGTTTGGATATATCACAGTCAGCTCCTCATTAAACATTAAAAGGGATCATAATAGGATTTCATACGTCCGGTTCGGTTTCCGAATACAAATAATGATTTATATTAGAACCAAATTAAGCAGATTTGAAACTGAAACATAAGTTTTGATATTATGAAGCTTACTATTATAGATTTTTGTAATATTCATCATCATCATTGTCATAGCCTATCAAGTCCACTGCTGAACCAGGCCGCCCCCAAAATACAGATGTAAGATCGTTATTATTTTTTAAAAAAAAATCATTTCAAAAGAAATAAATTAATAATCCAACCTCACTATTCGATTTTTTTTAACCATATTACGTTGAATAAAAATTAAATCCATTTAATCAACATAAAAGATATTCAAAGAAATTAGTCATTGTCGGCACTTCTCTAAATTCATTCGAGAAATCTCTTGTGATAACGCTTTCTGCTTTGTGGAAGGGTTCTTGAAATTAAATCGCTTTTAGAATCCGAATACACCGATTTATTTCTCCAGATAACTGTTAGTAATAATTAACGCTTATCGATTTAAAACAGAAAATTATTTCTTTTTCCGCAAATGTATAACTGGGAGCGTTACGACTATATTATATAGTTTACTACATAAGTAGTAGGTATGACAGAGTATTGACAGTTATAAGTTTTTAGTCGTGGAACAAGTTGTTAGTTTTAATTGTATTAATTAATCAAGACCTAAAGGGGGCTTTTTTCACATGACCCAGTACCTGAACCTGTTTCAAATAACCCAGTAGATAGGCGGTCTTCACTCTGAGAAGATTTGCAGTTAGAGGTCAGGTGATATTTCTGGTATTTTCTTTTTTCCATCTTTATGGCGCACAGGTGTAGTAGTGTCACTCAAAAGTACATGAACAGGCGGTTAGTCATTACACTCTAAGGATATACTGCTGAGCCTAAATACTATCGAAATATATCGAAGAAAAGCATTTGGTCCTAAATCCATGCTCATTTATTTATTTTACGTTTTCCAAATTAAATCCGTGTCAAATTCTTGTGTGAAGAAACCTTTTTTTTTATGGTACAGGGGGCAAATGAACAAGCGGCTCACCTGATGGGAAGTGATTACCCCCGCCCACGTACATCTGCAACACCAGAGGAGCTGAAGGCACGTTGTTGGTCTTTAAATATATTTGGGAGAGGGATGATGGGAAGGGGGAGTTGGGGGAAGAGTGAGGGTCTCCGGTACCTCACTCACTGAACGAAACAGAAAAAAGGACAGAAAAAGTCTCTACTTCACACCGATATTCTGCGAGGCCGCAGTACTACCCCGGTCGAGGCGGCCCATTCGAGCATGGGAGCCATGTCGTTTCGTATAAGAGCGGCCGCGAGGTTTCGGGCCCGATACCTCAAAGGCAAAACAATTGTACCCAACGTAGGCCTCAGAAGTACGTAATTTTACTGTATCAGCCGACGATCCTGCAGCTATTCCGAAATTGCAAGTACATCAAAGGTGCCGCAAATGTGAGCGTTGAGGATTCTTTTCTTTCAAGTGACGCCACAAATCCAATGGAGTATCTTGCTTTTCCATTAACATTGGATAATATCTTAAACGAAGGTACAGTTTTAGAGTATTGAGCTACGCCTAGTCATAAAATAACCCTTAACGTGTCATAACAACATAGTTTCTGTTACAGCATCATATCATTAGTTAATACTATAACGGAGGGAAAGATAATGGTTTACTATGCATATTCTCTCCATCCTTTACATAAGGAAATTATACTGTGAAATTGTATCTTAAAATGAAATTTACCTCGTTGTAAGCTACCGAAGTAAGGGGCAGGTAGTGATATCCTAGTGCTCGGTCCCAAATGACGCCCTTGTTCCACACTTCGACCAGCAGGCCCAAGTTGATGTCGTTGATCTCACTACAAAAAAAAGTAATCAGAAAATATTCTATTAAGATATAATAAAATCACTTCAGTTACGTGTTCATCATCGTCTAAGCCATAACAATGCTAGCGATTAAGAGACTCATAAACAGGTAAAGTAAAGCGGAAGCCTTCAAATGTCCCACTGCTGAGCAAAGGTCTCCTCTCATTCATATTTAATACGGATATGAAGCTCATACGAATTTATGTGTGAAGACTGTGGGACCGCAACTTAATCTTCACCCCACTTGAACACTTAAGCTGATTGTCAAAGTCACGAAATAATCAAAGGTTGCCTATATCTGAGAACATAATTCGCAACAAACAAAAACAAAGGCGAAATGGCAAATTTATTGGATTCACATAAAATCCGGCCCAGTGCGTCCCGAAGGATAGAATCCGCGTACAACAATACCGCTTTGATGTCAACAAACATTTAATTCACTGAATCTGCGAGTCGTAATAGGTGGGAAAATAAATTGAATAAACAGTAAAACTCTTGAAATTCACATTTATACGAGTAAGGATTTATATGTATACACGCTAAGATAGTTAATAGAACCAGGCGTTACTTTGCTGAAATTCATTATTTTAAAGACGTTGAAAAAGTTATTTCGCACTATTCTTTAAAAATTGTTTCTGTCATCTTTTGAAGTATACACGATATTGTTTTGTCAACCTCGCTAGAAGGTTTCTGTTAGCTTCATATCCATTGGGTTAATCTGCTTTTCTAAGTATTTTAATGTATTCATGTTGTTGGGTTGAATATTTGTTGTTTATAAAATGCAACACACTTTGCACGGGTATACTCCGGTAGAATTCCTACAGATTTTCAAGGCTAGTTCCTTACTCTCTTACAACACCTAAAAGAAAGAAGAAAGAAGGTGATACCTACCCGTACATAGATACCACCTGTACCTACCTACTATAAAACTCGGCAGACAAAGTGTCTATCAGCAAGGTATGTGTGTGCAACATTTAATTGAGCATATTAGGAAAATTACGTAAAGTCTGGCAGTTACAATTCCAGTCTCATTTATAACAAAAACAATACTTACAATAGAAAGTCTTGTTCCCAACATGGCGTCGGACCCTTCACTGTCACCGTCGTCGACTTGACATTTTGCAGTTTTAGTGTCACGTACGTGTTGAATTGTGTAGCTGCAAACAATAGTGTATCGTTAAATAAAACTGAAATTAAACTGCTGTATAATTTTGATGATATTCTGAATATGTCAAATACAAATCATTTTTTAATAACAATATGGGAGAAAGTATTTGAATGAGTGTATAATACAAGTTGTATGTGTCGGTGGTACTTATGCCTGCTTCTTAAGAAACTACATGTATAATAAATGTATGTGTTTATCTGTGTACGTGTACACGGAACACACACACATAATATTTCTAGTAAATTTTAACTTTCATGATATGCCCATTTTATTAAACATGATTATGAATGTGTACTAGATAGGTAGAGACTTAGTAGATTTTAATATAGATAGGATCAAGATTAATTTAAATCATTTGAAACAAAAAAACATATTTTATATGAACAAAAAAGCTTACCTTGTAATCCAACATATCGCGCCTTTTTTACTGAAACCAAACAAAATATGAATTATTTATTAAATTAATTTTATTTATACACGTTATTTCATACACACTACAAGCAAACCGGCAACATTTGCGAAAGAACATTCATATTTACAGGAGGTGGACACACATGAGGTTTTTATTGTTAATTATCTTTTAGAAACTTATAAATATTAAACTTATAATTATCAAGTTTCTATTGTTAAAAATGAAGCAAATAAAATTAACAAGAAAATATAAAAAGATGAATGTAAAATTTATAATAAATAGTACATATTTAAAAAATCAAATGTGCACATGAAAAATATCATGTAGATGCCAGCCTCAAAAAGTGTTTTTTTGAATGACTTAACATTTTTAGCCTACCTTATTTTTAAAGGGAGCGAATTATTTACGTACCATAAATTTACAGCTTCAACAACAAAAGAGGAGTGGAAAATTTCGAGATAGAGTGTACTTGATCTATGCCCAAAAACTGAAACTGCTTTTTTAGGTAACACGGTGTTTTCAGATGAAATAATACACGGTGCAGGAAGGACAGTATATGAGTATTTCGGTCAAATCTGATTTGGAGCAACTTGATCAAGTTGCTCCAAATCAAGTTGCTCTTGGGAAACTCAGAATCATGAACATTTTTCCGAAGACCAAATATGAATTTTACAAAAAAAATGGAGTCGCTTACGATTATTTAACTGCTTCTCGTGAAGATTAACGACCAAGAAAGAGTTTGATCAAAATGTGATCTGAAGGGAACTAAGACGCCATTAATAAATAAAATAGGTAACGTGGTCAAATCAAGTTTGGAAATCTGATTTTTTATACCAGTAATAATAGATTGAGTTTTGCTACAAAACAGTCATATATGAAAGCAAGGACGGTATTCGTATCACTGATCGCATTTGCAAATTCGAGAGACGACTGCGAAAAAATTTGGACATCGTCTGAATACAAATGACAGAGAGAAGTAATTCGAGGAGTGACAGAGTTTATAAAAAAGAAAAAAGAAGAAGAGACAACACACCACCCTGGGGCACACCGGCAGTAAGTTAATAGCAGTAGAAGCGCACTTTCTACCATGACACGCTGCCGACGGCCTCGGAGATGAACTTGAACCGATTTAATTGTTCCTGGCGATGTATTAATTGAACCAAGCAGGCTCAATAATACGTTGTGGTCCTCGGTGTTAAAAGCATTCCTTAAATCTAGCAATATACGGATAGCGTGCTGCATTTGGTCCACGTTCCAAGGAATATCGTCAGCTATTTTAACTTGTTTTAGTTAGTTTAGTAACCGTACTGACTTGGTCTGATTGAAAGGGAGCAAGAAGTAAGTTTTTGTTCAGGAAATTGTTGTTGGATAACCAATCGCACTAGAAGGAAGATATAAGATGATAACCGAAGGAGGTAGTAGGATTTTTTTTGGCTGTGGTATATTATTAATCTGAACCTCTCACAAGACATCGAGACCCGAACTAGAATTACTTGTGCTTTTGTAACTGGATGGAGATAAGTAAATAATCGATAAAATAAGCATATATGACACAGACAAAAACATTTATATTCATCATACAAATATTTGTTCCTAGCAGGATCCGATCTCGCAACCATCAGCTTCGAAGACAGGGTTTAAACTAGGATATCGTAAATGAGAAACAAATACGAATCGTCTTTTGATTGGAAAACTTATTAATTTAAATAAATTTCAAACTTGTATCACTAAACCAATGCCGATATTCATAAATATTGAAACTAACGAGATATAACTTTTTCATGAAAATTCAGTATTTGGCTTGTGATAGCCGATAAACAATTCATCGATTCATCTACCGTGGATAAGAGGCGATGAAAACAATTATACCAGAGATCATACCATAATGTAATATAGTTTTTAACTCAATGAAGGTGGGCCTCTGAGAGAGGCCTATGTTTGCCGAACTCGCGAATCAAACTTAAATGAAATACTTTTTTCTGACGCGTACTGATAGTGCTCATTAATTAAACTTTGTCTCTAATTATATCTGTGACCCGTGACGTCTGTCCAGTTTGTATGAAATAATTCTGGTTAAACTTGCCGAACTCAATTCCCACAGACTAATGTTGGGACTTCGCTTCCCAGGTTCGCTATTGTGGAAGTGAGTGTGGGAAAATTTTCCATGTATAGCCAGCTTTTCTTAGAAAAGCCCTTTAATGCCTGTTGATTAAATATTCATAGTATGGCACTAGTTCTAAAGTTGAATGAAAATGTATTGAAATATGTAACGAACAGAATAATGTAACTCATAGCTTAGTGGTCAATATTTGTAGCCACCACTCGGTACCACCGCTACGCTCAGAATCCCGATCCTTTGATTCAGCGGGCAATAACGGTAAAATATGAGCCGCGTGCTCTCCACAAAATTGACAATAACTTCTAGTCTTAAAAGATTACGCCGTGGTGTAAAACTACGATGAACACACGAATTTAAGTAAGTCAGTTTTAGTGGAAATTTAAAATTAATAGTCAACTAAATTAAAAGTAAAGTAGCAGCCTGTAAATGGTCTAATGCAAGGCAAAGGCCTTCACTCAATATTTGAGTATGTTTTGGAGCAAAGGTACATTAGGCAGCCCCAGTGCGGGTTCGGGGACTTCATGTGTCGAAATATAATTTTTATTACTTCTCTGACATGCAGCTTTCCTCGCTATGTTTTCCTATTTTCTATATTGAATATATTTTATGAGCACTTCAATTCGTTATTAACAATTATAGTGGTGCCGGCGCAACAGGGATCATGTCCAGGTCACTCCCTTAGTATGAAATTAAAACGAGTGACTTCTCCACTACCGTGGCACCAACTGAGCTTCATTACTTAACAATGAATAAATAAGTTAATTGGTTCTATTAGTTTAGTTTGATTTACATTGAAAATAATAAACCGAAAACCTCTGATCGTTATCAAGAATCTTATAGCCTCCACTTTGCATAGGCAATGATTTTTATTTGACTTAGTGTCATAAAAACTTCATTACTTGTTACTATTTAAAATGATATTTTATTTCCTCCGTTCACTCGTTTGTAGCAGAAGTCCGATGAAAAATGATAACTTGCAAGTCGCAAGATGAAATTGTATAAGGCTTAAGTTATGTGATGGCAATTGCACAGCGATTTTTCATTCTATTTTTGTATTTCTTTTTTCACGGAGACTGCACAGCTGCAATCAAGACTTTACTGAAATATCACCAACTGTTATACTCTAAAAATTTGTATCTAAGTACTTTAAATAAATTGTGTGTTAGTAATGTTCAATATTATTAAAATTGCTTTCGCAACGCCGACATTACTAAAACCACTCACAGAAATATTTAACAATATAGTAAAAACCAAAGAAATCCCATTCCAATGGAGATGTTCAGAGATAATACTACTTTTTAACAAAGGTGATCTCAAACTGGTCACGAATTATAGACCCATAAGAATTATGTCATGTTTATATAAAGTATTCTCTACGACAGTACTTAGGGGACTAACAAGAATACTAGACGAGAATCAAACAGTCGAACAAGCAGGTTTCATGAAAAATTACTCTACTGTAGACCATATTCATACTTTGAAAATAATAATAGAATAGTGTACGGAGTACAAAAAACGGCTCTACATTTGCTTCATTGACTACTCTAAAGCATTCGACTCTTTACTGCATGTGTCCATATGGCAGGCATTTGCGGAACAAGGTATTAATAAAGGTTATATCGAATTAATTAAAGAAATTTATACTAATAGCACGGCACGAATCAAAATTGATACTTTAGGTCCGCCTTCCAAATTGGACGAAGCGTAAGCCAAGGAGATCCACTCTCCCCTAAATTATTCCTGGCAGTACTAGAACATATATTTAGAAAAATCGATTGGAAGAAAATGGGTCTTAGAATAAATGGAAGATACCTTACACACTTAAGGTTTGCAGACGATTTTGTTTTGCTATCTGAAAATAAAGAGGAACTGCAATATATGATTCAAACCCTTGCACACCAAAATAGACTGACCGGTCTAAAAATCAATCAGGGGAAGACAAAGGTTATGACAAACATGTAACAAACAAAAATAACATTGGATTCTTCATATTTGGTGTATTTAGAAGACTATATTTGGGTCAAGTTATTTCTTTCAAAACAAATATGACTAAAGAAATAGACAGAAGAGTAAAAATCACATGGAGTAAGTGCTGGTCGATTAAAGAAATTTTTAAAAGTCATCTTCCAACTAAACTCAAAACGAAAGTTATGAAAACATGTTTGCTACCTGGCGTGACGCTTGCCAGACTTGGCAGATGACGAAAAAACAATAAATAAAGCAAGGGTTTGCCAAAGTGGAACAGAAAGAAGCTTTCTTGGACTCAAACTGCGAGATCGTGTCAAAAACTCCACTATAAGGAAAATAACTAAAGCTAAGGATGTTGTGAAATATATAATGTGTTTAAAGTGTAAATAGGCAGGACACATACAACGAGCAAACGATGAAAGATGGACTAAAGTAACAGACAAATAATATTTGCGCAGTGCTAATATTAGTTATGCTGCTACATTGTTCGATATACTGTGGGAGCGTTCTTTTCCTGCGGAGCCATCACTCTAACACGTATTAAAAGTCACTTAAATTATATTTCAAATAAAGCAAATAAAAATTTGTAATCTTAATATACTTGTTTGAATATTACATTCAATTAAGTTCTTATCACGCCGCCATTACCATGCTGTGTGGTAGCGATGAAAAATTCTCTACGGCCTTTCTTTCCGTGAGTGTCGTAAGAGGTTAAACTTACGAGTAGAAATTGCACAGCAAAATTTAGGAGTATATCAGGCAACGAGTTTTGCCAATCGTTACTTTCTATGCTCATGGGGGATGCAAAAAATGGATTGAAATCTCGTTTGGCTAAGCAGAGCCGTACCAAATATTAATCTGTATACTCTGCCTAGCCATAAAGGTGATGGCGTGAGTGTTTATCATACGAAATGTTTTAAATGTGAATGTGCCAAATTCAAATAAATCATACATTAACCATACACCTATTGTCTTCTTCAGAACAAAATTTAACATCACAAGAATGACAGAGAGAGAGATGGCTGGGTATTACCACTGGCTAGGGATTCAGTAATAAACAAAATTAAATCTAAAACCAAACATACTACTGCTCGACCTTAAGATACTGTGAGCACATTCTGCGTAGATCGGACCAAAATGAATAAAAAAAAGCTGAAAGTAACCTAAGTTGACTATGACCATCTGGACGTCTAACACTTCAGTATTTCCATGAGCACGGCTGTTGTAAAGCACACGAAACGTCGGAGATATAAAAACACGCGTAAATACAATAAAATATTATTCTTAGTCCGTTAAAAATCCATTGATTGACCAAGGTGCCCCAGTCGCCACTCCTGGTGGGCAGTTAAGTGTTCGCAGACACTTCGTACCTTTAACTAACGCATTCAAACATTTATTTATTCAATTGATTTCTAAAAATAACTTACATTACAATCAACACGTTCTTACATTGCTTAAAGTAAACGATACACCGTGAATTTCTATTCTTTATTTTAATTATGTTACATAACACATTCACTTATATAAAAACACAAAGGAATAGTGGCAAGCCCTCGGTGTAGTACCCACTATACAAATTTGTTGCGTGCATCACGTCATTTACAAGAATAACCCTTAAATCGATGACGCCAGTCGCCTTAAAGCTTTGTATGGTCTTTATAATTAAGTGTTACAAAAATAACTAAAACGTAGTGAAATTTTAAAATGTACCTAATTAAATACTCTATAATGCCACATAAACATACAGACTCCGTATATAAATATTTTTCGATTTTAGATCGCATCATAGGTATACCAGCTTTCTATATCTTTGCGCTTAATCGTACAGCAATAGCAACATTCTTCACAAACAAAACAAAATACTGGTAAGTTGTACAGTCTATAGAATGACATAAACAAGTTGTATAGGTATAAGTATAATATACTTAGAAGTATTATACGTTTTATTTCACAAATTACCTGAAGATTTGTTGAAACAAAAGAATTTTTATTTCTTTAATACGTTAAGGATTTAAAAAAATTTAAGGTAAATTGATTTTAAAGATATCGTATCTTCATCTTCAACAGTAGTCAAGTCCTTTGCTGCTGGCTAATAAAGCGCCAGTCAAAGCTGGCATGAATATCTTGAAAAGTCTGTGTGTGGGCTTTGCGTTCGGCAAATTCAAATGGAGACACACGAGGCATTGACATTTGGGGAATAAGATGTTATATTAAGTACAACAATATATTCACAGAATATTTGTTAGGGACTTACATTTTTTTCGTTTGATCCCTACCCTAGTCGCTGATTGAAAAAAACGTTACACGTAAACGTAAACACGTATTACGTAAAACCAAACATACAAACTTTCACATTTTTAATAGGATCGACTATTTTATTTAACTGATAATGACTTCAGACAGACAAATATTCTCAACCTCTCAGCGAGAAGAGACGCGATCCTAACAACCTTACATAAGAACTTTAACGCTCGAATGCCAAACCAAAAACGATGTCACATTTAGAAAAATCCTATTTCCTGTTCGATATAGCGTATGCGGTCCAATATGTTAAAGATCGAAATTACTTTTATTTTCAATTACAGTATTTTTATAATATCAAACCAACGTTACAAAAACTTGTCTATATTCTTATTTCTATGTTTTGGAGGCCCATATATACTTATGTTTACGAGTATAAGTTTATGTTCTGTTAATTTATCCGTTCAAAATTCGCTTGACCTAATTTTCTAATTTCAGGAAGAGATCAGAATTTGTGTTTTTTTATTATTATGCTATGACTGCCTCTATGACGACTTTCTCTCGTATAATTATCTAATTTCAACGAAAAAGTATCATTATTAGTCATATTATGCTCAGTTATGCAAAGAATACATATACATAAGTTAACGGAAAGCAGATCAGATTTTCATCACCACATAGTATGAGGGTTGACTATTTAAGGTCTACCATTGAGTTTTAATCCATGATATTTACAAAGTTTTTAAGTTACTTAACTTTCTCGATAACCGCGGGAAGAAAATGAGTGAGAATTTATTAGACGCCATTACACATTTGTTTGTTCATTCATTTAAATTTAAGTTGACGTTTTAGAATACTACAAAGTTAAACTATAATTATTTTATAATTAATATAATTGAATAAACATTTTAGGAATGTATGAAGGAAGGGATATTTGACTGCACTATCTATACGAATGCCACAGTAAATTATGTGTATTACGATATTAATTTCTGCTTAAAATCACCTCATAACCACAAAAAAGCACACGACTTATATAAAAGCATTACTTGAAATATTTATTTTGTCATAATTTTACGAGTATTATTTTTATCACAATTGAAATAGTATTTAAAAAATTACCAAGCCTTCCATACTAGTAGACTACTCTGTTCATTCTAATATAAGACAAGCGAAAATAACTGTGTGTATCTATAACGTTTTCACTTCACGAGTGCTGAAACGATTTTTATGAAATTTAGAGTGGTTGTTATCTAAAACCTAGGTAAAAACTCTCCATGCGGACCTATTTGCGAAAAGAAGCCTGTATTGATAGTATTATACATTTACTTGAGATTTTATAATGTAACCGAAAAGGCGAATTCCGAAACGTAAAAGTACAAGAACACGTTTAACATAAATTATAACGTAAAAATTATTATTATTTCAACTCAAACTATTTAATTTATATTTGTAAAACCGTCTTCAAAGTTGTCTTCCTAACCGATGTAAATTACTGTGTTGTTAGCGGTGACAAATAATTCCGTTAATTGCACCTTTTAAAGCTTTTCAAAACTAGCTAAATAATAAAATAAATGTATTTCAGAGCCACAAGACTTGGAATCTGGTCAAGATATAAAGTTTAAGTATATTAAAAAAATGTCTTTTATCTAGGTCCATCTTGGTACGTGGAATAGCAGTAATGTAATGAGATATAATTAATACATTACTTTAATTTAAGGTTATAATTTGAGTCCTTTATCCATCTTTAACAGCCAGTAAATACTCCATTGCAGGACACAGGGCTTTCCCATGAGAAGGCCACAATCGCCACGCTCGGCGACTGGATTGGCGATCGCAGTACCAGACAACACACACCTAGACGCTGCTGTCCGTCATCGGTCTGCTTAATTTTGGCCTGATATTTTTCGAAACGGTTATCTACTACTAACTAGCTAATAGCTATTCATTCCCCGACGAATCACACTCTCGTTTAAGTAAGCTAGAAAAACAATAACCCAATTGTCTTCTCCGACGTCAACTAGTCGTAAAGATGCCGGTTAAGACTTCGAACGAATATTCCCAGGATTAATACACTCTACAGATGCTATCGTAAATGTTTTGACTTAAAGACTTTCCACAAGTTCTACTTAACACTCGTAGTAATATTCTACAACTTGTAAGGATATGCGGTGTAATTATTTTGTGCCCATCAATTAGAACCTAGGACGTATAGCTCAGCAGTCAGATACTATACGTATCATATTAAAGTAATTAATATTTTGTTCGTGTTCAGGTATTAAAACAGAAACATTCTTTTGAAAAGCCAATGACGAATTTATTGTAAATTGTTAACATTTTAAAATGTATACCTTTTAATAACATTAATTAACGGAAATAATTGCTATTAATGGTTCAGCTAAATTCAGAAGATAAGATAAGTTTATTGCTCAGCCTGTCGTAGTAATCTCCTTAGTATGGAAATTATACTAAATAAGAGGATTATACGAGGTTTTAGCGTAAGACAGAAATTTTACCTTTATAGGTTTTAGTTTAAATAAATAATAAAAAAAAATTAAATGTAACTTTATTTCTTTTTACATTTTTACAACGCTTCTTAGTTTTGTATGACGATTTGTATTTTGCCATGTGGGTGAAAGGCGTGGGAGCGGTAAATGAATATAAACCTAATGCATGCTAGCCAGTGTTGCAGTTTTTTGGATAAAAAAATCGATTTTTCGACATACGAACATCAATTTCACTTGTCCAAAGTATTTTTTTAAGCTACTGCCACTTCGAAATGAGGTTTCTCCGTAGGTATCTTTCTTTTTTGTTAAAATAAAGTATTATATTGTTACAATAAAACTCACAGAAACAGCTTAGGAGCGATCGACACATTCCCAGGGGTTACAATCATCTAAATAGATGAAGATGAAGATGCAGATGTAGCAGAAGATGCATATCAAGAAAAGAAACAAGAATAGGTTTTTTTTTATCTAACCCCACGAAACGCAGAAATCCTTATTCCACTCAATGCCAGTGTATTTAAACGAGGAAAAAGAATCTGTAATACAAAATAAATAAATGATGTAAATATAATAAATGTTCGGTTTCAATACTTGCATTAACGAACCACATATGTTATTTAATTCTGTGGCTTAACAGCGCACGAAAGCAATGTTTTCCGAACAAAGACTGTTTTTATTTCAAAGTTAATGTTAATGTGTGTGTACATATGTTAACTAACTTCCACGCGCAGGGAGACACACGGAAGGGTCGCTTGTTAACAGCGAACAGGCACTCGCGCATTTAAAACCGCCGGGGAAATAATAACACTTACTAGTATATAACTTTATTTTACTTAATAATGAAGTTAATTTATTTGTCTGCGACTGATCGTTCGACAATCGGCCGATTTATTATTTATGCATCCGTTAATCGTACGACGCCTAAGAAACACTTGAAAAATAATATATCAATGAATTTTCATAGGAGCTTAATTTAAAGAAAGGCGAAAAATAAAGCTATTTTTATTGCATTTTTGATACTCAAGAATTGCGGAAATTCTAAATAAAAATAACAAACCATAGCTTTCGTTTATGGCGATGTGATTTTGTAGATACTTTAAATTCAAGATTATATAAGCGATGTGTAGATGATTTTCACAATTATACCATCAGACAAAATTACTGCATTTTTAAATCCACTTACCTCAATCCCAATATTGGGATTTGGGAATGCGCACCCCTCGATACCTTATGATGATATCCTGGTGGTCTTAGTCTATACTGTGAGCACCTTCTGCGTAGATCAACCAAAATTATTATTTAAAAGCTACGGTACGAAACGTTCATATAATTTATTTCACATTAAAATACTCAGAAATTACTTTCTTGTTTTAACCAATCACTCCCTTTATATTTTTTTTTTTACAAAAATTAACCGCGACGGAAGTGTCCAAATATTAGTCTCCTTGAAGAGGTCGTCTGGACTTGACGGACTCGCGACCTCGCTTGGTCCTATCGTAGATTGCCTGTAAACCTGGCTTTTGCTCAATTAATATTGTCATCAATCCGGCTGCAGATCCCACAGTTAGGAGATCATAGGAGATGAAACTTTATAGTGAGAAGTAAGCAGTCTACTTTGCTTAGCTTATTTTTTAATTTAGCTGTTGATTCATCAGTCAGCACTATAATCCTTCTAATCCAAAAAATTTTTTAGAACTTAATATCGAAGCTAGCTATCAATGTGAAGCTTAAAGATTTCGAAAAACATGGCGTAACTTTCGAAATCTAGATGCGTATTTTGTAAAGCATTTTGCGACGATTTAGACAGTGAAAACAGACTTTTGTTTTTTTTTTAGATGTAAATAGCTTACTACAAGCAAAACAATATCCAGTATTTGACGGGGCCGTTCCAATGTGAAGACGTTCTTTGCTATGAGGTACCATCGGTAGACACATCAACAGAACTATCTCAGACATTTTTTGCACCACATGGGGAAAATTATTTATGTAGATCAACAACAAAAAATTTGTAAATTAAAATTTTATGATCCTCTCAATAAAATGCTGTTGACAGAAGACACCGACAGACTCATGGTACCTACTCTTTCCAGGCCTGTAGAACATGTGCCACTAGTTTTATATCCGCATTCGACGTTGCGTTTTATATCCGTGTTTAGTGCTGCTTGCAATCGAGGTTGACCTTTGGATAAAAAGATACTTTATTCCCCTTTACATCTTCACCATCTCATTTACTTGTTCTGAGCTGAAATGTATTTGTAATATTTATCATGAGTTGCAGCGCGGTTAGTCGAACATTTCTGATTTAAAAAGTATTGTAATAATTAAAGCAGCATGAAAACAAAATGATTTTTTTTATATCATTAATTCTGTCACAACGAAACAATGTAAATTCTTGAATGCATTTCAAAAGAGTTTGCTAACTGTATCGTAACATGTTTAACCTCGTCTCCATTGTGAATACTTTAAATGCGTCAATATAAGTTTGAACACAACAGAACACATTTAACTTTTTGGCTTTCAATTCGAAAAAGTGTATTTTTCAACCTTTTGTTTTCTATTCATGCCTTGTGGCCTACAGTTCCTCTCAAATTTATTACAGAATTAACAAAAGCATAACGCAAATTTATGTTGCTAACTTTATTAAACATCTAACAACCCATATAGTAGTCTAGTGGTAGGTAATAAATACAAGCAGATACTGAATTAAAATAGTATTGAAACAAACTACTTCTGTTTCACGGCTTATTCAAATATAACTTGTTTTCATACGACAATGAAAATTTTCTAAATTAACTATACTTGTTTGATTAAATTTTATGTGCTGAATTTACCACGTAATCGTTGAAAAACATCGCGAGGAAACCTGCATGACTGAGAATTAATAAAAAAATATTTCAAGGACAAATAGTCTGCCAACCCACACTGGAGCAGCGTGGCGGTTCTTTCCGGCTCCAAAACACTCTCCAATAATGAAAGGCCTTTACCCAACAGTCAGACATTTATAGTGACTTTACTGCTGAACACAGGTTTTACTTTTAATCTGAGATGGTTGAAATCCATCAATTTGTTTTCCTAGACATAAAATTTTCCTGGCGCTGATTTGCCTCGTCACCGAATATGTAGTTAAAAAGAAATTACAAATAAACGGACCTAATAGATGCCAGTATTAACGCTAGAGTTTAGTTTTTTCATGTTCTAAAAATTCAAAGGGCATTCGTACCGTGGAACTTTTACAAAATACCAGAACTATTTTGTGATTTCAGTCCACGAATGAACCAGTTATCGAATAATAGTATCGCGTCGTTTTAAAAAAAGTGCTTTCTCTCTTTATATTTATTAATTAAGCTGATGAAAACGTGAAATCGTACAAACCCCGGCTAATAGCTATTAGAATCACGTGGCCTTATTATTGATGCTAATAAACAATGTGTTAATTTATGTAAAAGCAAACAACGGTCTTCATTAATTATTTAATAAAGTTTGCACAATCAATCATCCATACATAAAGTCCTTTTCATCAAATAACATCATACAATGCACTTACTACGACTCAATAAAATGAACTCGGGTCTTTAATTCTTTTATTTGGCAGAAAATAAATTTAATATGTCTGGTCATTAAACAGAATAAAAACAATGATAACAATCAGGCGCTTACCAATTATTCGAAATGGAAGTTCAACTTATGGCTTAGAATCGAATGTATTTTCAAACTATTTTAGATAAAAATACGAAGCGATTTCTGTTTAGATAGTATTTCTTTTGAAATATAAAAATATTATTTTATTCTATTCCACAAAGTAAACTTGGGGTACATTTAAATTATTCTCGTTATACTTTGACTTCGATTTTCTGAAATAGTTATACCTAAAGAAGAGGTTTTAGAAGTAGATATTGATTCTCATTAATTTTTATTTGTGACTGTGTGTTAACTTTATAAAGTCATTACTATTATTTTTAATAGTTTTATCTTCTTTTCTGTTTTATAATCATTGTTATACCTAGGCTTTTTGTAGATGTACATAGACTGCATGTTTTAATTATATATATAATATATAAAAATATATATGTTAGACAAATTCTTTAGTATCCTAAGTGAATCTAAGTTTTTTTTGTATTTCTTTCTTTTTGGTCAAACTTTTTTGTGAATGTATATTTTGGTTTATATTTTATGTACTGATAAACAATTATAGTAGTTTTGTTTTTCTATATACTTTGTCAGTAAGTGTGGGATAATCAAAGTGGAGAAGGAGCTTTATTAACTTACTTTGAGGTTTTTGTACTAAAGATTTAAGTTATTTCGCAACTGTGCCCCATATAGCTTATACCGTAATACCTTAGAATAATATTACTAAATATAGAGTTGTTTCGCAGATTTTACATGTCTTTGATTTATTTTTAATAATTAAACATGCTAACTTTCTCTCTTCTGTAAAATAATAACTGAAATTAACAACATTTTAGTAATACCCATCATTATTTTATTTTGTCACAAGTCCACTAATGAGTATAGAGCGCCCCTGTAGATTGCCAATGAGGTTGCTCATATAGTCAAGTTCTCGTAAAACCTTCGAGCCTACTCTGTGTAAAATTAACAAAATCTTTTGAGCCCGTTCTTCTTCCTCTGCAAGGTTTGTTACTTTACATGGCATTCTTTATCAACAGTGTTAAGTTTACAAAAATAAGTGGTATTCCTTTAGTTTCAATTCACTTGGTCTGGGTCAAATAGTTTCCACAATATAAGTTTAAAACTCTTAGCCTTTGCCATTCACTATCAGCATAAATCTACTTGTCATAAATCTGTTTTGGTCTACTGCTAAACATAGGCCTATCTTAGAAACAAATTCTATCTTTCAATTATTTCATTAATAATATCTTCCTTGCTCTCTCTCTCTCTCTTTCGGAATTATTATATCACTATACGAGCAGAATTTTCCATAACCAAACCTAGTCGTAACAAAAAATACATGACACATGCGGACTTCAGTCCAGACATCTATGAAAAAATAATTATCGGTATTCCTATCACAGCTAAGCATATATTATGTATAATATTCCGTTTATCAGCCTACTGGCTATTATATTACAAGTGAATATTTTTCCCTTGTGTAGTCCGGTCACAGTTATAAATTACCGATCGTTTCCGGTGTTTTGGGCATGATTTGCCCAAATCTTTTTCTATTAGTCCGAGAACGAGATGAATCATAGATATGTAATCATTAGATATGTTTGTGGTAAAGATTCGTTGATTAGAAGTAGGAATAACCACAATGAAACTCATTAATGGTTAACGTTTATAAAGATTCAGGTTAATAAAGACTAATTATGATGATATTCTTTACAGGTTTTAATGACAATACCGTGGACTTTATTTAAATGAACTATAAATTTACTTCATAACTGGCCACTTGAAGTCGTTGAAAAGATAATTAAAAGGTATTGACGCAATCATTCTTAACTCTTTTATAACCATTTTGATTTCATTCTGATTTTCCAACAAGCAATTAGTAAAATAAGAATCCTAAAAAAAACAAAGAGTTGTAATTCCAAAAGAATTTTATTTTCCTTATAATATATTGCGTAAAATGGTTACAATTATCTTGGTATCTGGTTGGGGACTCTGCTATTGATAAAGCGCTATTCGAATACCGTAAGAGTTTTAAGTTCTTTTACAACTGACGTTAATCGAAGACGTAAGCTATGAACGACGAAGATTTAAAAATATTACACGTATCCACCTGTACATTTTCATCTCCTTTCATTATAACAGGGACGCCGCTTTGCACGACAGCGTAATCTGTGTTTTCCTTTTCCTCTCTAAACAATTAAAAGTGAATATTAAGTACCCACTTAAAATTTACATTTAATTTAATACTTAGGATATACTTTTCGTGTACCTAAATTTTTAATTAGATTTTGTACCTTGAAGCTGTATCTCTAACTAATATTGTTTTCAAATACAAATTACAATAGGGCGTCCATTGGGAATAATTGTTTCGAGATTTACAGTAAATTATTAAGACTTGGTGTTATTATCCATCCTCATTTTGAATTCTGGCACCGAGTACGAAACAGTACGGAAAGTTGTCCATACGCCCAAATTTTTTAATGCTTTAACCTACTACTCGAGCATTTTTTTACCGTCGTTTTTCAATTAAATATTTCATTTATTGAAAGTAAAAATGTCCTTGGTTGATAACAATGTAATTATTGTAGTCGAAAATTTTTTTTAATTTCCTTTAAGCAGCCAAAGGTTACCAAATGTCAGATACACAAAAAAGAAGCATTACGATGTATAACTGTATATAAATATATGTATAATTTGAACTAACTAAACTAAACCTTTTTTATTATTATAATCAAATTTATATTTTTTTAATAACGTATATGTGACAAATTACAGTCCTGAAATTACTCTTAACAAAAGAATGGAAATGTGTTAACATAAACCAAACTAACTGAACTTTCTATCTGGTAATAAGCTTGTAACTTTTTATTTTAATGTTCGACGTCTGCTGATGCTGTCGGTGTAATTGTACGCCGCAGTCCTATACTGCCGGCTAATGAGGCAATTACCAGTAAGGCCTTTGTCTGAATAATAATGAACTCATATAACGAGCGACTTCTAGCATTAAAGAATCTATAACTTCGCTAAATGTTGTCAAGAAAATGTAAAAGGTTTTTACTATGGTACCTCAGGGATTGAGCTAAATGTTATAAAATACCACTAACATAATCCAAGGTTAAGTGTAACCATTCAGTGTGGAAATGCAGCCGGCATTGTTGGTACGAGTACGAGGAAGAGACTTTTATAGTAATTTAACGGGTCATAATAATAGGATTTCTATGTCACTGTCATTTACATCATGAGTACATCATGTACATTATAGTTTTCGTAAATATAGTCTAGGTCTCCCATCTCGTCCAGGTCATATAATGTATCGTAAAAATGTACAGTCTAAGAGACATTGAAATAGTCATCTTAGTAGCAGACTGTAAATGTCCCGCTGTGGCCAAAGGTCTGCTCTCAATATTTGAAAAAGAACCACGCTGCTGTAGTGAGTTCGCGGACTTCACATGTCCTCAAAATGGTATTTTTTATAATATCTCTGACATGCAGATCAGAATCATAATGTTTTCCTTCATCGCTGAGCACGCGGTAAATTTAGCACTTAAAACTGTTAATGGCTGGCTTATAGTGCTAAATGTACCACGTGCCAGCACCAGGAATCGTACCTAGGTCACTCGCGTACTATGAAATCACAACGAACGCCCTGATCACTAGGGTTACACAGCTCATTACATTGAGTAAGCCAAACCCAAATTATTCAGCATGCGTGACGATGAGCGGCAAATCCTTTTTTTATATCCAGCAACGAAGTATTTAGAAGCTTAGAAGCTTCTCATTAGAAGAAATTAAATATTTCGAGGTACTTTTAAGTCTGTAAAACATTTTTCTGCGGTTTCTATTACACTATCAAGAATGTCAGGACCGTTTTTGAAGAAGACTTTTATTTCTAAACATTAATACCTATGTAAATAGATATTCATTTATTTTGCATGAACTGATTTTGTTGTATCGTAAAATGTACTATGTTCAAATTGTCTACTCATACTGTACTTACAATGAATTTATTATACACGAAACTTAGTTATCTTGCAGCGGGTAGTGCAATAGTCTATTACTCTGCGGATGTAATATAATTAATTAAGTTTGTTACGGATACTTACTTACTTATTACTTACTTGGTTACTAGGCTGTCAGTATTTTCCCACGTGATTTGCGCTATCGTCATTTGTGTCTTAATTATCTTGGATAAATGAAAATTCTTTATTCTTCTGCATAAGAAAATTCAGTATAAATTACATACGATCGGTAATTTTGCGTATGATAGCGGCGTAATAGAAACAATTTCATTGTTCCATTTAATTATTGCACATTAAATCTAGCGTATGCTCGGCGGTAAAAGAAAACAGCGAGATAAAAAATTATGTCATATACAGAAAGAGAAAAAATTTGCGACGCGCAAGATTGGTTATATCTTAAAGCGGACTTCCATTTCTGCAATATTTTTTGCTTTTCTGCAAAAAAAATTGAAGGCGTACGCGCTACTCTTTTTCTGCAAATGTCAACCTTACCTGCACCCGGTGGTTGCACCTTGCTGATTAATGAACGAGGCTCTGACGACCGACTCAAAATGTTTTACAAATCCCACGAACCAGTGATGAGAAACAGCATTACTAGTGTAAAGAGGATACCGGCTTTGGGCTTACTCAGCGTGGCAACCGTATAACTTAGGCATACCTAAGAGAAACCAGATAAGAAAGCCGGCTTTCAATGGTGCTTGGCGAGGCCTATATTCAGCAGTGTACTCAACAAGGCTCATGTAGTATTTCAAAGAATAGTCGAGGTACCCTAAGTACCGAATAATTCACGTGCTCGACGGTGAAGGAAAACATCGAGAAGTAGCGTGTCTGAGAAATTATAAACAATACTTCAGGGATATAAAATCTGTCATCACATTTGAGCGTCGTGGTAGACTCTTCTAACTCTAAAACTGTCTCAAAAGTTAAAGAAAGCCTCTCCAAAGCAATGGTACTTGAGTAGGTTGCTACTTTACTTAACGAAACTGTACAAATTTACACGTACCGTAACTTTTTCATTAACCTTATGATCACCTTTCACTTTGGACCGCTGAAAACCTTTCACTTTGAACTGCTATAACTCACAAAACTTGTGTGTTTAAGTATACTTTAGCTTCTAGACGAAAACTACTATTAATATTAGAAACGTAGTCGTACGTTATACATAGTAGTAGAGAGAAGTAGTTGACGAAATCAAATTCGAAATTTGATTTTTGGTGCGTATACAGTACGCGATGTCAAATATTTATCTGTTTATATTTTTTTCTATTTACATATTCAAAGGATTACAGTCATCGATATTATCATGAACCCTTATAGAATTATTCTTTGACAGTTAGACTTCACAACACAGAGAAATTTTAGCTTATATCTTTGTATCGAATTATTTGCAATTAGTCTGTCTTCTACGACATCCATGATCAGATAGGGATGATGGAATTATTAAATATGACAATTACAAAGACGTTCGCCTTCTCTTCATTATTTTTCTTATTTACTAGCACAACGCTGCAGTTTCACCCGGACTGATCTACAAAAAAATCCCGCGTGGAAGGTGAGTTGGTTTACTGTAAGTATCTGCCTCCCTTTTGCTTCCCGTGAGTATCGTTAGAGTCGACTACGGGAAAAAGGAGGAAAGCAATGAAAATCTCATGGTGTCGGAACAATATTAGATTAATCATCTCATAGAAACTAGACCGACATCACACAAAATGATATCGGGCAGCTGCCTCTAAGGAGGGCAATGTCTGGTACTTCGATAGCCAAATCGCATATCAAGCGTGGCTGTTACGCTAGATCATCATAGGAAGATATATAAAATATTATTAAGCCGTTGGAAATAGTTTTTCAGACATTTTTTTACATTTTTCTTAACCGACATTTTCGATACCCACAGGATCTGGTTAAGACGGATACTCTTACGGCGTCGAAAACGCTACGGATAATTGTGAGTGAGTACTGCTTTGTTTACGGTAGCACTTGCTACTTTAAAATTAACATTCTGTATGTCTTTGTTAGTTGCGGTTCCGAAACCGTAACTCAGAGTGACACGCAGTAGTTCTAAATAATGCCTTACATAGTTCCCAGTACGTCAGTACATCGTTGAACGTAACCGACACAGCCCTAAAACGGGCTTAAGTGAACCGGACACATAGCATGTACATTGATAACTCGCGATCGATTGATGATGGTAGATCTATAAGAATATCTTGATTCTACATCCCACTCATTAATAATAATAGGTAACAGTATAACAAGAGCGCGACATATGAAACCGAGATGTAGTCTTTCACTGCAAGCCGTATTTGGAAGCTCAAGAGAATCTGGAAAAGGTATATTGCCCTTTCTCTGTGTTTCTCTACGTGATAGAATTTGCAACGATGATATCCGCAGCAGAACTGTGTAAAGCTCACCTTTCACTCCTCCTGTCACTTGTTAAAAGTGAATTAAATATACCTAAGAAGAAACCGGAGGCGATTGTCAACAAATTTATTTAATTTTGATTTAAAAATGTGTTCTTTTTATAAAGCTAAGGAAAAAATGCTCAAGCCTACATAAACAATCAAGTATTCAGTTAAGGGAACGATTCGACTGTCACCGACATGCCGCGTCGATCGATTGTAATTCTGACTATCTTCGCATTTTTTATATCAAGATCAATCGTAATATTTCTTGAATTTCATTGAGAATTTTTAACTTATACGTTTTAGGGATCCAAATCCAACAGTGTGGTGTTGTGGAGCAGCAATGAAAGGACACCGGCACAGCGTTCACAGAACCTTTCAAGAAATACATGCTGGGTTTTGCTGGCATTTTCTTGGTGAGTCCTATGTTCATTAGTGGTCTTAAATAGACTGATGCAAAATTCTACTACAGTTGGTTTATCTAATATAAAGCGCTAATTTAGGCTCCAAATTGACTTTAAATAATGAAATTACATCTGTGTAGAACACAGATCTCAACTAGACTCAAACTACGATATTTTGAACAGTGTAGTGTTACATTTTATTCAAGAAGCAAAAGTTTGCCTCTTGCGGAATTCGAACCGCAATCATCCTGGAGGCATCACATTGGTGGCAGGTTTATTAAATTATGGTAATAGTTCATAAAATGTATGAATAGCCTACAGAGGTTACCGAATCCAAAGGTAAATTATACATTTTATTTCTATTTTTCCCACCACATATGTCATGCAAATACATGTTTGTTAGGTATAGCACTATTTAACATTGACATTCGTGGGACTAGTGCTCATGTAGGTTCAAAGACCCGTGTTACAGGTCACCAGGCTCCCCAACCTCACAAGACACTTAAGATTAGAGTTTGTATGGTTTGTAAATACTATAAAAAGAGAAAAGCATAAATTGAAATTTTAAAATTATATGTATGTACGAGCACATGAGTGTGCTTGAATGAGTGATTCTGAGTGTGTGGATGTAAGTGTTATTGTTTGTTTATGAGATTATGTGAAGTAACTGTTCGGTTTCTGTATATAAAAGAGCCTGAATATATTGCACGAGATTGATTTTACATGACCATCTGTTAACTTTATGAATGTTCAATTTTCGATGTAATTTGTTATGTAAATACGGTCCAAGGAATATGATAAATCGCCTCGCGAAGAATGTGTTGCAGGACACTGATTTAGCTACACGATGATCACGGCAGCGACTATCAAAATATGGTTCTGTAATGTTATGCTGTCTCAATACAATGTGAAGTTATAATAATTGTCGGACCGTAATAACCCCACTGATTCTATGTAGCAGTAGGTCTGAAGTCTCATAAGAAGGGCTTAAAAATAATAACTTTTAGCAGTGTTTTTTGCGCGCGTTATAGTTCGATGTGATAACGTTTAGCTGCACCACCCCAGAATTGAATCCCGTGCACTATCAGCTATGTTACGGGTGAGACAAGGCATAATAAGTCACTTTTAGGGTTTCCTTATCACGGCGTAGGTTTTATGAATACAAACATTAATCGAAATTTTAGTCAAATAGCATGCCAAGATATTTGATACTGCTAGTCTTAGATGAATAGAATAAGTCTCCGAAGAGTCGATGAGAAAATTCTAACGTGACTGCTTGAGAGTAATCCTACATGAAAAGCTCTACAACTCGTAGCTCATGTTTACATAATATATGTACAAATGCTACGCCAGATATTGAGTGAATGTTTTGTACATTAGCTTAACTTACGACTGATTATTATTCAGTTTAAATTAACAGTCATGCAGTATATTACGTAAAATGTAAAATAAGAATAAATGTCTTACTATAGGGCAAAAGTGATCTCTCTTTTTTTATTTTTGAGCCGCGAAGCGTCCATCACGCTGCTTCAACATGGGTTTATACTTTTTTTTATTTCTCAGATATTTAGGTTTCATCACGATGTTTGCTTTCTTGCCGAGCACTTACTGATATAATATAATATTATATTAGTGATAATGCACAAATATAATGAAGAACATTGAAAAGGCGCCTGTAAACGATTTTTAACGAAGTTTATTGGTATTGCGTAACTGTGCCGGTCTCGTGTACTTCAAGTTTCTCCGACGAGTCTGCAAGCGACAACGCCAGCGTCTATATTTTTACTTGATTTCAAGAACCAAAGAACGAATTTAATTTTTAATGGA
Organism: Bhutanitis thaidina; assembly: GCA_029286595.1. Taxonomy (NCBI): domain Eukaryota; kingdom Metazoa; phylum Arthropoda; class Insecta; order Lepidoptera; family Papilionidae; genus Bhutanitis; species Bhutanitis thaidina. The sequence goes on from JAGSMS010000019.1 coordinate 1,153,534, forward strand.
GTATATCTTACTTTAGATCTATCAATATGTTCAGAAACTTCTTCTCAAGAAACCTTTTACAGCTGGCAAGCGGTTAGGCGAGTTCATCACCAGACATTTCACATTTTCGATGCAGCAGCCTCAACAGCAGTTTATCATCTAACTATGTATTTTCGGTATATCTCTATTTTTTTTTAATGTTAATCCGCCATCTGTAGAACTTAAGGCTTTTCCCTTAATGTGAGTGTGCGCCGCTATCACACCGCACCGTATAAATAGTTACTTGAGTTAAGTTATTTTAAAACAAAAAATTATGTCATTATTTCTTTCATTAACAATTGAAATAGAAGTAATTTCATAGAATTTGTCTCGTTTAATTTTAACTTTTTACTTCGCGTCGGTTCTAGTGATTTACAGCACTCGTGATGCAATTATGACGTATGAAACAGTTTTTTGTACCATAAGTGGGGGAGTACCATTGTATCCGCGAGAGACATCACGCGGTGGGGGCAATAATTAGTTGCGGATAGCTCAGACTCCCGACTGAGGCTGCTTCATTTATTTATACAATGAGGGGTTGTGTGACATAGGACCAACGGGATTGTGTTCAACTTACCTGCGCCGTTCACCTGTCACTTGTAGAACGAATCGTTCACCGGGGGTATTACAGGCAATATGCAATTTTTAACGTGCGCGTAGTGTACAGCAATTCAGTACCGGTACAGGCTTACCGCTATAATTTTAAACGCTTGGAATGCAAAAAGCGCAATGCGTCCAGCGGAAGAGGCGAGAGGTCCGCCGCGCGCAAACTTTCGCTCACAACCACTCACCGATCGGACACACAGTTCCCGCTGGGATGTCTATTATTTGACATAATTTACAGATAGCCATTTCGGCATGTCCGAATATTGTGTAAAAAAGATTGAGTTTATTAATAGTTGTGTAACTTCTTGATAGATTCGAGGTGGCAAGGTGAGCTAATTCACGCGTATAACTTGACGGCTTACAAAATTTTACCAAATAGGCTATCCGTTAAGTAACGAACTCTGTCGTAAAATAAATAATAAGAATTTATTACTTTCAACGAATTACAATAAGAAACGTTAAAGCAGTGTAACAAATTTAATCACCGTTTCAGTTCTTAAGCAATTTAATGTCTGTCTCTCAAAATGTAAAATGATCTTGAACGAATACATATTCCGAAATAACGTTTTATAACACAAGATATAATCGGGAATTTGTTTCTGTAAGACTTAACATAACGTTTAAAAAAATAAGGCGACCTTAGACCTAGTCTCAAGTACGTACAAGATTTTAGTTTTTTTAATAAAATTAAAGTAGGCTTATACTTATAATTACATTTTACTCATAATAACAACAATACATAGGTGAACAGAAAATTATTGAATTAATCATAAATCCCACAACCTAATTGACCAATAGCAATTACGGTAAAACATATTTTTTTTTTATAGAAGAAGGGGGCAAACTAGCATGCTACTCACCCGATAGTAAGTGATCACCGACGCCCACGAACATCCACAATAACAGAGGAGCTACAGATGCGCTGCCGGCCTTTAAGGGAAGAATAGGATCTTTTCTTGAAGGTCCCTAGGTCGTAACTGTTTGGAAATACCGCTGGCGACAGCTGATTCCACAAAGTCGAAGTGCGTGGCAGAAAACTTCGACTCAAACTCACTGTGGTGGAATGCCTACCATCTAGGTGGTATTGATGTATGATGTATGATGGTGAAACTCAGCGGCTGGGATCAATCCGAAGAGTTCCTCAGAACATTCCCCGTGGAAAATTTGCAAAGAGAAGCAACATCTCTTCGCAAGGCATAGGATCAAGCCGATCAGAGAGAGCTTGGTCGCCGACAATTCGAGCCGCTCGACGTTGGATGCGATCAAATGGAGTTGGTACTGGGGTGCCCTTAGAGATGACAGAACAGTATTCTATGTGGGGTCGAACTTGCGCCTTATAAAGTTGCAAACGGTGGACCGGCATGAAATTCTGTCCAGCTCTGCAGAGCACACCAAGCTTTTTGGAGGCCAATTTGACCTTTCCCTCCAAGTGCCCACGGAACTGAACGTTGCTCGATATGTCAACGCTAAGGATTCTGATACTGGCTGAGGCAATAAGGTGAATGTGCTCAAAAAGAGGAGAAATGACAAAGGGATTATTTTTAGCGGTAAACGCGCAAACCTGTATTTGGGGTTGAATAGGACCAAATTACGTCGACCCCAATCCATAACAAGGTATCAAATAACAAGGTCTCGACTTCAGACACAAGTTTGTTCCGGCACTCTTCGACGTGTTCCCGAGAAATATTCTCACGGCCTGTATATAGGGCATCACCCGTGCTGTCGTCTACATATCAATGCATGCTACTGATTTGTAGCTTGTCGTTGATATGCAGTAAGAACAGAGTGGGAGATAGCACACAGCCTTGTGGAACACCGGCATTCACGGGCTTGGAGTCCGAGCCTGCACCGTCGACAACAAACTTGATGCTCCGATCTGCGAGGAAGCTGGTGACCCAGTCGCACAATCTCTCGGGAACCCCAAAAGATGAAAGCTATGAAAGAAGCACTTTATGCCAAACCCTATCAAATGCTTTCGCTATGTCCAGACTAACCGCCAAAGCCTCCCCCTTCGACTTAACTGCTTCTGTCCATCGGTGAGTCAGGTAAACTAGAAGATCACCAGCTGATCCTCCGCGACGAAAGTAGTAAAAGTAAAGTAAAGCTGCTAGCCTGTAAGTGTCCACTGCTGAGCACATGCCACCTTCTCAAATATCGAAGAGGGTTTTCGGACCCCGCTTTTCAGGCCCGCCTTTTCAGGTCAGCTTCAGTGTGGGTTGGCGGGCTTCACAAACCCTCTAAATATTTTTTTTTATTATTATTTCTCCGACATGCAGGCTTTCTCATGACGTTTTCCTTCACCGACAAGCATGTGATAAATACAGCACTTAAATTTTTTTAAGGCTAATACCATCACAACATAAGAATAAAGCAATTGATCAAGTCAGCAAACGCTCTCAACTACGTTAAGAATAACAAAAACATAATAAAAATATTTCATAGAAAATTCAAATTAAAAATCTATCCAATTACAATGAGTAGCGTTTGATTAACGATAATACTCAAATTGATGAAGGACGATTTGGTTAAATGACAACAATTAATGGTCTCATTAAAAATAAAATACAGACTGAAATTGACATTTCTTCATCGAAAAATAAAGAAATTCCATTTCATTTCACCGATAAAAATCACGTGGCTCAACAGTCAATGTACCCTACATTACTGCTGAGTATCCCTGACACTTATTTTTTACCATCTACCATCCGATCGCATCAACGTCACATCGGTTCCTTAGTCTTAGACAAGCGAGTGCCTTAGCCACCGAGACTAAAAGTAACTTTGTCTTATTTAACAAAAGACCATCAACAAGAACGTCGTCTACGTAATGTTAAGTTGTTCAAGGAAATGTACAAAAAGCATCGGCTGAAACGGAGTAAGGAGTACATCTAAAACCTATGGACGGTCGTCCAGGCCAGTTTCCGTGCTTTAGCTTAAGTGTACGGTCGTCTTTAACAGCCCCGCTTATTACGAGGTTTTACCTTATATTCAAGTATAATAGACTTTACAATATGCTAGCTTTGTTTTATCATCAGGTTTTTTTTTATTCTTTTATCAATTAACTATATTTCTTGTAATTACACTGTAATTGCTTTTCAATTTACAATCATTTGTTTTGTGGTGAAAGCTACAGTTTACGAAACAAAAACTAGGCACTTCTATTTACAGTTCGATTCCACAACAAACTTATTCTTGAGAAAATACTGTAATAGACAAATCGTGTTTGAAACTTTTCATTCAACTGGTTCAAAGACTATACTTCTTTCGATACAGTAACTTGTACTGTTTTAAATAATAACCAAGTCTCGCAAAGATAAGTATTAAGTTTTTCTTTTCTTTCTTTTCGAAAATTAACGATACATAACATAGATTATAAAACTTTTATTCGTTACTTAATAAAAGCAAATAAAATAAAAATCGAATAATAGTATTAATTAGTTATAAAAAGAGATTTATTTATTCTTATTTTTATTTATTTATTCTTTATTGCCTTAAGCTTAAGGTTACAATGGGCGGACTTAATGCCAAGTGGCATTCTCTACCAGTCAACCCTTGTTATGGTGAAAGGTAGTTGGCAGGTATAAAACAAAGAATAAAAAAAAATAAAATAAAAAACTCCAATAAAAATAACTTGATTAGTACATAATTAAACTATATAAACTATATAATAAAATAAATATTTATAACATAAAATACACAAATACATATACCAGTATATAAAAGGATACATAAATAAATATATAACATAAATCTAAAATAGATAAGCCGAATATTGTCAATGATCTATTATTCTGTTAGGTAATTACGAAGTAGACTCTTAAACAGTTTCTTGCTAGGAGCTGCTTTTATCTTATCGGGCAGGGCGTTCCAGAGGAGTGTAGCTTGAACAGTAAAAGAAGAGTTATAGTATCCTGTATTATGTTGTGGAACTCGAATCTAAAATTGGTTTATGGAACGAGGCTCTCTGTCATGAGCAGAATAAATATATTGGAAATTATTCTTAAGATAAGAAGGAGAATTAGGATCAGTTAATACAGAATACAATAAACACAGAATTCTAGAGCTACGCCTTTGTCGAATAGAAAGCCAATTAAGCTTGGAACGATAAAAAGAGACGTGATCATATTTACGTAAACCAAAGATAAATCTAATGCAGTTGTTAAGAAGGCGCTCCAACTTATCGAGACGTGATTGGGATGGGTCCGGGTAACACACATCTGCATAGTCGATAATGGGTAAAATTAAGGATTGAGTGAGCAAAAGCTTAGTTTTAAAGGGTAAGAAATTTTTCAAACGATATAGACAACGTAAGGTGGCAATGACTTTCCGGCTTACTTCAGCAACCTGAGTCTCCCAACACAATGACTGGTCCAGATGAATGCCTAGATTTTTCACAGTTTTGGAGAAAGGAATTAATGTTCCATTGAAATAAACTGGAGCAAGGTTACCATAATCAATCCCGGCAAGCATCCTAGGACCACCCACTATGATTGCTTGACATTTTAATGGGTTGACAGTAACCCCAAATCTGTGCGACCAATCTCTAATAGAGACAAGATTGTTATTTAGCTTCATTATGCAGTTATTGAGGTCGTTAGTGCCTGATTGTGCATAAAGCTGAAGATCGTCTGCATACAGATGATACGAACAGTCGACAGCGGAGGTGATAGAATTAATAAATAACGAAAACATTATGGGAGAAAGTATACCGCCTTGCGGCACACCTGTACCAACGTCCGCCCAGGCAGAACACTGCTGTCCTAGACGAACTGACTGTTGGCGGCCGCGAAGATAGGATGAAAACCAGTCCAAGGCTGGGGTTGAAAATCTAAGATAAGTAAGGTAGGATATGAGGATATCGTGGTCAACTGTGTTAAAAGCGTTTGAAAAGTCAACAAGCACCATCACTGTTAACTTTTGTTCATCCATACCCTTTCTTATATCATCGGTGACTTTGATAAGGGCAGTGGTGGTACTGTGACTTGGACGAAACCCAGATTGAAAAACGTTCAATAGGTTATATTTTGTTATAAACACGGAGATTTGCTTATGTACACAGGCTTCAAGAACTTTAGAAAGGAAAGGAAGTATAGAAATTGGACGAAAATGATTGGGCAAGGAGGGATTGGAGATTTTAGGGAGTGGTAGAACAAAAGCCCTTTTCCACAGGGTCGGATAAATACCGGAGTCCAAGGAGAAATTAATTATGTGAGTAATTGCTGGTAAAAGGTACTCGAGTATCATGGATACCATTTGCTTACTAACCTCGTCACTCCCCACAGCCTTAGATTTGATTGCTAAAACAGCATTTTTAACTTCATTGAGAGCTACCGGTGTGAATTGAAAATCGGGGATTAGAAGAGGAGACATACAACCAATAGAAGTTATTGTTTGAGAGCGGACTAAAGGGTCCATAGATGAAGTGGAAGTAAAATGCTGGTTTATGTCATTCAAAGTAAGAGATGAGGCATAGTCAAATGAAGTCGGCTTGGAAATGCCAAGAGATTTAAGAAACTTCCACACGTCAGCGGTAGAAGAGTTAATAATATTTTCATGGATATAACGGCGTTTAGTATTTCGTACCATCTGATTGCATCTGTTCCTCAGCAATTTAAAATGAGACCAGTTCTCCTCGGTACGTTCCTTTTAAATTTCCGAAAAGCCCTATCCCGTCTAGCCATTGCCACCCTTACGCCCCTAGACATCCACGGAGCAGGAGGACGCTTTACCCTCACGCTGTGTATAGGAGCATGGACATTGTACAAATCGAGGACAATATTATTAAGTAGCGACACTTTATCGTCTATTGTAGTCGCTGCTGCTAAAGGGCCAGGTCGATGATGGAAGCGTCACTTCTGAGTTTGTCCAATTCCATTCTTGAAAAATTACGCAAATTCAAAATCGTGGGAACAGGTTTGGGAGGGATCACATTATAGGAAAAATAAATCAAGTCATGATGGGAAAAGCTAGGAGCCAACAACTGACCGTGCTTTTGACACTGTCAGGAAGCCATAATAATTAGGTCAATCCATGAATCATTAGTGTCAACATTGTGATGAGTAGCCGCTAACGGCAGAATGTGGAGATCGACTGACTCAGTAATTGACCGAAGTTTATGAGAACGAAATGTATTTCTTAATAGATCAGTGTTGAAATCACCCATTATCATGCAATGTGTGTACTCCGATCCGACAGAATCAAGAGCAGCTTCAAGAGCATTGAAGTAATACACATTAGGAGGACAGTACACTACCCTAGAATCGCCCCAATACCCATAATAAAAACTTCTAAAAATAGAAATTCTGCGGATGCTGAATTGGGAGAAGGAGAAGCTAATAAAACCTTGTAAGGTATATTAGCCCGCAGATATATTGCAACCCCGCCGCCACGTTTCTCCAACCGATCATTGCGTATAAGCACAAAGTCTGTAAGTGGATACAGGCTGGATGATAAAGATGGTTTTAACCAAGTTTCGGATACTAGTATGGCATGAATATTGTCTAAAGAAAATGCATCTTCAAAGTCCGAAAAATGGCTTGGTATACTTTGCGCGTTAATGTGGCAAACATTAAACCAGTGGTCACAAGGCGAAAATATATGCGAAAGCCTATTGCGCAGCGAAGGTATACTATCATTTAAGAGGTCACAAGAAACAAACGAGGTATCTGAATCATTGACAGAATAAAAAGAATCGTTATCCGACATAAATAGATCAAAAGTATAAATATTATATATATGATTAAATAAATCAGTATTTATAATAAATAGATTATACGAAATAAATATAAAATAGCGTAAACTAAAACTAGAAAAATCTTAAAACCTACGAACTGCTAAGTATGCACAATATGCTGGTATAATGTACCTGTACTACTATGCACCACCCCTACAGTTGACAGTTAACAGGATATCAGTATAAGCATTACAAAGTTAAGTAAAAAAACAAAAAAAAAAAAAAACAGAAAATAATAATAACATAACTAAAACAATTTATAGGTACGTAAATCTAGAAAATAGGTCACCTAAGAAATCAAATTCCTATAAAGAAAAGAAAAAAATATATATATATATGTAAGAATAAGGTAACCTATGTACACAAGTCATAAAGACAAATACAAATCTACGATAATAGTGCTATGAAAACAAAATAAGTAACCGAAAATTATAAACTTGGCAGTATGGTTAGTGATCATCGCCTGCCTTTAGGAACCGCAGTACAGCAAAACTAAACATATATGGCAATGTCATTGTCAATGACAGCTGACAGTTAAATGGTAAAGTGACAAATAGGCACTAAAGTCTAAATAATGTAAAATTTGTTTTAAAATAGTGGTAGTGACAAGGTTAAAATACTTAGATAAAAATTTTAAATGAATATTAGTAAACAAACATAGCCAAGAAGTAGTAAATAAGGACAAGAAATAGTACCTATAACTATAGAACTTTGCACAAAGAATTAATACATTACAAAAGTAATAATTATTTGTTACGTGCAATATTTAAGATAATGTTGAGAAACAACATTAATTATAGGGGAAAAATTTAAGGAGGAGGATATTACCGCCACGAATTATTTTTTGGAAACCGTTCGGCGAGTTTTCATGTTGTGAGCGTTCGACACTGCAGAAACAACTTGTTTACGCCTAACCACTTCTTGCTGGCAGCTAGATTTTGATGAGCTCTTAGTGGAAGGCACATCAGTGGGGCTCTTGACAACTGGCGTCGAACTAACAACAGTGTCAACGGAAGGCGAGCACACTGGAGACCATGCAGAAACAAGTTCATTAAATTCTTCTTCAGTGGAGATCTTACTAAGACTATTGTCAGGGAGCTTTATGGATATCCTTCCATCGAGGGTCCACACGTTTTTCAGGCCAAAATGCCTGCGGGCCATCTTATGAATATCTTGACGCATTCTTGTAAGGAACTCACAAACAGTAAATGATGTATTCTTTAATTTTGATTTAGACATCCATACCTGCCTTTTAATGGAGTAATCACAAAAATGAACTAAAACAGCTCTGCTCCGGTTACCACCATGAGCCCCAAGCCTATGACATCGCTTTAAAGATGAGCTGTTTACATTTGTCAGGCCCAGTTTATTTTGGATTTACCTTGACTTGACTCCTGACTTACTACTAAGTCAGTAAAGGTAAATCGCTCATTCGAAAAAACTTTCAGACGACTGCACCCATGTAGGGATCGGCATATTTCTATTCGTACGAAAATCTATTCGGTCCGATTCGATCGCATATAATTTTTGACTAATTCTTCTTGACGCCTGCCCATACAACTGCAATTTACCCAGAACTTTAAGTTCCATTGAGGCGCTGCACTGCACTCACCAAGCTGAGTCTTGTTATTGTTCAAAATGAATATCCTTATTCTCTGCCTACTTTTATGGGAGAGAGAGTCGTGATGAATTTACGTATTACCCCCACTGTAGGAATTTCTCCTGTATCGTGGAGACGTTCTATAGATATAGGGGTGATGTCCTGGCCGATTTCGACCGCGGCGACAACTTTCGAATACGAAGGTCGGCACTTGTACAATTGCCTCTCCTTACTTGTAAGGAGAGGCAATTGTACAAGTTCACTTGTGAACTCTCCACTCTCAAGCTCGACAAAGGCACTAACTCGTCTTTACGGTCCCGTATCGGCTGTAACGCTAATGCGATAAGATCACGATAACAACACAATCATACCCCGAAATCTATAATTTGTGTTTTACACAAAAATTGGTATCGGATTGAATTCGAACCGTCGATCCAGGGCTTAGTCCTCAGGTACGCTAACCACGCGCGCTTGTCGTAGATATAAATTGCACGTGACAAACAGTGGTATTACACAACTTGCAATGTTCTATTTAAAGCTATTTCTATAATTTTTTACCTTAACTAACTTTCATAACTTAAAAACGTACTGCAAAGATAAGAAGTATCTAATTTGTTTTAAAGCATAATCTATGGTAGTTAAAATACAATTATTACGTTTGCATTATGCTCACTTAAAATTAACGAGTTTTGAATATAACATTTTTATACCTACCTGTTTTGTTAATGATCATTATAAATTCTTAATAAAGTGTTACTCTTACAGAAACAGAGTTTTTAAAATGTAATGCGCATAAGTATTCATTAACGCAAAAAAATCATACTAATTTTCTGCGAGGTAGACTTAACCTATTTTAGTTCACTGTTGAATTTAACCCTCACTCGAAAACGTCGGCAAAGGCCAGCATACATCTCATGGAAGGTCTACTCAACACGCTGAGCAAGAGAGATTGGCGAGCGCAGGGCCAGTACTTAGTTTGTTTGCTGGCAGGGTGCACCACATGCACGTGAGATTGGCAGAAGGTAATGGTGTCCCCTTTCACGTATCATCATCATTACCAACCATTTAGAAGTCCCACTTGAGAAACGCCTATATTTGTACGATTTTGGAGATGCCTACATCAATAGACCAAAATAGAGAGTCGTCTGGGTTAATACCACACTCTTACCCATTTCTGCCACTACATCAGCAGTGTAACAACTATTGTGTTCCGGTTCTAGATAGCCAATATAATTACAGACCCTGAGGTATTCCATCTCAGTTCTCAGGAGTAATAACGCATCTGTTACCTATTCCTATTGAAGTTATTTGCAGGAGCCATTTACCATCGGGTGGGCTGTTAGCTAATTTGTCACCCCAGTGTAATGACTTTAATACGGGCTATTAATGTCTTCGGCCACGAATCTATGGATTCATGTACTGACACCATGGGGAATTTAGCCATAACTAACTTTTAAAAAATCCGCCTTTTTTATCGCACACTCGATGTAATTTAAAAATACCGACAAAAAGAAAAAATAATCGTGGTTTCTGACTGGACTGTAAGTCAACGCATTCCAAATTTGAATTCAGCAAAAATAACGTTTTAAATTATTTCATTATTTATGGCCAGACTAGTTATATGAAATAACTCACACGATTGTATATCTCACACTGGGGTGGTCATAAGCCTATATGGTAGTCGTCCACTTTTCACCAGAGTTTATTTAGGACGCCGTGACAGGTGCAGAGCTTATCCCCATCTTAGTGCCCGGACCTATAATACAAATCATAAACTCAACTGTTGAAAAGTTTTAGAAAAAGTCATTAGTACGAGCCCACCAACAAATTGTAGTCGAACTTGAGTCTTGAACTTGAACCTGCTATCATGGCCCGTATTGGCAAATATACAATAATGTAAAATTTAGGAATTATTAACAATACATTTTTACACATATCCATATAATCCCCCGAACCTGCCATCCATAGTGGTAGGCAGAGATTACAGAATTTCATTTCACACACAATTTAGTAATAATAATGTATGGTAAATAGAAAAATCCTTTAGGTAAATGGTAACATTAAGCCCGTAGGGCTAAGGCATTTAGAATGTTTTGCTAACAATACTTCAGTAATAAAACAATGCAGATACTTTTTCAAATGAGGACAACCACAGATGACGTTAAAATACGCATTTTAACCTCAACCTTGGGCGCAAAACAAGGTCAGGCAAAATACGCCCATATCGCTTCAAGTCAACCCTCCGCGGGCTACTCTCTGTCGACGTCACAAGCTCGTGTTATAATAAATTTTTGTTCGTCCACCCGATTTTATCATTAGCGATTTTCACTCTTGTAGTATTCTACAAAATACGTTAAATACCAAAACCTCCATCGAATATTGTCAGTGGTTCGGGATAAGAGTCGTAACGCGAAAAGTAAATTTTAGTCAGTTTTATAAAGTATAAGCGGGAATGTTGAAAATTTGATAGACCAAATAACACAAACCCGGAATCATAAAATTTCAGGCTGGCAAGGTTTTATATCTAAAATGCACCATAGGACGCGGTTACCTAAACAGGTGATTGAAGAATGGCAGAGAATGCCCCGCTGTGTCCGCCCATTGTATCCCTTAGTTTTGAGTGTCACAATAATAATAAATAAAAAAATAAAAAAGATTGGTTGGTATATGTTATTATTATAAGCTTTGGAATGTTGACATGGTCGATTATTCTCTAAAGTATCCAAGCTTTTGAACTTCATCCACTGTACAAAATTAAAAAGTGACTTTTCGTATGCACCATTGGACCTAAACTATAGGTAAATTATTTTCAAGCTTTATATCACAATAAATAATAAAAAATAAATAAAAATGATTGATTGGTGTATGTTATTATTATATACCTTGGTATGTATTGTATTTTTGTTCAATATTGATTGAAAAACATATATAGCAGGATATTAACAAAATTATTGTACTGATCTTAGAGTAACTAATATGTAAATAGTTAATTTGAACACTCACAACACTCTTCTTCTTAATATATTGTTTCGATCAATTATTATAATTATACACAAAAGACTCCTTTACTCTCATTTACTACGTACATGAGTATAAAAGTATTTTTAACTGGCATACCATATTTAATTTAACTATCTCTCTAAAAATAAAACGACCACGTAGAAATATCTCACGACATGTGACATTATTTCACAATTTTAGCGATCCTATTAAACATCTTACTTTACTGACTTGGTGAAAAAATACTCCTCAATAAAATATGCCTGCTCAAGGAAATTTAATGTGAAACATACACGTTATCTTCACGTTTGCAAGTACGCAAGTAGATCTCTGTAAAGAAAATAAAAAACAAATAAAAACTTATTTCATTTTTATTATTTATGTACAATATTTTATATTTTTATCTTTTGCCTTTGCTCCAATGACAACCTGTCACCAGCATTTGGTACTCCCTTAATGTTAGATATTTGTATATTATAGAAATATTTTCGCACGTGGTAGACCCAAGCGGCGATTTTTGCTACTCCTCGAATGGGCCGGCTCAACCGGGTTGGTAGCACGGCACGGCATACGGCGTGAAGGTATATTATGCTTCTGCGTTTCGTTCAGTGAGTGAGGTACCCGGCGGCCTTCTCCCCCTCCCATCCCCTTCCTCATCCTCCCGCCAACGCTCCTACAGCACCAGAGGTGCGTGTTGCTGATGAACATGGGCGAGTAATCACTTACTATCTGGTGAACCGCTTGCTCGTTTGCCGCCTTTCTTATAAAAAAAAAACTTATTACAGAACCTACCTACCTTGTAGGCAGATTACGAATTCTATTCAGTACGACTCAATGTATTAAAACTGGCTTCCGCGACACGCTTTTAGCGTCTTCGGAATATAGAAGGTAACGGATTTGGTAACGGAGACTGCCATGAGATTTTCAAGGTTTACTTCCTTAGTTGCCTACTACGATACCTACATAATTCTGTGCTCTGGGCACTGAAAGACTTGGCTCCTCCTCTACCTACCCAATTAGGCATTATGGACGAAAGGGTTAGGGACTATCGGCAGCTGTCAACTGCCTATAATATAATATAATGCCGAAAGTATACGCACAAACACTGTGGCACATGTCTTTACCTTCCCGTAGCCTATGTAACGTTTATCATACGATAAAATCGGAGGAAGGGTAAGACAGAGTATTATTGACACGAGACGCAATGTAACAACGTGACCCGAAAACCAATAATTTGTGAGCTGTGCAAATATTGGCTTCGGCTGAAATTCAAATCCAAGACTTATTCATTCAAGCGAACATTTTAAAGCAAGCGGCCATATCCTCTATACCACAAAAAAATCACAAAAAATCCTTGTGAAGCTGTTCCTCCATAAAATCATACCGTCTGGTTTTCGTTTATTGGTAACCATGTCATGTGTAAACGAAACCATGTAAAAAAATAACATTGGAATTTTATAAGGGAAATATTACATACGGATTTTTTGTAGCTTAGTGAATAAAGGCGATACGTTAACCATTAAGCCACCAAGAAGACCCAGACTCGAAATCATTTTAGAACTATGTATTAGAAAAGCCACAGGGCACGAAATCCAATGGGGAGAGCCCGTACCAAAGAGTTTTTCGAAACTTATGTACAACTAACCTAAGATAGCGACAGCCTCACCACCTGTCACGTTGCTTCAACTATATATTGTGCAAAAAGCTAGATCTTTTGTTCCTAACATTTTTCTACGATATCTGTCTCTTTGTTGAATAAAATAAACACAAACCCTAACAACACGATGGGAGAAGTTATTGAATTAGACATTTTGAATTCGATCGGTACAATGAAGTACATGAAGTACTCTACATGATAAATTGCATTACACGTCCGAGCTGGTGTCTAATAACGTTTCTAAAATTAAACGAAACTAACTAGTTTTGTTATATCAAGCATTGTTAACTTCTGTAAATTATGTTAGGTGTAAGTAAGCCTATAAAGTGTGCAATCCCGTGCCTCGCCGCATTTGCGAAAAAGCAAGCGGTACGCCGCTGCGTGGCGTGCCTTACCATCAAGCCACATGTTGGTTGACGCGTGTTTCTCGTGGCGGAGCGTACGATGTTACAGACGCCGCGTACTGCGTTGTAGCACGCCTCGCTGCAAAAAGTTTTTAGTTCAAACCGTAAAACGCAAAACGGACCGGACGCCAAAGTTTTCGGTGCCCCTAGAATGAGACGAAAGTGCGATAAATCTTTCGTTTTAGCGTTTTATCACACGGAGTGATGCGAAGTAGTTTGCGGAAGCCCGTTTGGCTAAACTGAAAGATCGTAGCGAATGAAAATCCGGAATTTCTGTCTACCTCTATGGATGTCAAGCTTGAGTGCTTATATCTATACAATAATAGTGAAATATTATTTTAATCGTAAATAATACATCACTTTTAACCAATACAAACACTTCTGAAGTACGAAGTAGTAAAGTTAAGAGGTTTTATCTGTTTTTTATCTATTGATTTATAAAAAATGTACTACGTTGCGCACAACGTTTTGTGATATTCAAATACGACAAAGCAGGGTTATTGTGCCATGAGACACACTGTACACTACGTAAGATGAGCTATACCACTTCCTTCTTGTTTCTTCAAATGCCAAACTGTTTTTAATGGAACCTGTTAGCAAACAAACGAGACTCTAGCCACTGAACGATGGCAGAATATTCATCCAAATTCGTCGATCCCAAACCCCCAGACTGGTAATGAAGAGCAGCGTCACCAGTGCAATGGCACTGCGCTCACCAAACTGAAACTTTCTTTGAGATGCCTAAGTTCTGCGGGAGACTAAACTAGGCTGATATAATTGTCATAAATTGGAAATTTGAATATTTTGAATATAGGAAAAACACAAGTTTTTGTGTAAAAACTTTTAAACACAAAGTGCAAACTCTCGAATAAGCGAAGGCTTACGCTGGCGCAACAATACGCAATTCGACCTCGACCTCGGCAGCGACCAAACAAGGTCGGGCAGAATGCGCCCACATAGGCCCACACTATAACAATCGCTATCAACGTAACGTGGCTTTTCTCCGTAAAAAAACACTTTTTAATGCTAATATTATTGCCTTAGACGTGATTTGTATGATCCTGGGTATGTGAGGCAAGCGTGGCATTGACAGAGCCAAATATTCTATTGAGAATCGCCTATCGCGCGTGGAGAGTTTGGTGAATCTTACATATCATATAAGACATGACAAATATTGCCGCCTTCCGGAAACCCTGCCACCAGTAGTGATTGGCGAAAAAGATATTAAATATATGCGAAAACCTACCAAATCTGTATCAGGAAGTTTTCATTCATTTCCATTACCTTGGTCGATAAAATTTACTACAGAACTTAGGCCTCCTTACTACATCATCAACCACGACCCAATCCAATAGATCGTAGATTGTGATTTTTTCCTTTTCGTCGTGTTGAAAACCAGTGAATTTCCGAGTCCAATATTTATTGATAAACCACGATCTGTTGGTCGCCGTAAGATTTTTATCACTCCGTTAGTCAACTCTCTCACAATACCCACGAGATGAAAGTGGTTAGCAATTTTCTTTCTCATCACCACACTGTCTCTAGTAACATAGAATGCAACAACAACATAAACTCATCTTTAGAGCACTCTTAACAAAAATAAATTATCACCTAAAAGTATGTTTTTTTTATCCAGCATCGTACTTTTGTAAATCCACATAAGCACTTTGAATTGTAATTTCAAACAGTTTCGAATCCCCAATAAATCCTACATAAATAATAAGATAATGGATGAGCTGAGCCATAGAGAAAACATACTGAAATACATAATAATGTATTTCATATAACAATAACAATAACAATGATACACTGTTACATACATTATTATAATCATTACAGGAGTCCTTTTAAGCATATGATACCTGTAGTAAAAAAAACTCCGTTCTACCATAACTAGTTACAATATATTAATGTAAAGATTAAATAAAATTTAAACATTTAAAATTTTTCTACAAAGAAACAAATTTTGTTTTTATAATCGTCTATATATAGTATACGTACGAGTAGTGTGCGTGTGGGTGTGTAGGTGTGTGGCTGTGTGTGTAAGTATATGTGTATATACGCATGTTATTTTAAGTGTTGCAAGAGCGTTTCGGTCTCTTCATAGGTGAGTGATGTTATCCATTTACTTAACCTTTTTTTGCATTAATTATATTGTTTCGTGTAAATTTCGTATTTACCTTTTTGTGTATTCTGTTTCAGAGTGTTAGCAGACCGTTTATTGTATTGCATGCTCTCAATATGTTTTCTTCTATTTGCTAATATACGTCATAAGTAAGCGTTCTTTTAGTACGGTTTTAGTAATATACAATTTTCTAACTGGGAATAAATTATTATTTTGGGGTATTTCTATATTTACTCATCTGGTTAGGTTGTATAAATAAATACATATATAAGTACATATATAAGTAATATTTTATAAATTATATATAATAAAATTAAATAGATAATTAAAACCCAACCAGATGGAAGCCCCCGGCAGGGGAGACCAGACGGCCGAGGGTTAGGGAGAAAGGGAAAGAAACCGGCGGACAATGCGAGCGGTATCGAGTAGCACTGCCTTCTGCATTTGAACTAGGAGCGGTCCGTCACGGAGTCCCAGCCGCCTCAGATGTTCCGAGCGGCTGACTGGAATTAACCCATTTGCAGAGACGACGATCGGAATAATTTCGGTGGGCATACCACCCCACATGTCGGTTACCTCGTGAGCCAGGTCCAGATATTTTGTCTTCTTGTCTGTTTCGGCTTTCACAAGGTTCTCGTCATATGGAATGGTGATGTCGACCAAAAATATTTCAACAATTTTCTAACTGGGAATAAATTATTATTATTATTAAGACTTTTAGTATGGTACCTATCTTTTTATAAATATATGATTTTAATCGAGGAACGTTGGGCGCACTCCAAACCGATGAATTTCATTTTTGCCGCACTTCCCCTGTAATAACAGCAACAGTAGTGCAACTAACGCGACATATATTTCGTTTAGGAGATTCTGTGAAGTGTCTAGGTTTTTGATTATAATTTTTGGAACAACGTATCTCAGCAACTTGTTCGAGATAGGACCAGGACAGTAATCTAATCTACTCTAACGGCTAAATATTTTGTATGTGTAACTTTATTAATGTTTGAGCATTCCCGGTTTGTGCCTTGTCTTTCTTAAAGAATAGGACAACCACGCTTCTACTTCACACTTTCGCTGTAACTCTATGATGGTATAAATGACTGAATGAAATAGTTTTCGAAGGACTATTATTACTACAAGTACCGGTTTTCCACCCATTTTGAGAAGCTCAGCTGTAATTTCGCCATTATGTTTTGGCTGTTTGAGAGTCATCCTAATCTCGTCCAGACTAACGTCCGCGATGTCTTCGGAATGATCTCAGATAAGGTTAGCTCTTGGCTCGCTGCTCACACTCACACATTCTGTGGTTTCGACGACGATGTGTACATCCGTCTGTAAAATCTCTCGATCGCACTCTCTCTTGTAGAAATAACAACGCTGCTATCAATCTGGACTTTGTCAGTTGGCTCTTTTCGATAGACAGTTCTCTTGAGATCATTTTAAAACCTTTTTTCCGCTCTGTCACATCTTCAATACGGGCTGTATTGAATTTTCGTATGTCTCAACGATTTAAATTTGGAGTTCTATCTATTCAGTTGCCGATATGCAAAGGCATCAGTTCAAGAGTGCAGCCTTGCTTCTGTGAGTTTTAGAATGGGGTCATCTGTTTGGGTTATTGTGTTCAAAACTTAGATTTTACTAAAAGTATTTACTTAATTTTAATAAAAGTATTAAAATAATAACGTTAACATTCATTTTGGTCTACAATATAAAGATATATACAAAATAAAAATACAAATGTTATATATATGTAATCGTTCTACAGCAAAGTTATTTCACGAAAAGAGTTAGGCAAAAGAAAACTGATGACTTACTTAAACGAATGCTACACTAATTATGCTATATTTAGTTCGGCTTTAAGCTTATGCATTGCTTACGCTTGTACTTGTTGAGTAAGCAATTATCAAACGCTATACACTTAAGTGAATACTAGGAAATAGTGAGTTAAATAACTACCCATAGGGATATTAAAGTAGCTTAAAACCACTTTAAAAATACAATGTCCTGCGTATTTCTAATACGAAAGTAATAAAATAAATTTTTAAGTGAATTAGAAATATAGACCATCTTATATCGTCTAATATAACAATCAACAAAGCAATCGGGGCCGCAACATACTTTGCATTAAACCAACATACTGTGGTTACCAATTCTTCCACTTTTCACGTACTTTAATCGTCGTACTACGTCGACGTCAAGTTTTGCAACTATGTTAATTACCAATTAAATTTAAATTGGAGATTTTATACCAGTGTTAATTAATCAAAAAAACTATACCATATTATATAACATAGATAATTACAAAATAGTTTACACTATCTTTGCCAGTTGGAATCGTTTTGTGGCTTCTGGTTCGTGAACTCCTATAGATTCATATGGTAGGTTCTGTAACAGGCATTCAATTTGCAACCCAGCCGTTACTTGAAAGACTTTGCTGAGATTCTGGCACAGTTTAAGTCTGGTTACAATGTTACAACGATACCACATAATTATCCAATAATTGTTCTTAATGCACTAACCCATAAGGATGAAACTACTTGCGCCATTATTACGATATTGTTTTTCGTAATTTTCACTACTTGTAACTTGTTACTCCCCAAACAAAACTATGTTTGTTGTATAGATTACACTGTCTTTCGATTCTTCTAAAACGTACCGATGATTTTACCGAAATAACGTTTACATTGGTTTTTACCTTTTACATTAGAACTTATTATATTAGATAGGTACTAAGAGCAAACTTCTTACTTCAAAGAACATTCTAAATGCTTTCATATAAGCCACTATCAGATGGACTTTTCCCCTTTTGACAGCCTTATTTTTAACTCACTTCTATACTTAAGAGCCTACGATCTTGACCCTTGTTTTTAAGTAGGACTTTAATTTTAAGCTTCACCTTTTAAGATGTATTTACGTGATTTTTGAACAAACTTACGTAAATTGAGAGAATTATTACTGAATTATAATTTGCCGTGTGGTAACGGCGTAAAAATTTGCGACCACATTTTTTCTCGAGGGTCTTGTAAAACGGATCTAAGGGAAAAGCCTCTAAAATCTCATAGCAAGCTTCGGGAGCAAACGTATGTCCTGTAGAGAAGTAAACTGGTTTGTGAAAGACCTTTGGAGTACAACAAATAGACGTGAATTCTTTAGTCCTTATTGTTTCGTGAAAGCGCCAACGATAGCTATCTTACCATATTCGCCAGGCTAGACAGGTGGGTTTGTGAGAGCAATACTGGCAGCACCGCGGAAGTGATGGGTAGGAACGTGTATCAGATGAATATAAGGAGATAAAGTTAGTTCTATTGTATTTCCACTCATAGACGCAGTTTTATAACTATAAATTTATTTAAAAACCGTTGGAAAATAAAAGGAAATGGAACAAATAATTAAAGCACTAAACTTTTCCATACGTACTAAAACATTTTTATTTGTTGTATACAATAATTGTATACGTTTTTATCTCGGAATTTCGTTGGAATGGTGCGACAATATCCAAGGACGTTGACACATTGTAAGTGATTGATTAAAGTTTACGATCCTAATAGAGTAATATTGCTTTAATATTTAGATGTATGCATCTTCATCTTTAACACAAGAAAATTTTTAAACATTGATGTTTCTATGTTATAAAACGCTATAACATAAAATCCGAATCTATACATAACATAGAATTTTAAAAGTAGTAATTTTCTCATTACAAGTACAATAGGCACTAAATCAACAATTTTAATTTTTTATTTGTCAGTTTCAATTTGAATTGGCATCTGTTGAACCCATAATAACTTTGAAACAATTGAAATTTCATTAGGACTACGATATCGGGACTAATGACACCAAAATGGTTCAACTTTTAAAACATCTATACGAAAATATGACGATTTCTGATGATAAAAAAGTATGAAGGCTATAATATCGTCATCATCGATCATCACAATGTGTTCTTAAATTAAAGTTAATAAATACCGAGCAAATATAAACATACTCACTGGCTCGGCAGACGTTGTTCCGCCCTTTCCAGTACGTGACTTTTTAGTTTGATTTCTTAATTACTTAATAACGCGTCCACAATGTCTTGTCCAGATTTTGTGATGTTTTATTTATTTATTTACTTTTCATTATGACTCCTAAAAATAAGGTATTTAATGGGCGGACTTAATGCCTTTATAATTTTCTGCCAGTCAACCCTTGGTGAGAAATAAATACATGTTTGCAGAAACAAAATTCAAATGAATAAGAAATGTAAATTAAATATTAATATCAAAAACATAATCCTTATAATATACTTACATACTTATTACTTATATAATATACCATACATACACTTATAAGATATGCATATTCACATACATACACGATGTTCTTTTTTGATACTAAACTAACATAATATTGTATTGTAAATATGAGTTATTTTGGTCCAAAAATATAGATTTGTTAATAACTTGATTACAGTGTCTCCTATAGGAGGCAATATATAGGCTATAATAGCAAGCATCCTAGCAATAAACTATGGTCTCGCCAAAATACATTGCATGAATATGACCTCAAACGGTCAAGTCGTTCAAAAGTTACACGATTACTAACACAATACAACGATAATATATAAATATAAAAAAAATTAAAAAAAAACCATCAGATAAAGCCTATTGGCTTTGCCAGGCATTAATAGGCAGCTAGTTTAATTTTAATACACAATATTGTAATTTTGTCAGCCATTGTCCTTGTTAAGGTATTTCATGATTGCGATTGGGCCTTGATATTACCTGTTAACAATCACTGACGGGTAATTGTTTCACGGCTTTTAGTTAATAAGCCTATTGTGCCAGATCTGATCTCCTTTAAAAACAGAACAAAAGGGGTATTCACTTGGTATTTGTGAAATCACAATAATTGACAAAAGTTCGAAGCATCTCAGCATTTCAAGCGCTATGAATTCCCTTTTTTACATTTCTATTTTCTATTGTTTTCTACGAAGCCCACAAAACAAAAGCATAGACAGTAAATATCTATGATTAAAATAGTCAACAATACTCTGAGAAACCGAAATACGAAAACAAAATAATGCTTAAAAAAATACTGTAATTTAATTCCCTAAAAAGTTGATGGACATCGACATGTAGTCTACATCTACCAGGATGTCTTCCTGAGCGATGTCGATCATGGCGACACTTTTCGTATACTATCGGCATAATAGTCCCCAAAGTGTACTAACAAACATAGAGACACACATTTGTTCTTATCTCCCGTATCAGATGTAACGTACATACGATAAGATCGGAAGAAAAGACATATGCAGTGCCAGATACAAGGGACGTAATACAAACACTTACATACACACTTATGCGGAAAAAAATAATTTGTGTGTTGCATAAATATTGACTCGTTATCGTATACACAACAAAGCAAGTTAAAAATCATTAACATCTCCTAAAACGAATGTCAAAAAACGAATTTATCTATAGAACAAAAGAATTTTCATTGTTGCAACACGTCACGATTTAAATGTTAAAGTAAAACTTACATTTGGATACAATGCATATTTAACTGTTTAACCCATCGAAATCGTAAGTCAAATCAAGAGTCTTTGATATGCAACTTTATAATAATCATAGAAGAACGTTTCATCATTAAAGTTCACGTTAATTATATTTAATATACACTCATACAAATTATCTACCAACAACACGATCGTAATTACCCAAAACCTTTAGATATATTATATCGTGACGATTTCCTTTTGCGAAATGCAGACTATTACTTTTCGTGGTAAATAAGTATCGTGAGGGGATGGCAAATTAAATATATCTAAAGTTCCACAAAAAATACGCATTCGTAATAATGCGTATTAAAGTAACATGATCAACACAATCTCTACCCCTGGCTACTAGGTCTACAGTTGGGTCTACAGTGATGTAGTAATATCACGACAGCTGCTCTAATATCATAAAGGGCTATGCGGTAAAAAGTTGTCGTCACATTTCCGCTGCTAATATACAATTGTTTTCCTCTGATGCTTTTACCTATTGTTGACGTAGCACTAAACGAAGCCTCAAAAAACAGCACGAACTTATATTAAAAATAAATGTAAATTGAAGCAAAGTACTAAGAGAATCCGCATATTAATTAAAAAAGATAATAAATGAAACATATCTAGCTAATATTTTCCTTTATAATTCACTCATAAATTCATTAAAAACTTATTAACTGTAAACAACCTTTTATTAAAATAGTGGTTAGTTTACTCAAGCACTTTTATGGAATTTAGTTATTACTCTAGAGTTTACAATATGATATACAATGTATACATTGATTAAACAGTGTGATTTGTTCCTATTTGCCCTAATGTGGGACGAGTAAAGACTGATAACATTTTCTCCTATGTTATTTTATACTTAATTTAATATTACATATTTTTATCGCATAATGCATTCGAGCATCGTTATTTATTTATTTCTTGATACTTATATGTATATATTTATATACACATATTTTTTTTGCGTGGTAGACCCAAACGGAGGCTTTTGCTGCAGCTCAAATGGAACCGGCTCGACTGGGGTAGTACCACGGCCGCGCAGAATACAGACGAAAAGTAGAGGTATTTTATGCTGCTGCGTTTCGTTCGATGAGTGAGGTAACTGCAGTCCCTTCGCCAATTCCTCTCCCTATCATCCCTCCCATCGACCAAACATCGTTAAAGACCTGTAGCTCCTCTGGTGGTGCAGACCTTGCGCCTGTAATTTATTACAGTGGTACCATTACTTACCATCAGGTGAGCCGCTTGATCGTTTGCCCCCTTTCTCATAAAAAACGCCATGCTGTGGGCATTTGCAAGCTCTTACTTCGCTTAATATTATATCTTATAAATATACCACAAAGACTGCTAAGGACATTTTAGAACGATTTTGTCGTCGTTTCATAGTAATTTATGAAGGTCCAGAACCTTTTGACCGGTATTATTAAGCTACATAAATTATATTTATGTAAAACTATATCGCCTTCTAATCAAAAAGTCTCTAAACGTTTTAAACATGTATTCCTTCATCAGAATACAATGCCAACATCAATGCCAGACAAACAACTAGTACTACCATTGTGAGCCCTTGTACCAAGCGAGTCATTTAAGGTAAATCGTATCGAATCATGAAAACGATGTATCCATCAATGAATTATTTCATATTTCTTTCTTTTTTTAAGAAAAATTAACATTACCTCTTTCTTAAGGAATTTCTGCTGTGTGTCGGAGTAAGTATACATAAATTGTACATAGACAAATACTCAGACCCCGAACAGTTATTGGTAGTTCATACAAATTTTGACCCGTGTGGGAAAGGAACCTGTGACTCGCAGCGCCGCAGCTAAAGCATAGCCACTACACCATGGAGCCATCAATTACTTACGCTCTGATGGAAACTTAGACGTTCCGTCTGTTAATCAAATAATGATAACTATAGAAGCAACAGCAAACCGCAAGCACGGCTATAGGCGCAATGGTTGTTGTGTCTGATCAGCCTGCCCAGCTTGGTGATTTCGGCAAATCATCTTAAATTAACAAAATTAACTTAAGAGAAGTCTATGTCTAGTACAGTTAATACATTTGAAGTTGATGATGATTATGATGATATTGTTTAGTATATTATGCTCCATAAATTACATCTCTTATCATGAAGTTTTATAACAAAAAAAAATCAGATGATCGCTCTGAAGTATTCTCCCATACAGTTATATGTTCTCTATTTATTAGAACTATCTGATGTTGTTTTATGGGTTGTTAATGTCGTCACAATTAAGTATACCGAGTAAAATCGTAACGAATGCCTATTACTACACCGAGGCCACATTTAGCTTTACTATTATTTTTATATTTCAAACTGTTATATCTATATTTATTTTATTTTTCCATTATTCTGCGTAGAACATAAAGTTGTAATAACTAATAAACATATTGGAATAAATATACTTAATACTTAATGCTCAATACTTAATACGCAATATTTTGTTGCATTCCATAACGTATGTACATTTATGCCATAAAAGATGTAATATAAGTTCAGTTTATTATGAACCCTGTTGGAAACCGCACAGCAATTGAGGGAGATATATACCTCATATGTATGGAAAGAGGAGGATGACTTAGAAGTCATCCTCCTCTTTCCATCTACATCTGGATTAAAATCCTTCTAACATTTACATTCAAAAATATATAAAATATATTTAATCAGAAAAATAAATAAATAAAGTGAGATTTTTTTATTACATCTCGTAAGTATTCGATGAAGGAGTAATTTTAAATAGCTTTTATGATTACTTTATTTTTTTAATTTGATTCTGGTAGTTGTTTATATTTTATAAGCATCGCACAAGGACTTGAAGAGTGTAGTTTTAGTTGGGATATTGGAAGCATCCGTTAATTTGTTTTACGTAATGTATTATTAGTAGGTATATAAGATATATAGGTTTATATAAGGCAAGATTACAAATTTAAATATTTCTGAAATGTAGGGACTAATTGAAGTGTTAGAATTGTGTGTTCTTGGAAATGTGGTTTACGACTGATTTACTTTATATTAATTAATATTTGAATTAGCTTTGACGATCTATGCCATTTCCCCATAAGATCACCGCATAAGCATATGAATAGTAAGTAAAGAGTGCAGTTTATAAACTTCTCCGATAGTTTTTTAACTTCTCGGAGCATATATACAAATCTGGAAACTTTGAATCTCATCTTTTAATATGTTGTTTCCAACCCATGCGTGTGTCTACAACTAAACTAATTAATGCGAATTCTTTAACAATGTCCAATTTTATGCAATTTGTTTTGTAATTTGATTTCCATGAGATTTTTTGATGCCGATGAAATTTCTGCGCCGCGCACTTGGACGGTGTAGCCTTGTGGCTCTAAACCACCCATGTGCAATTATACCGAAAACAAGCCAGCGTTCTTCTGGAGTGTACTTTGTTACTGATTCTCGTGTCCTCGCCGACTACCCTCGAAATTGTGGAGTGATTCGTGTTGTAGTGCCGTGTTCGCGGAAAACTACCGTGATAGTGTTGTGTTGGACTCGTTTTACTGGATGCACCTGCGGATTTACTTCTGAGTAAGTATTTCGTATATGTTCGCCTCAGAGGCGACCATTATATAAATTTCTATGTAACTTGTTGCGCTAGGTAACATATAGGTATATACCCTCGTGCACGGCTGTAAAATTATCTATAGACACTCACCTCGATGCCACTGGGTGGAGAAGCTATTTTATTATGTACACACGCCTCTAAGGCCCTGCCCAAAATAGTGAACTCGGTCGAGACCGGTATGCTGACCTCGCAAAATTCATAAGATTCGCGTTCCCGGACATCTAGGATAAATTTACAACCCACCCGCTTATGTCGAAACGGACAGATGTACGAAAGCCCCTGTCGCCGGATGTACAATCCACGGTCAGACTCCCTGTGTCGCCCACAGACAACGATTACGCCGCGTACCTGACGGACTCCACTCTTGACGACGGCTTTAGAGTGGTAGTCAGGAAGAAACGGAGGAAACGCCATGTCAAAAATAGGGACGAGCCTTGCTCGTACTCTTCTTAATCCCCGCTCTCCTTCTCGCCAAAAGGAAACCCGGGAAAACACGCCAATCACCAAGCCAAAAATAAAGCTGGTCAAAACCGCGAAAATACACAACCTGCATCGCCAAATAACGCCACCGAAACTACCCTATTAAGCACTTGATATCCACAATCTCTTCTTTTCCAAGAGGTTGCGTTTCTACGCAATCATCTAACTGAATAAAATGTATGTCGGTTAAACAAAGTATAATAAATAAAACTGTCGCACAATAAATTTTAATTTATAAGTTTATCACTAGTACTTAATGAATAATTTTATATGAATGAATACACGCGGTTAGCATAAAGTGGCGGCAGACAGTTAGCATAAAGTTATTTTAGTCCTTGATCACGTATTTGCGTGATAAAGAAAACTTTAAACTAAACTAATAAGAAACTAGTTCTGCGTTCACTAATTTCATACTTCTCGTGAGCGCTGCATAAATATTATGTAATATACTTTTTCAAAATAGCCAAAATAGTTATGTGAGAAACTAAATACAGTAATTTTTATATAAATAGATAGATGCAGACTTCCATTTGACACAACTCAACATTGTCACATGGGTTTTCTGTAACTTTTCGCCTCTCCAGGATATAAAAAGTGTCGGATGCTACGTGAGTTTGCTCCCGCCTCGTCCCTTGTGATCCTTCGGAATATTTTACTACTATAACTACTTATTACCTAAGAATTTATCCTTGCATAAAACATAAACATCTTAGGATTAGTTGATAGGTACTATTACCTATTTCTGAGGACAATAAACAGTGCGATACTGATGTGTTCCGATTTAAAGGTTTTATATTTATAGGAGTAGATTAGAAGGAAGGATTAAGATTAGAAGGAAGGAAGTCAATATAATTATAGGCTGCGAGTTATTTCATCTTGTTTCACAGGTGATAGATGTCAACGCATTTATAACCCCTTTGAATTAAAATTGTTTACAGATTTCCATGGGCTACAGTAGTCACTCACAATTAAGTCACTAGACAGTCCATGTTTAGCCCAAGGCTTTTAAAAATACAAAATAACGAAATCGCTATTCAAAGCATAAGATAATAAGTATAAATAAGATTTCAAAGCATAGTATGATAATCCCAATAAACTTGTAATAATCAATAATGATTAATTCACGAAGTAGGTGAAACAAGCATATTCTTTATAAATCACAAGCGTACCATCGTGTATGTAGAACCGTGACGGTGCTACGAGCGCATTGCGCAACACTACATTCAAGCGCCTACGAATACGTAGCAGAGTTATACGAAAAATGAGAGTGAATTTCAAAACAAATATTTAAACTATAAAAAAATTATGTTTAATTTTGACTCCTTCAGCAGATTTTTAACCAGAAAATTTATAATTGTATTTAACAATTATAAATTTTCTGGCGTATACTTTATGGTAAGCGTGTGTAAGCCAATACACTACTATGGTATACTCGCATTAATGAATAGCTCAACGCTACTGGTCGCGGGTGCGTTTTGCGCATCAAATAAATGTTTGTATTGTCTATGGAAAGTTGATTTAGATTAGTTGATGCATGCGCGATAATTTGCGTCTTAGAGTTGTCTTAAATGCAAAAAGACAACCATAGGAGGATTTATATTCGCTCTTCGACGTATAACTGCGTTTATTTACAATTTTTCACTAGAGTATAGTTGTTAAAAACCTTGAATCGTATTAACTTACTACACATAGTAGAAAATTATAAAATATCTAACTTCTCCGCGGGGCGCAATATTCAAAAAAGAATTAGTCCCCTAGACATTATTACGACCGCAGGTGCTGACATTGTTTTCTAAAACTGACAAAAATACTTCTTCTTCACCTAAAGTTCCATTCTTAATTAATTTGCTTGATGGAGAATCAGTGAGTCACTCGAAATAACAGTTTTTATTATTTCTCAGCTATACTGGTTTGTTATACATCTTTATTAATAGAATGGACTACAGAATCAAAATAACAAGGAATTTCTATTGTAGCAACACGTCATGAGTTATTAGACTGTAGTTATTGTAAATATGATTATGTTCAGTCCTGGTTTTAATATTTAAATTAAACTATTATTTACGGATTTTATTACTAAGGCTTTAAGCTAAACGCGATATAATCTCTTACTAATAGTTTCATTTCAAATGAGAAGTGTTCGCGTAAATAATAAGAAACCATTATTAAAATTTGTGTATAAAGTAGTAACGTACCGGGCTGTAAGTTTTCTCACAGTTGGGAAAATGCCTGCACTAAATTTTTTGATTTCCTTTTGAGAACGTTTTGGAGCCTAGAGGGGCCCCCGCCATACCGCTCCAGTGCGAATCGACTAATTTCACATAAACTAGAAAGAATGTCTTTTTTTATTTCTCCGGCACGCATGTTTCCTCATAAACCACTGAGCACTTGGTAAATTCAGCACTTAAAAGCGCTATTAATAATTTTAGTGGTGTCGGTAAGGGAGATAGAACCCATGTCACTCGAGTAGCATGAAATTAAAGGGAGCGTCCTAACCTCTAGACTACCACGGCTCTATAATTATGATCGTAATTACTGTTAATCAAGCCTTAAATTGCTTACAGGAAAAAAAGTTTTCTGTATAATGCTTAAATCGAACGATTTTTTTTATTATGAAATCTTTCCACAGAAGTTGCAATTCAATATCAATAATATCGATTATAGATTACATTCCCCACGCCAGGAATATCCTAATCTGAGCGCTTTATTACACTGAAATGACGTAGGATTTTTTTTTCCTCAATTCTGCAATGTTGTCACTTTTTATCTGGTTACCAGTAGTAGTATGTAAATTAATGAAGGTTGCTTTAACAATTTTCGCAAAGATTTCCCCTCGGTCAATGTTGGGAAAAATCGCAAACGTCAGAATAAGAATTTTTGATATTTATATCCCGTACAATCACAATACACACAATAATACCTACCTTCTTTGACTTTGATCACACCCAATACGGACTATGTTAATTACAAATATTTTACACATGAATATTATTAAAAATACTATACTACCAAATACGGAGCATTAATATGAGTATTTAGTTGATATAAAACGTTTATTAAATTCCGAAGCCTTAAAAGATAGATGTCAACACCAGCTACGAACGTCGCATCTATTACTATTTTAGTGATAATACGTCTACTTCAGATTATTGAATAACTGGTGATTCACTACGTAACCATCTCTGTGTTGCATTTTTATCACTGCTGTACATACTCTTATCCTCTCGCTAATAGGCGTTAAATATTTTCACGAATAATAAATTATCAAATATATAATAATTATTAGAAAATATGTAATCCATCCGAATTTTCCGTATTCAAATCTCACAGGACTAATTATGGGACCAGCACTCAATCAAAATCACATCAACCCGTTTCCCCTGCGGAGGAAGTATGGACAAACCTTCCAAGAAACCCTGAACATGTTCGTGCCAAATATAACACTATAATCTCTGTCTATCTCTACAAGGATCAGGCGTAGTAGCTTTGTCATAAATGGTCAAGAAGTTTAGGATCTTTGAAAACAGTCGAAATTCCTATTATTTACAATGAAGTACACATTTATACATAGATGTACAAGGATATACTCCAAAACACATAATCGTCAAAAATATTCAGAGCGGGATCCTAGTCTTTCTCTTGCAATGAATATCTATTTTAATTCATAAAGTTCTTTGTTGTGTTTTCCCACTTCTCAATTTTGAGCAGAGGAATTGTAGCAGAGGAATTGTAAATGTTCCCAGAATTAAAATAACATAAAAGAAATTTTATCCTCGACGGTAATAATTCTCCTTGTGCACCAAGACCATACCACAGATAAGATAAAAAGTATTAAAAAGTGGATTACATTAAGATGAAGAGGATTATATTAATACTTAGAAAATTAAAACACTTTATTTATAAACAAGGTTTTACCCTTATTTCCCCGGATTGGGAAAACCCAATCCCGGATTAACAAGTATCTCGTGTGCTCTATATACCCTTCTGAGTCAAATACCATTTGCAAAATCCTAACTAAACCGGGCCAATCGTTTCGGCGTTATTGAATAAATTATATTAGCAGTATTATTTTTGAGGTTATATAAGAGATATAATAGGACGGGGAAAAAGTTTTTTCGTATTTCATATACAAATTCAAGACATTATTTATCATAGTTTATTTATTATTATTGTGCCATATTCTTCGATAACTTATTGCCATTATGTAGGCATCCCACCACCACAGGCATACATATATAATTGTAATGTAATCCCATTACTGTAGAAATTTTGGGACTTTTGATTGAAAAACTGTGATAAAGGGTTTCGACAGTCCTCTTTTATTGTTAACCTAAAAATCTGAGGGTGGAAAGTCAGAGCTATATGGTGGATGTATTAACACTTCCCAACCAAGCTCTTTTTATATTTGCTGTGTTCTGCCGTAATCATGATGAAAACCACATCCTTTGTGTTGATCAATTCCGGCCGTTTTTTCTGTATTTCTTACTTCAGTCTCATCAGCTGTTGGCAGTAGCACAGCAACTTAGTACATAATCGTTTTCGCACGTTCATTTCGTAGGTACCTTTCAAATATCAGTGAAAAATGTTCACAAAACGGTTCAGATTCATTACGTTTCAATAGAGAATCGCAAATGAGTACACGATTCATTAGGTTTCTTTCAGAGACCTCGTGTGGCATCCAAAGGTCGATATTTTTTGTATGCCTTTTTCAAATGGGTCAAAACTGTTTTGTGGTTAACCCCTTGCTCTTCAGTTATGCCGTAACTACTAATATGCCGATCTTGCTCCACGTTTTAAAAACTGGCATCGACTTTATCCATAACTGGTCGAACAGAGCAAGCTTCATCTTTGACATCAAAATTACGGGACTAAAAACGTTCGACCAAATTTTGTGCTATTCTTCAGTAAGAAGTGTCAGTACACTGCGTTAAGTCCATTAACGTCACAATTTTTTTTCGCTGCTTGCGTCGCATTTTGTACTAAAGCATAAAAATGTTCTCATTTGGCGGACAAAAAAATAGCGGGAAACCATTTTATTTTTCTGTTTTCAAAATGTCATCTATTTAATCTATATAAAAAGTCAGATACAAACAGTATAACCAAAGATATTTTACTGCAACTTATAAAATACGAAAAAACATTTTCCCCGACCTCATATTTAACGATATTTATATAAGAAAGTCATGATTCTGACACATATGCTGCTGCTGACTAATAATTATCCCTTTCAGGGGAGACTCGGTATACAGTTATTGCGATCTGCCCACCAAGCGAGATATATATCATCTGGTGGACGGATTAACATGTTTCGTATTTCGGAAGAATACCAAATTGTACACCAAATAAGAATTATTTATTTATTTTAGTCTAAACTATTTCGTAAATCTTTTTTGTTTTGATTTCTATAAATTTGATTCCTTTACTTTTGTTTGAAACCTTCACTTATCCATAGAATACGTAAAAGGTAAACTAAAATATGTTAAAATCTTTTGTTCCGTTAAATGAAACGTGGTGAAAAATACTATAGTCAAAAACTGTACCCCTTAAATAAAATGTAATGGAGTGGTCGATAAGAGAGGAATAACCTACAGATTATAGTAGATTTCAGTATACTGTTTATTTGCTTTAATATTTGCGATGTTCCTTCTCTGCCTAGGAGTCGTCTAGGTAAGTACCCAGTGCCCTCTTACCCATTCCTGCGGCTAACTAGTTGTGTAACAACTGGTGTTACTGTATGAAAGGTTAAGAGAGGCAATATAATTACGGGCTATGAGGCATTCCATCTTAGTCCTCATGGGTAACAACATATCTGTGACGTGCTTCGATTGAACTTGTATACAAAAATTATTCAATCACTTTTAATTTTGAATTTTAAGTATAAAAAAAAATATTTACGCATCTCGTGTCATTTTAACTTCATCCATCCTTCCAATAAGACGTTTTCTAACTATAAAACGTTTGATAACAAATTATGAAATCTGGCACCAGTCACGTTTTGTACGTGACGATACATGACTGCGTAAATCTAAAACATTTGTCTTATAATATATATGAATTGAATATTAAATTTTTTTAGGTCTGCGGTTACCTCACGTATTAAGATGCTTCTACTTCTCGCCGGTATTCTGTGTTATTTCAGCGCTCGCTACATTTGATGATAAGCGTAGTGCCGACACGCTCGTGGTTGCGGCGTAAAATAACTTGCTAGCGCCTTTCATCCCGTGGGTGTCATAACATTCGACTAAGAAAAAAGTCTTTTAAAATATCATGGCGTCCAACTGATGGCGAATTAACCATCTCACAAAATGCAGGACCTAAAATACATAGAGTGATCGGGGCGATTCGTACTGTTAGGACCAGACCAGATGTGTGCTCTGCCATAGCCAGAATTCAACGAAACCATATTAGTTTACAAAAAAATCGCGTGAAATGGAGATTCTGTCTAGGACCCTGTCAGGAATTATTAATCAAAATATGAAGCTAAGTGCTTACCGACGATATACAGGACATGCCCTAAATCAGTCCCTGCAGCTAAAGAGAGAGGATCGATCAAAACGCTTGCTGTCCCGATGCGCTGATGGAAGACACAGAAATGTGCTTTCATCAACGTATCTTTCTTTCTTGGAGAGAACTATGTTCACCAGTGGACTTAAATAGGATGATGATGATGTATCAAAGAATCGAGAATAACGTAGGCTTATTAAAATTATTTTGTCGATAAATGATTGCCTGCCGGCGAGTATAAGAGATATTTCTTTCTATTACTTTTGTTTTAAATACTTGAACACTACAACTTGACGTGTAGCAAAAATGTACAGATGCATTTTAGAGATTAAAGTAAAAAAAAGTTTCAGTTTTTTGATTAGATACTCAACACTCACGGAGTTCTCATAAGTTAAAATAATGAGTTTTCGATGATTTATTTTAGGTTTGCATCAAATTTATTTGCGAAATAATATTCCACTTAAAGAATTATCTTCAACGGACGTTGAATATCAAAATGATTACTTGTTAACGTCAACTTAATTCATTAGTTCAATTAGAAAAAGAGCAAATATGCGACGCTTCAGCGCCACAGACTCAATGAAGGATTCTGAAATACAACTAGAAATATAAAAATATACAAATTATATAATCGTCCATATTTATTTCTCATACATATTATATTTAATAAACTTATATTAAGGATATAGTAATAGGATCTTTTACTCTATTGTACTAAGGCATTCAATAACTTTAATGCGTCAGAGTACGGACTGCGATACATGACGTTGCAAGTTCGGGCCCTCCATTCCCCAATTGTCGTGAACTATGTGTATAATACAAACTTTTAAGCTTAGCTATTCTAACTATACTAAATATCTTAATAGGAATATAAGAGATCTGCCTATTCAAGTCCTTTGCTGAACATAGATTAAAAAAATGCAATCCAAAGCCAAGATGCATTTCTTGAAAGGTTTGTTCACGCTGAGCAAAGGAGTTAGTGAGCGCAGTCACAGTACCCTCGCTCTAACTATGCTGCTCCCTATCATTGATCTTTGGCAATTTTTGGCAAATTCGAATGTATTTTCGCCATCATACGCTAATCAGATCCTTATTTGTGTCAACAAACCATTACCCTGCTGGTAATAGCTAGTTATAGCAGGGTACACCACGTCCAGGTCTTGTAAAAGGTTGTGTAAAAAGATGGTATATTCCACCTTACATAACCCGCAACAGTATTACTAGTATTTTTTTAATCTTCCTACCTACCACCTATATAAGCTTTCACGACCAAAATAATAACGTTGGTCTTTAACTTTAACAATACATTTACAGACGAGTATACCAGACTTCCACGCAACATATCCAAATCGTATTATCAGATCCTCACAAAACTTACATGAGATTGTAATGCAAGTAATCCCTAGGAACCTAATTTCTAAGTCTGGTAAAAATGTAAGCCGTACATATTAACCAGGCCACGCATTAATCAATATAAACGACGTACGAATAAATATGCGTGTCAGCCAAATTGCTAATAAAACGAGCGTGAATTGCCGGAATATTAGGCATTTCGAATTTTATCACACCGAACAATATCGCGAAGCTCGCCACCAGAAATAATACACAAAATATTGACATCGGGTGTGGAATTTGATACCATTCAATAATCACATACAATAAGGTAAAACAATCAACACAAAGCAAAGTTGCAAAATAGCATTAATTCTGTGCTACAACTTGGCGTAGAACTTGCGCTACAAGACTGTAGAGCTCGTGCTACAAGCGTGTAGCACTTGTGCTGCAACTTAATTATATTGTGTTGTCGATTAACAACGTATTTTGTGTTGTCGACGTGTGTCCTCTGCTGGTTATAATTATTCAATTAGCTATCTATGAACCGTCCAAGGGAGGTTCGGACCTCGGCTCGGACGATCGAGTTGTATCGATCATTCTGGGCGGGGAAAACCGCTATGGTACGGGTGTATTGTTAGCCCAACGCGCTCTTAGACGTCTGTGATGGATTGTGTCTGTGTTGCTACTACTAGCTTATTGTTCAGTGTTAGTTAGTGACGATTTTGCCGAGTCTGGGTCGATTGGATGATCTAACGGTGTGACATCCCCGGAGTCACCATCGGCGCCCGCGCAATGTATTCGAGTTATTTGTCTTTGTTATTAAAAAGAATAGTTATTAAATCATATTGTACTATTTTTAAAGAATGATATAAATGCGGATGAATGAAAGTACGTTGACGAAACAAATATAGGAGGAGAGTGTAAATGGTAGAGTCGGGAGAGGAAGACCGAGGCGAACATTTCACGATCAAATCGGAGACGTTCTGAAAAAAGGCCAGGTCAAGAGTACTCTAAACCATCGAGTATGTATGCGAAGATTGAAGAAAGTGGGAGAAGCGAAAGACGTATGTCAGGACCGTAGAAACTGGAAGAAGATTGTCTGCCTACCCCGTTGGGCGTGAATATATAGATACATACATTTTTGAAATGAGATATGAGATTCAAACAATTCGGGTAACATCAGAACAACGTAATCTCTTTATCTCTAACAAATAGAGTACCCTTTCAAAGAATTAAGATAGCAATAAAAATTTAAATTTACATTCACGAGACTACAGATAAAGATAAGGGTCTCAAATTAAAGGG
Source organism: Bhutanitis thaidina (assembly GCA_029286595.1). NCBI lineage: Eukaryota > Metazoa > Arthropoda > Insecta > Lepidoptera > Papilionidae > Bhutanitis > Bhutanitis thaidina. Next base: position 1,188,436 of record JAGSMS010000019.1, read on the forward strand.
ACGCTTGACTATGAAATTCGATAATAATCGTTAAATGTAATTACTTTAGTGTAGTATTCAATAAGTTATATTTATTTAACGATATTGACATGAATTATTAAAAGTTAACCGAATCGATATTCATAATATCTGATGGTATTTGGCAAGCTCTGAATGATAATTCTTCACCCCGAGAATAAGATTGTGTAAAAATATGTTTCACGACGATTCTCACCCACTTTCAACTGCCTCTTTTATTTGATACTTCTCACTTACATTTGAATGTTATAATTTTACGACCTATTGTTGCGGGAAAATCCAAACAAATTCTGAACTCCACCTCTACAGACTAGTGATGGGGACTATTTGCACTAGTGCAAGGGAACCGGTACTGAGCTCACAAACCCGCTTGTCCAGCGTAGTGAGTATGTTAAATCCTTACAAGAAATCCATGCAGGCTTTAGATGGCGCTTTCGCGCACCTAAGTACAGCAGTGGACATAAACAGGCTGATGAAGATCAGAAAAGTAAAAATACAATAATACCATCGAATTGGTCTCATGATGAAAATAAGAAGGTGGATACTGAACCCTGTCATGGTTATTATAAGACGTATCGAATCAGGGCTTATTATACACGATGGCATGGATCTAATAGTGGATCCTTGAAGTGAGTACTGAAACCGTTATGCGTGTTTTCTTTTTATTTTTAAACTGAATAAATACGATATAAGCACTCTCGCCAGTGACCCAAAGATGGAGGCAATATCTATTTGCCAAATGAGCTTCCACAACTCATTCGACGCCTCTCCGAGAGATAGATTATGATATGTGGTGAACGTGATCTCTGGGCTCACTCTCGGAGATTGCCATAAAATTTTTAACAACTTTACATTTGTTGTTTCTGACATTCCATTCAGCATATCCAAACAGGCTTCCACAATACACTTTTTTCCTCTTAAAGAGATAAAACACGAGGAGTGGCGGGCCTCGTAACTGGGAAAACGATTAACTTCTTTTTATACCAGACACGATTATTTTTCTTCTTTATTATTATCTTACTATCTATCGCGTACGGATTACATACAAACAAAAAATTACCTATCACATTCCTCAGAGATATTATTATAACACGAAATAATATTTATAGATAATGTTCTTCTAAAACATAAGGTAAAATAATAGCATATAAACCTAAAGTACCTGCTTTCCGACATCCTTTCATTTCCAAGAAAGTATTAGACATGGGGACAATTACTGCTTCAGTGCGGACTGGCGGATTTCATAAAAGTGTTCGAAATATCTTTTATTTCCCATTTCTCAAATAAGTAGGTTTTCTTTCAAAGGTTTTGTTTTACCACTAAATACGTAACGTTACTTAAGTCCATAAAATTTCTATTAACAGTTTTACTGGTGCCGGTACCGTGAATCGAATATAAGTTGCTCGCATGCTAATGCTTTATAAAACACTGACTATGCTATGTTTTTTCGGTTTTATTACATTAATTATTTTAAAAATAAAATTTAACTCTCGAGACCGGCGGCGAAACGAAAAGCAGTCTCAAGTACCACATACTTCGTAGAGCCCTTCTACTACAACTACAGAGAATTTTCTTTATACTTCAAGTTCTTTTGTTCTGGGGACAAGTGTGTCACTACATTAGAAGGTGTTTTACTTTGGTTTTACGAGAAACTTTGATTTTACGAGAAGCTTTGGTACACAGTTCCCGCAGTTCTCGAATCGTATCGTATAATCATAACTTCAATTTTGTAGTAATTTTTTTAATTGCTTCCCCTATTGATGCAATCAAGGTACTTTTTACTCGTACTTTTGGTTGTTCCGATGAAGCAATGTTATTTATTAAGTAACATTACTAATATTACTGTTAACCCTCCAATTAAGCTTACAGCTTGTACTTGGAGTGGTTTACGACAATAGTCGAATGGCTCGAACTTACGACGTCAAGTTTCGTAGACCGCACCCTAATCCATTCAGCTATTGGCGCATTTGAACCTTTTACATTAATTTAAATTTTTATAATGTTTAAAAAATGAATTAACACTGAATTATTGTGTGCAAATTTTGTGCATTACACAGATTATTTTTAACTAACCAACCAATAGCGTGTTGGGCACATACATTTTTCCTTAACTATTTCCCCCAATATTCTCGTAAACAGTTTATAATACATAGCTATTTCACGTTAATGAAGCCGGGGGGACTGCTGCCACCGAGTACTTCCGAGTGTTACCACCATGGTTTCCTAAAACTAAAATGACAATGCTAAAAGTAACTCAAAAGATTTTTTATTTTTTCATTTCTTTTCTTCCTCAATACACTACGTCCGCAGAATAAAGTTACGTCTGCTAAACTGAAAAGGTACCTAGAGTTGGCAAAAACGCAAAAAGTCGTATTAAAGTACATTTGCATAGAAATAAGGTCAGCTAAGGTTAAGATTTTTTTGTTATAGAATATCTCGAGTTAACCTGAAGTACTCGTAGATGCATTTAATTAACATGGCAACGACGACTCTACTACATAAGAAACACAAATAAATTATAAAAATTTGAGTTGCCACTTTTCTTTCTTAATGTCATCTTTGAATTATTTATTCAATATGATAAACATTCATAAAAATTGGGAAAACATTTTAGATTTACGTCGTATAAAGAAAAGTAGTTAAGTCATTACATTTTATTAAAGTTTAATAAATATAAAACATTTGACGTTTGGCTGGTTTGTTCCAGATTTGGCAGAAGAAGGCACCTACCTTAGGATCCCCGAACTCGGAATCCCTATTCCTACCAACTACCTAAACCTAATCTACCAACGTTTCGAAATGGTTCTTCTAACGAAGAAGAAACAGTCGAAAAATACTGTTTTTGTTATGTAAATACTATTTTGATATATTTTTTTCAACAATTGTAATGCTTATAATGTCATAAAATAAAAGGTATGATCCCATAGGCAACTGAAAGCTTGCTATAGAATTATAGTGATCCACAAAATTAAGCACTGTAAACTAGACCAGTACTGCCTCCACAAGCAGCACCTGTTCACAAGTATGACGCATGTGGCAGTCATCTCTCTCTACAAACACATTAAAGGGAAGTGGACAACCCGCCACACTATGCCGCCAGTTCTGAAAAAATTCTGAAATCCAGCCTGCAAATTAAGCGATGATTAGATATAATAATGATACGAGTAGAAGTAATATATCGGACACATACATGTCATCTCATTTAAAGCTAATATGTTTCCTGCGTTTACTGGACGTTCATACGATAAATAACCAGTCACATATCAAATAAGCATTTCGACTCGACAATGACTTTTCTAATATTCATTATACAATCATTTGCACCTAACGCTAGCTAGATTCGAAGTCCGGTCCACAACTAACTAGGCTATCAGGCCGTCCTGCTCAAACAGGTACTCGTCTTGTCGTGGTGGGTTTTTGTAGCCGTGACTTCTACCAAAGGAATCCTACATGGTTTTTGCGAGCCCACTTCGTATGCGTTGTGTTGGACTGTGAGTGGAAGATTAGCAACGTTTTTTACACCACACATCCCACCGTCCTCAGCCGAGGTGGAGCCTAGGTGTATGCACCTATTTAAGTGGCCCAGTGTGGCTGGCCCTGGAGGGATCGCGAAAGTGTACAAGTGTTCCAGTGGCCCTGTCGATATGCAGAGAAGGTACACCAGGAGTTTATTGGGTGCAAGCTCGACAAATCAAATCCGGGACCCACGGTAGATATTAGGTATTTTGCCGAATCTTTACGGGCGTCGTCAAGTTTTGAGCATTATAGATAGATATAGCCAAGTCCATGGAATACATTTTTGAACTTATTTGTAAACGTGTAACTTTGAAACAACAATTTTACTCTCAACTCAGTATTATATGTTTATTTGAGAATTAATAGAAATCAAAAAATAGTAAAACAAACCCTTAAAAATGTTCTCCGCTGTGGCTATTAATTACTTTGGTCTTGTTAGATGAAACTACCTAGTGACCTTAATTGAAATTATACGCTCCATTTCATGCGTTGTTTACAATGGAGATTCTGGCTCTGATATTTGTGATTTCTATTAGAATTATTTTGGCTGGACTGTTATACCTTTTAGAATTATAATTACCTGCTTTTAAGAAATAAAAGTAAAAAATTCTGACCTTCATCGATATTAAAGTACTACTATAAAAGTAATATGTTAACTAAGAGAAACTATATAAACCCTAACGTTTTGTATCATGAAGTCAGTTACTCCAAAACTTCTACGTCTACACTTAAAACATAACAAAATAAAAAAAACTAAGTATTTCGGATGAGAACAAATTGTAGATGTGTGCGTAAATATTGCTACGTCAAGTGGTAGCCGGTTTTAAATATAAGCGCTACACAGAAATCTTTTTTTATTAGCATGTTAAGTCCTCGGTCATCAGCATGTATTGCTTGGATTTTTTAATCATGCTCATCCTGCTGGTCATTTATGTTGGTGAGAGCGGCGGTGATACTATTTTACTAGTAATGCAGCTCCCAAGTATTAATTAAACTTGAACTTAAAATTTATAAAATAAATTTATATATAAAATAAATAAATTTATTTTTAAAACATGAAGACAGTATAATTTCTGAATTGTATTAATTAGCCTGTCTAACGGTAAACGAAAACGCAGCATACTAACGTTAAAGTAGCCATTGTAATGTGTACTACAATACATGTAAACTTAATATAATTAATAGTATCTATTAAGGAAGTACTTTTTGATGTACGGTTGAATTTATCTTAACTAACAAAAAAAACTAAATGAAATCTTTTATCAGGTTGAAATTGTTATAACAACGTGCGTATTGGTATTTAATTACATCAAAAGATGATTTAAATAAAAACAACCAGTACTTAATAAATATCGCCTATAATAAGAAGGCAACTATTTGTCAAAGGAATTTAAATATCACTTAGAAAACGTAACACTGTATAAAAATTGGAAACATAAGCACGACCCATATTGATAACTCGTCATATCACTCCACTTGAGCCCCCTTAATGGTGGGGACGTGACTCTACCAAGGCATGTTCGAGAGCTCCACTAACCGAGGAGTTCATGTTAAGCAAATATTTAGAGCATGTACAGGACGATGAACCCGTCGATAAAAATTGTGAAATTAGAAGTATAACAAATTATACATTAGTAAAAGGTACAGTCATCAACATCATCGTAAACAGGATTAAGTCGTGCAGAGAGAATTATGACTAGATTTAAAAAGTTACTTTTATTTTAATGCTCATTCAAATGTCTTACAGTAAAATTAGATGTTATTTTCTTTACAGTTTCAATTAAGCTATTTATCTCATAGATTAAAAGAGGCTTACTGTTCTCTTTTCTACCCATTTTGATTTCGAACCGACACTTCACTTCCAACGATCACATCTAACGATACAAAACGCTCGACTCGTTCTCGCGGGCAAATATCATTTAAAAAAGTCGCAATTAATAATATTTAATTTTATTTCCTATATAACACAAGAGTATAATTGTAAAAAATAAGGCATCCTCCACTAAAACAACAGCAACAATCTTACTCATCACCTACAAACTCCTGCGCATCCAGGATTAGGGTTCTGGACAATACTTAAATTAAAAGTCCGAGACGTGGCATGGCGGCTACCCACCTAGCGGACTGTAGAACCTAGGCAGGAAATATTATCCGAAATGAAATAGCGAACTTAGTGGTCAATGAGCTCGCTTTAATTTCATGCTCGTAGCACGCTAGAAACCTGAGTTCGAATCTCAATGCAATCACACATCACAAAAGTTGTTAATCGCAATGTTAAGTGCTAAATTTATCACCTGCTCGGCGGTGAAAGATAACGTCAGAAAACCTACGTTTCTGTGGAATAATAAGAAAAGTAAATTATACTATTAAGCGAATAATCGATTACCGAGTACACTAACTATACACACGTTACTCTTATATTGGCCCTTCTTTATCATTTCTTCAATTTAGTCAATATATGTCCGTCTACGCCACTAATACTCCGCAACTACGAGAATTACTTTTGCAGGATAAATTTACTTTCCTTGTTCATTGTTTCCACGTTTCTCAACAACCAAAGGAAGCAAATTTAAAACATTTTGCTATTAAAAAGCAATGAAGTAAGTTCAGCTATATAAATCAAACCTTATCATCAGTTTCAATTTGAAAGCCACAGAAGTTAATAATATTATTTGGTGTGATATGAAGCATAATAATGATATGTAAGGGTGAGGAGTGTACTGCGATGAAAAATTAAAAAGTCGGTTCTTTTCTTCTACTTCTTTCTTTACCTGCCTGTAAAGCTCTTCTGGACGAAGTCCTCTGCCACATGGAAGATTTACTTTTATCACCATGCTTCGCAACCAGGTTGGCAAACCCAGTACCACAACAGCGTACCAAACTGCGCAACTTTCTTGTAATTTAAGTCTGATATATTTTGAATCTTTATGGATTTTGTATCTATCGTTGGGCAAGATTGTTTTCAACAGAGGACTTGTGACAGGCTGTAATGATAACTATGATGATAATTTAGATGGTTACACTGCCACCTATTGGATACCTGAAGATTTGTTAGGCATTTCCATAAGACAAATTTTGACTCACAAACGACCCATGCCATGAGATCGGATGGCAGATTCTCTTACGCCACTGCCACCACTGGCGTGTGTGGTCGCTGACACACTTGGTAATTTTGTTATAAGAAAAATCGTTCAAACCCATAAATAATGATTATCTTTATACTTACAGCAATTTAATGGTCTATAGAACAATTTTAGTTTAAGTAAGCGAGCGAATCCACTGACCTATTTGGCTTTGAAATGAAACGTACGAGAAACACAAAGAATGGGGAGAAAGAGCTCTGAATACGAAATGCTGAGTCAACGCCTCGTCTGTTATACGAATAACGTAGCGCATTGTGAACTGAAATATTTTGATATGAGATCGCTTATGACCTAACATTTGATATAACAAGGTATCCGTAAATTTCGAAAGAAATTTTTTGAAGATTCTATTAAGGGCAGGGTGTGTCGCAGTGGAAGCTTAGTGGACTGGGCGCTTGCTTCAAAACTCGCGCGCTTTGAAACCCTAGTTTAGTAACTAGTAATCTGGTTTGAATTCCCGGAGCCGACACCATAAAATTGTAAAGACCAATTTTAAGTACTGAATTTGCCACATGCTCGGGGGTGAACGAAAACATCGCTAAACCTGCATGTCTGAGAAATAATAAAAAGTATTACTTCAAGGACATGTGAAGCCCGCCAATCCGCACTGAAGCTGTATGGTGGACCCTTCCCAGCTCCAAAACCGTCTCACATATTTGAAAAGGAGGCCCTTAAAACAACTTCTATCGAAGGTTTATTCGAAGAAGGTTGCGTTGTCAACCCAGGGGACAAAGATGGAATGCCTCATTGCCCGTAATTATACTGCTTCTCTATGCCGTTCAAACCGGGACTCTGTTTGGCGACAGAAATGGGTAAGAGTGTGGTACCTAGTCAGACGACTCCAAGGCAGAACGGTAGTCTGCCGCCATCTGTTAATCTGCCAACATTCTGCTTGCGAACAAATGAGGCTCTGGCGACTGACTGATGGCGGAAACCAAATCCCACAGACTAGTAATGAGGAGCAACGTCACCTATCTGAATTGTTACTAATATGTCAGATACTAGAGGACGTCTGGTGATGCTGATGATGATGGTGATGTTGTACTCAAGTACAGTAATCATTATAACAATGTGCTATAAAAAATTTGCGAAAAGTTATAAGGTTTCCTTCTCAAATTTTTTCAACTTTCAACTTTTTTTTTATTTTATAACGGTGGAACTTAGAAAACTTAAGTCTTGTGCACTTAACTTTTTTTGTGTTTCTAACGAAGTTCTTAACTTTCTTAGTAATGTCGAAAGTAAAGTTAATGAGGTTAATAACTCTAGATCGTATCATTGCACCCTAACCTATCAGCTCTGTTAAATTTATGAAAGCTATCTAATAAGAAACTTTAATTCGTCATTTTAAACATTTAAACATCATCATAAAACTAGGGATTTCAATAAGTGAATTAAATTCTCATAATGTCGGATTTCTGGCAGATGGTGAAAATTCAATCTCAAAAAACCAACCAGTCAAATAAATTATCGCACACTTTATATTCTTTTTAGAGCCGCTCAGGGCACTTAATGATGAGTCACTGGGCGGCAGTGAATTATCATTACTAGTGCGAGCGTACCGGCACCCTGCTCACCACGTGTACGTGGTAGAGTCAAGCGGCGGCCTTTACTGCTGCTCCAATGGGCCGGCTCGACTGGATTGGTATCACGGCCTCGCAGAATACCGGCATGAAAAAGAGGCATCTTGTGCTTCTGCATTTCGTTCGGTGAATGAGGTAACCGGAGGCCCACTCCCCTCTCCATCCACTTCTTCATCATCCTTCCCATCTCCCAAATACGCTTAGAGACCTGCAGATATACGTGGGCGACGGTAATCACTTTTACCATCACCACTTGCTCGTTTGCTGCCTTTCCCATAAAAAAAATCAACCCGCCTGTCCAGGGTCTCTTCTGATGGTAAGTGATTAGAGTCAAGCGGTAGCTTTTGCTACTGTTCGAATCGGGCAGCTCGACCGGGGTAGTACCACGACCTCGCAGAATACCGGCGTAGAATATATACATAGCAGCTCCTCTGGTGTTTTACTTACCATCAGGAGAGTCGCTTGCTCGTTTGCCCCATGTCCAAAAAAAATTTAAAAAAAACGCTAACGTAGAAAGTAAAAAAAAATTATTCGGGAGGCGTCTCGCCATAAAGCAAAAAGCCATATTACTGTCCAAAAATTTATTCATGTAACATAGATGCCATCGTTAAATGAAACTAAGGTTATAACAGTAATTTGTTTACAAAACAATCACTATCGATTGTTTCCAACAACCGTTGTTTAAAAACAACAAATTGAATTGAATTGCGAAGGCCAAAGACGCTATTGCTAATTTCTTTTTCAAATTATTTTGAAGACAACAATGTAAATGACGGTTCAACGTGGAACGTTTATTTTTTATTCAAATAAATTTTGGTTTATAGTTTTTTTATTATTTACTGACTATGAAGAGTTTTTGTAGCCCACAACTGGCAATAACTATTTCTTTTTGTACAATTTTAATTTTTATCGTCGTTGTAGTGATGAAGATTTTTCTTGTTCTATTAAAAGAATTATAAATGTTGCCCTTCGTTTTTCTTAGATTTGTCCCCTACCTTCTATAAAGGTATAAAAAGCGAAAGGTTTAACCTTAACACAACTCCTAATCAAAACAAAACCATGCACCATTCAGATGCTCAAATTAATTTTCCGCTCCGCATTCAACAATAAGTCGAGGTGATATTAGGTGAAGGTTATTTCATTCTCCTGAAAGTTTCATATTTCAACATTGTTTTAAATGCTATTTCACGCATTTTCTCTTGTGTGCTGTGTTTTTTTTAAATTTGATAATACACATCTGGGGTCTGATTTCTTCTATAAAAAAGGTAAACGATTAATCTGAGCGATGTATTTACAGCATTGTTATTTTTTTTAGTTATTTTAATTTATTTAACACTTATTATTATTTTTTTGTTATTTAACTAGTGGTAGACTACTTCTCTGCCCTGGAGTCATCTGGGTAGTTACCATGCTCTTACTCATTTCTGCAGCCAAACAGCAGTAACAACTGCTGTGTTTGAAAGGTAAAGAACGGGCTCTCTATACCTTTATTTATAGGCCGTGAGGCATTCCATCTTAGTCCTTAGGGGTGACAACACAACAATAGCCTCCTTCGATTGGAGTTGGTTGCAGGTGTCCATCGGCTGCAGTAGCAACGTATCAGTTGGGTAGTTATATAGGATAGTAGTAAATTCACAGGTTATTAACCTCAATGAATTGAAATTAATGTAATAAAAATTCTTTATTTCACGTAAGTAATTCAAATTTGCTAATTGCAAGGAATAGTCTCCCACAACCATAATTCAACTATGTTCGCGGAACGTTGTTACTACTTTACTGAATATACTTTAATTTTTTAGAGACCGTTTAAATTTTGGTTCGAAATTAAAATTACTTACAATTCAAATAATAGTAGTGTCACATTTACAATTGAGACAAAAAAGTATAAGAACCATCATTTACGACCACGTTTCCTTATCAATAAAAATCAAATAAAAAAATATTGTATATATGTTCGTTGATAAATAAAAACTATGATCTGTGCAAACACAACGCTAACATTTTAGTTTCCTTTTTATTTAATTATAATAAACATACTTTTTATATTTATTAGTAATCTTTTAAGAGGAAACCTTTCCAAATGGAACGGTGGACGATAGATGGCGGATTAACCATCTCAATAAATTCCGGACCGGAAATATGGAGAACGATGTCGGCCATTAGCGATGAGGAGACGTCTGGTACCCATTCTGTCCCCTTAGCATGGCGATTATGGTAAATCACCGTTATGGGAAAGTCTTATAACAATTGACTACTTATAGGCTACTAGCTTCCGCCCGTAAAACCTTCCTGCGGCTTTTCTGGGATAAAAATTTCTTTTTTAAGGCATCAAACCGTCATCAAATCTCAGTTGAAAGAACTTATGCTGAGTTTACTAATCGCTACTCGATTTTTCGAATTAGGTTGGGTATGTGATAACAAAACCAATTACCTCCCACGAGTGAACCAACTATTATTGGAGTTGGTAGATAATTGAAGTTTTTGTTGAGAAAAGTACCTACTTTTCGAAATCTGAAAGTACTTCAAATATAATATATTTACGTTATGACATAGGTAAGCTCCCTTGTCAAGCGGACTGGCCAGTACCATCAGTACCAGAAACGACGCACCTTTTATATTCGCGGTAGAGCCAAGCGGCAGCTTTTACTGTTGCTCGAATGGGACGGCTCGATCGGGGTAGTACCACTGCCTCGCAGAATACCGGCGTGAACTAAAGGAATCGTGAGCATATGGGTTTCGCTCGGTAAGTAAGTCAATACCACAAGTCATATATAAGTACATAATATTTTATTAGTCTACATAAGATCAAGGATAAAATTTAATCTGTGAACTAAACTCAGACTTTACTAAGTTCACTCGTAAGTAAAGCATAAATCATATTTAGATTATACTATATTTTCCTCGCGGCTTCGCTCGCGTAAAATTCGGGTTAACAGTATAATTTAAGTGATCCGTAAAAAAACGTCGGATTCCCGCACCGAGGGTTCCGTATCACCACATAATATCTGTGTTATATATTTACCAAAATAATTGTGTTTTCCTTCACTCTGTTCGAAATCATTAGCAAGAGCCCGACTCACACTTGGTCAGCTTTTATTATTTGTTGTTTATACTTTACAGTTTGCACTGTAATCACATACATATGTAAGAGGAGTTTTAAGGCTAACGCGCAACCCTAAAAACGATGATGTGAACTATCATACCGAGTACTTAGATTTCTATATCTCGATTTTTGTTTTGTAGGTTTTAAGTGAGTCCTACTCACGTCTGACCATCATTTTTAAGGCTTTGACAAATTTTATCGTGCAAACTGTCGAATGTAATCAATTATTTAACAGATGTGTTCGCTTCGCGTTGCCCTGCAGCCATTTTTAGTTCTTACATTGCGAATGCGTATTTGTGTTCAATTTAGTTTCAGTGTGTATGCTATTTAGTCGAATAATTTATTAAAAGTCATGACCATAAAGTCATAACCGACCTTTTGACATCAGCGTCGTCATAATTGATTAACTCTTGTATTAATCAGGGTTATAAAATACCTTATCTGTTCACTAGATTTTGCGTGGAACGCAGACAAACAAACAGACAGTAATTATAAAACATTACTGATTTGGCTTAAGAATCGTTCAAACCGGCCTCTTCCACTTATTTTTTCTCAAAAATATGAAATTTATTATATGTATACGTAACGCGAGCCCCAAATGTCTGAATAGCATCATGTTTAAACATTATCGTCAAAACTTAGCAATATGCACATAATTCATTCACGTAACAGAAAACTAAACAAATTGACATGCACACACTCGCTATTAATATAGTATCTAACGACTTGTTATTGCAGAGGTCCGTAGCTGAATTAAATACAATATTCATAATGTCAGAAAGAAAAGCAGGCATTCGAGCGATCTATAACTTGGGGCCTCTCAAACCGATGCGTAAAAACATCTAAGGTATAAATATTTTAACACACCTGTCTCCGTTCTTTTACAAATATTATGTTAGCGTAGAACTTTCTTGTGGTGTCCTTTAGATCAGATCGCAGCAATGTGATACAAAATAATACTTAATGTAATTTCTGATAGCGTGTCGCAACTGTCGAAAACTTTTCTATACTTTATAATAGTTAAGAAGAAAATGGTTCACAGACGTACTGTGAAGTTTAACAATATTCAGGATAAAAATGCGTAGACATGGTGATTGGACATGATGATTGGTGAGTATTATTTACAGTGATCAGGGCGCGGTGACAGTAAACACTAACAGGTTTCTTTAGCAGACTCTAAAAGGTCACTTCAGGTGGCGCTTTTAAAGTCTTAAAAGCTGGCTATAAAGCGCCGCCCAATGGGAGGATCTGCCCCGAAATAGTCAGGCTTGGCAATATTAGATATCTGAAAGCGTAGGTGCTTCAACCCGTCAGGAATATTTTAGGATAATTTAGGTGCGGCCACGATAGACGAGTGTTTAGGGAATCTGCATCGGGAGACTCGAGCACGATCGCCTATGTAGAGGGTTGATACGAGACCAACGAGACAAATTGTATCCTTGGTCTCGACGAATTGGATATTAAGACCGGGACAGGCTCACCATCTGTCACGTTATCCCAAATAAACCACGTAAAAAGAGGATTAAATTCATAATCTAAGTGACCCAGTACTAAAATGTCAACACATCTAACCAGGGGTGGTATTCGGTTGTGAGAGTTTATATTTTTTAATAAATTTATATATTTTTTTTTTTACTTCCGAAGTACTAAAGATAGTCTTTGGTATTTGTCGGAGATCTTGAAATTTCCTTTCTTAGCGTGTTTTTCCCGTTTTTTTACAAACAACGTTTTTTACAAATTACAACTTGTGAAAAAACGTCCTAAACGCGAGCTAGATAAAATGTAGCAATTGTTAAAATCGCACTATTAGATTATAGTAAATGACATAACTTAATAACTTTTTCTTATAGTGCTCCTTTACGTATCAATTTTCAAAAGAAAATTACGACCAAATTTTCCAATAAACAAGGACTGCCGTAATAACTACCCTTGGCCAGTAGAAAAGCAACCGAAGTTTTTGACGTTTAGCACCGTAGAACGACACAGCCGACTGTTACTAGTCTTCCTATGTTTGAAGTCTGACATTTTTGGGAATGTGGTAAATTAAGCACTTGCACACAACACACAACAAGTTGCAATTATTAATTTTAATGGTGGATTCCGAACCCAGGTCACATGCGTGTTATGAAATGAATACGAGCGCTCTGACCCCTGAGCTGCGACAGCACAAGTGTTAAGTTCAGTTAAGTGTCGATATCCAATAAGTGTTTATAATAAATTGCAAATAAAAATCACCTTTGTTAACACTTACGACGTAAAAAAACGATAGGCTTAAAATCTTACCTATAACCTTCGTAGTAATACAATTAAGTGACAAAAAAACCCTCAACAGCGCTTAGGTATTTCTTTGACACAAAAGACCTGAGGCTGATTTATTTAATGCTGTACCTGAAGTGATTTCCCATAACTGTAATATTATCTAAATACATGTTTTATATACTACTTATATGTATAATAACATAATAAATAAGGCTGAATAATAATATCATTTTCTGGCCGGAGATTTATTTGTTGAGTTTTTAAACTGTTTTTAATATACCTGTGTGATTACAATCTTAGAGTTATTATATATTTTATTATTCTACAATAAACTGGACCCCAGCAAGAGCTTCCCTGTCACAGCGGCTCGTTTTAAAATGGGCCATCTTGACACACTTCTTTGAGAACACCTGACATTGGCGCAACGTAAGAAACTAGGGGGGAGCGGAATGAACTTTTAGAAGTGTGTTCCTAACGCTACTGGTTTAAATGGTAAAGTTTATTATTAAAATAACACGTAAAACTTAGGATTATTAAATTGCGTTTTCTTTAAAAGTTAAGCTTTTTTTAACTGGTTTCGTATATTAATATCTTCAGCAAAAGTTTACCCAAAAGTTTTTAAGTTTATTTTACTCTTGTCGTCTCTTACTCAGTAAGAGTAGCACCCTCTAAATGTTCCATTGCTGGGCAAAGAACTGCTCTCAAATATTTAAAGAGGTATTTGGAGCCAAATAGAGACCGCCGCCCCGCTCCAGTTTGGATCGGCCGATTTCAAACATGGAATTGCAATTTGACATGGCAAACTTAGCTATACACCAGTACCGGGAATAGGTAGATCGCATGCAGACCCGGCGCCTGAGCTATCGCGGTAGCTGACGTAGTCACCGTTTTTTTATCTCACTTTTAGCACGTTCTTTTTATAGACAATTATAATTATATGCGATGTTAAAGGAAAATAGACAATTAAGTAAATAAACTGCCTTAAATCCTCTTTATTTTACCACTTTCATTTTATGACTTTTGATAACCATTATACACAAAATAAGCATATGATGACAAGTCATTAAATAGTCTTTGCCTTAAGCATCGGTTACATACACATATTTTTGAACGTGGTAGAGCCAAACGGCGGCTTTTGCTCCTCGACCTCGCGGTGGAGAGGCATCTTGTGGTTCTGCGCTTCATTCGGTGAGTGAGGTAACCGGTGCTCTTCCGCATCTCCACACCCTTTCCTCCCCAAATTTTCGCCCCGGCCAAAAAACACAAAAAAGCTCATGACAAAATAAAAAGTCCAAATATAGTACAGTAAAAGTATTTTTCTTGTATAAGAGATGTTATTAATAATAATTATTATAAGGCCAGATAATGTACATTAAAGTGTAAAGACCAGCCATATTGCGGCTGATGTATTTTTTAAAGGGTATTTCACATGTTTGAGATTATTTCTTTTAATGGTTTTCAAGCTTTGCGTAACAAAACAAGAGCAAAAACTTTGTGCCTGTCCGAACAATATCTTCTCATCTTTGAGTTACATGGACTAAAAATTTTACACAAGAAATTGTGGGAAAAGCAAATAATATTATTTTACCACCTTGTTAACTTTCTGCGGTGGCATAAGACTACATCGAAAATTTTTCGTCACTTGTAAGTTGTATGCTCTCGACTCAATTTTATTACAAATGTCAAATTCTCTTTCCACAGACGCTGAGATAGAAGAAAATTCCAAGAGTCTCGAGGGAAATCTATGACTGCCTACGTCTATCAAAAGAATTCACAAACGTCAATATTTTTAATAAAATTCGGTTGTGTCAAGTCAAAATCCAATCAAATAATTTATTCTTCGACATAGGAAACAAATTTCACTTGTCTATCGTTATATTTTAAATAAACCACCGTTTTGTAAAGAGCTTTCTTTGACGGAGAAGAAACAGGCAAAAGAAAATCCGTAAGTATTCTCCTTTTAGTCATTGTTTTTAATATTTTTTTAAGTAATGCCATATTACATATAATTTAGAAACAGCTTTCGGTATTTTCCTATCAATATGAAAAATTAAAGGTCACGCACCCATAACTAGGTAGTAGACGCCTTCTCTGCCTAGGTGTCGTCTGGGTATGTATGTACCACCCTCTTACTTATTTATTTCGACAAAAACAGTTTGACTACTGTTGTGATACGGGTTACGAAGGTATAGAGAGCCAGTATAACTACGGGCTGTGGCCATTTTAGTCCTCAGAGATGACAACGCATCTGTAAACTTTACAGATTGAAATCGTGTGCAGGTGTCCATGCCCATCGGGTGGACTGAGATTGAGACTACCTAAGATTTTATTGTAGAACCGGATACGTTACATTACATTTCAAATATTACTGAGAGGGACGGCTTCGTGTACTTTGTTTATTTACTTTTCTATTTGCACATAAAAGAGCAAAAATCGCGGAATTAATGCCAAGAGGCATTCTCTACCAGTCTACCATTAGGTTGAGCTGAGAAAATGTGAAAAAAAAACATATGGATAACTAAATATTATGTTTATATTTATACTCAAATAATGTACTACGATAGAATACTTATATATGACGGTACTTAGACATACAACAACATAAAACACATTACACACTACATGCATACATATACATATACATATTTATTACATACGTAAACATAGATTTCTGCTATTTTATTATAACTGTCAATTAAATTTGAATTAAAATAGAAACAAAAATAATTGCACTGAACTAGTATTGCGTCACTAGGTAATAAACCCACTTTAAGTGCATTTTCTCATAACCTAACGTATAAACATATATATACCAAATACAAAATATATGTATTGCCACAAGAGTTATTCAAAGAAAACCAGCGGTACCAACAAGGCCTAACTCATACCCGTTTATAAGTGTATTGGTATCTAAATGATTAACATTAAGTGTTGTTCTTTTTATACACTAAGCCAGCCATTGAAGATGGGTATCACTATAATGCAGTAAATAAAATAATAATAATAAAATAATCGCATAATATTAAGTACTGTCATGGATAAATGCATAACACCAACATGATCATTATATAAAACTAAATAAGTTAAATGCTAATATTTTTCAATACCTAACTGTGATACTAAGACAAAAGTTTTTGTAACCTATTTTTATCCTTATATCGTTTTATGATAACTAAGTTTTTAGATGGTACTGATCAGCATGTTCACGACCTTATTTGTTTGCTATGTTACGTTAAGTCTTATAAACTTAACCGAGTGTTTTAGGCCTTTGAAGTGTAATCAGTAAAGTTATGAGAATGTTCATAACACCTTCTGTGTTTCTGTCTAAGTATTCATGTATTTGTGTGCAGATACATATGATTTCTGATTGTTTGTGAGTATAATAAAACAACGATAGATGACGTAATCATTACCTTATAAACTACAGCGACCTATAATGGGCAGCAACATTAAAGGTGTCTTTTTAGAGATCGCCAATCTGCTTGCCATGCGTGAGGATTACAACAAATCATCCCTGTGTACCTATAGAAGAGAGATCTATATCCAAGAGTGGACTGTTTACAGGTTGTTGAGAAGAGGAGAAGAATTATGTATATGAAGGCACGTACTTTTTTATGTCATTCAATACGTCATTGTCATTGATTGACTAGTAGAGAATGTCAAGGAGCATCAAGTCGGACCTTTGTTATCTTATATATTCTGTGCCAAATTCCGAATATACAACAAAAGTAGTTACTGCAAAAGAAAGCGTAAAACACTGACAGACAGCCACTGAAGTCTAAACGTAATACGGGTTCTTTGACCTTTTATAAACGTAACCCTAACAAAAAGAAAATAGTTAAAATACAGTAGAGTAGGCCAGTAAAAGTAAATCGTGCCCTGCGCTTCTTATTATTTTTACCACGCACAAGGCATGGATGCGTAAAAGCGGTCGTAGAGAACATTTCGGTGCAATTTTAGAAGATCGATACATATTTACCTTCGTAACAACGCTTTGATACGTGGAACGCCTACAGGAAAGCCAGGGAAACATTTATCAAAAACATTTTATCTTACAGGTGGCTATTGACCACTGCTTCAATCATAGTTAATCTGATTAAACTGTAATATTTTATTAATACATCGTTTTAAATATATTAAACTACCAAAAAAGCCTATTGTTGAATCAGATATATATATAGTCACTTATATATGTCGTCCCGAAAAAATGCTTTTGTTAAAGGTTAAAAATTAAATGAACGTATTGTCACAATTCAAATAGATTTAATACAAATATAAAATACAAGCGCGGTCACAATAAAACGTTTGCGTTACCGACTAGAAAAACATTACATCTCATGGGGTGCCTTAATCTTATATCTACAATTTCTTCACCCAGTAACGGCATAACAAACTTATTGTTCCCTAATGTATCTATCTATTGCCGCATGCTTAAGTCCACCACAGAATATCTAAAAGCGTCGTAACGTAGCTCTGCATTCGTAAACGGGTATAACACATAGGTTAGGTGATATAGAATATATAGGCATAGATGGATTTATAAATAATTTTATACCGAAAAATAAATTAGGTACAGAGATTTACACTTTATACTAAAAAAAAATTTACTTTTCACCGTGACCCAAAAGAGGGTGAATTGTGTAAGTGTTTAGTTAGGTATTCACAGCGGTTGTTCGCTGTGAATACCTAACCTACTATTAAAAGCGACCGGCTGAAAGAATGTAAAATTACCGACCTACTTCGTTCTACAGCATTAAAATTTAGCTAAACTGCTAAGGGAAGTAGGAGTCAATGTTGAAAATTCATTCTAACATTAAAAAATAGACAGGGTATAATTTTATTCTTTTTAACAACCATAAGATCGTTTTATAACTGTATTTGTAACTTCTATTGTACAAACAAAATGTAATACTTTAAGTACAACCAAATATTATTTCATGTTTTTACTCTTATCTATTTTAGTGATCCAACTTCGATTACCTGTTATCGCTTATTGACGCAAACAGGTAGTACTAGTTATTACCGTGCGTTCGGTATGATATGTTAAAAAACCACCTAATGAAGATTTATTTTAACATATCATAAAGAAAATATCTGCAATTAAGTCATTTAATTTATGGGTCGTCTTAAGTGTATTCAAGGAGCCTAGCACTTTAAATACCTCTTAAAAATGCACTTTCAGTATGCGCACGACTAACGTAACGATCATAACCGCAAAATAATGCGTATCTTTCAGGCAGCTTAGCACAAAGCGGAATGACAACGGCGTTGAAACTGGCGCGAAATTACTACACGTAGCACTTGGTACCTGTGACGCTGAGCAAGGACATGGTGGGTCGAGCGTCCGTCTGGCCAGGCTGGCCCGTCGACCCGGGGCGGTCGGCGGGGCCGGCGCCTCACCGGCCGCCGCGGGGCGCCATTACTCGCACACGCGCGCCCGGCTACACGCGGGCCGGCGACCGACTGACGCCCAGTTACTCGCCGCCTTGCCGCCTCGCCGCCACGGACCTACAAACAACAGGACATGCCTCCGCCGCGCCACCGACCACGCGTTGCGGTTCTCCGATATTTCCCTCATCGGTACACGCACTAACACATAACACTCACCCGGCCGACTACTCACGCGTGTGCGTAAACATCGCACGAAAGCTCGCCGCTTCGTCGCGAGTGCAAATAAGGCTTCGAAGGCGCATCCACGCGTTCTTAGTTTCAGGTTCGTAACGCATGCGCAGTGGAAACGTCTTCTGACATCACCGGCACCCAGATTATTTTCGCCCGGCGAGGTAAATACCCTCACATCGATCGGATCCGGTTAAACTAGATGCAATTATTGCACTGCCCTAGTCCCCTTAATGCAATTTTTAGTATCGCAACGATCGCAACTTATAAGTTATGTAGTTACGCTTAATAAATACAACTAGAAGATCTTATCTAAATTATTTCAAAAAGCAAATTGAATTGTACGTTTCTACTATGCACTATGATTTGTAAAAGCATTTACGTCATACATCGTAGAACCAGGTGAATGATAGTAATACGCGTAATATAAATGTTTTCAATACTGTCAGAATAACTCTCTGGAAGCATTGCTATCAAGTAAAAACGTAGAATCTTCATATTTATAATCAAAATGTTCGCGCGTTATTTGAATTTTCATTATTATAAAGTTTTTAGCAATAATCGGTTGCTACTTATTTGTTTTAAGCGATGAAGAATTAAACTGATCGTAACTATATCCTCTAACATACCCTGCCGATTTCTATGAAGAATTGCCTAAGCCAGCCAGCCAAAATTGGACAGATCGTCGCTTCATAAAATGGAGAATCGACCACTACGTTTGCCAGAAGATACTCGGTTACCCCTAGAGAACCTTTTTAGTAACTTTATACTTGTCGAATCTCCGAGTTTGTTTTAAATTACCACAGCAGCTTGCTTATCTTTTAGGTTATATATGTCAGATATGTGACGACCTCATATATATTCCTCATTTCAAATTCTATCACGCAGAGAATCTCCAAGCTTCGTCATCTCCACAGCTCCCTGAGGGAAATTGAACTTTCAACGTACAGTAAAGGATCACGTCTCGCTTCCGTAATTTATTGGATTTACTGAAAGTAAATTCTATAATTACTACACTTGATAATTTTTCTATTCGTTATATTATTTGTGTTTCCATTCTCGCTATTTCGTTTTAATTCAAATTGAAATTAACGCAAACCGTATACTAATTGTTACAAACTCGCACTCAGGGACTATCTGTAAATACTTCACTTGGCCACAACAGTTGCGGAAGCATCGATTTTAATCAAACTTAAATTGTATAGTAAATTGTAACACTGCGTTGGTCTCTTCACCCTAATATGTCAATTATTAATTCTCATCTGCCCATTAGCTTCACGGCTTTTCGAACCGAAACACAGTAAAAACTTGCTGCTTGCTGGCACAATACATCACAACGTAGGTGCCATGTTGACAAACAGGTTTTTTTAAATTTTCTTAGACGACTTTGACGATACCCAAGGCAAAGATGGGGTCCATAGATTTACTGACATCCCTACCACATGGCAACAATTTAAGTATTTTGAAGCTACGCATACTACTTAAATAAGCGAGTCGAAAATGGGAAACAAGCGGGTACTAACGTTACCTTTAAATGCCAACCTTATCGTGGTGCACCCTTCTGCCTAACAAAAGATAGAACCTCTTTTGTCATCCAATAGGGTGATGGCAAAAAAATTATTCACAAAAACGAAAGTTGCAGAACTTTATCAACCGCCGTATGAGGCTACCGGTACTGGGTTCACCGCCTGATCAGTGTGGTGAGTGTCTTGCAAGAATACATGCCAGATGTGGTTCATGCTGCTCTGGTACGTACGAAAGTACCTGTAATACGTAAACATAAGAAAGAACCTAGTCAGTAAGAATGCAAGTCCAGCTGTGGGATTTGTAATACTGTTGATGATGATGAATATACGACGATACGAGTGGAGAGTTATTTAGTTTAATTATTTCAAAACACGTTCACGTTCTCTTCAATAAAACGAAAAAAATAAAAAGGGCACTAATTACGATGATGGCAATAGAAATTCTGTGTCAAGAGGTGAGACTCAGCCTACTGGAAAGAACTTAAAACCTTGACATTAACAGCTTTTTATAATGAGCATGTGGTTTTGGGGTGAAGTATTTTATTCAATCGTTTTACTTTTTATTACATTCCGTAAATATAACAGAATAATCGGAAAATAGGAAATAAATAGGGGTATTCTTTTTTTTTTAAGTAATAAGCCCACACGACATTTCAATTAACATTCTTTTCACGTAGCCTCCCACTTGTTATTCTTTTACGGAATTACCTTCATGTTACATACGCCACCTTAAACAAATTGAATCACGTAACTCTGGAGTTTTTTAAGTAGTTAGGTAAGATAAGGTAAAAGGTGTCATGGAAAAAACCACCTATTGTCCTAATGTCAAAATGGGCCATTCTGTCTACGCTTTATGCCTAATGGAAATCTCCATAACACACTATAGATCTGATATGCACACACGTATGTGAATTCGTCTGCAGACGTTACACTGCTGGCTGACACGAGAGGCTGGAGTGATTCCGTGAAATTGTCAGTCGCGGATGTCGCAAAGGTAAATAAAATAAATCTCTTTACGTGCAGTACCTGTCAAAAATCGGAGACGAAGAAGGACAGGCAACTGGTCACCTGTTGATGACGTTATAAGTTTTTCCTAGAGTGGGTATATAGTGGAAGATTTAACACTTTAATACTTTAACTGTGTATGACAGTTTTAAAAGAAGCAAAGCTGCCCGTAAATTTTTCAATGTTGAGTAAAGGCCTACTCTCAATACTCAAAGGTTTTAAAAATATATTTCTATAACTTTGCATGGGTGATAGTGCTTCTAGTATTGATATTTTTCCGCGAAGGCTTGACATTGCATTGTATCTATAGTCAGGGTGACAATCATCACTATCCGCCTTATCATCACAGCTCACTTATCATCCGCCATCAGCGAGTGGCCTAGGTCGAATCGCGGTGCCAGCATTAAAATTTGTAATCACAATTGTAAGTACTGAATTTACTAGATCATCGGTAATGAAGGAAAACAACGTGAGTAGACCTGCATGTCTCAGAAATAGTAAAAATTATTATATATTTTGATATTTATTGACTACCCTATAGCCTAGTTGGCAGTGACCTTGCCTTTGAATTTCTGGGTTGATTACTTTTAAAGTGAGGAGAGGTGGAAGAGCAAATGTAACAGCATAAAAAAATTATTTACATTACATGAACTGCTATGTTCAATCTACATTAGTGTGTTCACAATTTCAGTATGTTTAAACATTTTTTTAAAGTAAAGGCGGCAAACAAACAAGCGGTTCACCTGATGGTAAGTGATTACCGTCGCCCACGTACATCTGCAACACGTGCGTTGACGGCCTTTAAGGGTATTTGGGAGATGGGAGAGAGGATGAGGAGGGGGACGGGGCGTGGGTCTTCGGTTACCTCACTCACCGAACGAAACGCAGAAGCACAAGATGCCTCTCTACTTGACCCTGGTATCCTGCGAGGCCACAGTACCGATCCGGTCGAGCCGGCCCATTCGAGCAGTAGCAAAAGCCGCCGCTTGGCTCTTCCACGTTTAAGATAACATACATAAGTAGTTATAAATTAAACATGACAAATAATTTCTGTTTGTATAATTCAGCATTGGCAGATTGTCTTACGCCATCACAGCAAGGAAAGTTATTTTTGTATTGGATTGGAGTGCAAAACAAGCTAATAGTCCACCTGATGTTAAGTTGCTTCTGCAACCCTTAGACACCTGCAAACAACTTCAATCGAAGATGGTTACAGTTGTGTTGCGGACTGTGAGGTATTCTATCCTCAGCACAGTCTCCAACTACACTGGCTCTCCACATCGTTCAAACTGAAACTCAACACTTATTACATTGCTGTTTAGCGGTAGAAATGAGTAGCACCACCCGTCCATATCCAGACAACTTCTAGGCAGAGAAGGCGTCTACTACCTAGAAATAGTCGCACTAATTACTTATTATCCACTTTTGAGTATATTCATAGAGCATGAAGACTTCGTAGCTTAATACTAAATCTCTCTACGCGTGACCTCTCACAAAGATTTTCGCAAATTAGGACCTTTGCATTTGCGGAGTTTTTGGCATAGTAAGCCCATATCCTTGTTCTGTTCCCTTTCTCCTCATTTATAATACCTATGGGATAAATCGAGGAGGCAAATTGTATTATACCGCTTTATATAAAGATGTTAAAAAATATTTGGCATTAGTCGCCTTCTGCGGCTCCCATGCGTTAAGGGTGGCGCTATTCTTTAATTCCGACAGCCACACGAAATGTGGATGAGTCATATAATTTGAAAAAAAAATTAAAAAACTGTTTATTCAAAAGTAGCCTTAATAGGTCTATGGTACCAGGTGTCTGTGCCAGTGCTGCTCGCCGCATGCTCATTAGCAAAAGATTGTATGGTAGGTCGCCAGCATCATTATGCGACCATCCCTTCTTAACGGTTCTTTCATGGATCCCTTTTGCGAATTATGCTAAGGATTGCTTTTGTTTCATCATTACTTGCGAGCGCTACTAACTTAGGAGCTATAAAACCCAGTGGTTTTTTTCGTAATTAATTTTTCAGAGAAATAGACAACAAAGCATCAATACATATGTATGTAGGTAAGTAAATATTTACATTCAAACGGCATCACAGCTTACATGTTCGCTACACAAATATACACTGTCAATGAATTGTTGTAGATAGTTGTTACGTAATACACACGTGGTAGCGGCGTCATTTGGCCCTTTCCGACTTTCAACGGAAAACCACGAGCCCGAATCCAAATATCGATCATAAGGAACGCGCGAACGCGACACTGTCGTGACGTCACCTACATCTATGCTCGAGACTGTATGTGCTTGATACAAGTATTTCAACTCTGCACTTAAGCTGCAAGCATTTAGGTTCATTATAAATTACTTTGCGGTATTGGATCTAATCGATCTAGTTGGTGAGCATTATTGTAGCTACAGCTATATAACACCACTGAGTCTCCTGACCCACATTAAACATACTAACCGTTTTACCTTGATAAAGCGTGATTCGTATGCCCAACGTCTAGACCAATTTCAAAACAATTAAAACTCTTTCAATCACTGTAAACAAAATAATAACATAAATTTCATGATGCTTAGAATGTTTTAATGAAGTGACTTTGTGACCAACATTGTAACCATATTAGAAAACACTGGCTATGTGATATCGTCAGGTGTAAAGTGGATTATACTATCTTTTTCTCCAATTACCAAACTTATAAAGACATAAAAGACATAAAGACATTTATTCCTTCTTATATGCACGTGATAGGAAACAACAAATTGAGTTTTTATAATAAAATAGTTGTCAATACCCAGGAAAAGGTAAATATCCACGAGACCGAGTAGCGCGCTATAAACATATCTGGGCTCTGCGCCGGTGCTACTCCGTCCCGGCCGTGGAAGTCCAAGTGAACAAATGCAAATACCGCACCGAGACACAGCCAACTTTGGTTAGAGGATGCAAAGAATGTCTGACAGCAAACCCGCCCATGAGGCTCGCCATCGCCACCTTTTAAGTTCTAGTTAGTTAAGCATTTTCAATGGCTGGGGAAATTTTGGTGCATAAGTTTGATAAGTTTTTGAAAAAACATTTCTTTTTAAAAAAAAAATCCACTTTTTATTTCCTGAAAGGATAAAAGCATGGTAGTACCAGATTTGTTTTGTAAAATCACAGACCATAAAACATATTTCAAAATGGAGTTCTTGGTGCATGTTGATCTTTCTTTACTATATTTCATACCAGGTAAAGCCACACTGCAGATATTGAATGTAGCGCGACATCTGTGAAAATGTATTGTAGATATTGTAGAGCTACACCGCGGACAATGAATCTAAAGAGACATCTTTGAGAATATTTTATACGCGATAAAGACACTGGATACAGCATGTATGTAGCCCGATATCTGAGAATGTTGTATACGTTGTAGAGTTAAAGATACTGCAGATATTGCATGTGTCGTGATGTCTGTGAGAATGCTTAATACCTAGCAGTCACAATGTGGATATTGTGAGATGCGCGACATCTGTTGGATTATTTTATACCTGGTACAGCACCACTCCAGATATTGGATGCAGCGCGACATCTGTGAGAACGTTTTATACCTAGTAGTCACGCTGTGGATATTGGAAGTGACATTAGCGACGTTGTAGAACCATGGATACAGCAGATATTGATATCGCGATATCTGTGAGAATGCTTTATACCCAACAGAGTCACACTCAGGATATTAACCTTCAGTTCTATTAGGTTAGCTAGGAGTAAATAGCAAAAGATTTGTGGGATTCCAAGGGCGGGGGCCGGCACTATTAAAATTGTCAAAGCCAATTTAATAAGTACTCATTTAGCATATGGTCATCATGGAATGGATGAACTACAGAGTTCTACAAAACTACTTATGAAGAGTTTCCATATATAAAGATTAAATTAAAGACATATTTACTGCACATGTTTACTAAAATATGAAATGTCTTTTAGATTATATACAACGAAATAAAAATGTAAAGCTAATTCTAAGCAAGAGCCCACTTAATGCTATAAAATTAGGGCGCTGCCCTTTATGCTACATAAGCATAAAATCATAGATATCACTTTATTCACACAAATTTTACATTGAAATGTATTGGATTATTCAAACCACAAATATAATATTTTGTTGATTACAACAAACAAAATTTTTGTAAATTCTTACATGACATTGCTTAACCCTTCCACAAATTTGAGATATTTTTCATGACGGACAGCATAATTGTCCGAGTCTGTTCTCATTTCTTGAATGAATTTCTTTTCATGAGACAACAAAACATTAAACAGGACACTTGAATATACACAATTACTATCATACCTCAGTATTTTAGCCTCTTTTTGTCTATTATCGTCATAGCTGCATTTTTTACAAGCTATTCTTATTAACATACCATTGCTCCTAGTTAAACAAAAATGGTCATAGATAATACCTATTACTTCATGTACAATGAAACGCCTGTGATACCACAGAGTCTCATGGTGCTTATAAAATCGAATTAATTCACTGTTTAGTGTCAACTCATGGAATATAATTTCTAACTTGCGACACACTAATGCATTATCCATGATGCAATTGCACTTCTTAACAGAGTGAAATAGTAGCAAGTTAACTAAGTTATATTCTGTATAGGACAATAAATTATCTTCTGAAACTTTAATCATAGAATCCTTGGGAAAGTTACTAGCTAGAACTCTTACAAAAGCTTTCCTTAAATTAAAATTAATAAAAGTAATGAATTTCGTCCACGACTCTTCATTGAATAGATAAATATTTTTTATACAAAATTGGCGGTAGTGAAAACAACTATAATCAGAAACATTTTTCGCACTCCAATGTTCCGAAAAATTATACTCTCTTATGTACAGATTATAAATATTGTATTGCTTATCTAAAGTTTTCAGTTTGTTTATGAAACCCATACGATGATTCCAACTATGATAATTGTTTGGACTTTTGTCCGATGCTGCTGTGCAAATTTTCATTTCTTCATTAATGAGATCTTGAATGTAGTTGTTTTGCAGTGAGTCATCTGTAACAAATAAAATACTAGCAATGTACTCACTAATGCTATAATTGAAGAAATTTGTAAATGCTGTGTTATAAACAAAAAAATAGTCTAGTCATAGTACATAAAGCTTTTTTGTAGAACAATATTCTGCAAACCCACAAGTGAACTCCGCCGCCTGGCAGGTGGTCTGGCGGAAGGGCCAAGGCGAAGCGCCTGCAAAGACGTTGCACCAACCCGGCGACAAAACCGGGGCACAGACAAGGACAAGTCCAATCAAAGCAGCGGAGGAAGGCTCGTCCTCTGAGTAGGACACTGGCATCAACAAAGAACCTATGCGATCCACTGCACAAATGAGTGTAGGTCTAACACGCGAAGCCGACCAATTCCGGGTTTCTTTAATTTGAGGTAAGGTAAGATGTTTATGCGCGCTATGGAAAGGGCTATGCTCCGAGTTTCTCTGCAGGTAACCGACATAGCCGCAAGGATCAGCAAGCTGAAGTAGCAATGGGCCGGCCATATAGGTCGCAGAACTGACAACTTTTGAGGAAAAAGGTTCTCGAGTAGCAGCCACGTACAAGCAAACGCAGTGTGGGACGACCCCCGACAAGATGGAGTGACTACCTGCGCAGTGTTGCGGAAAGTCGATGGATGAAGGCGGCTCAGGACCGAGGTATATGGCAATCTTTGGGGCAGGCCTATGTTCAGCAGTGGACTTGTGATAGGCTGAAATGATGATGAAGTTGTTTATGATTACTTTAGCGATCACGTTAACCCTAGAGCGTGTCTATACTACAAACAATGTCTGTGCACAACCCAGCAGACACACAACTCTCACTCGATCTCACCAGGCTGGTGCACCACAGCGAGGGGACTGGGCTCGAGTTCATCATCAGAACCGACTACAACGCGCAGCAACTCCTCTGAGGAATGAATAGAAGCAACGACAAGGTAAGTTTTACCTTTGTAAGACCTTTGTTGAATATTTATTTAAAAAACAAAAACCTAACCCTCTTAGTTTAGGTTCGGAACCAATATTCGCAAATAAATGAAGTCGCACATTTATTAACCTCACTCTCGACACGGAAAAGTTTGTTAATCACATCACGGGATGACACGTCTCTAAGGAGGCATCTTGCTTGCCACAGATGGATCCGTTTCTTCTGCAGACCAATATTTCACCAATAAGAAAACAACTAAGCTAGGCGCAACCCCTGGAAAACGGACATAGCTAAATACTTACATGCTTTGACATCCAAAATCTCCCATTTTGGGACACCTGGTGAGCTGGAGGATATAACAAGTATTGAAAAACTGTTCACAAACCTTACAAGTGACATGGCAGACTCATGCTTAGTATGGTAAGATCCTGTTGGAGCAGCGAATGAAGGCTTGGATAGCCCTAAATAACCATCCTTACATCTGACTAACTGACGTATATTGGGACTTATACAAAAAGTTTAAGTCTGAGTACAAATTTCGGTTTATTAGGTTTCGGTGAACTACATGATGGTGCAATTTCGGTAGCATAATAGAAACCAGAGAGATACAGATAAGAAGCGACTTTGCTTAACAGCCTACTCTAGGGCCAAGCACAACCTGATAACACCTACACTTCACGCCAAATCTAACTAATTACACCCTGCTAGACACACTTGCTGGGATGCAGATTGTTTTTTTTTTATTCTTTTATATATTAAGATGTCTTTGCTTCCAATGATAAGGGAGCCCCAGCTTTACCTTAACTTAAGATCTACTTCAAATCATATTTTCCACCTTAATATTTGCACCAATTCTACTGTTGCTCTTTCGTGTTTAACACATTCTACAAGTATGTGCTGATCATCATCTACCATGCCACACACATTACAATTAGGGGAATTAAGGATTATGCGAGAGAGAGAGAGAGAGAGAGAGAGAGAGAGAGAGAGAGAGAGACGATTCTTTAATGAAGTTAAATGACATGATGAAGAAAATGCACCTAACAGGCATGACAGGATATTCGTGCAGAAGATTGTGACTGTTAGTAAACTACAATGGGTTCCAACCATACACAGAGGTCAGTCCTGATGGTATTTTCTCTGCTCTACTACAGTGGGGAGAACACATAATCGTCAATAAACTAACTGCAATTTTAAGGGCATACCTGTCACATAAATATGTGCTAAAAGGGTGGAGGGAGACAACATAGTTTTCTTTCAAAAACCAGGAAAAACTGATTACACCATTGCCATGTCCTTTAGACCCATTACCCTCTCACCTTTCATGTTAAAAACGATGGAGAGAGGTTATGCAAAAGAAAACTGATAGAGTCAGCATTAGTATACAAACTGCTGCATGCAAATCTACATGTACACATTACAAGTAAAATTGACAAAATTTTACTTCTTCTCATGGTTAGCCAGATAGAAGAGGCCATTCAATGTAAAAGTCTAGGCATACCATCTGACAGTATGGTGGTGCTACAGGCCCTAAAAGCAAT
The DNA here is from genome assembly GCA_029286595.1 of Bhutanitis thaidina. Classification (NCBI taxonomy): domain Eukaryota; kingdom Metazoa; phylum Arthropoda; class Insecta; order Lepidoptera; family Papilionidae; genus Bhutanitis; species Bhutanitis thaidina. The sequence goes on from JAGSMS010000019.1 coordinate 1,217,698, forward strand.
GACATGAATTCAGCATTTGTATACGAGCCCAGAAATGATGAAAAAAATCCAAAATATAATATACTAGAAACCAGCATGCACAACTTTGGACAAACTATGCAGAATGCAGACAGGTATAGTGGAGGCTCTCTGAACAACTAAAAGAAATATAACCAAAATGCTACTACTATGCCAGAATATACACACTACTTGGATGGTAAGTAGTAGACAGGATAGTAACATAACTGAACATGGATTGTTTAACAATTATCTGTTTATTTATATTATTTATTGTATTGATGTTACAGACAGTCCTCTACGCCATATGTGAATGGAGGACAAAATAACAGCAGCCCCTGTCCTGCTAAAATATCCAATGGTCATAGTAAACTAAGTAGGCTAAGCAGTAACTTTAAGGGTCTGTTGAGTTACCATCCCCAACAAATGGATAATTCATCATTATCATTTCAGCTAGTCTCAAGTTCACTTCTGAACATAGGCCTCTTCCAAAGATTGCCCTGCAAGATTCTGAACCCCCTTCACACATTGACATCAGTCCATCTTGTGAAGGGTCCTCCTACACTGCTTTTACCTTTTATCCTCCTTCCAGTTGTCAGTGCTGCTAGTATTCTGAGAGTTCTGAGAGAAAAGCCTATATCAAGCAGGGCTGTCTAAGAAAAGGTGGATACAAACAAAAAAAAAAGAAAAAGATTGTTAATAAAAATTTTTAAGTCTGATGTGTTCAATGATGAAGCAAAACATTATAGGAAATATATTTTTAGCCTGATTTGTAACCATACCTTTTAATACAATGTCTAAAAGCCATCTTCTATAGGCAAAAGCATCATTACATTTAGGTTTCCTTGATATAACTAATCTCGTAAAATGTAGTTCAGATGTTTTATCTAATAAACATTTTAATACGAGGATGCGCCTTTGGTTCCAAAATACACTTAATTCAGGATTAAGCAATAGCGTTACATTCAGTAATTTTATCAAACGGTCAGAATTTATTGAAGATACTTTGAATGTTCGTCGTCTTGCTATAGTACAATATTTATCCATAGTTTCGGAATAGCAGTACATATACACATGTTTAATACACCAAGACTCTAAGCCGAGGCAGTTCTCTAAATGTAAAACAGGAGATTTGTTCCGAAAGTTGGTGTCCACAGGTACAATATCAAAAGATCGTCTGAAAGTAAAAACAATGAAAATATTTATATGTTACTATCGTACACCAAACACAAAGGAGATCACACTTTCACATTAAATTTAATTGAAAACTTGCCAATTTTTAATAAATACTTACAGCTCCGCGATTTTCGATAAAATAACATGAATATCTTTTAGAATTCTTTCTACTAAAGCAAATTTATCTTCTTCCATAGTGAAAAAAATTAACAATTGCACTAGAATTACTAACGGAAGTGACCCGTTATTTATTTTCATAAAAATAAGTAAATGTTTCTAACCCATTTTAATTGTTTACGTATCACGCCACAAATGTTATTAACACTGACACATGACACTGACACTTTTCCGTGTAACCGTCTTGGAAATAGAGAATCTGCCCTACACTGTCTGAAAATCTGCCAAAGTCTGACAACTCTCAGTCACCTTGGCGATGAGAAACAAAAAGAATATATCTAAAATTATTGTTACACCGTTAATCTAATTATGCATCAATATTCCAATAGTATTCTTCGACTTTTCCGTCATACATAGATTTTATTGTCAACTTCTTAACCACTTCTTTTGATGCTTTATAATTTATGAGACAGTCCCCTTGTACCTTTATAAATTTGTTCATTGTTATGGTGGAAGATATATTTATTCAGATGTGTTAATTTAGGAATCTATTTCTTAATCAGTTTTATTTAGGTATACTTTTGAGAATATATTCTCACGCAAGGCTTAGGATGATGAGAAACATGAAAGTAATTTTGCAAAATTAAAAAAATCAATCAAATATTTGTTTCGTATCAATATCCGGAATCCATCTTAAGTCAAACACCAGTCTTTCTGCCGAAGTCAGCATTTCCGGTTACCTCACCGCAGATGGGAGCCCTCACCTCTGCTGTTTTGTTTTATAGGGGTTAGGCGCCAGGTATCGTCATAATAGCGTCGTTTGCAAGCTAGCTAAGTGAGCACAAAAAATATTATTTTGTTTTTCCTGTGAATAATTAATTCCTCACTGTAAAATTAAAATTATGGAAGAGCACATTGTTAACGAAGTTCATGAAGAATCACAAAGTTCTCCAAAACGTAAGCGTTCTCTATCACCTAGTTCGAATAGCAGTGATTCATCTAGCATCAGTGTCTATAGCCAAACGTGAAATAAGAAAATGGACGAAATCGACAGTTATGCACATTTTGAATTTTTATCGCAACAAGTGGCCTTTTTACTAATCTTATTTCCAAAAATTATGAAGTTTCCAGCCAAAATAACATCAAAAGAACGTTACTTCAAATGACTTAATATTACGCCGGCCTACGGAAGGAGAGGCAAGAATTAACCAGCTCAAATTATTCGATTTAAGTACTACGGTTGAAGATCCTATTTACGCACGAGCAAATGAATCGTATGTTAAAAAGTTATTAGAATTGCAGCACTTCAAATGTGACGATTGGTATGCCATTCAGTTTGGCGACGCTAAAAAAGAATATTTAGCTACACCCGGTTTCGTTGAACTTCATGTTAATGACTCGTTAAAACGATTCGAAGGCACTGCTACGACACATTCCTGAGGATTTTCATCACGATGTCTCACATAAAATACCCCCAAGTGTAGATACTCTGTTTAACGATGAGTCTTTTTAAAACTACCTTTAAAAAATTGGGGGGCGGATAAATTGATATCATTCCGGCCCATTCCTCAGTCTCAATCGAAGGATAATTTTTACAAAAATGAGAAGCCATACGAGTTAACAACGAGACTAAATATTTTTTCGTCGAAACAATTCTTCGAAAAGAGAAAAAACATGCAATGCGCCATTCCTACTGAACGACTCGAGACAAAACTTTTAATAGTTTGCATTTCGGTTCCGGTGCACCCAAATTGCTCCAAACACATTGAAATTGTTTTAGACAGCCGCCATGAAATGTTAGAGTCATTCTGGACGCTTATTTTTGAAAGTCGCGTGAGATCGCGTTTTCATGCCTTTTTGATTATTGTGGCCAGTTTTGTCTCGAGCCGTTCAGTAGGAATGGCGCATTGCATGTTTTTTCTCTTCTTGCCCAGTATTTTCCAGGCAGATTCAATACAGAGGTAGTCGCCCTGTCACGTCAGAAGGCCTGCCCCGAATGGTATCTCACAATAGTAGCGACATAAAAAGTATTTTAGATGTGGGGAGAGCCAAATGGACATATTTGCGTCGAAAACAGCTCATGTGATACCGAGGTACGTTTCTGTGGACTTACAGGATCAGCAGGCACAACACCACAACGCGTTTTGTCACCAATGGCACTATCAACTAGGGTGGTTATTCCCTCCGCCGAATCTCATTCCCAGAGTACTCAGCCACTTAAATCAAGCCAGCGGACTATTCATACTAATTGCTCCGAAATGGAACAAAGCGTTTTGGCAATTGGATGTTCAACGCAGAGCTCTACTTACCCCTTATCTGATTCTAGACTTAGCACATATTCTAATAGACACCAGAACGGGCACACACCCGCCTCAGATTCAGGACCTGCAATTGGAAGCTTGGCTGATTTCCGGTGGGAAGATATGTTGACTGAGTGGACAGATCAGGAAAAAAAATTACTAATATCAAGCTGGAGGGGCTCTACGATCAACATCTACAAGCCAGCTTGGAACAGATGGTGCGAGTTTCACACACAGTTGATTATAAATTCCCTAACGCTGAACAAGTTGCTCGCTATCTTGTACAGCCACACTGCGATATAGGTCTTGCTTACAGAACAATTTTAGTGCATAAATCTGTTATTTCCACATTCAATCATTTAACCTCCAAAATAAACTTGTCTTCAAATTTCTTAATAAAATATATCCTCAAAGCTATATCGTTGGCACACAATAAACCTATTAAACCACCAATTTGGAACCCTAAACTATTATTGCAGTACATGAGTTCACATAGTCCTGAGTTTGCTCATGCAGCATTGCTCATAACCTATATCAAGTGTGGAGCCAAACGGCTACATTATTACTCTTAGCTTCTCGGCGTAGAGTCCACGACCTTACCTTGTTGCGCATTGATGATATGATAGTTTAACAAAATACAATAACTCTATTGCCAGCTTTTGGTTCCAAAACAGATAATAATAATCATAGACAATCTGGTTGGAGGCTTAGGGAACACCCTGATAAGAATTTGAATATTATTTTTTGGTTAAGACCATTGTTGACATTGACCTTACATCGTAGAAAATCAATTAATCATCTGTTTATTACAACGAGAGATGATACTAAGCGGGCATCCAGAAATGTGAATGCAGGTTGGATAAAATCTCTTTTCAGAGCCGCTGGTATTGAAGCCACTCCTAGATCAGTAAGATCGGCAGTGGCTTCTCTAAATTGGTTAGAAAATTTTCCTCTTGACAAAATTCTTACAACTGGTAATTGGAAAACTATACATACTTTCCAAAATTACTACCAAAAGGAATTAAATGAAAATATGATTAACGAATCTGCGTCGCTTTCAAATTATTTTGATCCTGTTAATTGAGGAATGGTAATGAGTTATAATTTGTTAAATTGTAATAAAATAAATGTGCTTTCTCATACATATGATTAAAACATTTAATCGATTATCTTTTCTTTTATATCTAACCATTATTTCATCCATAATTACATATTATAGCGTCATTAATCATCATAAACTATTGGCATCAGGAGATAACAATCACTCAAGATGGATTCCGGATATCCGAAACTTAACTTTACTAATAAAACTTACCCCAGAAATTATTCTTTACTTTTGGCAATGTTATACTGAAAACACTTACTTATTTTACCTGAAATAAGTTAGTGAGCGGAGTGCAGCAGAGTGATGCACTAGCTCCAGCACCGTTTAGGTTGTAAATTCAACCCAACATTTCGAACTTGAAATCTAAACTCAAAGTCAATACCTGGATGATAGAACTTAAGGAGGTATGGTAATTCTGAACGTTATCTTAAATAACAGTAAATGTGATCTCTATATGTCTGATCGTTTGTCTACTTCTAATAGACATATTTTACTTCAAAATTTTAACAATATTATTTCGAGCATCTTAACGATGAGGATTCTCTTTTCCTCCTTGATGCTCCATTATTTATTGAAAGTATTTATTATTCGTTAATTATAAAACCTTTTCTAAAAACTCTTTAGGATAAATTAAAAATAAAATTGTATTATTCCAATTTCGCACATTACTCTTACTATTTTAAAATATTGCGTTCTTGTACCTAAATTTACCATTTTACCTCCTTCGAGTCCTAAGGAAGATAACATAAAAACAAGCATTTAACTTAGTCCCAAACAGCTTTAGAGCTTTTCATCCAGCTCAACTTACTTATATGATTTGCCGGTATCGGTGTAAGAGAGGTTTTTAGTATTGTGCTATCGGGTTTCCTTGCCTCCGTACACAGTATCAACGATTTATATAATTATATTCTATGTAATAATTATGGCCTTTACCATTGCCGCTGAGGCTAAGGAACCATAAAAAAATCTCTGCCACTGCGAGGATATTCCACTGGAAGCTAACCAACAAAAGCAGTGGGATATTCTGTTGGTTCAGAGTGTACAGAACGCTAAATGAATAATTTTCGCGACCGCAATCGCACCAGTTTTCTAGGTGTGCTTTACGTTTAAGTAATCTTGTAACTATTAGGTTTGTATTAAACTATAATTATCGATAATAAAGAAACTTGAAACTTATAGAACGAGAATTAAGATTTAATTTGTTTCTAATGGATGCATATTTTTTGCAGTACTAAATTCGCTATGCCTTGGATTAGATGCGGATTAGTATCGTAAAATACCTTATTCAATATTTATTCCTCACCCCTAGTTCACATGTTGTGTGTCAATGTCAGTCAGTTTTGTGACTATGTTTTACGTCAAACCATTATGACTACGACACTTCGAGTCAAAACATTATTGAAGTTTTATTAAAATATAAGAAATAAAAACTTGATAAATCATCTTATAGTATAGATATACTCATTAGCAATCATCAAAACAATATGGTTTGTTCTGTTTCTAAATTTTGTGTTTATCTCTTTTAATTTAGCATGATTACTATGTGAATAATTTATGTTTGCAGAGCGCGATATTCAACTTTCAAAGCCTGCTATCTGTGATACTGTTATTAATATGCACCTGCGCCTATTTAAGATCCTTCTTTCCAAGTATTATGGATCGCAATAAAACTGGGTAAGAAATACATTATATCCAATTACATTATTAAATATAAATTATTGAAAGTGAATTTAATATAAACAATGATAGATGTATATACATCTCTTGTCGTTCTATATCTTCTTCTGCTGCTGCTTAGAGGTAGCAGTCCACTGTTGGACGCACGCTAAATCCAATGTGAAAAGTTTTCTGTAATCGCCACATTTGGCAGACTAGTTGACTGCGGCCTGTCATCTGCCTGGATTCGAAATTATTGGCCTCTGACAGACGGCGAAATAACTAGAAAGTAACATTTTCTTGATTTTTAATTTGCCAACCACGTAATACCACATACTTATTAAACAGAGGTAACATATAATTCACCTGATCAAAACAAGCTCATAGCATCTTTCTTCAGTTAAGAAAGTAGATCCAGATATAATGCCAACACTGAGGTCTAACAAAGAATATCTCATTACCAATAAATGGGTCTTGGGTTCAGTCACTCGATGCAAAACATAGCAGCATCATACTATTATTTATTGGTGGGTGTTGCAAAGATAAATTGTTTGCATAATTATGCAGTTGATAATCAATTACTAGTAAAACCAGAAGCCAATGTTTTCATTTGCGCCAAGATGGTCAAGCCATGCAACCCAATTGTTATTGAGATAAAGTGTAAAGTTGTCTAGCAATAATAATAAACTTAATTAAAAAAAGTTTAAATGTTAATATGTACGAGTAAAGGTTTGTATAGTTCATTTATAAATAAATCGAAATATTTAAAATAAAATAAACTTTAAAATACAACTTGTAGAAAATCCTATCGTAACCAATCCTATATATAAGTAATTTTTTTAAAGGAAAATTAATAAAACTAATTATAAGGTAAACCAATTCATATATTTTTCTTTGAATGATCATTGCAATAACCATTTCATTCCATGAAACCTCTCAGTCTTCATTAAAACTAGTACTGTTTGATTGGTTTCTACCTTTTGGCCACCCTTCAAGCAGTTGCAACCACAACCGTTTCGATGACTAGTTATCTTCCTAGGAATAACGGTAGCATTACGTCTTAAAAAAATTCGACAACTACCTTTGCTACTATTATTTTATACTGGCATTCTGTGAGTGTGCTCCTTTATTGGTGTCGTCCAACCTATTCATACTGCAGCTATAATATTGCACTACTATAGATGGGAGTCAAGAGTAGTATATTTTTAATATTTGACTTTTATCACACACACATGATTTACATACTGAGGTGGTGTGGCAAATTATTTTACGATGCCACCATATTACGAAGTTGTAATAACTGATTCCCACTTCAATAGAAGAAATAAGTATACATTTTTATTTATATTCAAAAACTGTAAAATCATAAATCTAATCTAAATAATCACAGGCATAAAATTACAATAACGCTTGAAGATTTTTTTTCTGAAGTAAACAATGCAATTCTACTTCCGTTTATTACTATTGTAATTCTAAATATTTTCTCTATGGATTTTTATAATTATATGTTTTTGATACTATACATGAATCTTATAAAAATTGTTTAGAACATATGATCAATTTTTTTCAGAAAAGTATTGTGCCAAAGTCACGATATTTTTAAATAAAAACGATAATTTGGGATAAGATAAAATAAAGTCTTTATAAACTGCATTTTTAAATATTTGATTACGAATTCTTTATACTTACACATAAATGTTCAAACATTTACAAGATAGTAAATGTTTAAACACAATCTATTTACAGGGCATTTAAGGGCATACACTAGATATCAATTACATAAGTACAGTAGTTTAGTCAATGGATAAATATTTAGTTTGTTTTTGTTTTGGCACAAGATATAATTTAATTGCGACTTAATAGTTATTAAGACCGAAGTCGACGATTTACCGACAAAAAATTCTCCCAGGTAATAAATAATCTCTTGCCAAGGTCAGTATCATGGTGTTTTATTTGGATTACTAGACTATTTAAGTTTGAATAAATGTTCTTTTTAATCATTTCTTTTGTAAAAAATATTTGCACTATTCCTAAGTAATTATGACAACTACTAGTACAAGTATTAACAATTTTTTCAAACTAAATAAGATTGCATGTGGCATGTATAATTTGAATTTATAATTTTTTTTATATTGTGGACTGGTCAAGAAGTTTGTGAATAACCTAAAATATTTACTTCCGTGTTTTAGATTTTGTTTGAAGTGATCTTATTTTTTTTTGTTATAGGCTTCTTGGTACCTTCTGGAAATGTGCAAGAATTGGTGAAAGAAAATCTCCCTATGTTGCAGCATGCTGTGTGTTAATGGCTTTTTCTATACTGTTTTTAACATAATGAATTTTATTGATAAATAATAATGAGTAATTTTATAATAAATATATTTTTATATTCTTCTGATGTTATTCATTGAAGTTTTATTTATAATGGACACACTGCTTTCTTTAACGCAGTTCCTGAATGTAAAATTAAAATTTTAAGTGATAAAATTTGGGCAAGGAAAAGAAATCAGAAACTCCAAACTGAATTCATTTTCAATTGTCATTTTTCACAACATTTTACATACTTCTTCTGTCTGTATAAGTCCACTGCTGGAAATAGGCCTTTCCACGAACTCACGCACAAATCTGACTTGCCACGAATGGAAGATTTACCCATCCTCACCACACTAGACAGGGTTGGTGAGCGCTGTGCCGGTATCCTCGAACTTGAGATGTTGCTCTCCTTCACTAGTCGGTGGGATTTGGGTTTGGCATATTTGGGCGTATTTTTTAATCACTGTCGCTAGAACCTTATCTGTTAGTCATCAGAGACGATCGCGTGCAGGTGTGGTTGATCCTAGGAGAACGACGTTATTCCCACTCACTTCATATGAAGTAATACATGCTGTTAGGTACATCTTATGCGTGTAGGATTATATTATCTACAGTATCAGCTTAATCAGTAATCACAGAGGCACTTACTAGATCTAGATCTGCAGCATATTATATGCTGTAAGAAAATTAAGGTGTCTTACTAATATTGAAATATCAAGGATAGTTTATTTTAGTTATTTCCACAGCGTCTTATTGTTAAGGGGAAATGCGACTGATATTGAATCTATATTCGTTTTACAATAGAGGGCCAAGAGTTACCTTTAACTAAATTCCGGAAAATCTCTTAGGGAAATTTAAAGTAACAAATATTCTAACCTTGGCTTCTCAATACATCCACGAAAACGAAATGTATATACTTAGAAATGTAAATACATTAAATAAGTATAGTGAAATTTATAATGTAAATACGAGAAACTCGACACAAGATTGTAATGCCAGTTAGTCGACTCCATTGAGTCAGAAACTCGTTCAAGGGGCAATGTATATGATTCTACAAAAATTAATAGTCTTCCTATCAATAGCTTTAAAAAAATTGTTAAACTTTATAAAAATGGTTATTATAATATAAAGGAATACATGGATAATAATAACCCCAGGGAATTCGTTGATCGCTCCCAATAGGTTTCTAGAAAAGAAAATATTGTGCTATTAAAACGTTTTGTTTTGAAAAAATGGCAAAAAACTAGTTTCTTTCACTTGTTTCTTCGCAGTCAGAGGAATCTCACTACGAAACGGTGGTAGATTTAAAAAAAAATGTTGTTCGACTAGTGAAATTTATGTTGCTTATGTTGATGAATTTTAGTTTGATGAAAATTATTTGATTTGATTTGAGTAGGAGTCCTAGTTTGGGACTGGATAACGTGTGGTTGTCTAATATATTTTATTACATATTTTTACGCATTGGAAAAAATAACATAATATACGTTTGAGAATAAAATGATGCATTAAAACCGAATGTTTATTTCTAAAGAACCCATTGCATTGCAGTCAAGTCATAAATCTTAAAGTTAGTGCCTCCAATTTTCCCTAATATTCAATAAAACATACCTTATTGAATTAAAATTTATTTTAAACATTTCTTTATAAATAAAACGAAATAAGCATTTAATATGAACATTATCGACAATTCAATTATTGTTGCAGTGTGTGTGGCTCATGCATTGATTATAAATTATATAAAATTAAGACCTTCCATAATCAACTTGTCAAAACGGGCTGTACAAGCATTGTATGAAGGTACTACATGCAAGTAATATTACTGACTTTTGGCCTCACTTTAGGCCTCGGTATTGGAATGGAAAGGAATTGAAGATTTGCATAACTGTATTTTTTTCTAAGAACTGATCTTCTTTAGCTAAATTTTTAGAGAAAAAAAATGTCTCGTTTTTTTTAACTATTAGTGCTATGTCAGGACAGATTCAGCCAGTCAGCCCGGTTTGAGCAACACAAGTACATCACAACTATCGCGCCAAGAAATTATGATGTTTAAAAAACATAAGCTAGCTGTAAAATGTGTAAGTATTTATAACGAATAATCTTGGTCGCATAGGCGTGTATTCACTAATCTCACAATTGAATGAAAACTGCTTTACGACACATTTAAAAAATATATTAAAACTGCAACTCAAAAGATAATGATTTCTATTCAAGTAAAATACAATTATAAATTATAGTAATGTAAACATTATCTCGTTACAGATGTAACGATACGATCCTAAATGTAGTGCGCTGTGTTTTCCCACAGATGTTTTGATGTGATCATTGTGCGAATTTTCAACATAAAACCTAAAAAATTTGGTAACTCATTTTGAAGTGAATTTTACATACATGTACATAAACTTTGGTGGATAAATAATATTAATCTAAATCATTAGAAATAATTAACTAAATAAAAACAATGAAAACTTCGACGTAAATGTCTTTTTTAACAGTATTCATGACGGGCGGATTAAATAAATAATAATTTTCGCCCATTAAATGTTGGCAATACTAGATTAGTAACGGTAAGTTTGATCGATACTGAATGTCAAGGTGTTAATGTTAGCAATAAAAGTTGTTCCCTAAGATTATTGTAATGGCGATACTTAAAATAGACAATACGAAAAAGAAGTGACGCAGACTCATCAGAAAGTAAAGAAATAAATATTTTACCAAAAAAGTAAATGTAATTTCGTATTTTTACTGGAATAATTGCCGAAATTGCGATTTTAGTCGCATTTCTTTACACACAAAACATGCATTCATTTAGATTAAATCATTAACATAGTCTCCGCCTTAACAAATTAAAAAAATAAAATATGTTCTCTCAGCCTCCGATCACTTTGCGATTAATACTGTTAACGAAAGTACAGTACTTACATAATTTTATGAAATTGCAATCTTATTACATAGATTAATAAAATGTTACAGGAAATATTGCTTTTAAATATGGAATATGTAACGATTAATTTCACGTACAATACAACACATATAATAGGATAAGGAGAAACTTACATCTAGAAAACGGGGTGTGCAGTATTTACGTAACAAATACAATAGAATGAATGTAGGACTCGAAGAAATGTTAATTATTTTTAAACCACAACAATACAAATGTTTAATACAGTACTTTGAAATGTTACACGTAAGCCACGATCACAATATAATATTTTAAATATAGGTAAATTATTTATTATGCGTCAACAAGTTATATGAACAAGTAGGTTATAGATATCATATGCACTCACATCATAAGCTAAATTGTTCGAAAGGCTAATTTGTAACCACGCCGTTATCGACCAAGTCCTTGGATCATAAAATAATACTGTCGTCTAAGACTAATTTTTGTGATGTGTGATCTCAAGGTATGAGTTGCCAATTGCAGTTTATTACGTTGAAGAAACGTATATTACGCAAAATACCATGTATATATAAAATATTTACAACTTTAATTAAATTATTAAATAAAAAATATTTCGTGCTATATAAAAAAAGGGTATAATAATATATTTTAAAGAAAGAAAATTGATTTACGAAATTTCTTGCAAAAAATTAATATCAACGGTAAAGATATCGATAACTTTGTGTGTGCGAAGAAAGTAGATAATTATTAATAGACTATAGATGACTTGCAGGGAAATTATTTTTGTAGTTAAGATTTATGATAACGACCTGATTACAATAATGAAAAAGCCTCGATATCATTAGCCGTATTCCTAATTTATCAAAACTATTATTGCACTTCATAGTACACTTCCAAATAGAATTAACGCATAATACGTCTTTTAGGCCATCCATCTTCGCGGCACCGGATCATAGACTAACAGCGAATAAATAAATTGTATATATTTTTCATCTAGGACACATAGGACAAAAATAGTGATTATATCGCACTAGATATAACTAAAGATTCTTAGACATTTCAAACACACTAAAGATACAACATTGCCTACTCAGTGACTAGTCTGACGGCGTATAATCATGCTCATAACATTTGAATAGCAACAACAACGAATACATCACAAATGGACATGGAAGGGGGGACACCCTCTGCTGTCATCTCTTTCTCGTCATCCAGTGCTTCCAGCTACTGGCATCTCATTCGTCTGCGGAATTAATACAGTTTATAATGTTATTCAAGTTTTTCTACTTGCCTGCCTGTAAATAGCCCAATAGTGAACATGGGCCTCTCTCGCAGGAAAGATTTACCGTAATCGATACGCTCGGCTTCTTTAATTTCTGGCAAACCGTCAGTTATTTAATTTAATGTTTAAAACCCAATTTAGAAGGAACCGTCTCCGCGACTGGTCGCCGCCGCCGGTGACAAGAGAGTCACGTTCGGATCAAATATCCAGACACGGAAATGTTGGATTCGTCCAGACACGTGAAATATGTGTTGACGATCGCGAATCCCTTCTTCTGATCTCATCGCATGAGCGTTTCGGATACGGGAAATAGACAAGTTAGTGTCTCTGTCTTGCACACCTTTGCGGCACTATGATATCTCCTGCGCAGTTGACAAATCGACCAGGATGTTACATAGAACAAATTATTATTACCTATTCACTATTCGTAATACTCGTACAGTCAACCCATTTATTATAAATGGATGTTACGTGCGGCGAATAAACAAAACAAAAGATCTAAAAACTGGTAACAATAATCGTCGTTCCATCAGGACAATACACCTTTTAAATTTCTCATTGTAGATGGATGCAGATTACGTAAATTGGGTGCACGTTTGTCACCTTCTCTAAATTTTTTTGCTTTTATTTAAATTCAAAATACTCATTACTCTATAAGCAGGCATTTTAACATGTGGTAGACTCCTGTGTCAAATCAGAACAGAACAGAAATTACTGTTATGTTCCAGTTCAAAGGTATAGAGAGCCAGTACAGGTATGGGATGTGAGATGAGGCAATCCAATAAAAAAAATATCTAGGTGAGACAGACAGTGGTTAACACAACCTGTTATAATTTATCAAAACATCACTCATCGCTTTCCCACTTACCATCACGTAGCCTCAATACTGCGCATGATGCAAAGGCTGTGTGTCGCGCTCCGGCAGCTTGCGCACCTTCATAGTGCCGTCCGCGCCGCAAGAGAACAGCCGCCCCGCATTATCTGATACAATCGTGGAATAGACATATTCAATTACGTGGTGGAGCTACGCTGAAATTACATAAATACACCCAGTAAACCAAGTAGTCATATATTGGTAAAATTTACACCGTTAGATTTTTTCAAAGTAGTATAAAAGAGGATTTATTATATACTATATTATAAAATATTTATTACTATTAAGTAAATTACTCAACAATTTAGTTAGTCGCTAAATAACTTTTAAATCGTTAATTAAAGCTGAGTACGAGTGGTAGACCCGGCCCAAAGTTTAATGTTAGTACATTTATTTAATTGAAATTCTAACCAATATGTATTTGCGTGACGCCTTGTCCAATGTGCTTGAAGAAAGAGCTCCTAGCGTGTTCCCCGGCGAACGTGTGAAGTAATTGATGAGAGGTCAAGGAGAACACCTGTACATAGGAAATCACATTCCATTTTATTACAAAAAGCGTTTTAGTTTTGATTTCACCTTAGATTATTTTTGAGTGGCTAATGTGAATATAGACCAGAATAAAACCAAAACTAAAGTTTAAACATCGTTTCGCAATAAGACGGTGAAAAACAGATACGTATTCAGAGAATAGCCGCAATTCTTCTACATCAGGGATACCCAAACTATTTTGGGCAAGATACCCCTTGTCCAAAATTAATTGATATCTCAGACACCCATAGCCAAATTACTTTAAAAATCCTATCTCTAGTTTTTTTCCTACTGTAACAAAATATTTACCAATTTAAAAACTTTGCGGTTGGTAAGGAAACTTAACTTACCACTTTGCGAATCCCTGGTCTACATCAACACAGGATGTACATTTATTATTATAATTTATTGTTAATTGAATATCTACACTTATTTTATGTTAAAGTGAAAACGCAGAAAAGAGGGTTGATTTATATAAAAAAAAAATGTTATGCAGTTCTGAGGGCGGTGACGACTTAGGAAAATTCCAGTTACCATTAATGAACAGAAGATCGACTGTCCCAAATATGCCAGATTTAAAATAGTGGCAGCAGCGTTTAAGGTTCATGTACAGGGAGCCGTGGTAGCTTAGTGGGACAGGGGACGCGCTTAAATTCCATAGATAACGCGTGCACCCTGGGTTCGAATAATTTACAGTGGACGGTGATGGGGTACATTGTGAGAAAACCAGAATGTCTGATGAATGATAAAAACTATATTATTACGAGGACATATGGGACAATGCGCCAACCAGCAATGGTGTAGCGTGGCGGATCTTTTCTGGCGCCAAAGCCCTCTCAAAAGTGCTGAGAGAAGGCTTTTGCCCAGCAGTGGGACATTTACAAGATGCCACTTCAAAATGTACATAGTACAAATAACAATATTGAACATGCTATGATTTTGAGAACTTCGTTGCACAGACGATCTTCAAAGTTACTTTATTATATTAAAATTTTGCTGAGAAGTAAGGCTTCCTTTACGTCACGATAATCGGGTGGTTCAGGGATCTTCCCTCATATCAAGAAACCCGAGTTCAATGTACTATGTGCATGGTACTATGTACTATGTGCATGAGCTTTATACCAATGAGTTTCGTGAGTGAGATATGTATCGTTGTCCTGTTCAACATGGCTGGTTCACCACCAGTCAAATATGGGCCAAATAATCTCTGTTGAAAAGTGAGTTGAGGAGATGAAATAAAATGTCTGAGTCTAGACCTCTAATCATCCTAGTATAATGCTTATTTTTTATTTTTAAATAAAAAAAATTCGCACGTTTAGAATACAGAACTCAAAGAAGTTTAACTTCTTTCGCGTTTACACACTTAGTGATACAGACACTTATTTTCTATTAAAGTGCATTTGAACCGAGGCACCAGTAAAAACTTTTCGAAAATTTCACGATTTAATATAAAGCCGTCTGAAACTTGTATACCTTGATGTCGCCGTCCGCTGCGCCGATGGCGTAGTAGTCCTCGCGTGGCGACAGCGCCACGCACTTGATCGGCGCGTGGTGCGCGTGCAGCTTGTGTCGCGGTGCGCGCGCGCGCAAGTCCCATACCAGCACGTCGCCGCGCCGCCCGCACGACACGAGTGCGCCCGCGCCGCCCGCCCACGCCACGCACGCTGCGCCGCCCTCGTGGCACGTCCACGCTGGACACACCGGACACGCACGCACGATTAGCTTTATGCAACGTCTGTAACCACCTTTGCGTTTTTTTTTTTTACATGACGAGGTGAATAATCATAGGTCAAAAATAGTTCATTCGTTTAATGCTAATCATTTGTTTTTAAATGACCACAAAACTAAATGTATTGAATACTCAACACCTAATCTTAAACATTTAGGTACCACTGTGTTTCTTGGAAAAACTCTTAATGCAAAGCTTCAATGGGGCCCCCATATATTCAAATTTGCTAGTAGACTTAGTTCTGCAGCATATAATAAAAAAAGACGTCTGACTGATTACGAAACAGCTAGAATAGTTTATATTAGTTATTTCTTTTAAATCTTTAAATCCCAGTAAGTGCGCAGTGTTCCTATCAATAGGTTTACATAGGAGTTCTTGATAGGTTATTAATATAAAGGAATTCATGGATGATTGTTACCCCTGGGATTGAGTTCATCACTCCTAAGCGAGTTTGTAAAAGTTACATTGTAATAACATAATATTGTATTATTTAAAAAGATGATACCTCAGAAGATAGTCAGAACAACCACATTACGGAATGGTGGTAGTTTAAAAAAAATGTAAAGAATTAGTTTTGACAAAATGAAATTTATGATCATGTGTCGTCATTTAGATTAATTTACTTTCGAAAATATCAAGTAAAAGAACTACGGTCGTAAAAAAATATAAATGCTACTTACAAACTACAAGCGCCTTTTTAATGGGCATTAGCGTGTCCCATACGGCAACGTTTTTACTTTCCGAGCTATGTCCAGCTAAAAAACACAAACATAGTTTTATTCAAGTTCTTGCACCGGCAAAAAATTAACATAGTCAAATCAACCGTACCTGTGGCAACTAAACTACAGGAACCGAGGAACACAAAGTCACTTATTCCTTTGCTATGACACTGATGAGTCTGAAAAAAATAACCAGTTATTTGCACTGTTACCCGATGACAATAAAATTGTTGTATATTATGGCGCGGGGCTTGAATGTTAGCGTACCTTACTTCATTCAGTCATGAGACCTGGATGCCAATCGCTGTTAGAGTCAATATAAGTTTAACACAAATTATTGTTTTTCGGGCCCGGTTACGTAGTGTTGCGTCCCGTATCTCTGACTGGACTCGATCTGACCTATCCTCGGATACGGAAAGGCAAAGACGAGTGGGGTAGAGGCCCTTGTGAAACTATAATATATCAACTGCCGATAGTATTCATAAGTTGTCGCCGTGATTAGAATCGACCACAATGACATTGAATTTGAAATAAAATTTTTATGATTAAAAAAGTGAAAACCATTTAAATGAGCAGTTTAAACTTCAATTGACGATTTGTGCGTAATCAGTACCGAGGTTCGAGCCCTTGAGCCGTCGTGATATTTAATAATTTTGAAAGGTTTAGGCAGACAAAAGATTCAAATTTCAGCGCTTTCTATAATTGGTTCCACTGTATTATGATCGCCTGATTAACTGTGTTACAGTCGGTTTGCATATTGAACCTATTATTGGTATTGTTACGTAATTTTATTACGCAGTTTGTGTTTTATATTGTAATCAAACTGCCTAACAAGTAGAATTCCCGTTTTGTAAAAGATACCAAGAATGATACCAAAGATGAGCTCACAAAGAAGGGGCGGGGCGAGGCGTGTGCGGTGGGCTGTCCGTGCGTGGCGTGCTGCGGCGCGGGCGGGTGCAGCTGCCACATGGCCAGGTTGCCGTCGGCGTCGGCCGCCGCGAACTTGTTGCCGTAGTCGGAGAAGCGCACGCGGGTGACCTTGGCGAAGGCGCCCGGCGCGCGCGGCGACCACACGCACGACGGGTGGCCCCACTCCCACAGCTGCACCGACCCGTCCGCACCGCCCGACAGATCTGCCCAACAAAACACGTGCTCATATTGTAAATCTTATGTAAGATGAACAAATGAAGGGCGCAATATAGTTATAATTAAACTCATTGTAGTGTATTTACGTATTTTTTTTAATTGTGACACAATGTTACAGCTACTAGTTGTAATATACTATTATATTACAACTAGTAGCTGTAAGCAAAATAGTAAATTATTGTAATAAATCTGTATTGTAAAATACATTAGGTATTTATACCACACTTACATAATGGTTGTGAAGGATGCGCTGCCATTCGTTTAATATTGTCGATCTTATGTTTCAGGACCTAAATGTACAATATATAATTAATAAAATACCTTTATTGACAGTGACTTGCAGTACAAGTTCATAAATTACGTGAACTACGAAAACAAATTGTGTTGACTACACAAATTAATTTGCAGACTAAAAAATTTGTTCACACACATTTTTAACATTAATAAAGATACAAAAAAGAAAATGGCGAATATAATGAAAAATACGGCGACAACACATGGAAATCGTAGCAAAAACAAAAACACGTACAATGAAAAAATCATGTTGTAATAGCTAAATAGAGACGTGAAAATATAGAAACAAAAACCGAACAACAAAATTAAGATAATGACATCGACGGCGAACTAAAAGAAAATCCTAACAAAACACCGAATGAAAGTCCAAAAACAAACTAGAAAAGAAAAAGACTGCCACAAGGCTGTGAAAAATAAAAAAATCTGAGCGAAATGGCTAGCGAGCCTTGCGAGTGCAGTGGATAAAGGGGTATTGCTGAAGTCAAGGGGTTGGGAGAGGGCGGTGTCACTGACCGGCTTCATGAGGAGTTTGGAGCGATGCAGCACCAGGCGACAATATTTCGCGTCGTGGCAACCCGGGAACTGCAGACCCTTCACCTGTGACCACCACTTCGTTACGCGCACTCACATACACCCATGCAAAAATTTGTTTCTTTCGTCTATACATCTTTCATGAAAAATATACTGTGTACGTGGATTGTTTGCCATTAGTCGTAAATGAGTTGTTGTAAATATTATAAATAATTTTTCAAAACAAAATTGGCACAACAAAAAATCAAAGTCCCAATTGAATTTAGTTATCTCAGTACGGTTTGATGTTTTCGCGTCTATTCGCATAGTAGATTTAAAGATTCACCAAGAAACAATGTCCACAGAAGCGCGAGCGAAGCGCCAGCTACACGCAACATGGCACGCACGGACACATTACCGACACCAGTCCCGGCGTTACTCTATGAGTGAATTCAAGATGAGCAATAAGTTGAAATGCAGTTTAGAAATTAGAATCTCGATCGCACTGTTAAAGTTAAAAGGAACAATTAAAGGATTTCTTTTAAAACTTTTCGAATGGAATAAGTAACCAATAAGCTACAAGCTTCTAGATTATCAGTTAAAATATGGGATATAACAGTCATCAAGATTATAGGATGATAATTTAACGAATTCTGAAATAAGTGTAATATAGAGATACTGGGGATATGTTCTGGTGAGAAAATTTAAAATATAAGTAAGATAATTTGATACATTTTATTAGACTAACTGTTCCAATTAACTTGTGTCGTGCGGCCGCTAAATTAAAGCTAGTGAAAGTGATTCAGTCATTTAGTAAGACAGCTATTAGTTGGTTAGTGTTACGTGCACGTACTGTAGTGACGTACGCCTCGTGACCTGTTAGCTTTCCTACACTTGCCCCCCGTTCCTGCTGAGAAGTTAACTTCTGATATAATTATATATATATATTGCACCTTCAACAGCTATTTATCATTAACAAGTAGAATAAAATTGCTTTTACAAGTGCAGATGAAACACGCTTTTAATCTCTTTAAATATAATTCATAATCTAAACAAAATTTGAAATATTCAAGTTACTGTAGTAAAGTTGTTAGATACAGTTTAAAATGTAACAGTGACAGCACAAATATAAACAAGTAGATATTTTTTCCGTTACTACTTATTAGTAACAAAAGTGAGATATTTAAAAAAAAATATTATACTTACTACACTAGCGCCGCGACCCGTCTGGCTCGCCATCCCGACAGGTATTTGTGGTGCATTCGGATTTAGAGGCGAACTGTTACCCGTGCCCGGCACTGAACCATTGTTAGGTCTGAAATAAGAACTATAATATGAAAACAGCAAGATCTACCTACTACGCAGTCTTTTTGCTTGGGTGCCTAGTCTGGGTAGTCTCTTGTACAAATGCTATAATCATCCACCAGATGCAACCATCTCTTATATGCTAGACCTTAAATACACAGACTGGTGACAGTAGAGTAACAAATGCGAGGCATCTGGTTTTGCGATCGCCACTCCGACTATCATACAGTGGCGATTAAGACATCCCCTACTTGGCACTACTTATTAGGTATACCAGCTTAGAACTTCGAAGTACGTACGGGAGCATAAGTATGAATGAGAAGAAATTTAACAAAAGTTCAATATTTTATTGGCCCAAAATAAGATGTAACAAAGTGAATGCAAGACAGTCCTGATAAGGTTAGGGTTTTAAAACTAACACATATTTATTTATTTAAACTTTATTTGCACATAAAAGAGCAAAAAGAAGGATTTAATGCCAAGAGGCATTAAATCCTTCTACCAGTCTACCATTAGGTTGAACAGAGAAAATGTAAAAGGGTGCAGATATGGATAACTAAATATTATACATACGTAAACAAAGATTCTGATATTTTATTATAACTGTCAAACAAAATTAAATTATAAAAAAAAAACAAAATAAAAGTTCGTCAACTGAACAACGCTAGGTAATATCATGCCGCGTTAAGTGGCGCTTGCTTTAAAAGATTTAAGACCGGTGGTAGCGGCGAAAGAAAAATTGGCAACCCTTTCTTCCCGGGATGTCATAACAAGATACTAAGGAAAAACTTTAGGCAAGCTCCGGACGCAAAACCGACGAGGTTCACCACCGGTTACTTTCTATCCTCTTTCGAAGAGGCAGAAGTACGTTTGGCTACGCTGAGATGTGATAAATGGAAATCCGTAAACCCTGCCTACCCGCTGAGTTATAATGTATTTTTAATATAAGAGCACCTGTCGTGGTGCTGTATGAGCAGGAAGCCGGTGTCGGGCAGTGCGGCAGGGTCCGCGGCCAGCGCCAGCAGGTCCACCTCGCACTCATCCTCCGCCCAGCTGGCACCGCCGCGCAACAGCAGCGACACGTCCATCTCCTGCACCTCGCGCGCCGTCGCCACCGCCAGCAGCCCGCCGCCCACCTACCGCCCCGAGACACATGATATACTGCTTCTCTTTCTAACTCTTTCTGTTTTAAGCCTTACAACATGGATATAATATAGTACAACAAAGTGATGAAAAACTTGGTAACAAATGAAACTTTGCGACTTTTCCCGCGAACTTTACAAAAAGCAATAGTTGTAGCCTTATATTAAATTTTGTTATTTCTGTATGATTCGAGTTGATAGTCCAAACAGTAATCGAAAAACTAAATTGAAGGTCGGGAACCGTCTATTTTCCTTTTGAAGCCAACAGTCCAACAGATTCCAATTCACTTGAACAAGTTTTCAATCTCGATTGTATTAGTATCCTAAAACTGTTTTCCCTTTGACACTGACAGATAGTTTAAACACTGTTGCAAAACAAAGCTCCGAGCTCGAGAAAAGAAGGAAACATTGTTAAAAAGTACCTACTATAAAATAGATCAATATGGACAAAAATGTGTAGAAAGTTAGTGATAATATATTGTAAGAAAAATTATTTGTGTATTAAGAATATAGTGATATTACACACTTTTCTCTTACCGCATTTATCACAACCTCGCCATTAGATGGAATTAATGGGACCGGTTAAAACAAATCTAATGAGCTCAAACTTCATTAGTTTACTAGTGATCATTCAAGAGTTACGTTACCCACCTTCCAGCGTCATCATACGACCAGCTCAATGGTATCATATTATTATATCTTCATCGGTTCCTAATACATCTGCAAAATTGCAAAATTATTCGGACGTCTGGAAGGGGTTGAAAATTGAATTGAATGACTTTATTACTTTTATACATCTTGTATGTATGCTAAGCTAGTAAAAGCTAATCAAGCTAATAAAAGCGTGTTAAATAAAATGCAGATGGTTGACCGTAGTGTCGAAACCGTTACATACTTGGTTTTTTACTCTTAGTGTTGTACGTTATAGAACCACGATCTTTATTTTCATAGAAACACTTATTGTTCGAAAAAGGACCTCGCTCTACCAGATTTCAACCTAGAGTCCTATATCCTACAGTGACAAAGACCGGAGACCAAACAACTCGTAACGAGATATCCATGATTGTCTATCGTATGATAACATTGCATTTAAATAATATTTATGTTATTACATATAATTTATGTAATACAAGAGTGATTGCATGTGTAAGTGCGTGCCGTCTGCGTACCCTGTTAAGACAGAAGGCGGCTATGGAATCCTGCTCCTTGTGGATAATGCGCACGGGACTGTGCAGGTCGTCGTCGTGGCGCGCCTGCTGCGGGATGCAGCCGCCGCGTGCTTCGCCGCCCGCGCCCCCGCCAGCACCTGCCGCCTCCGCGCTCAGTGACTGCGCGCGCCGGCGAGAGAATACGGCGCGGATGAATACCTCCTGTAACCAAATAATAGCGGCATAACTAACCTCACTTGGGTATCGCCGTCTAAGGAGAAAACCTAATTATGTAACCGAACACCTGACTCCAGTCAGTAAACAATTGAAAAATTAGTCAAGGACTCAAAGTTTGTGTGGTTTTGAAACGGTAAAATTTTACCGACGTAAATTGAGAAAATATATCAATCATTTGGATTTCTTAAATTCAATTTCTATGTTTTCTTTGTAAAGGGGGTAGATGCAGTCACAAGGAAAAAATTGTACAACTACAAAATGACAAAATGACCTGAATACTATTAGCCTCTGGTGCCGACGGAACAAAATGGAATGGATTTGCATACAATTTTGTTTTAGTTTTTCAAATTTTTTATAGTATTTTTAATGTTTACTTTATTTAAAATTTTACTTTTTATGTTTTAAGAGCCTAAATTTGTGTGCTGGCTGTGTTCTGTCAATGAAAGACGTTACTGATACTTTTTATTATTATGAGATGATGTAGCCAAATAGCAAAGTAAAAGCAAAATAAAAAAAAAGATACTATGTTCAGTAGTGACATAGTAGTGGGTTTTTTTTAATCTAACCTGTACTTGCTCCTGACGAACTAAATAATTCCAAAGGCGTCGCGCAGGAGCTGCACTGTACAGCGCTGAATTGAATGGCGTGTTATGTTTCTCCAATAAACACCTGTAAAAACAGTAAAATCAATGCAATCAATTATGGTATCGTGTCGTTTTACTAGTAAGCAATTTAAATTTCAAGCTAGGTGCTTCCCATAACAATGCATAATATAAATTATATTGTTATGACACAAGCGTGTCAATATAAACGTAACATAACGTTCAAATTCAAACACACGCAAGCTTGTGTCACGATGCACGAACGATCGCACAAATACTGATATTAGTCTACTTATGAATTCAGTAAAGGTTATT